>JAODKM010000058.1:25622322-25635060 GCA_026780845.1 Petrocephalus sullivani
ACAACAAACAATCGCTGCAGCTCAACACCACTTTCTCCCAGCAATCCCAGCAGTCAGTGCGCTCTATCCCAGCAGTCTGTGTCTAAGATTGTAACGGTTTGCAGTGTTCTTGCTCAGTTACGTGGAGGAGATCTGACAGAGACGATTCAGCGCAAAAAAAATTATAAATCATCAAAATCACATTCTATTGCATCGTTAGCAGGGCTTTTATGGATCGCTGCTGCCACCGTGCGGTTACTTGAGGTTGGCTTCTGTTACTGTTCTATAACTGTCCTGTTAAAAGAAGGGTGGGGGTGTTGGGGGTCACCTTGAATGTCACTCTGGGCTCGAGGAAGTCGGTCTTTGGTTGCAGTTATTATTATTGTATGTGTATTAGTTACGGCCTTTTCCAGCCATCAGATAATATTTTATACACTCAGTGGCCAATTTATCCAAGAGAGGGTGGCTGTTCCTGATGTTCCAGAATCTAGAATGGCACCAACAATCGCAGCACATTGCCACGCACTTTGACATCTCAGGCATCTCTGCCCCAGTAACTGAAACTCTTGACCCCTCCTGTGCGATGCGTCTATTTAGTTACATTCACGAGATTTGCCGTCTCGCCGATTTGCGTTAGCGAGACGGTTTTCGGCATCACCACTAGGCTACGCTGTTTACAATATTATAGTAGCATTATGAGTAGAAGTGCACGCGGCGCTGGCATGACACAGGTGACAGATACTAAATGGACTGGAAGGGCCGTTATTTATCCTCTTAGGCTCTTATGTTTTCTAATGTTTTGTATAGCTCTTTCTCCAGGGCTAACTTGAATTTATTGCAGATTTCTCATTGGACTCCCATCCTAGCTACACTCATTCCTACACTGGCCTCATAAATGATGGAAGCTTTTAATGTATTTGCATCACTATAAGTCGTTTTGGACAGAAACATCTGTTAAATGAATGTAAATGTATTCAAACAACTGGACCAGTCGTTCAAACTGGATGCCTGTGTAAACGGACAATCCGCGTTGAATATCCCTTATATATAGCTAGAAAATGAACCAAAACCATTTACTGGACCTGAAAAGAATCACAGAGGTGATGCAAATCACAGGCATTCTCTCTGGAATCCAACCCACATATGATGCTATGCAGTGGGCAGATTGATGGAAGAAGACCAGTGTCCCAGGCTGTACCTTCAAAGGAAACATTGTGGTCTACAAGGTCAGTATGGCTAGCTGGGTAATCAGTAAATGGACACCACTGCTTTATCAGCTGAGACATCAACAGAATTGTTGAACAAGCTTGCCCCAAGCTTACTGTATTACATCATAACTCAACAGATAAAAATTAAAAATATGACTGCACATATATTTGTATTAATAGTTGCACAGTGCAATGTTAAGTGTGTTTTTGTCTTGATATAGACCTATTTATATTTATATTATATCCGTTCATGAGCAAAACATTATCTATCCTCATTCACTAAGATGTGGAACAGGTACCAAAGTGAACTATCGCTAGGCAACCATTTTGTTGCTTGGAGACAATGCCTTGTTATTTAATTTCAGGGATCAAACAGATTTGTGTTGAATGACTTGTAGGTTTTAACACACACTAAGTCCACAGTTTGCTGCCAATGCGAAATGCCTGGCTGGGCTCTCTCATTTGAAGCACAATACCCGATGCAGGTATTGCGGGGGCCCTGGCTGTCCCATAATATTTCCATCCGTTTATCACGAGCCCATTAGGCTTATTTTTGCAATTAGCGCCGATACCAACAACTGATCCATCGCTGTCTTAGTTGAGGAAGTGTGGGATTTCTTTTGGTACATTAGGCGGTCAAACCCCGGTCATGATACTGGGGATTCCGGGGAAGCCCGGGGAGCTTCAGGAACACCGTGACATTGGGGGGGTAGAGGGGCAATGCCTTCGCAGACGCTCGATACGCCGGGCGCCTCCTCCCCTGGGGCGGGACTGATTTCACTGTCGCAGCAGCGCTGGAGCAAAGGCAACCAAGGTGATGGGTAATGGAAAATCCAGCGGTGCCGATAGCATCTCCAAAGACGTCCCCTGGCCCCTGCGGTTTTAATGCACGTATTGGAGTGCGTGCAGGGGGAGGACGGACAGGGAGACCGGCAGCAGAGACGCGGTCTGAGAGGGGGTCAGGATACTCACCCCCATAGATAATAAGGTACAGCTAAAAGCCCGAGGTATCGGGGAGCGCGCATGCATTCGGTGTCCAAGACAACATTCATGCAGGAAATAAATTATTAACTTAGTTTTTCCACAATCATCAATTTGATTTGCGATTTTTATCTCTATGTCCTTGAATGTATGGGATCACCTCTAAGTTCTGCGTCACATAGTACAATTGCCATCGAAGCTGAATAAACGAAAGGTATCTATGCACACAAATTTTACAGCATGATAGGCGACAAATAAAAAAAAAATAAAACACTCGATGGCTTTGGGCTTTTACTTGACCACAACGTTTGAACTCAGGGCAATGCAAAAAATCCATATTCTGGGATTGCAATTCAAATAATACTTCCTAATCTTTACCTATATTGCTCATCTGTTGTTACTCGTCGATATCTATGTGTGCTATATGCATCTGAGAAGCACATCACGGCCAGTGGGCTGGATAATGACCGCTAATCGCTTCCTGTCCGATGCCTGATACTTCCCAGTAATGATTCCCAGCTGGCTCACGTTGAGCCGTGTGAAGGACTATAGACGAGCCGGCTTGATAGGAAGGGCAGCTGTTATCGGAAGAGTGGGCAAAGTGCAGAAGCGGGTTTGTTTTGCCTGTTGGTTGAACTGAAGCCCCACTGAATTCTGCTCGTTTCAGTATTACTTAGGAGTTACTGTTTCTAGAGACCCAACTAAAGTGAGAAATGCGGGTTTTCCGTAGTCATTCCTGTGTTATAAACACTCCTGATCTATAGTTTAACTAGAATGATTCTGTGTTCGTATTAATTTCCGCTTTCATTGACATACAAGAAGAAAGCACACATAGAAAATGGAACGGTGACCTCTATTTTGAAAAGCCCCAAAAACACTATACTTGTGCAGCACTGGTGGTGGGGTGGGATGGGGGGGTAGTCTGATTAATTTGAAGTTAAATGGAGCATGGATGCCTTTTTTTGCACAGGTTCAAGATTTATTACACGTGGATAGGACAGGTGGAGCAGTATAAGTTTTGCATAGCAAAGGCCGCAGGAGAGAAATGATACGGATCGATGTTGCAAAATGTCTGTTTATTATTGGGGCTACATGGTGTTCAATACTGGATCCGTGCTGTTTGGAGATGCAGACAGAACCTTCGCACTGGGTGCATAAAAGGTGTCTGTGGTCCGGGTTTTTGAACAGTTGATATTTTAGGGGGGCGGAAAACAACGAAAAAGAAATCGGGTTGTTCATAACGTTCGCAACACATCAGTCTGTGATGATTATCACAATGTTTTGATAAACGTCGTGGAACAGAGCAGAGAGTACAGAATCGAGCCTGCATGGTCGCTTTAAAACAATTAGCTGTGCTTAATCCAGAGGCTCATTCACACCGAGGCCGCGATAAAGCCATTACATCATATCCATCCCAGCAACTTGCACCAGTCTTGTTTAGGGGAACCCTTTCGCGGCTATTTTTAGGCCTGCAGAACTTGGAAAGTCTGCTATCATTATTTTTATCCATCACGCATATATGCACTAGGTATACCTCCTGCGTCAGCCGCGATCGGGACGTCACAGCGCGTCCCACACCGCTTAAACACGGCGTCGTGGAAATGTCACCAGCAACTGCGGTTTAATGTACATCGAATTAAAAAAAAAAAGAGGCTGAAATTCAGGAAAAATGAATCACGTTGCCAGATCAAGCGGTCGCATTTGCCGCGGAATTCGTTTTGATGTGCGGAAAGCCTGTTGCCATGGATACCATTAGTCTTATGATGCATGTGGCTGGGTTGTATAGAGGCTCAGGAGCAGGGTAACATCATCAGTCTTTCCAGAATGGCTGAAAACAAAATCTTCATGAATCCGGACCAAAACGAATTTCCAATCCGTGACTACTGATTTGATTTAAATAATTATATTATTTTAATATAAATTCAGTGGACAGTTTATACTTGGTAGCTGTTGCAAACAGTCTGCTCTTCCAAACAGTGAATTACATGGCTGTAACTGAATACATAGAGCACACGAATGGGGTTTCTCTTCCTGCATAGCTAAGCATTAGAATGGCTTAGGACACCGGTGATCTCAGTTATTTTGAGTGTGCTGTGATTGTTGCCGCTATATGTGGTGGTTCCAGCATCTCCCTCCAGGGATCTTCACACACTACAGTGTCTGGTGCCACAGAGACTGGTGCCATAAACAAAAACATCTTTATTAATGATAGAAGTAGGAGGAAAACGGCCAGACTCACTGAAGCTAACGGGAAGACCACAAGTGCAAAAATAACTCCGTACATCACGTGGGGTGTAGAAAGGCATCTCTGAAACTCATGAATCTGTGAAAGCGGTTCTGGAAGCAAAAGTGGGGCCTCCCCGGTACTAGCCAGGTGTCCCTAATAAAATGGGTTCTCCCCAGTACAAGCCAGGTGTCCGTAATAAAGTGGGTTCTCCCTGGTTTTCCCCGCGGTACTGGTTATGTTTACCTAATTAAATGGGTCCTACCTGGTACAAGCTATGTGTACCTACTAAAATGACCATTGAGTGTACATACTTCCACCACATACCACTTTATTAAAAAATGCTGTTATGTCTGTAATATTTTAATGTATTTCCCTCGAAGGTATGTATCTTATGGCAAGCCTCAAAATGAATATGCATGTTGTAAAATTTAAATCTCCATTTAAAACACTATCGTACCATAATGCAGAAAATAAACATGCCATACCCGGTCTGCATGTGCCTGCATTGACAGGTGAAATGTCGCTCTGAACGGCTCAGCAGCAGAGTCGGAACAAATCTTAATAGTTGGTAACCTTGGAATACTGTAGCTGCACCCTGGTAACACTTGCATGGCACGTGTAATGAGAGTGGCGGTAAGCTGTATCCTATCGCCGTGCCACAGAGGCTGATGTCACCTCCTGAAGGGAAGGCACAACCCAAAGGCAGGCTGTGCTGCAGGCCAAAACTCCAGACTGGGTACTTTATCAAACACGGCAGGGGATTACAGGTAACAATGGCAGAACTGGGGGGCACAGGACTGGGAAGCACTTAAATACTAGATTAACAAAGGGGCAAACGAGAGGCAGTTGTGAACGGTTACCATGCGGGCAGGAACAGGAGGCAAGACAAACGAGCATCAGGCATGGCTTATTTAGAGCTACACCCAAGGAAAACACAGGGATCGCACACGTTGGGTGGGGCTGGACATGACAGCTGATGCGTGGGCATGAGGTTAGTACCTAAAGGTGGGACCAGTTGTGAACAGGTGATGTGTGAGATAAGCCTGGGAGGGGGAGGGAGCAGGACTGGGTCATGCTTAGCTAGATGGATGTGGGGGGGTGGCTTTTAAGATCTGGAAAAATGAATGAGACTGTGTCTGTAGCGTATCCTCATGGGGCCCGGAGAACAACTTCCTTCGAAGGTATCTCACATTCCATTAGCAGTTGTACGTAACAACGGCACAGTGAGGAGAAATCCCTTGGTATTTACTTTCATCCCAAACCCACTGTGAGGCTACAGTGCCTCAACGCCTGTTAACAAGATAACCAGCACATATAGCTGGCAAATATAATTGATAAAACACCTCAGTTTTACATTCTATTTTGGGTTTAGCAACACCAAATGCTGCCAAATTGTGGACATTTTTTTGTATATCCTGATAAATTCTGTGAAAGTTAGTGTTGCAAAGGCTTTTTTATTGTGGCATACATTTTTTTCCTCAATCCATTTATAAGACTGTTAGTGTTAATTCACTTGTATTGCAACAGGTCACACTTTGCATCATGGTTTATAAACTAAAAATATTTTATATGCTTTCTAAATTTTACGTATTTATTGGCAGACTTTATCCAAAACAACTTAAATATCCAAAACTTAAATTATTAGGAGTACTGTTGATTACTGTAATGTGTAATGTATCATTATTATGCGTACAAAGTTGGCACAGAAACTACAGCTGACATATCCAAAGGGTGTGAACATGTAAGTAGCGGTTAAAGGCGTGGACTGCCACCCTCAAGGTTACTGATTCATATCTGAGCGAGGTTCTTAACCTGAAGTGCTGTGGTAAAAAAAACACATCTGCATGAATGAGGAAAGACCATGAATCTCCCTGTAAATGTGAATGCAGCCCAGGGTGTTTTGCCCTCAGAACAATCTGAGGTAATATGAGTAATGTTGTTGTATATAAACACTTCTGTATCACTGGAATATTATTGCCCAAAATAATTTCATAGAGAGTATGCGGTTTCATATTTAATCAAGTCCTAATTTGAAAATGTATTAAAATATCCAGTTTCTTTGCATCAGTGCGGTAAAACCCCCAGTCCCACAAGAAAACAGATCCATAATGCTAGTCCAGAGAATATCAACATATGGTCTAGAGTTTAAGGTTAATAGGTCATGGTGTACATGGTGTACATAGTGTACATAGTACATAGTTCATAGTACATAGGTCATGGTGTACATGGTACATGGTGTACACGGTACATGGTGTACATGGTACATGGTGTACATAGTCCATGGTATACATAGTCCATGGTGTACATGGTACATAGTGTACATAGACACCACACTTTGTTTTGTATGAAAGCCAAATTGAAAAGGAAAGCTTTCATTTCACATACTTATCATAGTTTGACAGAAAATGGACAGATTAGCCACAAGTAGCTGTTCAGGGCTGCACAGGCAACAACAAGCCAGCCCACACAAGAAGAACACAGAAGCACAAATGTTATCCCTTTTTTTATACCGTTTTTAACATGGATTAGAAAAAAAAAATAAACATAGATGCTGCCCTAAAAATATTAATAAAGTAAGCAACCAGACACAGAGTAGTGAGTGGAATATCAAGGAGTCAGTGGGATTATGTAAAGTAATGCAGACGGGCTTTTTATAGTTTTGACTGGCTTCTGTTGTCATGGAAACAAACTGCCACAATCCATCTTCATTTCTAGCTGTGTGAAGCGGTGCATCCATTCAGCTAGTGTGGCAGGAAGGGCTGCCAGTGCCGACACTGTCATAATGAGGTCTCCAATTGTGAGAAAAGTCCTAAAATCACTGCCGTCGTTATCTCAGAATCATTTTTATTTAAGCAATAAGCAATTAGATGAGTATTTTCACCTGTATTTTTTTTTTCCAGACAAATCTTTGTTTATTGAGTCCTCCATAATTGACCCAGGACAGTAAGGACATAAGAGACCAAATTTTAACTAAACAGGATAAAAACAGAGCTTGAGGACCAGACCGAACTGGAATGGACTTACCATCCATCTTATAATGTGGTTATAAGCTTTACAAATCCTGAAGGGCCCCTGTTCGTCCTTCATGCTTTGATGGCAGATTTTGTGCAATGTATTTCATCAACATATAATATAGGTATTGATCGCTATGCTCCTATAATGTCTACTTAGGTTAGAGGTTAGAAGGCAATATTTAAATCTAAAATAACTTTAGCACCACAACATCTCAAAAGCCAGTACATATCTGCTCAACATTTTAAGGAAATGTTCAGTTGGAATACGTACAGTTACAGGTACACTGAAACTGCATATTTGACTGAAGGAGACGTCATTACTGAGATCAGGCACCAGTCAACTCACATGACATGGCATTTTGGATCACTGGGACATCTGGGTTTCTAAGAATAGGAGTCAGCTGAACAAATTTTGTGGTCAGGAGTTGGAGTCGTGCTCTTGTTAGCTTGGTCTTATAAAAGCTAAGTATTTGTACGTATATGTTGAATCATAGCCCGTCCTGTTTTATTACATGGTTCTCTGTCTTGTTTGTATTGTGTGTGTGTGTGTGTCCTGTTTCTCATAAGAGATCGCACAAGCCTGTAACATACACTACTATTGAGGCAAATAGCACATCGTAAACGTATGTGCTGTCAAGGAGTTGACTAGGCAAAAGTGTGACTAGGCTGAGCTTCCAATGAAAAGCCCAGTACTGGAGCAGGAGATACACAACGTCTAACAGAGCAATAACCCTAATATGGCTATGGACCAGAAGGTGCAACATACTGGTACCCTCCTGGGTAGTAGCTCATCAGGAGTTGGAGACCCCTGCTGTAATAGATGCAACTTCTGGACCAGAAGTGCAACATAAAACATTCAGGGAGTATGAAGAGGCATCAGGCTAGTAGAGAAATTCATGGAACAGATGAGTCTTCTGGCATTTCTTGAAGGTGGAGAGATTTCATATGTATACAGTCATAGAATCTATAAGTTTGGGTTCAATTTACTTGACATTCATTAAGAAGACTTAGAGAAAATCCCCTTTATCTTCATCCCTTTGTTCAACTTATTGTTCTTGAGTTAAGATTTTGAAAAGTATTTTGTGTAGATTCGCCTAAATACTGTGCTCACTTGCTCATCCATTGACAAGCAGTGTTTAACATATCTGACATTTTCATTTTATTAAGGGTTATAATTGGACACTAGCTTCCAAAGGGACACTAAACACAAATGTTATGCTTTATGTTATTGAAAAAGTTACTAATTAAACAGCCCCCACTACTTTTCAATGAACTTTTTAACTCAGAACAGCTCTTTTAGAACTATAATTTGGGTTTTAACTTGCTACTTGAAATGAATGTTTTACTTAAAACTTCTGGATGTTTTTAATGTGATATATTTCTTGTAAACAAATTTTTGTTATAAAATCAATACATGTCCCTTTTTTTAACAACTTTCCCTGATCAATAAAGTACAAATAAAGTTTTATAGAGTAAACATGACATAACAGTTCAGTTTCTAAGATGGGCATTCATGCAGCCATTACAAGCCATTCCAGCTGGAAGGTGACAGCTGTGTTCAGTCAGGATGGCAGAACATTCAGATTCAGGTTTAAGGCAAATGTCTCTGAATGTCCATCCACTTTGTTTTTGAGATGCTATGTTTGAGGATGGATCGTAGCTGCCAGCAAACTCTCCAGGTGGGAAGAAGACAGACCTCGGCTGTTATCTCAGCATACCAGTGCTTAAGCTCGCCGCTCTTCATTAATAATGTTAAAATAGTAACAGCGCAATGCTGGGAATTTTGGAGCAATCTCCAGAGGAGAAACTCAGCAGTGACTACAGATTAGAAGGCCTGAATGCAATGAGGTATAACCTGTCTGAGTAAACAGGAATGAGTTATTTGATCCTCCGGCTGCGGGTTTGCACATGACCAAGATGAATATGCCTTTTCGATCCTCATGCCTCCACGATATTGCAACCATAAATTTACACAAGTGCACATCTCCTGGGACGTTATCTGCTACGCTGGCCCTGGTAGTGACACAGATGGCATGTGAAAGGCAACAGGGTGAGGACAAAAAGGCAACTTCTGCAGAAGCGGAGAAGCACTTTGCCGTTAATATTGCGAATGCACAGTCTAGGCCAGTTTTTACCAACAGCCGAGGTGGAAAGTCCAGGTTCAGAAAGTACAGATTATTTTAAACAAAATCTTGGTCTGGATTTGTACTTTCTGAACTGGAACTTTATAACTCTGACCTGTGGACAGTCCACATTTTTGTGGACTATCTGGCAGGGAGCTGGGAGGGAGCAAAAACCTGGACTGGGTGGGAGGTCCCCAAGGACTGGGTTGGGAAACACTGATTTAGGCTATTCTAATATAAGCCATGGGATACAGGTAGCTTTGAGCAGAGGGATTTATACGGGGGGCACAAAAACAGTGGCCCCAGATGAAAACCGATTGGCCTTAGAGTGCCCCTCCCATGTCAATCACAAAACTTATCATTGGCTAATGATACAGTTGCCCCCTCTTAATCTGCCCCTGGCTTTGAGTAAAGTTTCTTCTATACGAACTGAACAGTGGGTTTGTTTATGTCTGGCTTTCTGTAGATTGTGGGTGATTTTTCTTCCAGTCCCTGGCAGGCAGATGTCTGGATGATGCCCCCAACCTGCAGCAAAAGTTTCAAGAGGGAGGGGTTTTATGTATCTATGTATTTTTTGTACCTTGCCCTAATTCTGTGCCCCATTTAGTTGCTGAGCCGCTGAGACTCTGTGCTCACAGGCATTTCCCCCGACACTCACAGAACCGCCGGGGGGTGATTAGGTTTGTTTTATTGCTTTTGCATGTGAGTTTAAAACTGCTTTTGGTTTTGAGTAGGAAGTGGAGAGATTTACGCGCAGTGGGACTTGCTTGAAATCAAGCTGTCAACATGCAAAAACAAAAAGACTGGCAGTGTCCCTTTAAGATGTTCACTTTGGTTATTTCAGTTCAGCGCTTCAGTACCAGTACTTGATACAGAAGAGTCTGAGACTTAATGCGGGAAAGTACTCCAGCACACAGATTAGAAATACAAAATACTGCTGTGGCAATATGCAAAGCAAACGTTGTTTATCACTTATTTCAGTGTAATGGTATAGTTAAAGCTTCTAAAGAAACCGGAGGATTTAAAAGTATGGTTCTTCAGTGTTTTTTCAGGACAGTTGGTTATTATATTTTTCGTTTGTTGTGACAAGAATCTTTTGTGCTCCTGTTCCGTTTCACTGTGCTTCATAAGGATAACAAATGAAGTGAAACCACAGTTCAGCTGGTAATACGTGCATGTTCATGTGTTCAAATTTTAGTAAAAATCAAATCATTAAAACCCATACTCAATATACAATCAGATTACCTATATTTATGCGACTTCAAGAAATGTCCAGAAAATGAAGGAGCAAGGGGAGGTATGAATGTGGTTTCTTTTCAACATGAATATTTCACTGCGGCGACTGATGATTGCAGTGGGAATCTGTGTGTGGATCCAAAATTAAGCTGACAAGAAGCAGGGGTTGTGTGAGCGCATTCCCCGCCCCCCCCACGCACATACACTCCCCGGCCCCCTCTGCAGCTCTGACATGCTCGCTGTGGACAGGCGAGTGTCTGCAGGTACGCAGGGGCGCTTTCTGAGGGCTGGGTTGGGAGACGTCATGCCTTCTGTGCCATATCAATTTGTTCCATCTCGCTGCAGGCCTCGCCCATCTCTGTGCCTCACGCTCCTGGCTCTGGGCTCTCCTTCTTCTCCCACGTCCTTCTGCATTTCAACGCCATTGGCCCGCGATGGGTGTCCAGGCCTCTCAAGGTCAGTGCGCAGGCATGTCGCTGCTCAGTGCTGACGTGTGGGAGGTGATTTCCCGTCGTGGCAAATTGGCTTGTTTAATGTGAGGACTGCGGTCATAGACCTGGACGAGGACACCCACCCCACCTACGAGGGAAATCTCTAGAGGCAGCACAATCACGATGTAAAGAGGAGTCAAACCAACATCATAAACCAGTATTTCCCAACCCGGTCCCTGAGGACCCCCAGACAATTCACATCACAATTCAACACTGTGATAAACATCAAACGTAGAACAATAAACACACATTCAAAATCAATATTTGAGGCCTTGGCTATGCAGAAGATGCAATTATAATTGTATGCTCTAAAAAAACACTGGATGATCCTACAAGACAAGCGGTGGTTAAGGACAAGCCCACTTGAAGAGAGTGGCCCAAGAAGAGCAGTGACACGGTTAGTCTGGAGGTACGGTGACCTTTGAGCACGCGTCACACGACACTCACGTTAAGAGCGGTACCTGATGGCGCACTGTGTCATTATCTCGTGGAGATTGTTACTCAAGGTCCTGCGAAGGACCCTTAGCATTTCATGGGATAAAAATCCATGCGAGCTGGTGTAGAGTCAGCCTGCCCCCCATTTCCCACGCCTGGGCATTGGCAGGAGCTGGGAGGAACTAGGCTCTGAAACACTGTCAGATGGAACATCATACTCTTTCAGTCATTCAGCCCACCTCCCATGTTTCTAGTGGTTTCTTTATTGATTCCATTAAGACTGAAAACAGTGATGGGCAGCATGAAAAGTTTAAATAGTCCCCCCTTGGGGTCTGGGTTCGCAAACAAAACCAAAGAAGACTTCTTATATCTTGCCGTTCCTGCTTAAAATGTGGTGATGATGAGAAGGCTAGGACACCCCCCCCCCAGTTCACTTTAGATGTGCTTTGATCATGTGACACATCATGTGTCCCTGGTAGCTGCTGCCAGAAACCAGAGACTCATTAAAGTGTCTTGTGTATGTGTATCAGTGACAATTCAATTATATCTCACTGTCCTCTGTCATTATAGTGGAACCAGCAGCCTCAAAGCAGTGGCCTCAGTCCAAGCAGAAACCTTTCCCTTCTCAGAGGGCGATTTATCCATTTTTTATTGCTCAGAAACACTTCTCCTGTTCATGTCTGCCTTGGCTTAGGTTCAAAGTGTGACAACCCTGTGAGCTAAATCAATACAATCTAAAACTACTCATAACACACACACACAGGTTTGTACAGTATTCACAGCTTTGTGGGGACCATCCATTGATTTCTATGGCCATCACCCTAATCCCAACAATGCCAACCTTAACCCCTACCCAGCCCTAACCTTAACCATATGCAACCACACAAAATACAAGATCGCTGAAGAAAAGGTTTGAGCTGTTGATGGTGGGACTGTATGAAGTAGGGGCTATTACTAATCTGGCATCGTCCATAACTAATATCAACATAACTGAAGCTGATGTTTTACAAAGCCTAGCTAGGCTCAAAATAAATAAATCTCAGG
>JAODKM010000058.1:25645186-25658973 GCA_026780845.1 Petrocephalus sullivani
AAGTTCTCCCCAAGCGAGCTTGATGGGCCGAATGGCCTCCTCTCGTTTGTATAGTTCTGATGTTCTTATGTTCTTATTAAGGGTAAAATAAGAGGCAGCTGATCAGGGGAAACAAGCAGAGCAATCACACGAGGCAAGCACAACAAGGGTCAGGTGTGGCGAACCAGGGGAAGAAACACGAAGGGCGGGGCTGAGTGTGACAGCCCACTAAATGTCATTATAGGACAGTGCTGTGCTCCAGTGTGAATTAACTTTCTGGTCTGCTAGTGCCCGTGGAAACTTCAACAGGCATGCTCAGGCAGTGGTATCTTGTGGTTCATCATATAAGGCTTCATTGACTACATTAGCGATAAATCAGGCTAGCTTTTGTTCCTAAGGAACTAGCATAGAGCATAGGCAATTTTTATGGCCACCGAGGGTGTGTAAAAGGGACTGGTGAAATTGATGTTGAATATGCGTCACAGCCGCTGGTTAAGTTGGTTTTTTTGAGCGTATATGTAAAAAAGTTTATTCTTCGAGTTTACACATGTTTGGCAACCTAGTGTGAAACAAAGCGGGAAATTTGCGCATTATGATAATTTATGAAAGAGCTGGTATGCCTCCATGTGCACAGGTACCACCATAAATTCTGTGGGAAACACTGGGTAAAAATGAAGGGTTTAACGCTCCTGAAACCAAAATCGCGATATGAGAACATTTAACATTTAAACCCACTGACGCAGATGCAACCTGTTGAGTTTACATCACTAATATGACAAAAGTCATTTTCTCATTTTACAATTAACGATCTAACACAAATAAATCACAAAATTATTATTCTGTTTAAGGTTAGGGCAAGCTGTATATTTTGTATATTATACTACACAATATTAGGCCTGTAATGGTTCATGTATTCATCATGTACCGTTAGCATTTTACATGTATTTTTGTATTTTCAAATTACAGATTACTTGTATTTTAATTAAATTGATTTTCACACGCTAGTATTTTGAATTTTATTTTGTTATATTTGATGAGCAAATATTTGCAATTTGTAACAAGATGCTTTTTGATGTATTTGTGCCCATCTATGCAAACAACCCTTGTTTATACAGCAACTTAGAAATTACTTGTCAGCAACTGAAAAAAATGATGAGATGCACATATAATATAAACCTCCACTGATTTTTCTGTTTTAAAACAGTATACCAGGAAATATCTATGGCTTTCAGAAATCCATGCTAAATGACAGCAATTTCCTGCAGGAACTTAAAGAGCAATATGGAAAAAAATCATTTACATGATGCAGAGCCAGCAGTAAGTTTAATCTAATAAGTACGAAGTTCCAAATTTAGATGCTATTACTTAAAAGGGTGCAGTTATAGTTTTTGGTATTTTCAGTGTGTAGCTCTTTACCATGCGCAGTATTAGTGTTCCTATGCTAATCCTCTTTGTGACTTATATTCAACATTACCAGATTGCAGCTTAAAACTCAGGTTTTCTAAGTGATCACTTAACAACTGTTATGAGCTGAAGAGAGACTCATTACAGCCTCTCAATCTAGTCAAGTAAAATTGGCATGCAATCTATCCAGTCTTCAATCAGGACAGATTGTGTTCTTTGGCTGAACCACTGAAAAAAATGGTATGTGACTCTCTCGCCTTGATAGTATTTTATATTCATCTTCTATATGTGCATGTAAAATGGAGCATAGTGACTCTTCCCTCTGCTACACTGTCATCAGAGCCTGAACCTTTGTTGGAAAGGTCTTGTCTCCTGGTGATGGAATCTAGATGACCAGCAGTACCGCAGAGATGGAGGCAATGTTTGCCTATAGACACCTTAGTCAGGGTGAAGATGATACCATCCATCCATGTTCTATTACCGTTTGTCCTATTCAGGGTCATGGAGCCTATCCCGGAGGCACAAGGCAGGGATCAACCCAGGCGGGGCACCAACCCATCACAGGGCTCACTCACACACCATTCACACTCACACACCATTCACTCTCACACGCCATTCACACTCACACACCTACAGGTGTTTTGGTAACTTTGGTCACCTCAGCATGCTTTTTGCACTGTGGGGGGAAACCGGAGTATCTGGAGTAAACCCCAACAACATGGGGAGAACATCCACAACAGGGAGCCATGGCAGAGACTCAAAAAGTGTATTAGAGGGAGGAGTCAAACTCCCAGAGGTGTGCGGTGACAGTGGTAACCACTGCACCCCCATGCCACCCTGTGGGGATGATACTATAAATTATTAATCACATACAAGAGGAGGAGTCATGAATAATAGCACTAAATGAGGTTTTCTTCATTGGAGTGAATCCAAATTATCTCGGTGAATTCCTTCAAATGTAATTCATCCAGTAATTATTGAACGCACAACAGATGCTGAAAACCGAACCCGGAAAATTAAAACTCGCAATTCTCGGCTAAAGATGAATCTTCCTGCATTTCACACATGTCGGCACGGTCTGAGATTCACATGGAGGTTACAGGAATTCCATCAGGCATACCAATGACTACATTTCAGTTTATTTTAGTCATTAATCCACCAGAGTCACAACAGACACTCATACCTACTCTCCCTTTATAATAATCACGTTTTTTTACTCACCCACATCTCAAGCTTGAAATGCTGTGCTCGGGTGAGGGCTCTGTCGTCCTCATTCTTATACCTGTGCATGACTTCTCCTTGTACAGCTTTCCATCTGATCAGCCTGACACTTTGATTGCAGAGGCTCACTGTATTTAACTATGTAATTTCACTTTATTAATAGACCATTGTCATTGCTATTAATGGGCAAATAGTTCAGCATATTCTAACAATTCAACACATTTTTCTTTACTATACATTACCTGTTGTATGATTTGGTTTATCTGAATCAATACATGGGTACCTTTGGATGATACAGGCATATTGCAATCACTTAGATCCATATTGTAGCATATGGGTATTGTAGCTAAAGGGGTCAATCTGAAAGAAAACGATGTACAGGATAAGTACTTTAGGAGAGAGTGTAAATGTCATGCACTTCAGAAGAACTACGTTCTGGGATGATTCTTCCGAGAATGTGATGCTGAAGCAGCTCTTCCCAGTTGTGCAGAATAAATCCTTTTGTTGTGCCTTTACAGTTCCTTCCTGGCCAACTGTTTCAAAGCATCCAACGCTGGTCTCCAAGGTCAAGATACAATGGAGAATGTCCATGAAAACTAGTAAGCTCTTCAGAAGTATTGGCACACTTAGTAAAAATTACCGAAAAAAGCTATGAAAAAAATATCTTTATTGTTCATTGACTTGAAAACCAACCATTTTTCTCCAGACATGTCACAGTTATTCACACCCCAGCATTTAATACCTTGTGCACACTCTCTTTGCATTGATAACAGCTTGGCACTGCCCCTCCATACAAAATCTTTGTGGTTTGACATTAGCAGAAGCTTTTTTCTGACATGTCTGTGAAATAGTTTGTTGGTGTGGAGTTGATGTGTAATTGTCATTTTGGAGACTTGGTAACCCAAGGATGCAACCAATGGCTGCAGTTGTCCAACTGTGATTTTGGGGGAATGTTTTGCTTATTGAAACCTCAGTTTTGTGTGAAGGAAAGACGGGTTTGTGTCCGCTTCAAGCAGGTGCATCATGGCTAAAATTGCAGATATGCGTTACAGATTAAATATTGCTTGAATAATATAAATAGAGATTTTCCAGCTTGCCACTTTTTATTAGTGACTATCTGGGTTTTGTAGGTCAAAAACCTTTTTTCTCATTTCATTCAAGTATTGTCAAGGCTTGCTCATGTTGATGGTTAATGGAAGAGGTTTGCCCAGTGTGTTACCTCATATTTGTGTCCCAGTGGTACATGCATCACCACTAAAGAATTCCTAAAAATAAAGGCGTGCTTGGAAAAGGTGAAACAAAAATGTGGGTATATGTTGACAAGCTTATGTTCATAAGAATGTTTAAGGGTGCCATTAAGTATGAGTAGGCCTTATCCTCCATATTTATATGGTTAGATTTTTTAACGATCAGTCAAATGAATAATAAAGAAATTCTTTTCATTTTTCATTCTATTTTTTTTGTGATTTTTACTAAGGACTACATTAAGTACATGATGCCATTAATGCAAAAAGACTCCCTGAATGAAAAACCATACAGATGTACAAATCTGTGTTATGGTCTTTAAATAAAGTTCCTTTTTTAACATAGGCAAGCCTATTTTACTGAACTCTACAAAATGTGTTGCATTTAAAATAAAAAAGAAATTCCAGCTGAAAAAATTGTAGGTGGTGTAAAATTTTTAATGCTATCTTTAAGCTTTCTAAAACACATTCTTTAATGTTTGACATGTTCTCGTAATTTAATCTGTAAGGTTGGGTCATTAACTGGATCACTGACAGTAGTATAGGAAGGACCTTAAAATAAAATGAGATTTAAATAATTCTAGTAAATTAATCTTAGTAAATTGTTTATTTGCTATTTAATATAAATTATTTACTATATATATTGCCATATACATATGTATATATAGCAACACTGTATGATGTTACTTAATATCGTCTATAAGAGAGCATATAAAACTGAAGCCATCGCTGAAGGAAAGGTGGCGTGTCGTCATGTTCGCTTCAGACGATGTAGTAATGTTCACTCATGGCTACTCTGAGTCTTAACCTCCTGGAAGCAGCTATGGGTAAAATATTCATTTCAAATATTAAACGGCAACCAACATTCGAGCCAAACTTGTAGTTGCACTGCATTAACGCCGTCCTAGATGTGTATTCAAGAAGCGCTTTGGAGCACGTGCCGAGTGAACCCAAGACTCTTTTGGAATCAGCGGTACTAGACAGATGGTTAATTTAAAGGTGTCAGACGCTCCATCGTGTAGCAGATGTCAGCGAGGCTTCTGTCACTGCTTGTCGCGCCGGCGGCCCCTCTTATGTTTCCTCTCTTGTAGTAAGGCACCGTCACCATCTAATTAATCTTACGCTTAAGGCTCGACAGAGACTTGCTCCATATCACCCCGGCACTCCTCAGGGTGCTGTTTCCTACAACCTGACCTAGCTTTAGGCTTGAGTGTTTTTTTAGGCTGTGCATGCACACTGTCGTGCTATTTGTAAACGGAACCTACCACACATATGGAATGGACGGTACTTTTTTGAACCAAAATATGACCTGTCGATCTTCTGTATCCACTTTTATAGCCTGCATGACACTCTAAGGACATTATAAAGTTACACAGAGTAATCAGTTCATGCTGCATTTGTTGCTGTGAAATACATTAAAACCACACATTTCTATAATATCAAACAGTATGTCATATGACAAGGCCTTGTTATTAGGCACAACTGCTCGCTAATGCATAGAGCCTGGTTCTCAAAACAGCAAACTGTGTGCCTGTAACTAAATGCATGCAGTACCCAGACAGGGTCAAAAGATTTAGTTACTCACAAGAATGGCTAAGACATCATGACATGATCAAATGTATTTTAAACATGATATAGTTGCTGGTACCATATGTGTTGAACAGCAGCTTAATACTTAATGAACGGTCCTCTGAGTGTAACATGTCTTATATCTGGGTCATGTAACTGAGTGGCCTGACAAGATTAAAATGTATAAATGACTTAAGTGTGAAATGTTGAGTTGCTTATTATGCCATAAATCAGTTCCTATCTTTACGTCCTGCCACCATGTCAACACTGAGCTGCAGCATCAGCTGTTTTTGAAAGAAAGCGTGGCCCATAACACTTTGCTGGCTGCTAGGATAAGAAATCCTCCTTAGAGGCCAGCGATTAACTCAAAATGAATCACGCATCATCGGGGAGGGCTTTGTCAAGGAACCTGCAGGTGCTCCAGTGTTCTTCAAGTTCAAGTGTCCCATTAACGGGTCCTAGAAGTGCGTTCCTCGCACAGGGCTGCTAGATATACACTGATGCTCAGTAAAAACCATATCTGAAAGAACTTGTACAATGCCAAACGTAGCATTGTGACATTATATTAGCACTGAATAGCTAATGGGGTAGTCAAAATTTCCAAAGCTTGAGTATAGAACTGAGCCCACTGATGTGGATGCATGAGGTTTTAGCCACAACAGGGCTCGTTAAACTGTCAAACGGGTGGAGACTGACTCCCGGTAGTCTGTTATTACATGTTATTGTGCAGTGCTGTATATTTCATGACTCGTCAGCTTGTACAAGCCAGCGATCGCTGCTGCAAATGTTGTCAGAAAATGCAAAGCCGCCATGAGTTAAGAATCATGAGCAGTCATAATATTGACACTCACAAGATTTATATGCCGCCCTGAAATAAAAAAAAACAGCCTTAGAGTGATGAGCAAGACATTCTAATGCAAGGGTTAAAGGATGGAAAGGGACAGGGAACTTCGCCATGACGATGTCATCCTGTGTGCCAATCTCCTTGTTTTAGGTCATGAGAAGCCGTGAAAGCCACCACAGTGGTAGAGGCTACTTAGAGAAGACGACAGACTGCCTTGAAAGCTGGACGCTGTGTGTTAGAGGGATAACGCCACGTAGTCGCGTCTCTGATGTTTTTAACATTCATCCAACGGCACAAGGCATTTTTTCCCCTTTAGTCCTTCGGTACAGGTTCATGTAGAACGAGTGTGAGGTTGCCTCTCTGGTGAAAATGCTTCGTACTCCGCTCTTTACATCTTCTCAACTTGGGGACTGTTTCCATGGTAATAGAACAGAAGGCAGTGGGCCGCAAAGGCAACAGCAAGACGTCGAAAAAAATGGCTGCCATTTGAATTTAGGGCTGGCAAATGTGAGTAAACACAGACGCTGGGACAGGCGGAATATTATTATTACTTCTCAGATACACAGATGAGAGATTTCTTTAAATATCAGATAAAAAGGTCAAAGAGCTAACCTGGTGCTTAATTTTGGAGGCTGGGTGAATGTTTGGAGGTTTGTTAAATGAATAGGGGGCACGGACCAGTGGCGGACGCCACTGCGGGCACGCCCACTGAGTGGCAGATAGATGGAGTGGCAGCGTTAGTGTCCGGCTTGGACCCCTGGAAAACACATCTAAAACGGGAAAGAGCTACTGTGTGATTGATTATGCAAATTGATTTAATAAGAAATCTAGAAAGCTATTATTTTTACAGAGAAGCAAATCGGTTGCTGCAATCCTCAAAAACAACTGGAATCCAGGCCCCGAAAGGTGGATTTGCCATTGTCAGTTTGTGTTGGATTTTGGATTTGGATGGATGTTGGATTCTTGGGTAAAATCGTGCCTAAGCTATATACTGTATTGGGTAGTTATTAATTAAATATTTATCTTAGATAATTTATATTCTAACTGTAAAGGATTTGTCAGCATTTATTGAGTGTTGTGTTGCAGAAATAAATTAGGGGTGGTTATATATATAGCTAGGCAAGATAAAGCCAGTGTTCCTTATTATGGGCTACTCCACAAAGCAAGGGTAGGCAGATAACATTAAAAGTTTCTATAAAATATGTTATCAGGAAAGATCGTTGCTGGCCATATATCAATGCCCATAGTCCGCTGGTCTTTTGGGATGTTGGATGGATTTCTGTCAGGTCAAACTGCCTTTAATTTAAGCAGATAATCTTTTGTTTTGCAGTTTGCCTGACTAAAACCAGCCATGTTGCAGCGTGTTTAGCCTTTCAGTCCGTCTCAGGGGGCGTGTTTTGGCGGGAAAGTGTCATCAGTGTATACTCACTATATTTTGTACTATAGTTGTCATGCAATCGTTACAATGCAAACACAAAGTCATACAAATATATTCTTGTTACCTTATAATGTAACAGAGATGCACAAAGTATGAACAACAATGCAGAATACGTAAGCGAGTGGTGGCAGTAAATGTTCAAACAGATTTTGCACTGGGTGTGAAAAGAGGAAACCTCATGTCTAAATTATATAAGTGTGTGATCCGTACATCTGTTATCAAAATGGTTTAACCAAGTGTGGGTGCCTTTAATTCCTTACAACGCTTCACGAGCTTCAGAATGCCAAGGCTGGCTTCTCAACTTTAAATGATTAATTCTAAAGTGAAAATCTAAATTCTGGGGAGAACAGAGAGATGACTGGAGACAGTTTGTCAAATTGCATCCCTGGACTTTCCATATGCTGACCCCTAAACCAGTGTTTCCCAACCTTTTTTCTGCCACAGCACACTGTCCATAAGCCAGTTTGTCCATCAGTGTGCCCTAAACAGACAAGGAAATGCATGTATATTTTTCCTGCAAAGTGAAGTGTTTTGAATATCTAGGCAATTTGGTAAACATCCTCTGAATTTCCAGAGGTCAAAGCACAAGGTCATTATAAAAAATTGTAAAGGATTATGTGTTTTTTATTGTCTGAGTGAGTGGCAGGCAGAGCGAGAACATGCATGGGAAATAATTAGGCACGACCATCGTGCAAATCAGTCCAACATGAAGTGATGTGAACATTTCTAATTCCCTTCTAAAAAGAGAGCGCGCCATAGCCTCAGATTGAGGAGAAAATGAGCCATTTCATTTCATGTAATTAAACTGTAATTAAAGCTCAGTACACATTGGTTGCTTCCCATTTTCAGTATAAGGACAATTGCGTTTACTGCACACTCACTGGGGAGAGACAACGAAAGAATAATAATCATATGCAACTGAAATCTTTATAAAAATAGGAATCACGAGCTTGCGTGACTTGTGTAAATACGTGGCTTGTTCACAAATGACTTTGCTGTGTGTCTTTCTGGTTACCTGGCATCCAAACAGGACCGGATAATTAGGATGTTATCTGTGCCTAAAACCGGCCTAGATAGCCAGTGTTAATGAACCAGGTGGACGGAGCGTCTTCCAATGAATGATACACATAACAAAAGACATTGCCCAAGGTTGAGCTGTTCCAGCCAGAGCTCGGCACTGAAACTGTATTGTTATCAATACAGTCGCCCCCAAAGAAGTAACCCACTACCTGAGCGGTTATCCTGGTCCTAAAGGTTATAGAACTGGAGCTCCCCTCTGTCCCAACTTCTTGTGTAGACCACACACATTAAATCATGACACCAGAACAAGAAATTCATCAAAATACTGAAGTAAAATAAACAGTTGATGACCATATGTCACATTTATTTTTTCAGCATTTTTTGTCTATATATTTCTATATTTATACTGTATATTCTTCAGTCTAAACAATGTATCTTTGCTGCAGATCCTAACTCAGTCGTTGCAGGTATTGCATGAGTAGTGCTGAGCGTCAAACAGGCTTGTCAAAGAGCTTCGGTGAAGACCCTGCTAGACACAGAGGTGCCCATTTTTTTATATGTGTGTTCTGCTGAGGTTGAGCCAAGGTTCAAGTCCAAAAAGCAGTCCCCTATAGGAGCTCTCCGTGCCAGAAGGGGTCCCAACTCCCTGTGCGCTCGAGTCCCGCGAGTGATGATACAGATGTGGAGTCAAAATCGCCACCACCCATCGTTCCATCCATTCCACTGAAGACGAAGTTCCATCAAATCCCATTTTTGAGAGCATCTGTATCTGAACGACACAAATCGGCGTTTATCCCATAAATGTGGGCGACACCCCCTGCAGGAACAATGTAATGTCCTGTACAAGAAGCGGCATGCAGTCTCATACTCCTGGGTTAGATCACTGGACAGCTACTTGGTGCAGATATTTTCCTCTTCAATCCTCTGCAGCACACTTGGGGCCATTCAGGAACACTCAACTCTTTTTATTTTTTACGATAATTTTACTTCACTTACATGTTAAGGTGTCGACATATTTACACTTTCGATCGGATAAAAAGAGAAATTAAATGTTCATGAATGTGTCTGTATGCTTTTTACGCTGAGAAAACCGAAACGATCAACTCTGCAAATAAATTAGCTGCAGCTAAGTACCATGTACTCATCCATTCATATCTGCATGGTTTTTTTTTTATCACTCGGATAGGGACTGTCGATTAAAACTGCATATAGAGTGAGCATATCTGCGTTAAACAATGCTGTTGAATTACTCCCATTGCATGTAAAAAAAATTAAAGTAACAGTAATAATTAACAAATAAAATGCAAAGATCCATGGGGTGTGCCGTGTCATGCTCACGAAACAAGCTAAGTGTTACCTTTTTGTTTCAAGTCTGTCTCCCAGTTCTCTGTTTGTTTATAACGACAATCCCTTTGCAGTTATCTGCACATGAACAACCTGTTCTCCACCGTGCCCTCGTCCCCCCCAAAAAAGATAAACAAGAAACTGAAAAAATCAACAACTCAACATCAGTGTAAACGCAGACCCACGTGCACAAATAATGCATAAATATTTGCATCTCTCTTTCCTTGCAGTTGCATGACTTTCCCCCAGCAGCGCATGTATGCACGTACAGTGCATGTGTCCCGGGCGCATTCCACATCCCCGCGGCACAGAACCTCCACACCGCGTTCAGACAGAAACACGTGAAGATTCATGCAACAGTGATGGAACCCTGCTTTCTGAATGAGCTGTCAAGATAAGACTCACAACCCCCCCCCCCCCAAAAAAAAATTTAACAAATAAAATTTAAATAATAAAGGACAAAAGTCACAGATATGAGGTCCAATGGAGATACTACCTTTGGAAGCACATATGTCAGTACCTAAATACTAATTATATACATATCCTCCCTGATTATTCACATTGCTATTCTGGTTCGATGGCTCCTTCCAGAACCATTCAGAGTAGTTTTATTGCATTAAGTACAATAATACAGGTGTAAAGAACACTACTGTATAGCACTACTGAAAGGCTGTTGTATCACTGCGCAAACATGGGGGTTATCCCGCCAATGCCAAAGCGGATTAGCTCATATTTATCGTGTTGTTGTTGTTTTTTTTTTTTTACTTTTTTTACAGTTAACACCATGCAAAATTCCTATTAGCCTACCGGTGTCTAGTCCTAATGTTAGAGAATAGATCTCCGTTCAGTTTTCAGGGCTCAGATGGGCAGTAGCCTCACGAGATGGATGGGAGGGCAGAGCGCAAGAGTCTCATTGGACAGACGGTGTTGGCGCATTGCCAGCTATGTCGTTTAAGCGTCGGGACGTTCCATACCGTTAATGCGAAAGAACGCACAAGACACACAGTAAGTTTGGAGAACAAGACAGGCACACAAACTGTAATGCTACAGACGCCATGCATAAACTGTGGAACAGTGGTTTGACAGGCAAATATCATTAATTAACATGTAATTATTTATGACTGGGTGAAATAGATAGGGCATACATGATGTACAGCTGGACTTTTCAGTGGGATTTACATATGACATATAATTTTACATGTTCCATGTTCATTAATATTCATGTAAAACTTGATAAAGCTTGTTTTCCATAGCAGTTAGCTAACATTTTTTCCCAGAAGTCCAACAGTGTTGTGACTCGGTTACATTCGTCCAACTGAGTGGTGAAAACAAAATCGAACGAGTAAAAAACCAGGTATTGTAGCATTCACAGCACATCCACTAGACTTCATGGGTTGGAAACATTGTATATAATACATATTTAGGCTTGTTTAAGCGTTATGAATGCTACATATTATCCACTTCAAGTCAAATCCATACATAGCCAGAACCTACACACTTATAGTAAATGATGTAAATTACATTAATAAAATAATAACATTTTGACTCAAAAATATCATTTTACATGTTCTATTGGCAGTACAGCAATTAATATTCACACATTACTCAGAATATTGACTGTACACCCACACACACTAATGTTATTATTCAAGTCAGTGCCTCTTGTCAACTTGGATTAAGATGATCTCTGGCTTGAACATCATCAGTAGGATAGTTTGGGCTCTGAAGCAGTCATTTCAAGAGGGTAGCCGGTTTTGGTACCGACACTGAACTAGTTACCTAAAAAGGCGAAGGTAATACAATGTCAACCAGCAGTGTTACATCGATGGGGTCCTTTATGCCTTCCCTACGAGATCCAGCCTGCTGAAACATCTGAGGGCGGTGGGAGATGGACTGATGGACAGGCATGGCGGTCTGTGGCTGTTTTTGTGCAGGATCTGGCTCCATGTCACTATGCTGCACGGAGGTCATCTGGTGAGATGTCTCAGGGGGGCGGAGGGGAGCCTCGTCACCCGCGGCGCGTGGTTTCAGGAGGCTGGATGTTGGTTCGGATCGCCCACTGTGCAGCACACGAGGACCACCTAACTACAGAGGCTAAATCTCTCCGACCCAGATGGGTTCACTGCCGACAACACTTAAGGATCTGGGAGACATTTTTAGACACTTCCTTTCAGTTTTTTTAATATAAAGCAGAATCAAATAAGTCTGATATTTCCTTCACAAGTGAAATTCATATCTGGCCTGCCATATTTGCATCACATTTGCTTCAAATCTCTTCAGAGGCAGTTGGATTTTTTGTGCAAGTAATTTATCATAGTTTAATGAAGGCCCTCAAAAAAGCACTGTCTCTAATTAAACATTATCTTTGAAGAAACCTGAGACGAAGTTTCGTTATGGATAGAGGATTTTTTTAGGCCTACTGAGGTATTAAAAATGTTTTTATTACACAGTTCTTTAAATGAACCTCTTTATTTACCACTGACATTACACAGAGTTTCTAAATATCAGAATACACAGGTGACATGACTTTGGTGACTGCCGAAGGTGTGTTCCAGGATGGCAAGTACTTTTAGTTCAGGTTTTCCCAACCTGGTCCTTGGGGACCTCTAGACGCTCCATGTTTTTGCTCCATCTTGGAGGTAGCAAAAACGTAGACTGTCTGGGGGTCCCCAAGGACGAGGTTGGGAAACACTAAATTAGTTGACTGTACGTTCTTTGGAGTCACTGTTGATATGCAAGTAATATAGTACATATTCTATAGGGTCTAAAGCGATAGCCCCAGATTATGACATCACATGTAGTACACATATGTGAACTCTTGGGGGCTGCTAAGCAGGCTGTCCCGAGGGGCTTCAACAGCCTCCTGGTTTTGCTCCAGTCCCATATGGTTCTATTACTAACCACTATTCTGGGTCCTGTGAGGGAGTTTTCCTGGGGTGATTATGGGTGTAGGATACAGGACGGTAAAGTGCAGTTATGCATGTTTGACATATAGCTTTGCATGTAGTGCAGCTTCATGGAAAAAGACACTGAACTGTCCCTAAGGGGGGGATGAGATGCCGGATGCAGAAGCCACTGCCTGCAAGGGCGATCAGTGGGACCTTGGGTCTAAAGCACGTCCACGGACTGCGTGAGGAACCTGCGCACCTGATTTGCGGATCCCTCCATCAGTGGAGCACGTGTAGTCGCTGGTGGCCAGCAAGTAGCAGGCCCTTCCGCTGTGGACGTGCCGGTCCTGGGCGCTGGACCTGCGTGTGGGGAGGCTGTCCTCCGGGGACATGGTGAGCTCGCTTTCCCCACTGCAGTCACCTGACAGGACTGGTCAAAGCAGACACGACACATCAGATCAAACATACATACAAGCATAGAGCCCAGCCAGCGCACAGCAGGCCCTTTAAGGTCAGCGTGAGGCAGCAGTGGGGGGGGGGGGGGTCATTTGGAACATAACTGAATTGGTCTGGGTTGAAGGCCCTATATAATATGCTTTCCTGGGGCCCAAAATCTCAAACAGCGCCCATGAGGGGCAATACAACATTTCCACTTCCGGATTATTACTTGATTTGCATCTGATGGTGTTACTTATGAAATATTCTGCAATTATGCCTTTATATTGTTGGGGGGGGGGGGGAATTAAGTGGGCATAATTTTATATATGGTATGAAAAAGAAAAACACATCGATGGTCTTTTCCATGTATCGCTGATATTTAGAAACAAGAAAAGCTG
>JAODKM010000058.1:25666044-25683936 GCA_026780845.1 Petrocephalus sullivani
GTCTCCCCCACATCCAGCCCTCAGATCTGTGGCCATGTTTTTTTCCTGGGTGAGTTCCCTGTCTTTGCATGACAGGCCACAGAGTGAGAGATAGAGACTGAGTGGGCTTTGGGGCCTCATGTTTTTCCAGCAGGCCTCCTGGATTTAGCTAATGACTCATTTGTGAGCCAAAAACATAGTTTTGTTAACAGATATTTTACATTTGAGGCAGTTATTATTGGACGATGCTGCGGCTCAGTGTGGTAGCACTGGATCCTTTGCCTCACACCACCGAGGGTGGCGGTTTGGATCCCCCCCCATGTGTTGTGTACGACGTTTCCATGTCTGCATATTTATCAGGGGTTACCTCCCAGATAGACATGACAGCATTTTTGATTTTGCTCCCCTCTCAGCTCCATGTCAGACAGGCCACATTTTTGCTCCCTCTCAGCTCCAGGTAGGAGCAAAAACATGGACTGTCTGTGGGTCCCCAAGGACTGGGTTGGGAAACACTGAACTAGAGGACAGATGGATGCATTTTATTTTTACTGTTGCTCCCTACTGTAAATATCCCCTTCATTTTCATGGAGTCTGTCTGTTTTTCTCTGGAAAGATTACATCACTTCTGTTTTTCTTTTTTTTAGGAAGCTACTTTTGTTAGAAAGCTACTTTTGCCACAAGCGTTTTTCACTTTTCCAGCTCTATGTGAAGCAGCCTGAATACATTGAGGTCAAATTAAATATTCAAGTTCTCGTTAAAATAAATAAATAAATAAATAAGATACAGAGCAGTTCCCTCCCAAACATCATAAAACTTGAATGGTTTCCTCATACAGACCAAGGCAGACACAAACACAGACATACCACACGTTTGTATTCATATCTTTGTGGGGGCTCTCCATTCTTTTATGTGGGCTTAACCCTAATCCCAGCAATGATAACCTTAACCCCTCCTCAGCCCTAACCTGAACCATAAGTTAACAAAATGCAGTACTTTTTAGTCTCAGATTTTTATACAATGTAATAATTACAGAGACGCCCACACACAGAGAGACACAAAGCCCCCGAGAGACGGCAGGTTGAGCCCTCCCGTGCAGCTGCAACAGGCCTGTGATTATGACTCACAACATCCTCAAGGAAGAGTGGGCTTCACTCGCCTCCTTGCCCTCCGCTTGGCTCCGATTCCAAAGAAGCACCGCTCAGCTCGGGAGGAACAGAGCTCAGGGCAATTAGCCTCTCATTGCCCGGCGATCGGGTGACAGTCACATGGTCACCCCTGTAAGCATGCATGTGTCTAAGTTTATGCCTCTGATCTCAGCTGCTGCCCTTTGTAGCGGATGAGGAAATAAATTATCTCCATTTATCATTAAGGGTGTCTACCTGGCATCCAGAGGAAAGATGTCATTGGGGGGTAGGGGGGTATGAGAAATAAACTAGCCAATGAACAATATGTACTGTTAAGATATAGCCCATCTGAAGAGTGCAGATACAGCATTCAAACCAACAATCTGAATTTAACAGCAAGGGATCTCAATTATCCTTTAAGTTCATTAACCTCTTGACACATATTCACAAAGCAAACTTTCCCACACGCATTCCCTTGGAAGCTAAAGAAGCTGTTGCTATGACAACGAGATATGCAAGGTGTTACATAAATCTCTGAGACGGTCAAAAAAACACACACACACATCTATAAATGGGGACAGGTAATGGCCTCATTTTTGGAGAGTCTCAGATCTTCTAGGGGTGGAGAGGAGATGGCTCTCAGAGGCTCTGTGGAGATCCAATGTCAGTCAAGCTTCTGAGAGGCAGCTGTTGTTGACGGGGACAAATGACGAGGGACGCCTTGCCACTCCCGGGGGCATTTTGCGAATTGTTGGCACACGTGCGGCTAAGTGCCGCGAGAACCAGCACTCAGATAGCCTTGCAGAGCCGTAGTACACTGTCACTGTCAGCACCACAGAGGTCAAAAGCCGTTTACCCTGCCATAAAGCCTTCCTGCACCCCTTCCTTCAGAAAAGCGAGAGACTGCAGCCCCACCTAGCCACTGCTGTCTGTGTGCAGGAATTACATTGATTTACTCCAGGCTTGATCTGCTAAAACTCATCAGACCAAACTGAGCAATGGACAAAGGCTAGGCCACACAGAAGCTTAAGGACTCTGCAGGGAATCAAAGTTATACATCGATTTTATACGGCACACATATTTAAAGTATCATTAGCCAATGGATTACAACTACCCCAAATTCTGTAGTGTGAGCTGAGGTGTTTCGTTTGACAGATTATTTGGACAGGGGGCGTCAAATGCAGGAGGCCAGATGCTGAAATATGCCTGTACTTAGACCAAGACAGTCCCCGCCCAAGACACAAAGTCATTTATACATGCTAATAGCACAAACATGAATGCTAATACTAGTTTGCCCCCATCATCCAAGCATGGAAAAGATATTTAAATTACTTTAATCTAATATATTCTTCTACAGTGCTCTTAATGAGGGCTTGCCTCAGACTAATTTACAGAGCAAACATACTGTATACAGGGAAGCAAAAGCAATAAGACATATCCTTTTCAATGGCTGTATCACTACATCATCATTAAAGAGAAGATCACAAAGGAACCTCGTGTAATTGGTTCATCAGAAGTATATACAGCCGATTTTAAACATCAATATCTGAGTAAACAGCAGATAATATTTCCCTCTATTGAAGTGCTGGCAGCATACATCTGTTGCCACGGTAATGGCTTCATCCCAGCTCTTGCTCTCTCCCCATCCTGTAGTCAAAGGTTATTGATATTCTACACATGCAAACAGGTCCAAGAGGCACCAGACACAAGCCTAATCAGCCACCAGACTGCGCCGCCCATAGGCTGGTCATGTGACCTCAGAAATATCACATTCTTTCCAATGTGCTTGAGAAAGTGTGGAAATGGTCAACATGACATGTAGTATAGTTGTTATTCGGAATAATTTACACACATGCATGTTTTATAAACCACGCCCTGCTGCTCTGATTGGCTAACAGTATAAGACTGCTGACCAACCACGCAGCCCATGCTCACACAAACTGTATTGTGAATGTGGAAGACAGGGTTAGCAGCAGGGCTTAAGATGAATGTGCTCAGCAGGGGAGCAGAGGGGGTGTAGCCCCTGATATTTAATTTGGATTCATTCATCCCCCCAATAAATAGACCTTTGTATTTAAATTTAAACAAAGTTTAAAAAGTACACAGTACATAAACAGAATATTCTGTTTTAGGATACTCTATCTGAGTACTGTGTACTTTAAAAATTTGTTTGCGCTACGTGAACTTTGTTTGCACTAAATTTAAACAAATTTTAAAAAGTACACCTTGTCTGTTTGGCATTGTATGTTCATCTGTACACTATGTCCTTGCTGTTGTATGTGCCAGATTTTGCAATGGAAAAGTTCATCTTAATCTTATAATATTAGTTTAAGTACATAAAGGCACGTTCAGACATAGTAGCAGGTTTGACCACCACCCAAAATAATCCTGAATGCCCCAGCAGAATCCACAGACAGCTCCCACCACCACCCCCCCAACCACCCCGTGGCCAGCAAAACGTACCGATGGTTGCCACACCTCCCAAAAAATTCATTTCTGGCTGCTCGCCTAGTCCCCACAATATCAAACTCTCTTTTTTGCTGTTGACGACCGGGGTAAACTGACATTAGCCCTCAACAACATTACAATGTCAGAAATATAAGTGGTTCTTTGAATAAATAAATGTGGCTTTCATTAGCCATTTTTATTTCTTTTGACGATCACAGATCTTTGGAGCAAGGATTTCCTTCAGAAGATGTTTGCACTGGGTGTGATGAGGATAGATCTGTACAGCTTAAGGTTAGCTAGTTAGCACAACACCACAAATGCCATTCAATTATGGGCTATCTTCCACATCGAAGAAAAATGAATATCTGTTATGAATTAAACTGAGTTAACCTTGGCCAGAGTGACCTTTTTGTTGGGTGGAATCCTGGTTTTCATCAAAGATGAAAACACGAATGTGACGTACATTTGTGCTACCATACCGTACCGTTAGCCAATGAACTTTGAGTTTTTGTCACAGCTGCAGGGCGTGGTTTGTTAGTGTCTGTGTGTGGTTTACCTCACAGTAAGTTGGCTGTGAGGCGTGGTTTGTTAGTGTCTGTGTGTGGTTTACCTCACAGTAAGTTGGCTGTGAGGCGTGGTTTGTCAGTGTCTGTGTGTGGTTTACTTCACAATAAGTCGGCTGTGAGGAGTGGTTTGTCAGTGTCTGTGTGTGGTTTACCTCACAGTAAGTCGGCTGTGAGGCGTGGTTTGTCAGTGTCTGTGTGTGGTTTACCTCACAGTAAGTCGTGAGGCATGCTGTGAGGCATGGTTTGTGCTGAACTGGATTGAGGAAAAGAATGCAATTGACATGTAAAACTAGCTAACAGTTAACTCTGGTGCTTTTCAACCAACAAAAAAAAGCTCGAAGGTACTAGGGATTTGCTCCAAAGCTTCTACTTACATTTCCATAACAGTACATTACATATTTACTGTGCATGAACTGCACTCCTATTCAAATATCATTTCTGCATAAATTTGTAAAATTATCCAGTGCTTCTGAAGAAATATTTGTTCATCACACGGGATCAAAGAATCAAAGATTACACAGAGTGGGTATTTCATTTATGGAATGAATTATTAATTGCATCTGTGTTCTCGAGCTCCCCTGCCTAAGAACTTCATCTCTGCTCTGATCGGATCCCCTGGAGGCTCAGATGTGACCTCCTCCGGGTCTCCATGCAATTCCCTCTAGTTTACAGTGCAGACAGGAACCAACAACTCTGTGCTACCATGTGCTTGAGTTTTATGTCTTTCAGCACTGTTTGACATTACACACCGGACGTGGTGTTTAGGAGCTCCTAACAAGGATCATCCATGAAATTCCTTGCTCTCCATTACATACTCTGTCAATGCTGCCAACATCTTCTCTGGACAAGTGTGAAAGCGACCTAAACACACCCTCTGGCCATGTCAGCCTTTAAAACACATTTTTCCTCAAGGGGCTTCAAGAAAGTCACACTACCCTCATACACACAAGAACGTTTCAGGTTTGTCTTTCCAGAAGGGACAGACCTTCCCCTAACCTGTTGAATAGTAAATGAAGTGCTTGAATCATTAATCCTATTTCCCTGCGATGAGTGCAATTTGTGAAATGAATATGGATGATCGGCGAATTTCCATATTTATGAGGTTATTAAAAGAGTCTCCGGTGATAGATTGTGGGGGTGACTTATCTGCCCCAGTGAGCCTGAAGTCATTCATCACTACCCAGAGTGGCAAAATAAGGCCCTGCTTCTTTACACATGAGAGGGAGGCTTCTCTACTGAGGGGGCCATCCAGCTCTAGAAATCAACTCAGCGCACCAGCATTTCCCCCACAGATCTGTCTGCCCTCCCTGCTCTGATCAGTCATCTATTGATTCGTTATTAATTACTCAAGTTTGTCCCATAGTTTCACAAAACAGGAACAAATCACTGTGACAGACACAGGAGCTTACATCTTCATTACTTTTAATAAACTGACATACACAAACTCCTGTAAATAAAATATGAGTACCAAAAAACACATACTTTATTCTTCACATAATGAGTAAATGAGAAATTGTATTATCATTAGAAAGCACCTAGTTTCAAAAGACGCTAAGGTTCAAAAGCCTGCAAATGCCTCCTGTTACTATTTCCACAGTCATGGCTGAGTAGCCCTGCTCTGTCCTTGCTTTGCCCTTGGACATATGCAGACATGCTCTCCAGTAACTCCAGTAGAGGATGTCATCTTCACTCCTCAAAAACCCTAAAGCGGACTGATAGGCCCCCTCGATAAACATCCGAAATCAATCACCAGAACTGCTCAATTAATGAGGAGATTCCTTTTACCCCTCTGAGCTACTTGTCATTGTTTGTCAAGGTCAGAAAAGCTGACAGGAAGTGGGTTGTTTTGGGGGGGTCTGAGAGGTGTAAACACGAAGGAAGGAAAACAGAATCTCCGTGTAAGCCTTGCTCTGGGTCAGATGCCAAACAAAAGCGTTTGATACGGGTGTGCGAGTCTGGAAATGAATTTGCCAAAACTTGGGGAAAGGGTAGGAAACAAGGAAAACATTTTGGAGCTGGCACAGTGGGAAGGGCACATGAGCTACGATGAAGTGCCGGTTCAGGCTTCAGGATCTCACAGTGTTTCAGGTCTGAAGAAAAAACAGAAATCAGTCTTATAGCACCAGTACCAAGACATACAGCTCTGGAAAAAATTGAGAGACCACTGTATATTTTTTAAAAATCTGCATTGTTAAATCCTGGTTTAATCCTGGTTCTGCTGGCAGAAGGCTACACTGAGCAGCAGGGTGCTTCCAGGCTCAAAGTTTCTAAGACAGCAGTAGCCTACACAAGAACAATGTGAAGCAGGAGACAAATTGGGAATGACCAGAATCCAGCCAGGTAAAGGGTGTAAGCAACTTTCTGATGCCAGAGATGACTGTTTACTTATCCAACAGTGCCTCATAATTCTAAGGTTTACCTTGAGTGACCTTCAAAAGGAATGGGAAACATTAAGTGGTGTGACGTGCATTGCTAGGACAGTTCGTATCAGGCATCTAGAAGGTGGACTGAAGACCGATAAAGCAAGGAAGTAGCTCTGCATCCATGAGTAACAGGGAAAAGCCAGGCTGGAGACACTGTACGTTTTATACAGGCGCATACCCAAATAAATTGAGAAAAGATTTTTTTCCAGAGCTATAGGTGATGTGAATGATTCCCACATATTAGCTGTCTCAATGTAACTATCAGGATGTACCAATCTATGCCAGAGGAGTTTACCAATGAAGACATGACATACAGAACATTTTCATGAGCTGCGGGTGAAGCAAGCTATGACTGACCACAAGCTGCCTGGAGAACAGGATAAGAATGTGAAGTACTTGCAATGAGCCCACCCGTGAAAAATGCGATAAATGCTTCTTGTTAATTTTAGAGTAAAATATGCAAAGTTAACTACTAAGTGCTTGTAGATGAAATGAAAGATTCCAAAATGCAGAGGTGAAAAGTCCTGGTCCAGAAAGTACAAATCTGGATCAAGATTTTGTTTCAAACAACCAGCTAAGTATTCTCTGACTGTGAGTCTTTATACTCACAAACAACCAGCTGAGTACTCTCTGACTGTGAGTCTTTATACTCACAAACAACCAGCTGAGTACTCTCTGACTGTGAGTCTTTATACTCAAATGGTTGCTTGAAACAAAATCTTTGTCCAGATTTGTACTTTCTGAACCTGAAGTTTTTACCTCAATACAATGTACCTTAAAATTACAGATGATATCGACAAAAAGCATAGAAGACAACATGCAGATGAACCAAGCCTGTATAGTTAAATGCTGACTGAGATCAGTCCATAATAGTGGGTCCTAATTTTCTAATAGACTGTTAATTGGAAGAAATGGGATCAAAGTCTTCCTTTTCAGTCTACGTGCAGTCATCTTCGAAGTAAGGGTGAGTACATTAGCCTACGATACTATAAGCTGTACAACAGGGGTGCCCCGCAAAGGGCCGGTGATTATGCAAGTTTTCGGGATAACCTTTAGATCAGCTGTTCGAACCCAGGTGTGAGGACTCTTCGGCCAATCAGTCCTCTAATTAGTGATCTAATTAGGGAGTTGCAGCGAAAACCTGCATACACACCGGCCCTTTGCGGATAAGATTGGGCACCCCTGCTGTACCCTTTTATATGTGGATATGGCAAGATAGTTTAGGGTTCTAACTCATTGAAGGGTAAAATATAGAAAGAGATATTATTATTTAAGATAGCAAAATTTCAGAAACCATAACATGGAAATATATCAGATAATTCATATTACGGTGTGTATGCTTCCGAACATATGAGCATGACTACAAAGATGAGCCTTGCTCCATCCTCTGTTTCGTACCATCTTGATCAATGCACACGGGTCACGTTACATCACACATGGTCAGCCTGCCCAGAAATAGCGATCTGCACACTGTTGAATTATTTAGCTTAGTCGTATGGCTTTGCGGGCGAACCTCGAGTTTCTGAAGGATCCATGTTTGTACATGAGCTCTTGTTGGGTGACGTGCTGCTGATGTGGAAATGCTTCTACCACGGGACTGGTGAGCAAAACCAGGCCGCCATCCAGCCCAGCTGCCCTTGTGCCAAAGAAATAAATAAGTGACTCGGGCAGTCACATCATCTGTGGAAGTTCCTTCCGTTGAGTGTGCATGGTTCTGATCGCTGACAAGGTGACAAGGCAGCTTACAGAGATACCGAGGACGGATCCTCAAGACATCACCTGTTTGCTTCCTTCCGGATGTCCAAGAACACAGAGGGCATGTCCAAGAACATTCTCGAGCTCACTTTCACTGTCACCCTATCCAGAAATGGCACTTCCTGGCAATACACCTAATTATCAGTATGGCCTCGTGAAATATCCAGCACAGACACGATAGCCGACTGCGCTGAGCCCACGATCAGGCAGGGACACCTGCTTCTTTATTCTTCTTTCAAATCTCTGTCAGTTTAAACTAAACCACTTCAATCTCATACGCATCATATGACCCCTTCCCCAGGCATGGTTGATATTTGTAAGTGCAATCTCAATTGATCTAAAGCTGACACTAAAAGTGGCAGGCTGGGTTTTAGAAATATTTTGAAATGAAGCGGATATCAGTGGGGCTCAATGGACGAATATCAGTGTCTTCCCAGGCATCAACATTTGGCTTTTGAAAAATAAAAGAGGGCGGGACTTAACAAACCATGTCAAGGGGCCGTATACGAGCTGCCAATTCTAACATTCAGCTGCATGTAATGTAGCCCTTTGTACATGATTAAAATGCTGCACTGAGCACCGCTCCCCGTTGATGACTGATGCAAACAAATAGCTTTGTGGGGACACTGACTGCAAACAGGAGTCTTTCTCTCGTGGCGGGGATCAGGGCCGGTATTTAAGGCGGGTTAAAGAGCCTATAACGAGGGCCTTTGATCAGTGTTAATGTCTCTCATAAGCTGGGTCTCCACTTTCACTCAGTGCCGCGTACGCCCTGAAACCTGATAGGTCTGGAGCCCGGTGTTCCCGAGGTTACTCTGATTTGTGAAGGCAGTGATGATTTTGCCCATGGCCTTTCTCGTCCACTAAACAGCCTGACGGGAGGATGCAGATTGTGTGTAGCATGAGACTGCCCTTTACCTGACGCCTCTGATAGTAAGCAATCGGTCTCGCACCTCTAAAAAAAGACAGACCCATAAATATCGCAAGCTGCATTGCCAGTCATTTTGGCCATGCTGCAACAAACTTCCTTCAAGTTCTGGAAAGCTGACTAATCATTCACTATCTGAGGATAAAATTGCTCTGACTTCTGTTGCTTCTTTTTTTGAGTCTCGGGCAAAGAATGCTATCAGTCTGGGTAAAGATCAAGGATTTACCGAAGTTTTTCAGAGGAGCTACTGTGTTTTTTTTTTTACAAGTAACCCAAATATACACACAAAGATGCATTTTTTCAGGTCAGCTTCTTTCTGAGGTCTTCTTCTGCTACTTCTCTATCCAAGACCCAAGGTGACCTGCAGCACTCAATGCAGCCGTCAGCTCACGTCACGGCGAGAGGCTTGCCGAGTTCTCCTGAGCCAGATCACTAGTCCGTGGCCACTAGAGCAATAGGCTAATGAATCCCTATAAACAGACATCATAATCACCTCAATCCACAATTCATCAACATGTGCTGTGTCCTCACCCTTAAAAATGCCAATACATTAACTTGCATAATGAACGATCCAAAATTTATTTACAATTTAACTCAATTTGAGGAGGCAGATAAATGTTAGCAAGCAATCTGCTTTAAGAATTCTTCAGTTTCTTCTTTGAATGACACGTTTAGGCATCAAATTTTCCAGGCAGTGCTGTATGGCAGGCCTGTAAGTCCCCCAGAGAGTCACAACGTTCCTGAGATGATCAGAATGCAGTGTGACGTGCTCACTGGGGCCTTTGGGCTGACAATTAGAGCAACGGGAGACGAGGCCCCCTCTTAACATCCCCTGGTCTACTTTCTTTGGCAGTGGCTAAATCTCTGCTTTTCTTCAACTAAGCTTTTGGTCAATTTGGAAGAACCTTCAGGAGACCTAGTATTTGACATTACTGGGGCAATCTACGAGATCACACCCCCTAAGGACAGCATGTTTGGTATCCGACACAGCAATGAAGCAACCACCGCTGTGTAAGTCAAGGCACCCTCAGAACCAGCTGTTTCTTTTGCTATGTGTGGGACCCTCCGGCCAGACCAACATACTGGTGTCAGAGCTTGGCTCCTGCCCCTGATTTAATCCCATTGTTGCTCCTGCAAACGGTTGTGTGCTGACAACAGCTAAAACTATACATTCACAAAAAAAAAAAACGACACCTATTTTCGAATCATGCATATCACAAGAGCATTCTATGTACAACGCGTAACAATTCTGTCCAGAGTGCGTTATGTCCCCCGTGAGTAATAACAGTCAATTAGTTTAAATTATTTGCAGCCTATACTTGCAGTGTTGCATCGCAGTGGCCTGTGCACATTTTTGGCATTTTATTAAATGCCACCGGTGGCCAGTTAATCAGATAATACCCCGAGACAGCAGTACTGCCATCTATCAGTGGCCAAGTGAACTGCAGCGGTGTCTCCCTTCCCTTTTGGACATCTGCTGAGTTGTTCCTCATGGGAGTGAGCCATCCCATTACGGTTTAAACAATGACACAAAGGGACTCTCCTTGTGTGCCACCCGTGGGGGGTGTCCCTGCTTAACCCCGCCCTGATTCCTGCTGACCCGAGTTGCGATTGTTATTTCAGCATCCTTTTCCCAGCAGACTGTGATCCTCATCGGTACCGATCCGTTACTCAAGATGCCGGGTGCGAAGGAGCGGGACGCCGGCTTCTCCGCTCGGTGCCGGTGGCACCAGCCTCGGTTAGAGCGCCACTTTCATTTGCTTGACTCAGCACCTGGGAGAACCCGATATGCCGAGCTGCTGTGGTGACAGTCAGGAGAGCTGTGACTTTGCCCTCTTCCCCTGGAGTTCTTCCACTGACCTCCCAGACCTCATAATGTTACACAAAGAAGAGCCCGGATATATTTTGGGATGCGCCAGTAAAATTTAATCCTCTTGAGGAATTGCCCAGTTCCTGAAGGCTATCTCAGAAAAAAAAAAAAAAAACGTAGATCTTCACCAAGTGCCACCTGATTTTTTTTTTTACTGAAAGCTGAGAGCCATAGGGGAATGTGAAAGATTGCAAGCCCTGCATGGTCATGGACATTAACGCTCATGCCACCTCCACTAGAAAGTTCCCGTTTCTCCTTGTGAGTCACCTAAACATTGTCTTGTCAAGGCAATTCAAAGAAAGTGCTGCGTGCCAGAATGCCGAATGACATCATATCACCTGGAACATGACCGAGGATAAGCACGACCTTCGCATCGGTAAGCCTTCACTTAGCGCTCAGCATATGCCGAGAAGCACTGACGTTCATCACGTGACGCGGCCTTCATAATACACGACGTGCCTTGCTAACGTCCAGCAAGGCACACGGCAGCGCTCTGTCATTATTCAAGTCAAAGCCGGTTTCGCTGACGACCCTCGCTGGAGAAGCTGAGAGACGCGTCGACGACCCAGTCATGTTGGAACATTAGCTTCTTGCTGGTCTGGCTGTGCAGATCTTTGAAGCTCTGAATGCCCTGTCCCAGTGCAGCAGCCACCAGACTTTGAAATGTCACAGATGACCTGGAAAGTCAAAGCTTGGAATTATGAATGATACATGACAAAGTCATAGAAATTTCTTCTAAAAATAATAGAGAGGTTCATTACAACGCTTGTCCCGATATTATCTCAGTCAACTTGATTAAATGCTTTCCTTTCTACCTTTGTCTCTGAACCTTTTCTATGATAAATGAGTCTCCTGACTGGCGATAGTCTCGCCCATCAGTCTTTACATGACCTTAATATTGCCTTAGCAAAAAACACTTCAATCGTCAACCTTTACCACAACGGAAATGTTTCTGTAATTGCTTCCAACTTAAGGAGCTCGCGCTGGGTTCTGAGTCAGGTTTAGTCCAACAGAACAAGGCCCCAAAATGTCATGGGCATGCTCTCCAGGGTCACAATTGTGGGTCAGTGATACCAGTGATACAATCCACAGCCACTCTGTCAGTAAAGTATATGAGTATATAAATACATGGCACAATGATATATTTATACTACTTCATGGGTGTCTAGATTGTAAATGTCACTCCACATTGGAGCACTGTAGAAGCCCAATTGTACATCAGGATACTGTTTTTAACCATTTAACCTTTAATCTTTTAAACCTTTTTTTAAAGCAGTAGACTTCAGTCGGGGACATGCGCTTTGGCAATGATTTTGTAATGGGATATGGCAATTTAATAGTTTAATGTTTAGTTTAAGGACAACTAATATAAAATTTTATAATATCCAATTATTAAATTATTTAGTAATACTAAAGTTTAAGGTTTGGTACTTAACTATTAATAAACTGTTAGTAAGCATTTGATAATATATTCATAGGTACTGGTCATATCTTGCTCCTGGTATTTACAAAACAGCTTGTAAATTTCTTGCAAATACAAAACAATGCATTAGTAAGCATGCTCAGAAATGAGTTATAAATTAGCATTTATACGCTCTTTAATAAATACTGAAACAAGAATAAGATTTCTTTTTAAAGATATTTCTAAATTTGATTGCAGGCAAATCTTTTTATTTACTAATATATTATCAAATGATTAATAACAGTTTATTAATAGCTTAGGAGCAAACCTTTAAGGCTCAGGTATGACTAATTCCAGAGTATGCTTACTAATGCATTTTTTTTAGCTGCAAGTGATTTACAAGCTATTTAGTAAACACTTTGTGAGAGAGAGGTAAGATATCTTTGTAACACATTTCTAAATTTGACTGTATTATTACATGATTAGTAACAGTTTATTAAGTTAAGGAACTGACAAACTAAAATGTCACCAATTATTTTAGTAGTGTGATTGTGGATTTATTTACACTTTTACATTTCCAGACAGTTAGAGCTGCCGGCAAATAAAACCATGTGATTCTGGAAGTAGCCCGGGAGTAGGGAGTTAGTAGGGGGGCGGAGCTTTCCTTTTCAACTTTATTAGCTTTGCTAAACTGGCTTTATTCGTTTGGGGCTTTTCATTATGTGAAAGCAGAGGTCGTAACAGAGAAAACATGTCCTGACAACTGTTCATCAGGTTGGCCTTGGCCCTTTATAGTAGCACAGAACCACTACAGTTCTTGCAGCAAAATTATGTAGAATGTCACTAACTGTCATTCACAGGCATAGATTCCACCTTTGACATTCACAACAGACACCAGAGAAACGCAGGTGACACCCGAGCCCGCTTTGCATGCTGTGGAGGGCTCCCAGAGAGACATGTGGTCCCGGTTCCTCCCCATTGCCCCGTCCATGCTCCACAAAGCCCGCAGAGCGGTCAGCGGCTTCCAGACAGACCTGCAGGGAATGCAGCAGCGGCCGCAGAATGACCACGACAACGAGGACTGATCTCGGAGTTTATACAATCACAACTCCGCATTGTATCAAATTACGTATCACTCGATAGTATGTGTACCGAATCAGGAGGTTCGCCCTCTGGGACGTGACTCGCAAATGCCCGAATCTTAGGAGGAAATACCAGAGAATTCCTGAGAAAAAAAAAAACATATCTTTCTATTTAAGTTTAGGTGACATGAGAAACTGAAAAAGAGAGAAAACATGGGCACCTAATGCGACTGCACAGCGTGTTTAACACCACAAACCCTATGATGTCAACAGCTGGGTCACTTTTTCTGCCATTACCGCCGTGCCGGGCGATTATTATAATTATTATTTTTGGCACTGCCTTCTGTAATACCTATACAAATCAAACCCACCTCACAGCTTTTAAACTTAAGGACTCTGTAACCATTTGCTCTCGGAATGCAACCTAAGTGACGCAGAACTACAGGGACTGGAAGGAAAATCTGTTGCATGTGCACTAGATTCCCGGCAAAGCAGGGTGGGAATCTCCCATCAGAAAGCTGTACAATAAAGTGTGACAAATGACAGATATAGTCGTGGTACCATGAAGGAAGTAAAGGCAGGCCACTTATGATTACAGGGAACAAAATAAATCAATAAATAAAGTAACGTAACAGGAACAGATGCTGAATATGGGAAGGCTGAAAATGTCCATGCTGCACCCCTCAATGTACTGAATGTGGCGTACCTTCAAAATGTCCTTATAAGTAAGATCCTGGTCTCTGGGACAGAGAATGTCTTGTGTGGCAGGCTTAGCATGAAGAACGTGATCACCCTCTGCGACACATGGTATCCCCAGCAAGACACAAAGAAGCAGGTGTGCCCGACACATTTAGAGCCATGCCAACCCCTGGGGCCTGCCTTGCATTCAGGGCATTGGGGCCTGCCTTGCATTCTGGGCATTGGGGCCTGCCTTGCATTCTGGGCATTGGGGCCTGCCTTGCATTCTGGGCATTATTGACCTGCCACCTTTCAAATTCTGTAACGTCGCTGTGAAGATTAAATCGTATTCACAGCTTAATTCCCTCCTTCAGTTTTCTCCACATATGTGGCTGTTAGAATGTTTCAATCTATTTACATAACCTTTTCAAGAAATGGTTTGTTTCCACTTTCAATCTTAACCAATTATAGCCAAATAGTTACATAGCTGTTTGAGCCAAATATTACACAATACGAATTTAAAAAAATAACTGCGAAATACCAGAAAGAGCTACATACATTTCCATTAAAGCTACATGTATTGTATACCTATTCATTACGCATTAAGGCTAAGACTTATCTAAAGACAAACAGGAAGGATGTTAAAAAATATAACGTAACGTTCATACCAAATAAGTTCCAGTGATTTCGTGAGACAGCAGATTGGCCAGCTCTCAATGAAAACAGGAGGGCAGGAACAACCTGTTGTCATGACAACAGGCACATCCGGCTGAGGTAGCATCTTTGGATGTGTAGATGCATGCAGGCAATATTCGGTGACTACACTTGGGGTCAAAAGTGGGTAATAAGAATACTGATGCGTAATTTCAGACCCACTACAGAAAAGCACATGGGTGAGAAGGGATGGTAGTGTCATGCAAGGCGGATTGCTGGATGCTTACTCCTGAGAAGCTCTGGACAGAATAGTGGACGGAATATTTTCCATTGTTGCACTTGGTCTGGGAATGTCTGCAAAGGAAGTTTCTCCAAAACCTGATCAACCCTTCATGATATGCAAGCCTCACTGTGTATACTGATATACCTCAGCTCCCCATCCATTCACCCATCCATTCGTCCAACCATCCACCCATCCATCTATCTGTTTTCAAGGACAGTCGTTAACATCTGCCAAGGGCAATAGAACGTGCAGCACCTGAGAAAGGGATGCATAATCCAGGGTACATTTTCACTTAATTACTAATTCACCTGAAGTACATGTCTTTGGACTGTTACAGAAAACATGGGCACAAACATGGGAAGAACATGCAAACGTCAAGTCTGTGAACGTGCCATGATTCACAATGCACCCACACAAGAAGCAACACAGAAAACGCAGCTTCTGTGTATTCAAGGATGAGCAAGATCCTTTAACAGGTCGTATAACACTATGTGATGTATTTGTACACAGCTTAAGGATTGTAAAAAAAACATTCCGTATGAAAAAAAAAAACACTCCCCTAAATACAACCCTGAAACTGACCCCCAGGAAACAAAAACTAAAAAATGACGGATAATAGCTGGTGCTCTGAAGTAAACATTGGAAGAGACTGTACAACAAAAATACAAAGGGGACCTGCATGTGATAAGGGGAGAGGGACAGAGACATCCAGGAGAAGGAGAAGGTCCCTGTCTGTAACTCCTGAAAGCTTAAACTGTGTATGTGGCTGACACTGAACGTATCAGATCAAATTGGTGACAGGGACATTTTAAAAATTGAGAATTTTACTCAGGAGTACTGGTGCTTCTGAAGCTAGAGATTGGCGTTACACAGGGAAATACATTAATGGGAAAATGCATGAGAAACCAAAGGTTGTGCCGCTCCTTGGAATAGTCAACAACAACGAAAGAACTAAAAAAAATACATGTAGAACTTCAGAAGTGTTGACGTATTTCAAAGACGGAAAAACTGACAGTTTCCAAATAAGAAATCCCAGCTTTTTCCACCGTAAAGCCCTGCCGGTGGGGGCTCACATTTGCTGTGCTTTGTCCTGGCAATGATGCCTGGAGTGATGGGGGATCTCAGAGGCGCAGAAAATTGCACCATAATAAGGTGGATTTGGAATCTGAATTGCAGTACAGCACGGCCCCATTAACTGGACTGGCACTTCAGTCATTCATAAACGCCAGGAACTACAGCATGAACCATAACTTCTCCTGCAAGCCCCATTAATTCAGAGCAGATAGCGCTAAAATCATATTGTTCTCCCTCTTCATCCCTCATCAGGCCATAATCCATCATGGAACATCACGGGGAACCACCCCCAGCCCGAAAATGTTCCTCAAAGCCACATCAGCTAAACATGAGCCAACTTGTCACTGACGAGACGTGGAAATGATCTTTCTCATGTCAGTAAGTCCTAGTTACTTATGGGAAGGCATGATTTTACACCAGAAAAATGACAGGAGAAGGCTGGCTCAGCACAGCCACAATAACCACCCAATGGGTGTTGCCTTGAGCTGAACATCAGCAATGCGCCGGGTTTCCAGAAGATGTAGGAGTCCCTCCCCCTGCGGGCCAGCAGTTCATATACAGCGTGTATAAATACAACAGCACCACCTGGCACGTCAAGAGATGCGAGAGAAAACTCGAGGCGTCTCAGACATTGCTGTCTGGTGCTCTGCTCACTGCAGAGGAAGGCACTGTATTCACAGTGGGCTTATGTACATTTTGCCGTTACATGAAAGTCTCTGCAACAGCACAGTGCTAATCAGTGCCATAAAATAGGGTTAGTACTGAAGGCTTGCAGGGCACCTGTGTTAGCAAAGTGACAGCATTATGTTGGTGCCAGTGTCAGAGGTAAATCATTATCGATTCGGCTAGCAGACTCCCATGCAGCTACTTCTACACCCAAGAGTTTGCTACAGAGCCTAGGCGAGAGTCACTTCAAGGTCACAAGAGAAGTTCCTGGCAAACGATCCTTAAGTCTCTCAGTCTCGAACAATTTATTGCCTTATATAATGAAATCAAAATATTGTTTAACTGTGTAGCCCGTAAACTTTACACACGTATGGAATCTTCCAGACGGGACTTAAAATTTCTCATTTTGACTATATATCGAGTGTATGGGGTATATGGACATGCCACCTTTTCTATTCGAAGCCCCCGTCGCCCTCCCCCAGATACCGGTTTCCATAACAACCTTCTTTTGAGTTTCTGCAAAGCCTCTATTAATAGACACATTGATGTCTCAGATTCGGGATCCGAAAATCACCCATCGATCGCCGCACGTTTGGCGGGCGAGACCCACGATCGCGACACACACCTGTATCCCGGCGGCTGAAAGCACAGCAGGGGCGCGGCGCCGTGGCAGGGCACCGGGGCTAACCATCACACAGCTGTCGGGGGTAAAATCCCGAACGCTGCCACCCGTTTAGCCCCCATTTAGTCATTTCGAAGCCCATAGAAGCCGTGCTTATCAGCACTTTGCGCACTTTAACTCAGCGCACGCTCCTGGGTCCCTACTTAATAATGAATGGCGCTGATTCATTGCGGGGGGGGGGGGGGGCCCTCCCTGTTATTCCGGCCCGTGTTTTTTTTTTTTTTTGTTTTTTTTTTGTTGTTTAATGAAAAATAAAAAAAAAAGAAATTGTGTGTTGG
>JAODKM010000058.1:25696522-25707580 GCA_026780845.1 Petrocephalus sullivani
AGATAAGATTTTAACAACTCTGAGGTATTAGTTAAGTTCTCCCCAAGCGAGCTTGATGGGCCAAATGGCCTCCTCTCATCTGTATAGTTCTTATGTTCTAACTGTTGTCTTTACAGTCTTACCTGTATTCCTGTTGTGCACTGAGCATGATCATGATAAGAATTTCCCTCAGGATAAGCAAGAACTTTATTTTATTAGCAAACTGTTGGTCTCTCTTGAAGCTTCTGAGATAGTTATGGTGGGAAAGAACTGGATGGAAACCAATATGTTGTGGTTCAAAGGTCTTTATTGACTGTCGCCATGCACATGCATGACAGCCTTCAAGACATTGGCCCCAAGTATGGTCAACACTAGGAAGCTGAATGTTCCTACAAGTACAGGGATAACAATGAACACCCCATTCCCTAGAAGAGGAGAGAAGTTTAAGAGTTTAACGTCACACAGATCTTCACCAAAAACACATGCCCACTCACATGTGGATTTGCCTTTCGACGTCCTCTTGCCACGATCCATGAAGACCGGGCCAGCAGAGACCACCGTAACGCTCTCCTGACCGCTCTTTCTCTGAGGTCTTTTCACCTTCAAGTTGTTCTTTGTTGGAGGGCATTCCTTGGGGAGTTACAGAAAGACCGGTCACAGCAAACCGCTGCAAAAGCTGCAGTTAATCGTGCATGTGATGCTTACAGTCACACAGTTTTCATCCGGGGTGCAGATCTTGGTCAAACAGTGGATGTAGATGGGAAGTTCATCAGCAGACATGCTGAACATCTGAACAGAGAACCTGCTGCCCTTCCCAGACCCATTCAGTGTGAACCAGGAGAACGTTTCATCAGCAGGGCAGCTATTGAAGAAGAAACCAAAAATCACACCCACCACAATTACTACAACTGACTACAACACTGACACTGTGCATTAATAAAAACAAATATCCAAGGTGATTTCAATTAAAGAGCAATGAACTTTGACAAAAAAAACACACCTCTGCATCACTTTCAAATTTTGTCCTCTTTGCCATATAATAGAAGTGTTTCCTCGACCCAGTCCTCAGGGGGAGCCCCCCCGAGACAGTCCACATTTTTGCTCCCTCATAGCTCTCAAAACACCTTTGTAATTCTTCCCTGTTCTTCTTCTTCTTCATAATAATAATAATAATAATAATAATAATAATATTATTATTATTTCGGTAAAATAGGTAATATTGGAATGACTGGCAATGCCGTGACTGGAGGTTCACTTATTTTTGCTCAGTAAATTTTGCATAATCAGTTATCAAAAAAAGTGACTTAGAATTTCTAAAGGGGGGCACTTTCAATTGTTTGGGCAAAAGGGACAGGTGCTCAGTCACCCCCAGCACCCCCTGCTGTCTGGTGGTCCCTGATGACTGCATTGAGAGACACCCCTTTAGAGAACCCACACTAAGCCAGTTATTTTATAATCCTAAAATGCCCCTTTCCCCCATAAGACTGGGATTGTGGTTTCACAAAAATTTCCAAGATACTTCAAGGATTTTCAACAGTGGCACAAACCCACCCGTCTTTAAGGAAATAGGCTTTCCGGACGTCATCAGCATGCTGAGTCTCTGTGCCCCAGCACGACGTCACTGCCAGAAGCAGGTCATGGGCTAAGGTGTCCTGCGCGTGGAAGGTCACCTCAAGGAACAGGTAGTCTTCTCGGCTCAGTACCACGCCGTCAGCGTGACCAAACGTGAAGGAGCTGTCGTTGTACAGCATCATGCCGATATCCAGAACGTGTGAGAAGTTGTAACTAACAACAGAATGGGAACTGAACCTGGCAAGGATAAGGCAAATCAAATGAGCCCCAATTTCTAGGGGAGCACGAAAACCTCACCACTCAGTTAGATTTTGATTCTTGGGCTTGATTCAAAACCAATTCTCGATTCAAAACGTCCATTATTTTTTTATTTTCCCCATCAGTCTGATAGGAAATACAGCCCTAAGATACTCGTTAGTCGCATCACAAAAAATATAAACAGTTGCAAATATAAACTGCAAACCTTCAACTTAAACCACTTAATTTAACACATTACTATCCGAGTAGAAACCGGTATTGCGCCATCTATAGGACTGGCAAAATCCTATCTTGAAAACAAGTTAGTTAGTTAAACTCGCACCATTACAAAATGGGAAATATGAATCGATTTTGAAGGAAAAAAAAAAAAAAATTAGTCGAAATAGAATCGTGATTCTTTTGTGAATCGACTTTTTTGCACCCCTACTAATTTCACTCACAGTCCTGCTTGCAGTGGCACATTGAAGACTGCAGTGCATACAAAAACGGGAGACTTGAGACAGTCTTTTCCCTCCCAAACTGAAATCAGTTCTACAGCCAGCTAGAGTCAAGGTCAGCCTCTCACCATTCAACATCCGTATTGACCTGGGCCCCGTGCCGGGAGTGCCGAGGGTAGGAGCACTTCCACAACATCTTGAGGTCTTTCCGTGTAACCGTCTTCTCATGGCTCAGTGTCACTGTCAGAGAACTACTGAACTCAATGTGCGTCTTGTTCACCTATAACACACATTACATACCGTGACAAATTTACAATATAGAAGAAAAAAAAAAACTAAAATCAATTTGCTGTCAAAATTGACACATCGACTTATGCCATACTTGTTCAAAGTGACGCTCCTGTGCACAAAAGCAATTCCTCCTCGAGTTTCAGTTAGCGGTGGACATTAATGCTGCGGATTCGCATCACGAACTGACCTGCCTTTGAGCCCCACACTTTGAGGGTTTGCTGACTATCCGGAAAAAGTAGAACGTGTCAGTCTCGTTCACGGCACAGCGCCCATCATTCAGGATGACGCTGACGTTGCCCCCCAGGTAGTCGGTCAGGAATTCCTTTTCCAATCCACCCGCCACGAGGCTGTCCCTACACTCAACAAACATCCCATTCTCTGCAAGGACAGAATTCATCTATATCTGAGCCATCGATATTGTCTAACATTATACAAAAGCAATTTCTACAGGACACTTCTTGGCCTCTTTGTAAACCAACAATCCAGTTACACAATCCTCATTAACCTATCCAGGCCAATAAGACAATCAATCTTTTGGGTTAAACCAAGTAGTTTTCACTTCTCAAATTCAATTACTTCTCATAGAATTTTCCCAGACTAGTCCAAAAAGGCATCACACTTAAAACACAAACCCTACACTTCAACCTATAACACCATTCTTAACAGAATGCAGAGCCTATCAGTGGTGACATCAAACTTCCTAAATACTAACAGTCGTGTTCAACAGTGGTAATAAAAGGGAACCAACTGTGACAGGCTGAGGGCACGGGAGGAATCAGGAAATGACCAACGTTGTAGTAACCCCCTTGACACACACAGGTGTAGGAGACCAGGGTATTGATGCAGGTGGAGCTGGAATCACACAGGTTCAGTTCATAGGAGGCACATTCATCAGGATCTGCAACATCAGCCAAGGCTTTAAAAACAGCCGAAAATATCCAGAAGACATCACACAAGATACAAAATACTTACCGTCCCAGTAGATCAGACCATCTTTGATAATGATCTGGGCATGACCGAGTGATTGGATATGGGTCAACAGCTCCTGAGAGGACAGCCTTACTTCGACATCTTTTCCAGAAATGTGAAAGGCTTGGAAGGGGATCTTTGTTTGTCCTGTGCTATAAAGGTCCTCAAATTCAAACAGTTGAACCTCCACTGGATTTGGCAACCCACTGAAGAGGGCCTGTAACTAAAAAAGAGTAACTGTAAAAAGGACTACAACTATGTGCATTCTTACTGCCTTGAGCCAGCAAGAGGGACCTTTGGCCCACTGCTATGCAGGTTATTGCTCTTGATGGCTTTAGGGGGGCTATTAAGAATTTAAGGTCATCAGGTCCTTCATGGTGCCCACAAACCCGAAGCTGTAACCTTGAGCTTGAGTCCACAGACTTAAAATCAGAGCATGTACTGTTGTTACGTGCATTTAAACAAAACCAGAAGTCTTCCTTACTCTGGCTCTGATGATGCTCTCCAGCTCGACCCGAGCTTTTGCCTTTGGTTCTCTGAGGGATTCCGACAACATCCAAGGTACAATAATAGCAGGATGCATCGTGGGATCAAAGTGAGACCCTTCAGATTCGACAAAAAAGGCGATGGGGGAAAAAAAAAATAGATCATTCTGGTCAGTGCTCGCAATGACAAACAGAACTTGAATGCGAGGAATACCAACCTAAGCGCCTCCCTTTTGGCATAGAGACGGCGTCATCGGGAAGCAGCTGCCTGACGAATCGCAGCGTTGCTGGTCTGCCGAGTTCCCCACCACACTGCTCCCAGACATCCATCTGGTATGAGCTGCCAGGGACCAGGGCTGGGAGAGGCACGCCAGCTTCCCTAAGCCTCCCGCTTCTCACAAGCGACCCGTTGCTGTGGAAGAGGCGGTAGCCGAAGGCTCTCGCAGGCCCTGAGGACGAGTTCCAGGAAGCAGTAGAGTTCTGCTGGTGAAACTGAAGGTCGAAGATGGTGCCAGGGCCTTAGAATGGAGGGGGGGGTTATTCACAGATTGTAAATGAAATACACCACCCACACTGCACTGTAACATTCGAGGGCTCCCATCTACCAGGCTTGTAAACTGTAAATTAACAACAAGGTTTCTGCGTATCCTGCCGATTCTGCACTTCCGAGGTCCATATTGATGCTGCTATAAACTGCGTGCTGGTCCAATTTTCACACTTGGAGCCATCTCAGCCACTCATCTCGTCACTGCTTCCGGGCTACATGAGAGCATGCTCTCTAATGAATTTATATTTAAATCTACAGTTTTTATTTCCATTTTAGTTTCTGATTTTATGTACGATGTTGGTTGTGAACGTATGCACCAGAACAAATTCCTAGTGCCTTCCATACAGGTGCACATGGCCAATAAACTGAAGATGATAGGTTGCCATTCTGATTTACCAGACCATGAACTGTCAATTACTGTAAATTTGCACAGGTTTTAATTGGCTTTTCTCATCAGATGTACCCATTTACATTGCGCCTCCTATATCCTAGATCAGGGCTTTCAAATCTGGCCCTCGATTCCAAATCCAGGCCGTGTTTTACTTCTTCCAGGTAGTTTGTGTAATAATTACTGATTCTGATTGGCTGGAGGCTTCACACCTGGCTGAGAGGTAAAGGAAAGCTGGAGAATCAGCAGGGCTCGGCCCTTGAGGAGCGTGATTTGAATAGCTCTGGCCTAGAAGTATTAACCTGCCACTATAACATCCATCAATTTATGTCCATCACATCCCTTACCAGTTTCTGTGTGCACTTCAAAACCTACCTGTACTGGTGAGGATGGTCGCAGTGCTCATGACTACGCTGTCCCCACACAGAGCATCCACTCGGGTCTTAAACTGTCCACAGGGCTGCAAGCCCACCACCCTGTGTGTCGTCAGGAAGGTGGACTTCTGAAGCACCCCCTGGTGGTACACCCTGAACACAGCAATGGAGGACGTGTTCGGCACAGTCCAGCTGATTGCGTAGCTCCCACTGCTGGAGGCCACCTGGTGCAGGTTCCCGATGTCAGAGTTTGCTTCAGTGATTTAAAAAAAAAAAAAACACACAAGAGGGTGTCACCCTCTGTTTTACCACTGCCTTAAATCTATCTAAACCACCCACCCGGATGAGTTTTAATTACACTAAAGCAGGAAAGTGGAGAGTCCTAGTGATGAAATCATGGTTTTGCTCCCTTCCAATACCCAACACACCTATACCAGGTATTCAGGTGTCTTGACTGTTTGGCTCAGACTGTCTGGGGCAGGGGTGGGCAATTTTATCTAGAAAAGGGCCATTGTGTATGTGGGTTTTCACTGCAACTCCCTAATTAGAGGACTAATTGCCCAAACAGTCCTCACACCTGGGTTTGAACAACTGACCTAAAGGTCATCCCAAAAACCTACATACACACCAACCCTTTGAAGATAAGATTCCCCACCCCTGCCCCAGACAGTCTGAGCCAAAACAATCCAGACACATGACTATCTGGTATGGGTGTGTTGGGTGGACGCAAAAACATGGAAGGGAGCAAAAACATGCAGTGTCTGTGGGCTAAACAATGGTCTAATCCAGGAGTAGGGAGAGATTCATCTGACAACAGCTGGTTCCTAACCATTGGTTAGTAAAGCAAAAATGTACGTTCCTCCAGAAATCAAGCAAACACCTCATCTTACCAGAGTTGCCGTCGATAACGACCGAACTGCTCATTCGAGACTCACTGCTGGAGTCACACACAGTCTGCAAAGCGAACTTCACCTTGCTGCAGGGGGGCAAGTCATTGACTGTAAAGATGAAGGGCTGGTGCTCATGCTTGAGGGAGACTGTCTCCAGCACATGGCCAGAGGCATTGAGGTGGAGCATGGTGACCAGGAAGGAAGAGTACAGCTGACTCTCAGAGCAGTCCCAAGCTACGGTCACACTGCTGCTGTTCCACGCCCTCACGCTGAAGTTTTTTGGAACTTCTGGATCTTGAAATTCACAGAGTATGAGGCATTCATTTCACCTGGAAAACACTCAAGACTCAAGAGTTCTTTATTGTCAACGCAACCATGTACAAGTAGTGCATTGAAATGCCATTTCCCCTTGGGCCATCCATGGTGCCACACAAATAAAAGTACATCAACAACACAACACAATACAATACAATATAGTAGCTAATTGAAGAGCCAATTTCCAAAACGCAATCAGTCCATTTTTCGTCACTTTTGAGATGAGATCACAATGAAGTCAAGCTTCCTCATCATATCCACTCTATCGGGAATTAAAATTCACTCGGTCCTCATGTAATCTGACAAGGGACTTTTGTTAAATTTCCAAAACTCACTATGTCCACAGACATTCTCTCAAAAACTGATCTCGTGGTCCGAGTGAGCTTTGGAAATTTGCTCTTCAGTCGTTTTCCTATGTGCGCATTATTCTGTATGACTGATGAACACCATTATAACATGTTTCAGCCACTATTACAACTAAGCTTAAGAGAGAGACCCCACCCCAGGTACCCTTACCGGTGAGCGCCGCAAGACAGATGATAGAGAGGCCACCTGCCAGCTCCAGGCACACCACATAGTTACTACAGGCATCCAGAGATGTAAACCTGTATCGATCAGCACGGGTGGTGTCCACCACTTTCATAAGCTGAGCCTCTGGGGAGGAGCGATACAGCGACAAGCTATGTACACTGTCAGGAGGGTGGGGGGACTGCGCCACCCAGGACAGCAGCAATGTGGCGCTGCTGCGCGTCTCCACCTTCAATGGAAAGCGATGGGTCGAGCCTAGGAGTGGATAAGCACTCATCACGTGACTGTGGATATTGTTTTAAATGGACATTTTGTAGAATTTAGAGAAAACACAGAAATACACACTTTCACATATACATGTGCACCCACCACACAATATTCTGATATTACCGTGACAGATGTGGTAGTGGATGGTTAATTAAAAAAAAATAATAATAAAAATATTACTATATGGTAGAGGATTACCAAGTACAATGATAACATCTTCTTGGTATAGATACAGTGTGCCGTTTTCACAGGCAAACACTTGTGCTGGCTTGAAACGTTTGAGAGCTTCCTGTAAACACAGAAAGGCAATATTCCATGGGTGAGAACGAGGGTCAGCTAAACTATTCGTTTTTAATATGGCTTATTCCACCACTGCCTAGCAAAGCCATACTGTGAGCGTGTACTGGACAGGGGACATACTGTGAGCGTGTACTGGACAGGGGACATACTGTGAGCGTGTACTGGACAGGGGACATACTGTGAGCGCCCTGTCCATACTGTGAACGTGTACTGGACAGGGGACATACTGTGAGCGTGTACTGGACTGTGAAGATACTCACCAAAGTCTCGTCGGTTGGCTTAGCATGAACTTTATACTCGCTCCTGACTATGATCCTATTTGAACCTTTGAAAAGAGGGTTATTAGATGAATTATTAGTAATAGGTCAGCTTCTTACAAACATCTTCATCCCCAAGTCCTTAATCCATAATCTATTTAATGTCTATAATCTATTAAATCAGTAAAAACAGACCCTTTAGCAATGCTTTTCCTTTAACCATTCTTACATTCCAAGTGATTGACACCGTTTCCCCCTCTTTATAGCAGACCTGAATTTACGGAAAACCTCCAGAGGCGAAAGCCACCTCCGTTTCTCAGTCTCAGCGTGTGCGTGTCGGACCGGGAGACTCTCAGGGACGCCACTTTCCCCCCACTTTCTATGGACTGCAGCTGGGAATCGTCCAGGAAAAGCTTGATTTCCCGTCTATGAAGACGGAAACCCATTATGAATAAGTAGGACTACGAAACGGCATCTAGAGGAGCATCAGAGTAGGTTCTGTTACCTGTCAGGTGAGGTTCTCCCTTTTATCATCCAACAGACGGAAAATACATTACTTGCGACGTCAGTACCTAAAACGATTTAATCAGGTATTTATAAGTGATCCGCTTTAAGTAAATTCGAAAAACTGCAGCGTCTATCTGGTGAAGTTTCAGAGTTAATGGCAGAAAGAAACGTAACATTTTAACTTAATTTCAAGTAGCCAAATGACTTACTGGACGACGCCGAATGCATCAGTAGAGATAATGCGAATATTAAAGTTGATATAATCCTGCAAAACATGGTCTCCAATTAAATGCACTTTAAAGTTTTGTTCATTAATAAAAAGTTACAAAAGTTAATAACCAAAGAAATTTACATGATAATTTCCGATTCGGTTTCTGGTTACAACGCCGATTTGAAAGAAATCGATGAAAACACAAAACCACCAGCATCGTTTTGCAGCCCATTACAAGTACTGATTCCAGAGCAGGTAAACTGGCAATCACGTGTTCAATTAACGCTTCATTAAGCAATTAAAATATTAACATGATATACAACAAATACCAGTGTGATTTAGTAGAAAAAAATCTCATGGAAAAACCATTAAGGTATGTGATGAATGTAATCTTGCTCAAAATGTCTGCCTGTTAATTTACAGAGTAATTAAAATTATATTACAATTAACTCGAATGTATAATTAAAACGCAATCCTGTAGTTTAATGAACAGACAAATGTGATTAGAGGCCTGAATTCTCAAGTGCTGAACGACATCGGGTGGGTGGGCTTTTGGGAACTATGCTTCATCCCCATTGGTCAGTTCCTGGTCAACATGGTTAACATCCTATTGGTCAATGAGACCGTCCGTATTCTACGCACTTCATTCACTGTAGTGAATATTCACAGTGATATTTACATATCACGCAAATCTCCAAAAATGTATTATTACAGGAGCTTGAAAAAAAAGAATTCTTTCAAAAACTGCTTAAACAAATAAATTTTTAACAACGTGGTGAGACCCTGAGCACGAGGTTACTACCATCTATCTATACACAGTAGTCAGTGAATGGCAGTTAGTTCGAGCTCAGTCTCTCTGTTCTCTATATCCTACACAATTCTAGGTGAATGAACGTCAGTAAAATATCACAGGAAGGCTTGAACAACTGAACAGTGAGCAGAGAATCAATTTCCCCCCAGAAAAATGTCACTAGCATTTGAGCTCCCATCATCAAATGGCCAGAAAGTTAGCTTACTGACATCTGACTAGCCGTAATAAACCACTCTGATGTCTGCTTTCCTAGAAATTTGTAGGGGAAGAATTTTATTGTACACTCTAATTTAAAGGGCCTCTGTCCCCTGGAACTACTGTAAACAACCAAGTTTGCAAATATGGCCTCTTAAAGGTTAATAAGAGAGAGACCTGTTCCTCATTCCCTTCTGCTAGCTGGAACACGGAAGTCAAGAGGCAAGTCCCTCGTGTTCCTTGTTATTAGTGAGAATCAATCGTTCATTGCTTATCGCAGTAGCTGGAGTTTAACTGGGGCTGTTATATCTAAGCAGATGATGGATGATTTCCATAAAGTGGGAGGCCATGACTGAAATAGTGAGAAGCTAAACACAACACAGAAGCACAGCCATAATGTCAGCTGAAAAAAACCATTTCAGCTGACATACACTGACTACCGCCAGCAATTAGCTGTATTGCTGAGGTTTACGGGAGCTACATTTGCTGGCGTCAGTAAGCAATAACCTGACCGGTGAGGATAAAGATTCATGATTGTATTTTTTGTGGTGCTGTAGTGCTCTGTTTCCTTTCTTCAGTGACTGAAGCTGTCTAGTGAAACTCGTCTCCTGGCTTAACATGGCCTACAGCCAGATGGAATCAGCCTTGGTCCCTTTCACAAGAATCACAGTTCTGTACACAATGCCGTGTTCCCAGGACCAATTTCACTATTTTCTAACCAATTCATGTAGAATTCATGGCCCAAAACGTGTAGAATGTGGGCTTGGGAATCGGGGGGGGGGCAGAGAGATGCCAGCATCTTCTGGACAAATCCATTTGTGCCGAAGACACGTTATCGTTTCCAGAGCTGATATTTTCCAGAGAATATTAATAAATATTAAGTACGATAAGAACACGATGAGAGGGTGGAAAGGCGGAAGGAATTAGACAATTTTAAGGCTTCTTTTCATTCTGTTTAATCCAGGAAAGTCTGTGCATCACGTCGAATTTCAATTTTCAATGTTAATTTTATTATTATTTTTTTTTTACTTGACATAGTATTAAAATGGCTCTGTGGATTTGTTGACATCACTGAAACATTGGAATATGACATGGTCATTGAGACACTTCCACCCGTACGCCGTGAGAAAACACGTCCATGGTTAGAGTATCGCTCATAACGCTGATTTGCAAAGGCCACCCCAGAAAGAGTGCCAATCTGTCCAACACCCTGATTTTAACTTTTCTTGTATCATTTATAACACCAAGACATTGCTGTCAGAAGCATTAGTATGAATGGGCTGCAGTCTCAGAAGTTACTGAGTATAAAGATTCAAGAAAGCTTTAGGGAGGTTGCTTGTAATTGCTAAGAAAAAAACTGCAAGCAAAAGAACAGGATCATAAATGATTTCTTGTCGGAAAATCAAAAATATATAATGTTAGGAAGGCTAAGTTTAATTGTATGAGAATAAAACTAGAAACTGTGAACTGGATGGAG
>JAODKM010000058.1:25708188-25729477 GCA_026780845.1 Petrocephalus sullivani
TCTCCCCAAGCGAGCTTGATGGGCCGAATGGCCTCCTCTCGTTTGTATATTTCTTATGTTCTTATGTTCTTAATAAACGTCAATCCCAGGCATGTATCGACTTCATTTATTAAGGCTGAATGACATGAACACAACCCTTCATCTTGAGAAGAAATCTGCCCGAGACTTCAGTAAAAATGGTTGGTTCCAGCTGACTGGTAGTGCTTCCCTTTGGGAATGGGAAGTTTGAAGACGTTGTGCTTGTCTGCTTCGAAACACCCACACACTCTGCGCAGAGCACTTGGTGGGGAAGAACTCTAACCTGCTCAGCACACAAATGCAGGAATTCCACAGGTCTGTGGGTTCTTGGATACGTGGAGTCCTGGCTTTTATTCTCTGCAAGAGCTGCTGTGTTACCACGTGGTGCAGGTGTGTCCATCTGGCATGTCATTAGTGAGGACATGCACCTGGTACAATGAATTGTGGTTGGTATGGCTGGGTCAGCTAACCCCAGGCTGCAATGGATCCGCAGAGTTCCAGTGGATCCAATCGGATCAGCAGGGATCCCGTGTGCTACTGAGAAGCCTAGTTAGGTGTCAGGGCCTCTCTCTCAGAGGCAATTCACCTTCTTACACATTCTCACAGAGCTTCAACCTGAATCAGTGGTCCTGAAAGTGAGAGAACAAGGCAGGGCAGAATTTCTGAGCAGATTTATTGCAGTGTGAGAGAGGGTGCCAGGGATACTTTGCGAAATTAACTTCAAATCAATGCAATTCAGCTTGCTTACAAAATATAATGAGCACCTTAAACGGATTTATCGTCATTGAATGCATAGGTTAGGGTGAAATGACTTTTTTTGTAATGAACAATCATATTCAATTTTCTGTGAAGATTCGTACAGTCAGGGGGATCTCAAGGCATCGTTTGCCAACCGCCTTCAGTAATTTGGACAAGCTTAGGACCAAAACTTCCGCACAAACAGCATAATGTTATGCTAGAGAGCAACACTCAGAGGAACCAGAGGTTTTTTATCAACTGAGCTGACCGCCGCTGCACGTAGTAGGACTGCTCTGTGATTTAGACGCCGTGCACTCAGGTTGGGGGCGGGGCTGTCCGCGAGGGTGACCAATAAGAGCAGGAATGATGTCACAAGCCTGCTGTCACTCAGGCCCCTCAGCGCAGATGGAGGCAGCGACAGAAACGCAGAGCCTGTCTTCATCCACAGCCCTGCTTGTTATTCCAGACACGCCGCGTTTGTTTGTCTGCTCCGCTGCTTTATTCCTTCTGCATTCTGGTCTTTGCCAGTCTGCTTGGCAGACGCCGATGTCCAGAAATCAAGGTAATGATCTCAAGTACAAACACAGTTTAGTACGAGATAGATAATCTCATTGAGATCTTCAATGATCTGTAGGATTAGCGAGTCGAGCAGGCAGTGCTGTTCCCTCACATAGAAATGTCATTTCCCGGTAGCTGGGAAATCATGAACACCTTCTGCTTCTTGGAGATACTTCAGATCTGTAAATGTTGCCCCAAGGTGGCCCAGGAGCGTTTTGGAGGTTAAAAGGGAGATGCAGAGTTCCATGGTCTTGGTCTTGTTTCCTGTGGTCTGCTGTGCCACTGATTTGGCTATTCTAGGGGTCGTGATTATTGTGTGAGGAACCTTCCAAAGGATGAGATCAATGATCGAATGGCATCCTTTACATACAATATGATCTGACTGTATAATCAAGGGTCAGACTGGAGACAGGGTGAACACTTGCACATTCCAGATATTGTGGGCTCACGATATTTATTTAGCATAACGTAGTGTAGCCAGCTTACCCAGAAGATAAATATCATTCATATTACCCCAGTAAACAAAATGCTCAATATTGAAGCTAAATCTTCCCAGCTTGCTGGTATATTACACATTTAGAAAGGCACATGGTCCTGACGTGAATGTATCTTTAGTAACCATTAAGGGTGTTTTCCCGTCGTGTATTTTTAGCACCTCCCACGGGCACAGAGCAGCCAGCGAAAAGCAGCAGCAGACCTTGCTCCCGGGCCTGTGCCACATCTGTAGGCAGATGCCCATATGCAGATGCTCATCGCATATGTCTGCTTCGGTGCCAATCAAAACATGGCCGCAAACCAAGGAAAAAAACACGTCTGGTATTCTGATATTTTGGATATTGTTTGTGTAGCTCAGATTATTATTATTATTATTATTATTATTATTATTATTATCAGGTTCCCTAGTACAGGAAGGTAAACTGATCAAGCGGGGCTGAAAATCATTACACGATTTACAGATTTATATTCAAGTTATTTAAAGGGAAGCTGGACTTTTAAATGCCGTCATTTTTCCTTGTGTGTGTCAGCGTAACTATGGTTTAACTTGAAGGTTAATGAGAGGTTCGGTTTTGAGCAACCTGTGTTGGACCTGCCATTACTCTGACCTCCAGCAGATGGAGCCGCTGTTCTTGCATAAACAGAGACTGAGTGCCAGCGGCTTTCCCAGATTAACAGGGCCCGACGTTCACCTGGAGGAATGTGGCACACATTCCCCAGCCCCCTCTAACCCCCCCACCTCTGATATGTGGGGCTGTTGCTGGCTGGTGGTTGTCAGGGATTTGGGCCACAGGAGATGGATAGGGCTGACAGTAGCCCAGCTTTGTTTGTTTGGCTCTCGACACACTCCCCTGGTCTTGCCTGGGGCTCCGAGTCGTGATGTCACAAACTACCATAATGGGGATGGGCCACTCGCATTCTCAGCATCAAAGCAATTTTGTCACGGGGCTTATGATCTTTTAGTATAGATTTTTTTGCGATGACACAAAACTAGATAAGACACGTGTGATACTGTTTACATGCTGAAGTCTTACAGGGAGTGTAGACAAGGAAATGATCGCCATCAAGTGTCCCCGCGGGGCTTGGTGGGTGGAGGCTAAATCGCACGTTCCGGGCCCCCTGTAGTGGTGCAGGTCAGAGGCCCTGATAATCGGCTGGGAGGAGGGGGGGCACTGAGGGTTTAGATAACTGAGAAGAATTTCAGGACGGCGAGAGTGGTGCGGTGTTCTGGTGTATCTATTTGGGCTTGTGCTTGCTAATTGCAGGTGTGAACCCCTACCCCCCCCCCCCCGCCATACACCCCACCACAGTGTCTCCTCCTCCGATTTGCTCCATATGACAGCACGGAGCTCATTAGGAGCACAGAGAATCCTGGGGGGGAGGGGTTATGTGGTTTCTAAATATGCACTTGGCGTGGCTCCACATTAAGCACAGGAAATGTTTACTACACAGAAAACAGATGCTGTTTATCAAATTCATTCATTTTTTTTCCCAATCAAGGGCTGAAAGGAGGGAGTTGTGATCACCAGTCTGCCCCATGTGAGGATGCTGTGCTGCTGCCCACAGATGGTCAGCCATCTTGGCTTTCTCACGTCGTACTGCTGACTTTATGGTCTGCATATTAGGGCTTTTATGGTCTGCATATTAGGGCTTTATGGTCAATATCTACAGGCTTTTTTTCCAGCCAGACTCTGATCCATCAGACGACTGTTGTTGTTTTTTATATATATATTATTGTCCTCATTAATATTCATGATGGGAGCCCTAGGCCCCACCCACATGGGGGTAACATGTCATGCAGCAACGCTTCGATTTACTCGATCTCAGACAATGTTGTGGCTGACCAATCGGGGTGGGAGAGCATGTCCTTCTGCCACAGCCACTCTAAGCTAAGGCTTTTTCTCACTGACTCCGCCCCTCAATGACCATTGGCTGACTGGCACAGAGCCTCAGTACACAGTCCCAATCTCAGATGGGCACCAGGGGGCGATCTCTGTGACATTCCCTAATGCCCCATGGCTAAGACTGCACATGATACCATTGGATGTGACAGGTGCCATGCAGCATCAACATTAAGATAGCCACTCTATTCTCCATCTCCTCCGCTGCTACAGCAGGTTCACGTCACAGATGCCCACGTCCTATTTCACCGGGTCTATTACCCTGCACAGGACTGAGCTGAAGCATCTCTCCATCAGGCTCTCTTATACATACCTAAGCATCATTATGCTGTCACATGGAACTAGATCATCTTTGGGGAAAAAAAGCCAGATAAGTGCCTGCTGTTACTGCCAATTTCATTATTATTTTTAGACACACATTAACACACATTTAGTCATGTGTAATGTTGTCTAATAATGATTGTATTTTGGGTGGCAGGTGCTATGCAGAGGGGTAATGGTAGGAGAGGATGTACCTCCCATTGGTACATGGTTGGGTATCACATCCTCTCCTCTTGCCATGTGGGTGTAGTGGCCAGACACTGCTCCCCCCCAACCCCCCGCACATCCAGGGGTGAGTACGGCAGCGTGAGCCCCCGCGCAGAATCGGGTGTCCTTCGCGAGGCTCTCCCAGCGCGGCCACGCCTGTGTAAATAAAACGCGCTTGTTTCCCTTTCTTGCAACCCGCAGCACAAACAGCTAATTTACCTCTCATCCCTTCATGTTTTCCACACTCGTCCCTAGGGCATCAGCCAACCTCACACGCCTTGGCTCTGCAGTCGCAATTAAAGTGGTGCAAGATTTAAAAGAGCTCTCCCCCGTGAAGGAAATAAACAGCGTCCTCATTCTCAGATATTCGCGGCCTCCGCTCCCCCTTACGCCTCGACCATGTTAATCTAATACACGTGTCAGGCCAAGGCATCTTCCATCAAAGGGGTTTTCCGAATTTATGAGTCTCAGAAAGACCAGCATTCTGGTGATGGATGCGCAGCTAGTGTTACTGTTTGCATACTCCCAGATGCTTAAAAGACACCTTCCCTGGGAACAACGGGGGCATCGTGAAGATCGATGTCCTGTGGAAACGAGTCACGAGCCGTGTCCCCTTACTGGCATCTTTCTTCCGAAGCCTGCAGTCTCAGGGCGCAGTGCATTATGGGTACAATAAAATGGCCCATTAGCTAAAGCACGGAATAATGACGACAGTGGCCTGCATGTGTTCCCATCGCACCGTCGCCCCCCGGAAACGACGTCAGTGCCTTTAGTGATCTTCATACCCATGGAGCTCTGTTTGTGGGGAGGAATAGCAATTAGGGACCTTCGCCGGAGTGGTTTCTATTACTGCGTGGATCTGGAAACGTACCGGAGTATGCGGGAAAGAAGAACGATTTCACGTCTGTTTTCACGCAGCGCCGGGACGTAATGGGTCTGAACTGCGAGGCTTAATCTTCGAGCAGAACTGCCCTGTAAACTGAAAGGGAAGCCTCCAGTGCAACGCCAGGTCACAATTAAAAAACTGTAAAAGGTAGATGGTTACTGGCAAAGTGCATTCCCAGGGAATGACACAGGGTATTACTGAGGGTGGTGAAGATCTGGGCTGTGTGGAGACCTAGGGGCAGGTGCTTGACGGGGGGGTTGTGTGTGTGTGATGGTAATCGAAAAGGGGCACTCAGGTTCTCAAAAGGGGGGCACTTTAAATTGTTTGGGCAGGTATTCAGGCACCCCCCAGCCCCCCACCCCCACCTGCACATCCCTGGTGTGTGTGTGTGTCTGTGTCTGTGTCTTATTGTATCCATCACCAGATCAGTGGATGTAACCTAACCAGTTTGCAAACAACTTGATTATTTTCGAGTGTCACACGCTGTCCTCGCCTGTAATTCCTCCGCCAGCCCACGTTTTGGGCATTCCTAACTGGATCAAGATAAATTCAATCATATCCTTAGAAGGTGGCTTGAAGGTCTGCTTGACTGCCATTCAGGGAATCTTCCAAGAATTCAGCAGGACAAGAAAAGCATGGAACTGCAGAGTGGAAATGGGACGTGTGGCCGAGCTGTATGTGTCTTTGCAGTGTGAAGTAGGTCATCCACCTGAAATATTTATAGAATGAAATGTTTGTTATACGACACAATAAAGAGTGTGTGAACTCATTACAAATTAATAAAACCGTTACTGAAATCTAATTCCTTGTTTTTATTCAGGAAATGAAGGTATTGTTTGACTTTCAGGCCACAACCTTCCTTAGGCCAAACATGACATTTTTCACTGCATTTTTTACGCACCTGTTGTGTCTCTAAAGCTGCCCTGACTTGGCTTGACTGGGGGTGACATCTAGCAGCTATAACCACACGGTTATAATCCAGAACTGTCAGGAAACCGAAGCACAAACACCGAAACTGCCATACTGCTCAGACACGCCGGGCTGAAAATGGCAAAGCGCATCCTCGAACCACAGACCAGGAAACTGTGGTGAAGAGCCGGCCCTGTTTGCTCAGTGCATTCGTAGGAAGTGGGATATTGGGGCTTCCCCTCACACTCAGACCATCCTAGGAACAGTGATTGCCGTTACATATGCTTAGTAAATGGTTTGTTTTTCTGAGCCAAGGGATGTCCAGCAACAGCACTGCACCGGGAACTCAGGCGAGAGAAATTCTGAAAAGCTGCAGAGCGCTGAATGAAGCTTCACGCCTGATTTTGTGAGGTCGTCTCTTGTCTGGTCTGCAGTTCATTAAATTAGTAATGTCAGTCTTATTAAATTAGCAATGCTCTGTCCTGGGTCATGAGTGCTTCATTAAAAACACTGCATGGCACAAACTGTCCAGGCTTCAAAAACGAGCCGCAGAGTGGTAGGAAGCTCGTACAACTCGCCCCAAGTCCCCTTTAGCATGTTCTACGCATCCTTAAGTCAATTGCGGAGGTTCTTAAAGACTCTTAAAGCTGCAAGGAAGAGAAGGGAGTACTTGTCATACAGGGCAGTTGGTCGGCATGCATAGTAGTGTATAAATGTTTTCAGTGTTGTCAGCTCAGTGCCCATAATGATTTGTGTGGTCAGGTTTGAAGGGCAGTTTGTTATGTCCTTAATTAATCTCAAACTGAATGGTATACAGTAGCCCGATCCATGTTTGGACATCTCATTACACTGCCATTTGTCCTGCCCGAAAAAAAAATGATTCTTGGAACAAGTTCCAAAGCTCAGTTGAACCGGGATAGCGATCGGGGCGTGAGATAACCCAGCATATCCGAAGCTGCTCACGGCTTTATCAAAGCAATTTCAATGTTGAGTTTCTCAGTTGCCCTCAGAGCAAGACCAGTCTTCTCCTGCCTACCCTTATCCTCCAGCTTTTCAATCGCATTCTTTGAGGTTACATAATTCCTCACTCATATATAAGAATTAAAACTGTACTGTAATATTATTACTGTTTTCAACATATCCTTCAAAACTGTAACCCCCATTTTAAGCTTGAGGATTAAAATATGTGTTATAGTTTGTTCTACGTACTGTCACCACATCCAGCTGTTTTTAATTCCGGTGTGTCGACACCAATCAGGGTCACTCAGAGCCTCCGAACACGGGGAACGCAACAGCGAAGTGAAACAACAGTGATGTTATTTTACTGAGAGCCCCTTTGAAGGAGCTGATGGCGGTGAATCATTCCAAGGACTCATATGAATATAAATCAACATTCAGGGCCTGCAAATGTTCTTATCGGGCAGGTAATGAACTGTCATTGCAGTTCCATTCAGCTAGAAACCTGATAAATTTCACCAAAACCTTCTCTGTGCTGAATCATGTTTTTCTTTTTTTATTTTTATTTTTCAACAAAAATAAAGAGAGTTTCTCACTTTTGGATTCTGCATCTAAGGGTATTAAGGCGTGTAGAAAAACATCCATCATCCATCCAGCCATTTTTCATCACCAGATTTCCAGTGCTGAGTCGAGTCACCTAAAATACTTCACAATCTGAAAGCTGAAAGAATATGTAACACAAATATTATGTTATATTGCAAAGCACCAGAGTACACAAACTTTGATCCACAATGCAAAAATCTGTTTTTGGTCCAGGGCGGCATGTTTTCCATCATCAAAATGCTACTTATTTTTAATTTTGACTGGACGCCGTCCTGGTAGGACCGAGTTAAACCAGCGCTGCAGAGAATGTGAGCAGACTTTTCTTCCTGGGGTGTAACTGTGTGCTGCTTAGTTTAATGTCACACTTGTCCACAATCTACACCCATTGCCCCCCTCCGCTCTGACAACAAGTTTATTTAAAGGAGTTCTTGCATCTTCAGATTCACTGTTGCCTCTTGTGAAGTACCCAGTATTTACCCAGCCAACCTTTTCTGGGGTTATAAAAAAACAGGAAAAAAAAAGGCTCCATAACCCAGAGACGTGACCAGCCTTCATTAATGCAGTGAGGGTCCCGTTCACTGGCCTCCAGCTCCCCATGCCACTGAGTATCCTTCCCAGAGAATCCCAGCTCGAGATACGGAACGTTATTCTGTCTGTGTCCTCGGGACTGATCTATAATGTGAGATCCTGTGACTAAATACAGACGCCGGGCCTCTTAGCTGACCTTTATCAGTTGTAATACCAGTCTAATGACTGCTATTTGGCTGAATAGCTCTCTTCAGATTGCTATTAGAAGGGGAATTTCAATGCTGACCCTCGTGGGAAAGCCGGGAAGAACAGGAGGCTGCCTTTTCCCAGCAGACCCGTCATGGAGGGCAGGTCGTATTTACATTATGTCAAAGAACGCTGGGAAATGTAAGCCTTGTACGGATTCTGCGGTGCCACTTATACCCGACCCACCCACCCTTCTGGAGTGCCGCAGCCACCTCTCGCCAGCAGGGGGCGTCGGGTTTCGAGCGAGGGGAAAAAAGGTCGTGCACTTCTTCTGAATCCACACAAAACATCCAAGGCATGGGAGATGGAAGTGCTGCGTAGGTTCCTGTCAACGCCTGTCATGTCGGATCTGCACTTTGCCGCCTCGCCCCTGAGTCAGCAGCTCAGTGGGTGCTTATTATCCCCCGACTGATTGCTGCGTGATTCACCCCGAGGCCCAGATCTCCTACATAGCAGAACCTCGGCCCGTCACGATAAGGTGTCATTAGGGCACCTGGGAATGAAGTGTACTGGATCTCATTTCCGCGAGCTCCTCGCACCCTTTGACGAGAGAGCCTCATAACGGCAGAAGGCCCGTAGGCCTCCATTGAAGCAGAGCGGCAAGCCATAATTTTGCGACTGTACAATTATAAGTATTAAGATCATACAATTGCGCAAATTGCATCAGTCTTGCTAACAGGCCTGGAAGTCATAAATTATCTTCCGGTGACTTCTTGGGAGTTCATGCATCCATGGCCCATGTCCTTAAAGAATCTGTGCCAAGAAGAGGAATGGGGAGAAGTAGTTTGCTTCCGGTTAAAGCGACATTCACATTCCCTTTGCGACGACTTGCTATTCTAGCCTTATCTCCCCTCTCGAGGTCTTAGAGAAGGTGCCGCTCCCAGCCAGCTGATTGGCCATAATGATCTCCGTTTCAGTGGATTGCAGAGCGCCAAAGACGCGGCAGGAACACAAAGATGGCGGTCTCCATGGCTCCAAGCGTGCAAATGCAAGCTCTGAACCAGCCTGGGGCGGTGCTTGCGTTTCTCGCAATGTGTCTCCCTGCCTCGGCCTTTCTCTCTGCATATTTACGGGTTTTATTGAAAGCTAAAGCAAACTTCAATAATGGATGCATTGTTTCCACGCCCAAAACTAGACACGTCTTTCGGGAAGAGTGTTTGTCGTGGGGGTTTCTTGCTCCGGCGTCGAGGCGCAGTGACTCACACTGCCTCGCTAATAAATGCGGCCCCTTCTCACTGCTGACAGCCCGTCAGCACTGCACAGCTCCGCAGAAACACAATCACGGGGTGCAATATTAGAGGCAGCGAATTGCAAAAAACACAGTCCGGTGTTTTGTGGCATATTACAGTCAGTGAGCGGCTGAAGGGCTTTTCCATCTCGAACGGTGACTCTCTGGAGTGTTTTTGGCACATGAAGCTACAGTGATACAAACTGTCTGTAAGAGTTTGGAGACATTAAGGACGTGGACTCAAACTGAAGGATGTTAGTCGATTTCCCGACAAATCTCTGCTATAGTTTTCAAGTGAATCGAATTTCTAAGCTGTATTGCAAATTAAGCATCAAATCAGTAACCTAAAACATAACACTTATAGCACTTTATACGTGCTAGAATTACCGAGGGGCTATTGGTGTGGGGGCACCTTATCGGATGTGTGGTAGAGACAGGCACACCACAGCGTTCTGTATCTTACACTGCTGCTGGTGATGCTGGATCATTCAGCACCTCCTCCCAACATATAGCAGGTCTTACAGCTGTCTTACAGCAACCTCAAACAGCAGCAATGTTTCACCACTCAAATCATACATTTGCATGGGGCCCCCTGTTGGCCACAAATAGTCACTACACTATATATTGAATGCATGCATTCTTCATTTATGAGAGGTGTGGCATGTTCTGCTAACAAGCTAGCCAGCCACAATCTTCTGATTCTACTCACTAGCTATTTTTTCAAATTTGAAACATCGGTGACTCTTTGAGAGTGGCCCCAGAAACAAACCTGTCCCTGAATTCAAGACAGAGCCTGTCTTACTGACTCATATGATTAAAGTGATTCACCTTTAACCGTTGGGTAATACTGAAATGATCCTCATTTGATGCACCCATGTCATTCTGCAACGGCTAGATTGTGGAAAATTTACGTCTTTTGGTCTTCCTGTTTCATGCAGTTTAAGACAGCGTACATCTTATGAGCATTCATAAATAAATTCAGTCTTTTTTTCCTCTATATATTAGTTTACAAATCATTTTAGAAGGAGTCAAGGAGGGAGAACCAATATTTATGATATAAATATTCTGTAAAATGTGTGTATTTTTCATCAATGAACAGATTTAATGACTTTTTAGACAGCCTTTGAATTAATAGAGCCCATATCAGAATATTCACAGCTTTGGTTACCCAGGCCTACCCAGGGTAGTCAATGTAAAATGATTAATTGTCATTGTTGACATATTGTTATCATTGTTGGGTATATTGTATATAAATCAAAACAATTTCACACACTTCATTTTGGCGCAATAATTGTTTTCTGACACTCAATAAAACAACAGACAGTAAAGATTTACATAGCAACAGAGTCTTCAGTCACATGGATTGGATGTGTGAATCTGCGGTTATTTACCACATGTGGGCATTATAAAGACTTTTTACACAATCTCAGACCAAACTACTGAGTATGAGAATTAATTAAAATTAAAATCCAGAGTTGACCTTTATATAAAGTTCATGAATTTGAATGTCAACCAATTCAGTTATGGGACTGAATACCCCAGCAGAAGTACTGCCTACATCAACATAAACTGGAAACTAGATCATTTTTTTCTTTTGCATGAGAGATTCTTTAAAATATGGCAAACCATTAATACTTAGCAGACCAACATGTTGTGCAAGTATTTTCTCATTTTTGTCTTGCAAACCGACTTCTCTGATAACTAAGTCAGAATCAAACAAACGTGATACCTCTTCACACCTCTTAGATGCCTCTTTAATACCCCTGAATTCTGCAGTAAACACTACATAAAAGTCGATAAGAACCTGGCCTATTGCTTCTATCATTAATAATGATAATGAATAATGAATAATGACCAAATAACAAATTCACATTTTGGCTTTTAAAAGGTCGCACAGATTCCCAAAAGCCAAAACGCTCCACTGGAACACTTGGCTATAAATAACGATTAAGCTAATCACTAATTGTAGGCCATGTTCCAGTTCAATTAAACAATTAAGCCTACATGCGTAGGAACTGTAATGTACTACTACTGTGGCAAACAGCCCCGTAACACAAACAAAATTACCTAAATACATCTGTAAAAAGGATTTAATTGAGAATTGCATGTAAAGTGTAAAGATGGATTCAGCACAAAATTTTTACCATCATACCGGTTTTCTGCAATGCTCCACAGTCTCTACAGATGACAATACTGTAAATATGTTGCTGTAAAGATCCAACAGATAAGTTTTATCATTCAGGGTTTCTTTTTTTATTGTAAATTGTTTAATAACATCCAGCAGGGGAAATTTCTCTGCAAGTGAAGATATGTTTTCTGGGTAGAATGTAGAGAAAACACTTTGCAGGGGGCAAAAGTTGAAAGATTTTCATTTTAAATCCTCAGTTATGGGTACTTTATCACACTCTAGAAATTTTATAGTCACTTTGATGTCAAACAGATAATCCTCCTCTGAACCTTGCTCCTGCTTAATTATGTAAATATCAAAGATATATTACAAGCTTCTTTTAGTAAAATTAAGTTCATAATCCCCCTCATTCCAGATGTCCCCAGTCTGATAGTGGTCTGCAGCTTTGAATACGTAATATATACAAACAGTGTTCTTTGTATAGCATACCTAAGCAGGGTTGCTCTATATCCAAATGACAATTGTTTTATTTGTTTTTTTTAGGCATTTTTTGGTATACATTCACTCAGCCGAAAGCCCTCCTGGCCCCTGCACTTTAGCTCCCCTGACTGATTGTGCATTCAGACTGTGGCAGGATGAGAGTTATTTCCATGGATACCAGGCACAGATCAGTCCTCCTGGAGGAGGATGGATTTACCAGCCCCAAAGACCTTGAGCCACGGTGTGTGGTGCGACGTGTGTGAACATGCCAGGGCGTGTAAATCACGGGGAGATCCAGGTAACCCAACCACAGTCCATCCAGAACCGACAGGAGAGGCATATGTAATTCTGGGACTGACCACACCCCCATTTTCAAGCACCCACCCTTTAAAAAATTTGTGACACCGCAATTACAGGCTCCTGCAGAGCGACCAAATAATGCGGAATTAGCAAAGTGGGCTTCAATGCAGATTCTAAAAATCAGGTATACATTGTTGGACACACTCCCATCATATTCCCAGAGGGTGACGTCACACATTAATTCGTCCCTATTTTTCTGAGATATATATATATATAGTCCTATTCCCCTATTCATGATTTATATCTTGTCTATTAGTTCATCTGTGTTTGCTGGATCAATGGTGTGAAATTCCTGGAAGAGGCCACCGCCAATTTAATTTTTTTTAAATAATATTTGAAAAATATTCAGGTAATAGTTATTCTAATTTTAAAATGTTGGACAATCTCACAAAAATTTGAAAGAATTAGAATAATAAATAGACTGGAGTGTATTTATATATTTTGCCTTATTTCTGTTTAATTTGTTGACGTTTGTTGCTGGTGTCAGCCAGCAGGGGGCAGAGTAGCGGTGTGGGGCTGGTTGGAGTAATTGCTCACATTACAGGATGCCTCCGTTACTGAAACCCTGTGAACAGATTGCCTTTTAGCATTTGAACAGGGTCAGTTGAATGGCCATGGGACACAACTGGGCTAAGTTTGAGTTATAAGCCTCAGAGTGTGATTTGTATTTGCAGGCTTTGTAAACTCCTGTTGTTTTTCCTGTAACTGTAATTATTTGTGCTTTAGGGTAGCTTTTGTGCACTAATTCTGCAATCCATTTAGAGGCTAATGAACGTCTTTGCCATGAACCCTACTGTGCCACCCAACAAAATGGCAGAAGAAGGTGTGCCCTCATTCACAAAAACGAAGCCATGTGTCTGATTTCAGGGTCTCCCCTTGCCATTTGCATTGCACAAGGTCACGCAGGGTCACCTTTATGACAATTTAACATGAGCGACCATCAGTAAGATCAGTAAGGCTCAGAATGAGGAGCAGCCGCTGTGTCCTTTGGTTGGGTTACTGTCATCCGACTAGGGAGGCCTTCGGGTCTGACTGTTTTGGAGCGACACAGCGATGACACCCGGGTGTCACGCTGGCGGAATCTCACACCCCCGCTGCAGTAAAAGTGACTTCATATCACTCCGCCATATGATCAGGCAGCAGACCACCCCCCCCCCCGCGCGCTGCTATATTTAGCGCGTTACCAGCGTTGTCAGTGGTCACTTCTTTCTATTTTTTTTCTATAGGAGTTGGAAGCGTTTTCGTTCCGCCCTTGCTGATTGCCGGTGGCCATAGACGCTAAGGCGACGCAGTGATATTTGCCCGAGGAATCGTCCTTGCCGAGGATAGAGTGCACAGGGCATGGGAAGACATGACGGCAAAAGAATTAACAGGCCGAGATTTCGCGGCCGCGGTCGGCTTAACATCTGGTGCTCCTGGAAAGCTGTGCGGGCACGCATACTAACACTGCCCTGCTCCTCCCCGAACACGGCACTCAGAGGGGATCGTTCTGCTCACAGGAAAGTCGTACAAGCAATAGTTTTGTGTCTGGTGAGTCATGGTCACCATGGCAACTGGAAAAAAAATTAAAAATCCAAAAAACCCTACTAAACCCCATGTAGGGTTACAGCAAACAGAGGGAGGGCAGTGTGTGTGTGTTTTTTTTTTCTATTTTTCTGGCCTAAACAAAATCTTCAATCTCAGCAGCACAACATCGTTGGCTCTCTCCTCCCTCTGATTATTCCGCTCCCTGGATGGGCTCTCCAAACCTAATAATGTCTCAGGGCAGCTTTTGGGAAGGGGTATAGCAAACCAAGCTGGAAATACTCATAGACACTCACACAGCCCGAAAATCAAAGTGACCTGCTCTGGACCTTTTGTTTCCCCTCTACCTCATGTTTCCCCTCACTGCAAATAGTTTATTTGCTGAATATTTCTTGATTCAAGGGGAACCAAGGGCCAGCAACATACAAGCGCTGGAGAAGTCATATTAAAGAGCCGTGCAGAGTCTCTCCTGAATCATACTTACTCCCAGACATCCGTCAACAACCCCTATAAAACAGCATCAAAACAGAGGTCCAATCAGGCTGCCTCAGAGGTTGCATCCTCATATCTCCAGGACTGAATATGAGTGTTTTTCACTGCGGGACGTTTCTTGAATTAAACCTCCCCCACTCACATTTAATTCACACCTCTTTATGAAATTACGGCAGCGAGGACGATCCAGGGAGAGCGAAAGTGGAGGCAGATCTTGCCATCACCCTGCACCTGATGCCAGCTGCTCTCTGCTGCCCGGCGCACTGGAAGCTGAGAATCGCTTCAGGGAAACCATCTTGTCTTGTAACAGATTAAAAAGGAGCACTGTTGAGCCCCCGAAATTGGTGCCTCCATCCTGGTCCCACTGTCTGGGGGGGGGGGATGTTATTCGATCTCAGGAACATGTGTCCTCGCAGATCTTGTGGAAGCCAGTCAGACCGTCCGTCTTCCCTCATGTTATTCAGTTTGTCCCTCAGTTTTTTTAATTTGAATTTGAATTTAAGTGAAGAATGATAGACAGGATGCGTGTGAAAGGTTTTCGTGGGGGCGGTCAAGAAGCAAGTTCTTCCAAGTTTAAAGCCTCAGTGAGATTAATATAAATGCTCTATATTATGCCTACAGTGAACCTGTAACACTAAGCAGAGGCCTCTGATTTGGACTGGAGCTTTTGGCTTCAGAGGCAGCAAGTGGTGGGGAGGAGTTGCTTGGTTGAACTTATGTGATGTAGCTCTTAAATCGTTAATGTTCTTACCTGTAAATATATTAAATGTTGGAAGTGAATGGTGGACACTAGCAGAAAGACTCATGATAAGGTCATGTGACACCATACGTCACCTTCTTTACCATTCTGCTAATAAACAAATTAGGTTCACTTGTTCCTGTCATCGCAGGCGTTAAACATGGAAGCACCGAAGCCAGGTATGACTCATTTTAATCATGCTGACACAAAAGGGTTCAGCTTGCAATGACCCAAGTCTGTTGGTTAATCAGCTATGAGTTTTTTGTCAGTGAGGGGAGAGGCAGGGCAGCTTTGTGAATGGCATGCAAATGGGAGCAGTCATTACAAATGAGGGCGACTGTGAGATGTCTTCAGTGTGTTACACAGAGGGGAAAATCTGAATGTCCTACATAGAAATGCGTTTCAGTCTTTAAGATGCTGGAGTTGCTTTCTTAATTTCTGTTGTTTGAAAGATTCATGTAGATTTTTCATCAGTCGACGTAGTATACGTAGTATAAGTTAGGCTTATATTAGCTTATGAACTGTAACTCAAAGGTCTTACACCTGCACATGAACAAACATGTGACCAAATACAGGAGAGATGACAGGACACATCACGTGACATGTCACATGACCAAGAACTGTATCTCGGCTACCTACAGGTGCTCAGCTCAAACTGTGAGCCATTACTCCCCGATAAGGGGAAACAGACTTAGTTCATAAATTTATGAAACTGCTGCTATAATTCTCAGCCAGTTCAGAAATATGGGTGGAGTTGTGGTGCAGAAGATTGACGCCTGCAAACTGCTAATCATCCATCATGTTGAGCAACATAAAAGTCTCTGCACTGAATTTTTTCACCCGAAACATTTCTGATAATGTAGCACTGTACTGTATGACACATGATAGATGTTGGGCAAACTTGCAGAAACACTTATCTAGCTCACCATGATTTTGTTTTCTTATTTACTTGAGAATAAATGAAATTTCATATCCGGAGACATCTAATTATCTAAGACAGCAATACCAATATGCATAATACAGTATACTAAATGACAATGGGTATTTTGATCAGATTAGATTTGACTTTAGCCATTCATATATTCATTTATTCATTCTCTCATATTTACTATGGGGATAAAGGTTCTTTAATATGACCATGGAGTTTCGAGTGTGACTTTCCTGGCTGTTAATCAACTTTCCAGACAAAACAATAACTCAGGAGCAAATGCCGTTTGCAATTTCACGCACCATTGCAGGAAACAAGGGTACGTAAACCATCCACCCTGGTGGAGGGGTGGGGGGGTTTATTGCCTTGTTGCCGGTAATGGATTTACCATGGAGCTGCAGGAGCCCCCACCATCAGAGCCTAGAGCCTCGCGACATCCCTGCAGCGGTGAGACGGCGTCCTGGCAGAAGCTGACTTGAGATACAGACGAGCATGGCAGACGTGTGAGCATGACTGTGAGGAATATGGCAGCGTTTGAGGACCTGGGGCGCCATGACGGGAAGCCGGTACCCGATCGACCGCACCATCTGGCTAAACGACAGGCCGGATATTTCTGCCTCGTATGGCGGTTAAGTGGCTTTATTGGCTGAGCGTGCCAGCAGGAGAGGTCGCACGCGGCAGAAAGTCGGTATGCGGTGTGGTCGTCTGTCACGCATGTCGGCACCCGCTTATCGGCGTTCCCACACCTTTTTAACTTTCACGGTACAATTCTCCACAAACACAGATCATTTTAATATCAGAATATAATAAAACTGTCACATTCCATTGGCTCAGACACTTACCTGTATGACTGCATAAAAAAACAATCAGAAGTCCATCCCAACAAATAAGCGCTGCCCCCCCCCATAATTTTTTTATCCAATAAAGATCCTGTGAGTCTGTCTGGACGGTCTGTGATGGACGGGTATTATGGGAAAGCTGCGCTTTGCCGTAAGCTTGCTGAGGGGCCCCAGGTGACCACAGATCAGACTGAATAAGTGGCTGTTTAAAATGTATGGATGAACCAGGAGAAAACTCCTCATACATTTATTATAAAAGTCACTCGAGGACTTTAAGCTAAGAAGCTCTGTGTGAAGGTAGTGTTACATGCAGTATGTTTGTATGTCTATGTATATGTATATTACCAGGTATATATATATAGGATGCTGTGTCGGTGATCAGATGGGCATTGGTTCAAATCCCAACATCATCGGAGTGATTTCATTGTTGGGCCTTTCATCAAGGCCCTTAACCCAATTGTTCCAGGGTTCCACTGTTTGACCCAGCCTTTTCAATTGTATGTCACTTGTCAGAGTAAAACTGACACTATGTCAGGGTAAAACCATCTGCTAAATAAATAAAAATATAAATGTAAGATTTTATCAGTATATCTGGAAATATACATATATAAGATATATATGTATATTTAGCATGGAAGTGACATAAAAGCAAAAGAAGTTAGTTTGGATCACCACACATTCCCACAAACGCATTTTAGCTAAAAGGTCCCGGGTGATGTAGCACCTGCCTGCTAGCTGTGCGAATTCCATCCCGGGACACAGAAGTTTACAGTGCTGGAAACAGAAGCCACACAATCCTTTCAGAGGGCATGCAATCTGCTGTGTGGATTAGAGTCCCGTGTATGCAGCTCTGTGGATCTCCTGCAGCTGTGTGTCATCTGTCCATCACAGGCCTGCTGGTTTCTCTTTACCCCTTACTGGACAAAGACCACCAGTCTCAATTAGCGACCTGTAAAATTCTCTGCATACTCTGCATAGGAGTAGACCATCCAACCCTATAAACATAGCAGGTAAATGTGCTGTCTAGTAAAGCATGAGTAGGAAAATGTAAAGTGCTGGGGGGAGTGGACAGAGAGACAATTACACCAGGATTAAGCCTGGATTATAGCTCATTTGCACTCATCTGGCGAAGAGCTGTTTTGTATCCCTTGTTTGCATCTATAAGAGTAATCAGTCAAAGTCCACCAGAGGAACATAATCAGATGTGGGATAGAATGGCTAAACAATGAAAATCATTCCCATCAGACCATGTTCTGGGGCGCAACTCCTTCAGCAAACAACATGAAAAGCGACTTGCTAAACCTCCAGTAATCTTGGGCTTAATGCATCCAAGCTGGTCGTGCAGCCATGTCATGGGATTTGTGCGCTATTCATCGAAATCAATAACAGTGTCTGACAGCGAAATCGGAATCATAACCGCACATAGTAAGGCAGAGAGAAGCCAGGCTTGCGTCTTGAGGAGTGACACATTGAGGTTAGGACAACGCATGCTTTCCTTGCATTGACGATGAAGCTGAGTGATACTGACGGCTGCAATCTAATACAGTGTCACACAGCCGGATAACGGGAGCCCAGGCACTGCAGGAAAGCCCACAAGCTCCCAGAGGCCTCGCAAGGTCAGTCTCCCAAGGACGAAGACAGCAATCATCCCGAGGTATCTGTTACGGCACATGCCGGTTCAACCGTATCGAAAGCCAGTCTTTGGGTGGGACCAACTGACTTTGATCAGGTGTCCAAGCAAATGACATGAGTTAAAATCCGAATGGTGAATGCTGTCCTCCGTGATTCTGTCAGTATCTGAAACCCAAAGTGATCGGCCGTGCGTTTCCAAAGCGGAGGCCTGGAAATCAGCAAGCAGGGATCATGTACCTAACAACAGAGCTCAGCCTCATCTCCGGGAAAAGAAAAGCCTAGTCTTCAGGGGAGATTGAATAACCGCAACGAGCAGATCTGTTGTACACCGACGCTTTTGTGAGATGCATATTTTCACAGCCCATAAAAATCTGCTCCCGGTCTTAGTTCTTTGATTCATTGGAACACATTACCTATATACATCCTCTTGGCACTTTTTATCTTCATACCATTAGATGAGGCAACACCTTTATCACTAACCCAAGAGTGACAGCGCACATAATTGCTTTTGCCTGTAATCCGTTCTGCCTCTCTTCACAGGGCCTGCTATAAGCCCTCAGAATCCCCCATTAGGAAGATCGCCCAACTGTCTGGGCCCCGTTATTTAATGCAGACTGCCCACGGCAGATGACTTCTCCTTGCTTGGAGTCGCGACCATGGCAGCCAGGAAGAAGTCAATTGCTTCTCGCACTGGTTTCAATTTTGCATTCAGGTGCCTGAGCACTTGTGCTCCCCAGACTACTTGTTTTGGGTTTCAGCTACAAGAAGGCAGACAGATTTCCCAATATAGTTTATACTTTCAGGCGCAAGTGAAAAACGTAATATTAATGACTTGCTCAGGGAATTTGTTTAGACCTGCTGAATGCAAACTACCAGCAGGCTTTTCTCCTGCCCACTACAGGAAGCCGAGGTCGCAAGATGTGGCAAACACACACATGCAGAAACGCATGTTTTCTTGCAGGTATTTCAGGATTTCAGGAAGATGCATCATGCAACGCAACTTTCTTTGCTGTGCTACAATAACACTCTACTAATTCCACTACAGAGGACGTTGAAGGTTAGTCAGTTATATTAAATTTTATTTATGAAGTGCTGTTGGCACGGTCTGCAATGGGTTGGCACCCTGTTCCGGGTTATTCCCTGCCTTGTACCCTTAGTTTTCAGGATAGGCTCCAGATCCCCCACAACCCAAATGGAACAAGTGGGTATAGAAAATGGATGGGTGGATGGATGAATGGATTGATGGATTGATGACTGGATGGATGTTAACAATGTGCTTTTTCATAAAGCACTTTACAGAATCCTAGGCTTGGGGTCCCCAGGGAGCAAGCAATACTGTGCTGACAATGGGAAGGACCAGAGATCCTCTGAGATAGGAAGAAACCTTATGAGGAAGCAGATGCACAAGAGAAGCCCATCCAAAGTCTGGCTGGCATGGGGCAGGACAAGGTAGATTCAGTGGGATGGCACAGGTGGGCAGGCACCCTACTGAGCGGGCAGGCAGGTAGACAGTCAGGTGGGCAGATGGGCAGGTGGGCTTTCATAGGCAGACGGCAGGCAGGTAGACAGTCAGGTGGGCAGATGGGCAGGTGAGCTTTCATAGGCAGACGGCAGGCAGGTGGGGCAGGCAGGTAGACAGAAGCACAGGAAGGACAGGCAGGGGAGCTCCCTTGTATTGGGTGGTTCACTGCAGAAGGGGGAGGGGATAAGCAAAGAAGAGAGGGAGTGATGAAGAAGCTTTGGTAGGATGACTGGGAGGGGGGCGTCGGGGAATGCCTGATGGGGAATCTCTGAACATAACATGAGGCCGTATGTGAAACAGGAGACCCAGCACTGGTATGCCTCAAAGTGCATGACGGTGTTTATGCTGTGAAGCCATGTTTCACTCACCAGCTACTGCCGGTGGTCAGTGACAGGGGTCTCCATCACGACCTTCCTCTCCTAAGTTAGGATACCTCGGTAGCCATGATAGGTAGTCTGCTACAATGTTTAATTGCTTGCTCTGTAGTACACCTAAAAATGTTGCAGCCCAAAGGCCACCTCGTGACCATGAAAATTCCGTCCTTCATCCAGCTCAATGCTTGGTGGTCTGTGAGGAGGTCAAACTCACATCCCAAGAGATAATACATCAGACTGTGTGATGCCAGCTTGATATCTAAGCATTCTTTTTCAGTGATTGACTTGTCTCATGGGGCTGCAGCTTTCTGCTGAGATAGAGCACTGGCCTCCCCTCACCTGGGTTCCCCAGAGCCAGCTCCACCCCAATTAAAATTCCAAAGCCAACCACCTCTATCAGGAACTGCTTGATGAAATCACAGGCCTGGAGAATTGGAGCCCAGCCTCAATGCACCTTCAGTATTTGGAATGCATACTCAGATTCCTCTGTCCATGTCACCCAAGTGCAATATGTTAGTAGTGCAGCAATAGTGACACACTCAGGGACAGGATAAGAAATTATTGATGTCAATGCTATTATCGATTCTTCTTATCAATCCGATTCTTTATTGATTCCCTTATCAATTCCTGATCAGAGTAAAATAACTAAGTATTAATTTATCACTGATTATAATTT
>JAODKM010000058.1:25732595-25751553 GCA_026780845.1 Petrocephalus sullivani
TACAAGTAGATTACATACACGGATAATGAGTGTGACAAATTTACAGAAGACACAACAGTTAATTTCATTACACATTATCTTTTGTTACGTTCAATCGCGGTATCAGTCATAGTGAGGCATCTGGTTCGAACCTTTGATGTCTGTGACTGAAGTGCCTCGATCAAAGGGCAGGTGTTTAAAAAGGGACACATAAAATTCCCCAAATGGATCTGAGCTCTGAGGCAAGGTTCTGTATTCAGGCCAATGTGCTTATCACTTTTACCAGGAGAGATACTGTGGCTTTTTCAATGACACACCAGACACAAATGCAAAACAATAAGCCCAGGGGACTATTTGGTCAGCCCTCTACAGCAGCAGTTTTATTGTTCCATAAAGAAGCAGGAAAGTGTCTTTTTGGGCTTTTTATCTGAATCACATGGTAAATACAGCCTGCAACCACTGTAATCCATCACCCCCACAAAGCAAAACAACAAAATCCAACTATAACCTCACCAAGACCTATACGAGGACTCAATGTAAACCATATTTGAATTTATGAATGTTATTTTTCTTCTTCATTGTATCCCACAAAATAATGAGTACAATCATATATTCGAGTTCCATCCTACCATCCATTTTCCAGCCACCTATCTGCTACGGGATGGCAGTAGAGCAGGGAGCCTATTGTAGGTAGCACTCGTAGGGGAACACGTTCTATGGGATGCCTGTTCATTACAGGACACACACATGCACACATTCATATACTTTGGTAAATTTTAAGACCAAAGCTGGGGTCTGATGCTACCAAGTTGTTCCTCATTAACAGACCCTAGACCCTACCCAGTCCCCTAGATCCCACCATCTCCTTCTAGCTGCCTCTCCTACTCACACTCCTGTATTTAGTCACTCAGTAAACAAATTCCTTCTGAATGGTACATTCCCCACTCCATTTAAGCTAGCTCCCCTAACTCCACACTTCAGACCAGTCTCTTTTGTGTGCTGTTCTCAATCAAGCGTATAACTTTCCTTTTTGGATCCTCAGCAGCCTGGTTTTAAAGTTGGACATACCACCAGGACTGCCCTCCTGAATGGTGTTTTTATCCCATAGCTGCATCTAAATTGTCAATCCTATCTGCACCCGGTGACATAGTGACCCATCAGATCCTCCTGTCTAACCTCCTATAATTTGGCATCATGGGGACTGCTCTGAGATAGTTTGAGATAGATCCTTCTAGGTGTCATGGGGAGCAGAGGTATTTAAGTTATATGAGACAACAAGAGGTATGCCTCAGTGTCCGGTTCTCAGTCCAATACTCTTCTCTCTGTACACCACCTCTCCTTAGTCCAGTCATTCAGTCTCCCATCTGTACTATGCAAATGTCATCCAACTTTACCTGATCTTCCTGTCCAGAAATTTTTCTACTGAACATTTGAATACTGTCAGTCTTTACTGACAGGGCTGTCAATATGTGACGTGAAACCACTGAAGATGATCCAAATTCAGCCGAATGTCTCATAACAAGCTACTGAGCTACAACAATCAACCATTACATTAAAGCCACTGACAGGTCAATGGTGAACATTGTATGGTGTTGTGAAGTGTTCCTGGAATGCAGTAGCCAGTACCTACCAAAACTGGCCCAAGGAAGGCCAATTGATGAGCCTTCAATAGGGTAATGGGCACCTAAGGGTCACCGAAGCATGTGAATGATCTAAACACTGTTGCAGACCAAGTACACCCCTCCATGGCAACAGTATTCCCCAAAGGCAGTGGCCTATTTCAGGATAATGTGCCATACCAAACTGTAAAAATTATTCAGGAATGATTTGAGGAACAGGAAAAAGAGTTCAAGGCATTGACTTGACCTCCAAATTCCCCAGATCTCAGTCCAATTGAGCATCTGCGGGATGTGCTGGACAAACAAGTCTGATCCCTGGAGGTCCCACTCTGAAACTTACAGGACTTAAAGGTTCTGCTGCTAATGTCTTGGTGCCAGATGCCACAGGACACCATCAGAGGTCTTGTGGAGTTCATGCTTCCATGGTTCAGAGCTGTTTTGGCGGTGCGAGGGAGACCCACAAAATGTCAGGCAGGTGCTTATCACCATCAGTGTTATCACTGGCTGGTTGTATATGCAGTCTGCAGAATCTCGTTACGAGATATCGTAAGAGCATCTGTTCTGGGAAGACCAGCGCTAAGCAGATTGCGCTCCTTGGCTGTGCTGTGGAAATGGTCGCACTCCACGCTACCGGATACTCTGTTGTATTTTCTGCTGCCTTGCTTGTCATCCCATTGGACAGAAGTGCCTACCAAATGAATACATGTAAATGTAGAGAAAGTGCATGTATATGGACTATGGAAGGAGACTGACTTGCCCAGGGGACAGCTATGTGACATGGTGCGAAATTGCGGTATACCAAAAATACAACGTGACATTTTTTGTTCGCAGACTCAGCTGTATGTTACGAAACATATAAGACATTTTTGTATACATAGGTATAAAATTTTGTTGCTATTCTTAGACTTTTACAAGCTATTTCTGCAAGGTCTGCATTTTAATTCCGACAAGTGCTACGCTATTCCACTTTACGTGAAATAAGTACAATTAAAGGAGGTAACTCATTTTATTGCTGTTACTGAAACATGTACATTTGTCTGGCTGTAATTATTAAACAATGTTGATGACTGAACAAACAGTGATAAGCTGACCAGCACCCTATTCTTATGATACGTGCCCTGTGTCAATCGCTAGAACAGTGGTATGATTCAGCATTAAATAATCATACATCTGGGAGGCCCTAAGCCTGCATGCCGAATCTCAAAATATGAATTTCTCCCCAAATGTGTTCTTCAAATGTATAACATTGGAAACATAATAGAATAGAATAGAATAGAATAGAATAGTGATACTTTATTGATCCCCATGGATCCCATCTTGCTCGCCTTGAGATGCACAGACACATACTTAGGGGTTATAGCAGAGGGCCAGCCAGCCTTCAGTGCTCCTAGATCTGGGGGTTAAGGCCCTTGCTGAGGGGTGAAACCAACGATTAAATATTACAATCATGCTCAGCACCTTAAATCACCAGCCTGTGACTGTTGTCCAGTAACCAGAGGGCCCGTGTGTTTTCTGCCCGCACGTGGGCCGCTAGTCCCGGGAGGAACGGCGTGTTGACAGGGGAGCACACTGACCTTCGACCTCTGTGTCAGCAGCTTTAAGGTGAGGGGGAGGGAGACACAAAAACACCTCAGATGTGAGGGATGGCGGATTTCCACCGTGCCGGCAGAACCGCTGGGACCGCCGATCAGAGCGAATGTCATTTCCATATTCTCCATATTCCTGCTATTTCCATATTCCTGCCAGCCGGCTCCCTCATCACACGACAGTGGCCTGTCAACTGCAACGTTACCTCCATTCTTTTCGTTTCCATAGAAACGCTGGGCTGTGCTAAAAGGGGGGGAATCCAAATAAACGTGGTGTAAAGAGACAAAAGAAGCAATTATTCCACACACATCGTAATAAAATGCTGGCCAGAAACGTGTGCTGAAATGTTCCGGGGAGGTTTATTCATTATTTAACTTGACAGACTAAAAGACTCAATGGTCGTTTGCTCTTTTAATGTCCCTTATATTTGATCTACCTTCAATAATCTCTGTAACAGGGGCAATAAAGGGTTTCTCAATGGCCCAACAGCTGTGCTGATTACTGTGCCGTATCGTTTGCAGATCTGTTGTTTGGGTACATCCGGCAGAAGGAGCACAGTCACACGACTCCTCTGCGGCCACCCAAACCCATCTTCAAACAAAGCTCGCATTCCAAATCACTCTCCACCCACCTCAACAGGACTTGTTCCTAACAGGTGGCCAAGGACTGGGGAACATTTTTTTGTCTCTTAATTAAAGAAGGAATTAGTGGTGGATCTCCACAAACAGGAAGGCTTGCACAAATGAGAGTTCAGAAATCCGCACATGAAATGCTTACAAACTCCAGACAGACAGGAATCTAAATTTTTTATTGGGGAGGTATGGGTACAATCAGAATGAAATATTCTTCGGTTGTAGGCCTGACAGGGCTACTGAAACATGAACGGGATCTCAGTGGAGCAGCCCAATGTTCCCCAGGCAGCTGGCCATCTGGTGATGCATTGGTAGAGGTTAGCCCTCTGCGATCACAAACACCCAGGCAGGCTACACTTCGCTAGCTTGGGCCTGCAGCAGGAAAACCTCATGGGTCCTGAAAGCGAGGCACGGAAACATCTGTCACTCACAGGGGCCTCTAACAGCCGCCTCACAACAGAGTGACCCTGACTTAGGAGCAGTGCTATGCAAGTCACTGAAAATTAGTACGCACTAGTTTACTTCATTTTCAAAAGTAATTAAATTTCTTTACCAACTACTGCATATAAAAGTAATTTGTCACCAAGGAAAGTAATTTTTGCATTATTTAAATTTCCTTATTAATATATACTTATCCGTACGTACGTCGGCGGGATGCTGGTTTAAGATCGGAACGTCGTCCATTTAGGCCTATTAATATTTCAATAATTATACAAGCTAATGTGTGTTTCAGTGAGCAAATGTTACCCAGTAATTTTGCGTTAATCAGTACAGCATAACTGTTATGCTTATTGTTACTATTTCAATCATGTTGTCAATATGTAAAATAATGAACGTATAACTTTTAATCAGTTAGATTGCTTATTTGGTAAATGGTTTTAAATGATACATTCGGGGTAAACAGAACAAATCTACCCTATAGTATATGAACATAATATATAGCCTAATGTCACATAGTTATTTCATTAAAATCGTATTGCTGTTGAAATACATCCTGCAAGCATCAGGGGAACGTTGAACCGATATTCGGTAACGATGACTTTGTGACATTATGCTAGTGAGCATATGACGCAAATGTCTCCAGAGCCCATCCTGCTGCGGCAGCCCCAACTCCCGGCAGAGAAAGTGCCGCTCTGTCCGTGCTCCAGGTGTCCCACCTGCACCCTGCTCCCCCACAGATGTCCCACCTGCACCCTACTCACCTCCAGGGGTCCCACCTGCACCCTGCTCCCCTCCAGGTGTCCCAACTGCACCCTGCTCCCCTCCAGGGGTCCCATCTGCACCCTGTTCCCCTCCAGGTGTCCCACCTGCACCCTGCTCCCCTCTAGGTGTCCCGTCCGCACCCTACTCACCTTCAGGGGTCCCACCTGCACCCTGCTCCCCTCCAGGTGTCCCATCTGCACCCTGCTCCCCTCCAGGTGTCCCACCTGCACCCTGCTCGCCTCCAGGTGTCCCATCTGCACCCTGCTCGCCTCCAGGTGTCCCGTCTGCACCCTGCTCGCCTTCCGGTGTCCTGCTCGCCTCCAGGTGTCCCATCTGCACCCTGCTCCCCTCCAGGTGTCCCGTCTGCACCCTGCTCCCCTCCAGGTGTCCCATCTGCACCCTGCTCACCTCCAGGTGTCCTGCTCGCCTCCAGGTGTCCCATCTGCACCCTGCTCGCCTTCCGGTGTCCTGCTCGCCTCCAGGTGTCCCACCTGCACCCTGCTCGCCTCCAGGTGTCCCGTCTGCACCCTGCTCCCCTCCAGGTGTCCTGTCTGCACCCTGCTCGCCTCCAGGTGTCCTTTCTGCACCCTGCTCCCGAGTGCTTCATTCGTCACCTGACATGTGTGCTGCCTAGGTAGTTATAGTATAGGTAGTTATAGCATTTTAGTATTGATGCTCATACCCCATCACCCATTCTTTGCACCTCTGTAAGGTTGTTTGTTAGACCATGCAGTAGAGGAATAGGTTGCATTTGTCCATTAATATTTTCACATAAAACAAAAGTAACAAGCCCATTACTTTTAATTACATTGTTTAATTTGAAAAGGTTAGTTACATCATTACTGGTTCCTGTCAAAAGTAGTGGAATTACAGTAACATGTTACAAAGTAATACAACACTGTATAGGACACATGCAATGTCCCCTTGTCCTTCTATGCCTCCAGAGCCCCCCCGCCCTCGACCGGATATTGCATGAGAACCTATCTGCTCTCGTAGGTGCAAAAGACATACCAAAGATTTCATAAATGAGATCACCATTCTGAGAGACACCATTGTCTGCAGGGTGGGGCAGGGTAGTAGAGGTTATGGAAGTTTGTTTCTTTCCTAGCTATTAAAGTGATGGTGTAGTCCTGGTCTTCCAAATTGTCTCATGGGGACAATGTCACCTGTCAACGTCTGTCCCCTGTCAGATCTCTAAATTTCCTCACATTTTAGGCTCTTCAATATAGCCCCACTTTAGCTTCAATGACAGCATAGCAGAAAGCTTCTCCCACCCAACCAGTGTGTCCAGACTTTTGACTGGTAACGTATGTGGATTAATGACGACTGCTGCTGTGGGGGAGGGGGTGTCTTTCTCCTGCTTTATTGGCTTTACTGATATCACTTAATATATGGGCAAGACCTCGACTCTTGTGGTAGAGAATAAGTCCCCATTCGGTTTATTAAAAGGGAATTTCCATAGGTTATTTAAGAGGATGCTGCCCAATTTGTCAGGCTCTTAAAGGGGCTGGAAAGTGAATGTGCTCAGCAGAGTCGATCCAGCATTTCTATTATCAGTGTGTGTGATTCAATTAGTGTTTGAGGCTGTATGTAGCTCAGTAAGTTAGGGTGCTTTTTGGGGGCTGGTGACCCCTTAACCCTAACGCATGCAGGGTGCTGATAAGCCATAATCCCTAACCTCACCAGGGTGCTGACGATCCCTTAACCCTAACACCTCCAGGGTGCTGGTGAAGGCCTTTCTCTAAACAAGAAGATATTTAAACAGTTGACCAAAGACTAATTCGGTGTAATTAACTGTGTTACCTGTAGGCGATCACATGCCATAGCGACAGAAGGCCAGTGCTGGGCTGATAGGTCTCATGTCTTGCGTTGGTGTTGAGTTGGATGTTGGGCTGTTCAAATCATGCCTGCAAAATAAACTCAGTTCAGGTGTGTGGCTCATCGGGTTGGGGATGTGTGTCTGTGTGCCTGGGTAGAGTAATCATAGCAAATGATTGGGTCCTTAACCCCAATTGTTCCAGGGATGATGGTGGAAACTCACCAAGTGAATATGACATCATTATTTGCTCTCTACGGTATCTGGTTCAGAAAACTGCAAGAGCACAACATTCGAAAGCCATGAAGATAACAGTAGGGTAACCCAGGCCCTAATTGCCAAGGTAAGCATCTGTCAACAGTGTATCTGGGAATAATTATTGAATAAGGGCAAAAATCAACTTGTGTTTTGCAAGTACTTCAAGAAATGCACATTATATATTAACACATAGCGTCTGAGCACTGGTGAAGATTAATGAAGAGAAACAGCCATTGCACAACCCATAATGGTTCATTATTTAGGCTAAGAATCAGCAGCATTTTTAACAGTAATTCAGGTCAAAACCACCAAAGAAAAACAGCAGTAAATTAGGCTGCAAGAACATTAGTAAATTATGATTGCACCAAAGAAGAATTGTATAGATCGTGGCCACCACTCTGAGGTTCCATGCTTTTAAAAATGGTTTATTTTCTTGCAGATTTCTGGAAGAGAAGCACATTTTGAAGCAAGGTTGATGAAAGCAGAGGCAGGGACCCCCCTTTGGTGTTAAAAACTGTGGAGTCTGAAACTGTGGGCCTTAAGAGGACTGCGCTTAAGCCTAATCAAAGGATGAACGAGGCCTGCAGGCCCAAGACACACTCAGAGAGCAGTAAATAAGAAACCCATTCCCTCGCAGCAACCTGCTGACTTTAAGAATCACTCAAGCCTGGCTGGGCTGTGCTCTCCACAGTCAGCAGAAATACAGTGAATTATTTCCCATCTTGTTTCATTTGTCTGTCTGTTATTTCCTACCCAGCATGAATCGCATACCCGGGGTGGAGGGGGTGTAATGCAAACCAAAAAAACACTTGATTCATTAAAGCCTGAATTATATCCGTCTTATTTTTAAAAAATGTTTTTAGGCAAGGCAAACGATATTGATTACTCATTGAGAGCTGCTAGTTGTTATATTTCATAGGGTAGCACAGTGGCCTCAAACCTCCAGGGTTGGGGGTTTGAATCCCGCCGCTGCTGTGTGTAGATTTGTGTGTAGATTAGTTCCACTGGTATTATGTGGGTTTCCCACTACAGCCCAAAGATGTGCAGTTTGGCTAATCGGATCCTCAAATGTCCCCTCAGTGTTATAAAAACCTGTTATGTTGATGTTGTGCGGCCCATCTATTCAGTCCCCACAAGGAAAAACTCAATTTTGTAAAAATCTGTGACAACAATCAAAAAACTAAACATGTCAGCAGTCTTGTATACGGTTACTTATGGTTAAGGTTAGCCCCCCCCCGATAGTGACACAGCTATTAGCACTGTTACCTCGCACCTCTATCTAGGACTCGGGTTTGAGTCTCTGCCTCGGCCCTCTGTGTGCACAGATGTACCCTGCCCTGGGTTATCCCTGTCTTGCACCCATAGCACCCAGGATAGGCTCTGGGTGCCCGTGACTCTGGATCGGCCAAGCAGGTATATAAATGAATGTCTGTAATGAGCATAAAAAGTGTCTTTAATTCGAACAGTGAGCATTTCAAATGCAGACTATCAGCATTCATGAACAGCTCACTTATAACGCAATATACACACCAAATAACATGATTTGGAAGTAGTTGGTTTGATTCCAATCCACTGAGCACCAAGTTATTTTGATTCTCAGAAACTCTGACAGCTTTTTTTATAATCCCCTTTACTTTCCCAGCCTCTCTTTTTCCTAACTCCCTAAACCACAGAGCAGTTCCCTTACTGTTGCAATACATTTTAATACTTGACAAAATTATAATATCATGGCCGACCACTTTCTTTGCTGCAGGACAGAATCCACGTGGTGAATTACCCGGAGAATTGTGGGATTCATTCAAGGCAACCAGGTGCTGCAGCCTTGCTATCAACGTCCTTGAAAAGCGCAGTTTGCTTTGGCAGGTGACTAAGCCCATACCAGCCTAATCTGTAACAGAATCCATAGTCCTCTGTGTGAAATAAAAAATTTTATAAACAAAATAAAGAGGCCAGCGAAGAGTCATCCCATCTCATTTAAAAAATGACCGGATTCTGAACATAATTCTACTGCTGTGGTTTCTCTGGGCTGTTAGTTTCCATCTCTCTGCTGAGGTTTTTCAGCCTTCAATCAGATATTCAGAAAGATTGTTTTTCTAAATTGCCAATATTACATTTTCTTCCTCAAGCGCTCTCTACTTTCCTTCCATTACTTTTGCAACAAACCATTTAATGCGTCATTATCCGCCAAACATTTCGTATTTTGCCCATATAGAATAAAATGTATCAAGTGATTCTATGTAGCATCTGCTATGTTTTTAATAATGGCCAGAGACAATTTGTCATGGATCATGTAGATCTGAATCGCATCCTGCGTCTTAAGACAGTCTTAAAATGAATACCTCTCATGCATTTTTCATAATAATCAGAAAGGAATCATACATTGTACCCTTTTTGTATTGCTAACAAGTATCCATTCCCCTTTATTGTTCTCCTGAATTACAAAGAAGCACTGGGTGGTGGAATTTGCTCAGGATATCTGGTTACCAATCTATTTCCAGTAGAAATTACGCCAGTACCAACAAAGACTAACCCGTGCCACTGTTTGCTAACCACCCCCCCGACTCCGGCATCCCCGCAGCGCTACGGCAAGGTGACTCCTCTCGTCTTCCCGATCGCGTCTGCAGGTGGGAGTGACACCTGAGCCAGCCCACAGCCCCACCTCCCTGCAGCTGCTGGGGGCTCCGGCGGCCCTCCGGCTGAAGGCCGACACAGGTGGCAGTCAGGGACGTGCCAGCCAGCCTCCCGTTCTCCACGTGCCGTTTCCCAGCTTACACTTCGTAGCCTGTGGCAGAGGGATGTCACCCCATGCCCTATTCTTATGGGCCTTCCGACTACCTGCTTCTTCTGAGAATGATCCCCAAAGGGCCCTGATTGCATAATACCCGTCTGATTCGGTTCCTCTTTACTCATCATAGAATCACGTTCTTCAGATATAACAGATTTCTCATCTCTTACTGATGCTGAGTCTTGTCTAGTCACTGGAGCCTCTGATGATTAAATCTAGGAAGACAGCCACAGGGACACTGAGCAAATAGGTAACAGCATCAGGAAAAGGAGGCATGATGTATACCAGGAAGAAAAATACTAAATGTGATTTTATGAATTAGATCCACGTCTGTCTGTGGATGTCACCCGCCAAACGAATATTAAACAGTCTAAAAATACTTTCTTTTATCACATTTGATTAGACTTTTATGCAACTGCCAATTAATCTATTCTCTTTTATCAAAGTGCTGGTTCTCGCCACATCTCCCCAATTCACTAAACACTTAATCTTCCTCAATGGCACGAAAGCAGCGAAAATTCTGCCCAAGGTTGTCTGCTGGGCGGATTGGCGTTTATCCGCCGATAATCTGCCGCACGTCTTCCAGCCTCTCGGAGACGCTCTCGCTATCGAAGAAAAAACTGCATATTTTTTTCGCTCCTTTCGCGTGTTCAGCAGATTGTTACAAGACGCCTATATCTATTCGAAATTGAACTACTGCACAAATGTTCCATTTAATATTCTAATATGGCAATACCCCGTAGGCTGTGTTGTTACGCGAATGTTGTTACAGTTCCCCATGCGGGAAAGATGTGATATGAAAAAAAATCTTCATATTTCTCTTGTATTACTAGAGAAAACACATTAATCTCTTACTGCAGGCTAACTTAAGGTTTCTATCGTACATAATTATGCTACACTGACTCAAGCTTGTCTCTTTTTCATTAAGTGCCACCGACATAAATTAGAAGCAGGTTCCCTTATGCATGGATGTATACAGTCATCATAGAAGTGTACAGTGAGCCCCGTGAGAGGAGCGTCCTGCTGCTTGGTATTCCAGGCCCCACAAACGAGATAAGCCGCTTGATTTCGCCCTGCATGGAGAACCAGCGCCGAATGCGAAGCCGACCGTGCGGGAGACTTTTCGGGAACGTCGGCCGCCGCCACCGAAGTCCCTGGAGTTCCCCGTTGGCACACATCCGTCCGCTGGCAGCGTGACTTCATCCCCGGCGAAGCCCAGGCGCTGACCTACATGGGGCGACTGTCACCGCAGCGGGACTGCAAGGGGACGCGGTGCGGCCCGGGGACTGCGGGGACTCGCCGGTGCGACTTAGCCGGCGAGGGACCGAAACACATTTTCGTATTTACACTTTTACACAATATGCATGTCACGTTTTTCTTTTTTTAATTATAATTTATCATTAACAGAAGGCCGGGGATTGTTGATTGCAAATCAGCTCAAAGTAGGCCTACTATTTATAGAAAACAATTTTCACTTTTTTATTAGAAATGTTAGATTTTGCCATTACATTAGAACACTCTTATTTCAGCTGTCGCAACAGTGTAACCGGTAGGCTGGTAATAAAAACAAGGATCACAGTTTGTTTTAAATGGAATGTATATTCAAGTATGAAAATAGTCTTCAAATCAGATATAGCACAGACTTACAGTAATTCATGAATGAAATAACATATTCGGAGACATGGAACAGGGTAACTACTATATACAATGCATTGCGTTTAATTATGGCCTTAGGTTTACTGACCCAGATTATAAAAATACATCTATGCAAGTCGGTCAGGCTTAAATTATGTTGCCTCGATTCCCAAATTTTGTAATTTGTCTAGGAATAAACAACTAAGCGGGTTTACGGTCAATTGCGCCTTCGAGATGAAATCTTTGGTTGGTACTATTAACTTTTTGGGGGTGTTAAAAGACTGCTCTACAGCTTGTAACATCAAAACGCCTGTCTGCCGAAACTTTCCTAGTGCGATGAGTGCCCTACGTCAATTATATTGAATGCATTTCATTGTGCAGTTAGCGTACCATAAATATATTCTTTTTATGTACATAATTAACAATGTCTGTTTAATTATTCCGCAACAACATTCTTACATTAATGAATGCAAAGCCTAAGACAACATATACAAATAATGAATAAAATATCACAAGCTAATGAACTAGATAAACTTTATATAATGCATTTTGTTAAAGACTTTGACGCAAAGACGTGAAATCGTGGAGATGCACGTTGCTGGGAGCACGAAGCGGTCAGTGAGACCCAAGGCACCCTTTGTTAGTCAGACACTGGGCGGCAACATGGGTTCTTTGCTGAGCATCCCATTAACCTGCGGGTACAATAAATTAAAGTAATTCAGGTGCCATGGCAGTTTGACATACAGGGACAGAATGCCTTCATGGGCGATACTAAAATAGCACGGACTTCAGAGGCAACATAAATACACGCTGCTTCATATTCTAGGAATGGCATATTCCCGTGTCCTGGCTCACATTATACGAAAAAACCGGCTCCGAGTGGTTTAAGATTGATCTAAATTTTGTCTGATTTTACGAATGAGCTCAGAAAAGTAAACGTAAAAAAATAACCCACAGCTGTAATATATAATGTTCTCTAAAATATTCCCTCTCAAGTCCCTCTAGCAAGCCAAGGATTCATTTGTTACTCATGAATTTAATTTTTCTGCCAATTAAATACCCTACCGTATTAGCATAGGCCTAATCGGCGTTGCCAAACATCTAAATTCTTTTCTTGAGCAGCCGATGTGCTTATAGTGACAAATTAGCCCAAGTAAGACCCCCCAAACGAGTCTATCCGTATGCACGGGTTTCGTGTTGTCTTACAACTTCATTGCAGCGAGACGAAAGACTTTGAGTTTGCAATAAAAACCATTATTTCGCGAACGATGGCAGAAAAGTGTGATTGAAAGTAAATATCCTAAAGGCGACATCCAGCAGAGGCAGCGGACAGCTCTGGAGCGCGGCTTCCCCGCGGATGGCACTTCAGGGGGGCGGCAGTCCTGGGAAAGCGTCCCTCCGTCCTCCGGGACCGGCTTACCGCAGCTACTCTCGCATGCAGCCCAAAGTCACTCGGCGCTTTGCGAGTTCCTGCTCGCCTTCTGCTGCACCAGCAGCTGCTGCTTCTGCCTGCTGGACTTCACCGCAAGGATCGCCTGCCTGTTCTTGTACTGGACCATCTGCAGCGTGATCGCGGCGTTCCAGCCGTCGTCCTGCGGACACCTGAAATCGATCTCCTTGCCCTCGATCATGACCACCGTGAAGTAAATGTATTTGTCCTTCCTCTCGACGCAGTCCACGGTCTTCATGCCGGAGAAGGGGAGTTCCTTGACTTTGCGCGGCTCGGCGACCTGCTGGTGATGCTGACGCGGCTCCTCATGCTGCTTGGGGTGCTGGAGCCGGAGACCCTCCTCCGTCAGGACGCAGCGCCTCTTCTTCCACAGCTGAAGTAAGCCGTCGCTGCGCTTCTCCAGCAAGCCCTCCTTCAGCACCTTGCCGCCACCCTCCAGCATGGTGCAAGTGTCAGTGTGCGTCTCCGAGGGCGCAGAGCGGTGCAGAGCCGAGCTCCACGGCGGCGAGTCCCGGGTCTTCGGCGGAGGCGCACCGTGCTCGTCGGCGCCGGGTGGCGGGACTGAATGATCGCTCGGTCCGGGCTGGCTGGGGTTTCCCCCCCAGGCTTTGCTGGCGGACCGCCCCCCCATTGGTGCTCGGCAAGTCACCGGAGATGACAGCGAGGGCTTCTGACGGCGCGTTGAGAAAGTGTCACACTACTATACTCACCTTCAGATTATATACATTTAGCGCATAAAACACTCACAGTTTGTTATTTTATCTTAGCGCGTTGGAAAAACCTAAAATAAACACTCGGGATTTACGAAACGTTAATTGCCAAGGCATTTTATACTTTACGGTGGGTTAAGGGGGCCCCCTACTGGCCAGTCTTCGCGTCACGTCGAGCAGGAAACGTGACAGCCGAACAGCTATTGCCAGGGGGCGGCACAGACCCTCTCAACATATAAACAAAAAGAATAGACCGGTGCAGGCTTAATCAATTTATTCAGGAATACATAATTACACATAGTTAAGAGTACATTTGAATTTTATAGCATAGCATTTTGCTTTGACAACAGCTGTTCAGAAGGATCCAAGCAGGATCCAGTTTTACACCAAATGACAGTCTCCCACTGAGCTTCTGCAGTACTGGGGAAGTCCTCGGGAACGACGGCAGTTTAATTCACCATGACCAGAGGCTCTGGACGCGGGTGGAGCAGGTCACGGGTTTCAAACCAGGGAACAGTGGTTTACCCCAAAGTCATGTAACTTCAAAATCCCACAAGATCAGATTAACGTCAGCTGGCCTTTGGGATCCAATCAAGTTGGAAATGAGGTGGCGGCATCTACCTGCCCACGAGAACACACACCGAGAAGTAACTTGGGCACAGCAGCTGCAACCAGGTCTAAACTCCAACTCCGCCAAATGTAAAAAAAAAAACTAAACAGCCAACACTGTCATTGGGTAACATTTGGTTCATTATTTAAATTTCTCAGCCTGAGACATACAAGTGCTCTCTACACCACTTCCTTTGGGCAGGTCACGGGGGAACGGGGAAAACAAAAACCTGATCTGGCAGGCTTTAAGCACTTGAGTTATGCTGTAGACAGGAAGTTCTACGTGGCAGTACATCAGCTGACAGCGAAACGAGAATTCACATCTCTTCTGTCACAAAGTGCTGGATGGGATTACAGACAGGGGTTAACCTACCCACAATTTTCTTCTTATTTTTTCAACAGAGGACACAACTGACATGTTGTACCAAGTGCTACAGGGAACAGCGCCTAGGTAACTATGGCAGACACTAAGACAATACTTACATATTACCATGACACAACCTTCAGATAAAATGGAATGCAACTTGACCACATCTGCTGACCTTTTCCAATTTTCTATGGGAAACTCCATCAAGATCCCAACCATTTTTTGTAAAGAAGAAAGCAAAAAGGGATCATTACAGAAGTAATCCAGGCCATTTTTGTGCCATCTGCGTACTGGAATGTGTGAATGGGAGAAGAGAACAGCACACCACCACACAACAGATGCCCAGGATTAGTATGATTGGGAGTTGGATCCCCCCTAGTGTCTTACATGGTGAGCTCCAGCCAATCAGGGGCTCACAGGGAAGCCTCCATCTCACTACAGGGTTAGAGAGCGGAAATTCTGGGCGATACAAAGCTACACACAAACCGACAAGGGCACGGACACGAGTGGAGACGCTCATAACTCAAGACCTTCCAGAGTTTATATTGCTTTGGTTGGTTATTTGGGGCAAGGAACAGGTTGCAACACTACCAGCCGCCCCCCCGCTTGCCCCTTACCACTTTGTACTTCCCCACAGCTGCTGTCCAAGAGTGATACAACAAGAGACTTCACAAGAATCCAAATATTTAGCAATGGACACATTCATGCTTTTTAAAGAGGGATTTACTCCATTCCATTTGTACAGACAGTCTAGTAAAATACTATGCAGAATGAGCCACTGCTTGGAATTCACCCCCCGTGAGTTTTGTAACAAAAAAATTGAATTCCTTTAATTTCTACCAAGAATACAAAACATTATAAGGCGGTATTTAACTTGTTTGAGAAGCCATTACAGTGCAGACGATCCTCAAAGCCACGGCACTCACTGCTGTTTACATTCGGCTGGTGGGTTGGGGTCCTTCTGTTGGAGGGGAAGGACATCATTAGCACGAGGGAGATGACATTGAAACAATGACCTTCATGCACTGCCCAACTCGAGATGCACCACTGATGAGCTGAGGAAAAAACATCCCATCCTCAGAAGGGATGGGAATTCCAAAATTCCAATAAGTACTTGACTCAGAATGGATACAGGGCATGTACTGAGACTGCACAGCATTTCAGAAGGTATTTGGATGTTCGGATATTCAGCTGAGATCGGCAAGCAATCACTCTTGGCCCAGGAGTGAAAATGCAGTAAATCTGGCAGTGGTTTCATTCAATAAGACATCAGTGGTTACATGTAGCTCCCATTCTAAGGCATACAGATTTAAATCAGAAAGTAAGATTCTGCTATGCAGAGAGACACCAGGTACCTCTGAGGCCATCCAGGAAAAATGCAAAGCAAAAATATGTGACAAAAGTTCAGAAAATGGCAGGATTTCAAAAGCTCTTACAGGCAACCTAACCACAGTTTCTGAAACCAGATATTTGTGAAAAATGAAACCCAAAAAAATTAAGGCAAAAAAAAAAAACCTTGAAAACCAATTAAACCGACATGAAACCCTCAGCTCAAGGATTATACCCATGCTAATCTGTGAACTAGACAAAAGACTCAACACAGCATTATGACTGACCGAATACAGAAGAAAAGCACATGCAACCAGAAAGTACTAGAGAAACGCTGTCCCTCTCGTTATAGAGGCAGACGGGGTGAGACATGGGTGGGAATGAACATGCTGCAAACATGAGGCACTTTAAGGCACTTAAAAGGATAAGAACCTGATTGGTGTCTATAGGAATAAGCCTTTTAAATCTCGTGAGGAAAAATGTACACAGCTGACAAGGAAGTCCAATGACTAAATAGGCAAACATTAGCTTAAAGCAGAAAATCTAATAATGCTTTTGCGTTGTGACAATCCAAGGGAAGCATTATCCAAGAAGTGCAGAGAAAAGCCTTGCATCCCCCCCTAAAGGAATACATAAGCAAAACTGAAATTTCCACCCAGTCATACTTTGTTACAGGCGTCATTAAAGCATGCTGCGACAGAAGCTGGAAGGATGAAGACGGAGCACCTGTGCAAGTCGCTCTGGCTAAGGCTATCTGCCAAACACCGTAAATGTAAACGTAGGCGCAGAGGTCAGGCAGAAAAAGCTCATCTCATCCAAATTGCTGACTCAATTGGGTTCCAAGCCGTCACATCTCATGTAGGTCACTAGCCAACTGTCCTGGTCCAGTTAGGGTTTGCATTATAACAACTGACTCTGAGCAGATCCATCCAGACCAAGACCAAGCAGGAGGGCACCAGAGACGTGCCGGGGTGCAAGCAGCTCTGGCAGCAGCACGTCTCCGCAGAGCATCTGTTCTGCCCTGCAGCTGACACCGGCTCCCCAGGTCCCACCACATACACCAGCACCTCAATTTCCACCAACCAAAGGCACTGATAGCACACGATCTGCGTGCTGAAATTCCCAACCATTATGTCCGTTCACGGCATCACTAAAGGCCAATTCATACTTCACTTTTCCACGTGTGATTTTGGTTGGGGACGAGGGGACGTGACATACGTTTTGTCATCAAGGGTTGGCTGGGGACGAGTGTGGTCAGGGCATTTGTAGTTCAGACTTATCTAGTGGAAACTGTGCACTTCAACTGGACGTGCAAGAACTAACTAGGTATATCCAGAAGTGGCAGAACTGAGCATGTCTAACCAGGCTAATAATATCATTTCAGTATTATACAGAAAACCTGGTCTCATTTATATTTAAGATTAATGATGTATTCCACCTATGTCCGGACTATTACTGATTTCCAGCCAAAAATCACAAGAATCTAATAGTACTTTCAATAAATATTGGTCAGGCAGAGGTAAATGGTAAATATGAAATATATTTACCATTTATATTGTGTGAGACCAAACAGACATCTGTTAGGGAAAAATAAGTTGCGGTATTGTTTTAAAACCCCCCAAAATATTGTGGGTCTACTATACCACTCATCAAAAGCAGCTCACTGAGAGGCCACTGTATCATTGTTCTTGTGCTCTAAACACATGTACCGAGAAGACTTGAAACTTGCAGTTATAAAATTTCTCTTCCTGAGTCTTGCATAAGCTTCATTCAGACCAAGACGACATCTGCCCTCTGCTGGTCTGGAGGAATATAACCGCAGTCCGCAAGCGCCAACAGCAACCATCCGCATCCACAGCCAAATGTAGTATTAACACAACCTGCCATGCAGATGACCATCCCCAGCCCGGTAGCACACGTGGAAAGCTTAAAGCATGAACTAGGCTTTGGGGTCTTCCTCTGCTTTTCAAATCAATCACCCACCTTGGGATCATAGTCTGGGTCATTCTCCTCATCCGCCTCCTCTGCACCCTCCTGAACCAAAGGAGATACAGAGGTGAGAACCTGCTCCTTGAACTACCATCATATAGAACATTAGGATGGCCATTTAGCTTCCATTAAGCTCCAAGCCAATAGCTCACAGTGGCAATTAAAATGAAGACTGACTACCACAGAGCAGTGGTCACCAACCCTGCCTCTGGAGATCAACCCACCTGTACAGCTAAGTCTACAGCCACACCAAGACATTTTCATTTAGAAACACAAAAACTCTTTAGATATAGCCTTCTGTCCACACTACTGCAGATCGTTTTTTTTTTCTCACCCTCAGAAGCAGAGATTTTTAATGCTTAGTTTTCAACAATAAAGACAACGGTAGTGTGGATGCTGACCCCATAAAAAAAATTTAATAAAAATTTCACAGTGTGGACGTAGCTTAAGTTGGCTCTAATACAAAGATGCTGCTGAGATGAGAGCCTGAATATCTGTATCTGATATCTTAAATTAAGCTGTAGGTGGTAATCTCCAGAAGCAGGGTTGGTAACCGCTGACAGGCAAAACTAATAATTCAACACTAAGAACCACACTCATTAAAACTGCGTCCAAAGAATGTTACACCCTAAAAGCAGGCTTCTGGGAAAGTTCCTGCAAAGCAGAAGATCCTACCTCCTCATCGGCCTCCTCTCCTTCTTCATCGTACTGAAAGGCACCAAAAGGAAAACGTATTAGACATTCGGCACCGCTGCCACTCTGCCCCATTAGCGTGGGGGGTGTCTAGGGGCGGACGGTAGGGCTGGGAGGTATATCGAGTTCTGGGGATATATCGATATGATTCCCCAACACGATGCGGTATTATCCAATATCTTTTATATCGATATGGTTTGAGGCCGCGCGCGCGTTCTCAGCGAAACAGACCACTCCAAGGTAGCACGCGACATGGAGGAACACGCAGCGCCGTACGGTCAAGTAAAAAGAAAAAAA
>JAODKM010000058.1:25762749-25784652 GCA_026780845.1 Petrocephalus sullivani
CTCCCCAAGCGAGCTTGATGGGCCGAATGGCCTCCTCTCGTTTGTATAGTTCTTATGTTCTTATGTTCTTATCAGGCATGAAGTGGCGATGAGGGCGCGCTTGATGCTCCCACAGTGATGCCTCCTTACGGAAAGCAGAGGAAGGCATGCAGTGATGTGAATGTGTGCCGTGTGGCCTTGCGGCTTGCATATGAGGCTATTGTGGAGTCTTCTTCGGCTGATTAACGGCACGGGTAATCAGGGATGATTTCGGCGAGCAGAACTGAAAGGCACTGATATTTTAGACACAGAGAGAAAGTCTCTGAGGAATAGCCAATGATAAAAGGGCAGAGAAACTGTAGGGAGGAGTTGCCATGGCAACAGGGAGGGATTCCCCCCCATCCCTTTCACCACATGGATTTGCTGTAAAAATTTGGCTGTTAGAAACACAGGGCAAGGGCATAAAATAAGAGGAGAGGCCATATAGATCCGGGGAAGTTGAAATGCCAGTATTGCACGCTCTTTTACTTAGTTCTTGAGACTATTCTAAGGTAGGTCCAGGGATGACTGCAGGCAATCTGTGCTAAAAGCCCTGAGCCAGGCACAGAGGTTGTGAAGGACTTGGTAATGAGAACATTTCATTGACTTTCCAGCTGAAGAAGATGCTGCAATCTTTTTATGATTATAGAAGAAGCTGTTTGTTACCAGGGAGATAGGAATCTAATAGCTTTAGCTGAGAATATCACTTTATACACCCAGAACTAAACAGTTCTGCAAACTTTTGTGGGGTCCCAGTTTAATATAGTGCTACAAAATGGTAATGTACCTACAATGGTAATGTGCCTACAATCAGTTTTAATTCTTGGCAATTGAGCATGTCCTTTGCAGAAGGCCTGATGAACAGCGCCTGGCATGTGCCCAGAACTGATGTGAATATCAAACATATTCCAATCCAGGCAGACAAGGGGGGAAAGGTAGATCACAGAACCGAAATAGCCAACCCCCACATTACGACGGATTAGCAGGCTAGAACCTGCACAGAGAAACCCACCATGAAGCCAGAACTGCAGCCACTGCTCTGGACATTCCTGGTAAGAGCTAGGTATCTGCCCATAGCACAATATGCCGTCACATGTATTAGGCACTAGGCATTCAGCAAGGAGTTGTTCTTTAACGTGAGTGGACAAGGTCATCCGTACAGACATAGGCTAACTAAGCACCTGCCTAATTCCCTGCGTGCACAGGGGGGCCCAAAGTCATACAAAAAAGAATATTATATATTCATATATATAATTTATACATAAGAACAATTACGCAAAATTAAAAATATTTTAAAATGAAACCATATACATCAAATTAAAATGTTTGTGTACAGGCAGAAACATGGCCAGCTTTGGCTATAGGCAGGACAGGCAGTTACCTAGGGCCCCCCAATTACCTGCATTGCGGGAGAAGGGAAATGACCACCAGTAATCTTCGTAGGGGGGCCTATAGTAAGTAATGCTTTGCCTAAGGCCCCAGAAAAGATAAAGCCAGCCCTGGTCATCCTCATATTCTTTATAGGTGAGCAACGAATGCAGGTATCTTTGTTTCTCAAAAGGAAACGCAGGAAAGTGCTCTTGTGCAGACTTAGGCCATCTCTTGCAGGTAAATCAGCAGGGTCAAAAGGAAACAGAGAAGATGCCCAGGAGCGGTGAAGGCTCTGTAGATATGGCATAAACCGAAGCTTGGCATCTTATGTATTATACACCAGTACGTTTCACCAATTATTGATGAGTCTAATCCTCTTTTCTCTGTATAGAGGATTTGGCACTTATGCTCTTATCACAACAGCACACTGGTCTGGAGTGGAGACAGAATAGCTACAGTCAGGCCAGCTTGTCCTATTGAGCCAATCCAAAAGACTGACAGGCCATCTCAGAGCCGTATCATGAAACATGAATCTGAGATGTTCAAACGAGGTGATTCAGCTGATGGCACACGTATGGTTTTTTAACACCACCAATAAACTGGTAACCAGGCAGTAATATATTTCCTGTTTACTGACTCACATCTTAGTATGTTGTTGCTTTTTTATTTTTAGCTAGAACAGATTGTCAGATGAACACCATGCATCAGGAGAAGATGCTGCTTGTCACCAGAGAGTGGTGGTTTGATATGTGTGCAGAAGTCCTCTCCTTCTATAATCATGAGAATCCCTTGCAACATCTGGAGAGCCATTCCCATGGCAACCCACATTGCCTTTCAGAAGGGCACAGTCTTGCCCACAGTCCAATTACGATTAAAATAGAAAACATCCATCCAACTAGAAGGATATTCCCTGCCTGAGAGCTCTTAAACTTAGACTGAATATATGAAATATTGCCTTTTTCTTCAGATCCTCTTCTTTCTTTAAAAACAGAGCTTAGTTACTGCAGAACAAAAGCAAACTGCACACCAATCCATATTTTACCTCCCATAACTTCAATGCATTGGTGGTACATGTATAGTCAAAGTGTTTCTCTGTCTGCTAGGGTATTATTTATGCCTGCTTATATCACGATTATCATCAGCAACAACTATACTTAGGGCTGTATTTTTTGGTGTGCAAGAGGCTCAGAACTAAGAATTTCATTGTACCAAGTATACATGACAATAGAACAACCAGGAACCTTTGGTTTCAGTCAGCTCAAAACAATCAGTGCATCCGATACTTGTGGCCAGGACCATAAGGTCTCCAGATCATCCTCAGTCCTGACAGTAGGGAAAACTCAAGCAACTGCAGCCTTTTCCGATGTCTGACTTCTCCTGCTGGGAATGATTACTTCCAAGTCAAAGCCCAGTTCTTGGTTCAATGAGACATTTTCTTCAATGCAATAAACTAAATAAAAACGCAAATAGAATGGTGGTTCCTGTAGCTTGATTCCATGTTTATTTTTGTGAGGCTCAATGGCTGTTGGTCATCCTGTAGTTCCTCCCCGAGATGACAGCTGGGGCAGAAGTGAGTGTGAGCGGTGGCCCCACACTCCGCACAGCTGTCTGCTGAGTCACGCCTGATTGATCTGCCGTGCCCCCCGATGCAGTGTCCCTGAGACGCTCGCCGGTTGGACAGGGACAGTTCAGTACTGATGACAGCCTGTTTCTTTTGTTGTGGAAAATAATGTGTTTGAAAGGTACAGGCAGCATTTGGACTTCATGTACAAAGCAGAGACGCCATAATACATCTCATAACTGAAAAGCACACCTCTCTTCTGGACTATTTGTTTTGGTTTCATGCCTGATTCTGGCAGGCTGTAGTGCATGCACTCCTCACACCTCTGTTTAAACGGCTAAAGTCTAAATCGGCTTTATTAGCTCTGCAATTAGTTCAATCGAGAGCTTTGACCGTGTCGCGTTTCGGCAGGCAGAAAGCCTGCACGTGCATCACCGCAGGGGTACAGAACCTGCAGAACCTGCGTCATGGAGAACATTCCACACAAGAACACGCTGCTGTCATAACCTCGCCTCCCTCGCTTTTTTAATATTTAATTTGTCTAAATTCTCTTCTCCCTTCTTCAATGACACAGTACTGTCCTGTATTGATACTCCAACATCAGCAGGGATGGGTGTGGGTTCCGGACTGAGAAGAAGGTTTATCAGATCACTGCGGGAGGAGATGTCATGGTGACCCGGGCCGCGGACTCGATAGTCGCTGACACCGGTGGACAGACAAAGAGCTGAGATATCAGTGTGATCAGTACTGGATGTAAAGGTGGCCAAAGCACGGGTCCCTGAGCTCAGGTGGAAACGGGGCAGCTGAGAGGAGACACCAAACTGCAGAGACGGGGGCCGATATCTTTCTGCACATTCACACTTAACATAATTAGCCAACATTTTCATCCAAGACGACAAGTAAGGCAAATAGCACACTGCAGACATATATGCTGTCAAGGAGTCAGCTAGGCATAAGTGCAGCTAGGCTGGGCTTCCAGTGAGTGCCCAGGTAGTGTAGTGCTGGGGCAGGAGCTACACAACAACTTCTAACAGAGCAAAAACCTAATATGACTCTTCAAAGACCAAGCACAACATAAAACATTTAGGGAAAGTTTTTCTTTTTTTGTTTTCTTACTGTGAAAACATGATAAGTACTGAAATCATCATTCAGCTGATATCATCCATCCACCTTCTGTAACTGCCTGTCCTATTCTGGGTCGCAGGGGGTCCACAGTCTACGGGCACAAGGAACAACCCAGGGTGGGGCTGAACTGAAACTATGGCACCCATAATCACTAACAATAAGATATTAACATAACGTGTATGCAGTACCACTTCATACTGCTGATTCTGATTAGAAGTCTAGAAAGGTTTCGCCTTTTTGTTTATGTTTTTCTCAGTCTAATATCCCCAGGCTGGAACATGACCTACGGGACGGAGTCAGTCGGCAAGCAGCTGGGCCAACGAGCCAGATTCTGCCTCCTATCTCACCATGCATCTAACCATCCTGCATCCAAGGCTGGAGAGGAGCACCCAGCTAACCCGGGCCCAGGCACTGTTGTAGGAGCGGCCATGCTGGGATGCTGGGAGCTTCTTCAGAGCCACTGGGTTTTTTTTGCACATCCCTTTGCTCTGCGCTGGAAATGCTAATGCTAATCCTGCCCCCCCCCTGCACGCAGGACAAATACAGCGCTGAGCCAGCACCCAGCGCGCTTTGGCGGCTGTCACAGGCGTGGGGGGGAGGAAAGGCGCGGCTTAACCCTGCCCACTGTGATTGGTCTCCGCAGAAAGGGGGGCCGTCGGGCTTTTCTGTAGCATGTCGGGGGAGCCATCTGAGAAAATATTACATAACAGCATAGGAGGGCCCATTGTTTTGCCCGGATTTAAAGAGCCTTCTACCACCGTGTTTATGGTCCCCGCTGCTCTATGACTAGCTTCCCGCTGAATGATACCCTCCAATTTTGCAGCAAGTAAACAAACCATTTGCATGGTTTCATGAGAAAAGGCTATGCTGCCTTCCCCTTAAAGCGCCTGGCTGAGTGCCTACATCTTTCACTTATGAGATGTGCTGACAGTAACAGGTCAGGTGACATCAGCTGTCAGGGCCTAAAAGGAAAATCCACATTGCCATCCCATAGTCAGACTTTTAGTAGATGGAACAATTTATGAGTCTCTAACAGGAAAACAATGATGTATTTCTGTTGAAGACACTTTGGACACAACTTTCTTTTGCAGCACATGGAACATGCAGACAAGTCATCATGGACAGAAGCACCTTTATTAGGTTAGTTTCCCTATGCAGAGATCATGGAAGATTCTGCAATTGCATAAAGGGTGAAAACTCAGCTCATGGGAGTTTTATTTACACAGAAATGTTCTGAGAGCAGAATGAAAAATTATTGGTTCAGAGAGATTGACAGATGTCAGACCAACCAATCAAATGTCCCGGGCCCGCCTCCTCTAGTTCCCTAGACTAACCTCTACAATCTGATTGGATCTCTCTCTAAGACAATAATTTTGCCATTAGAAAATGTTTGTGCAAAACTCCCATAAGTGAAAACCCAAAATAAAGATGGAGAAATACAATGCAGCATATTTTTTCCAGTATAGTTTCACTGATGCATTTTCCCAGGTGCACTCTTTCAGTTCTTGGTTACAATCAGTGCTTCTTGGTGACAGTACGTACTGGTACGGGCACCAGAACATTTTTAGGGATCTTTTTCCATTTTTATCCCTTGTTTAAAACTTTGTCACTAGTCACAAAGACCTTAAAACCTACTGCCAGGTGCACAGGGTGTGAGGCAGGGTACACCTTGGACCAGACTGCAAATTTAATGCTAGGCACTCAATAATCACCTGTGAAGTGCAGTTCAGGGATGCCAATTCAACTGAGCAGCAGAGATCACCGAACAGGGGAAGTTTAATTAAAATCCGTCTCTGAATATACAGAATCTTGGTGTAAGTTATCATTTCTGTGTCTTTTGGCTGAATTATACAACATTCAGGCATAACATTAAAACCAGCTGCCTAATATTGGTAAGGTCCTCCTCGTGCTGTCAAAACATTGAGGTATGAACGCTACATAACCTCTGAAGGTGTCCTGTGCTATCTGGCACCAAGACGTTAGCAGCAGGTCCTTTAAGTCCTGTAAGTTACGTGGTGGGGCCTCCATGGATCGGACTTGTCCAGTACATCCCACAGATGCTCGAGTGGATTGAAGGCTGAGGAATGTGGAGGCCAAATCAACACCATGAACTCTTTTTTCCCCCATGTTCCTCAAAACCATTTCTGAACAATTTTTGCAGTGTGGCAGAGCACATTATCCTGCTGAAAGAGGCCACTGCCATCGGGGAAAATCGCTGCCGTGAAGCAGTGTACTCGGTCTGCAATAATATTTAAATTATATTTAGCTGGGGATATGCGTCAAAGTAACATCCACATGAAGGCCAGGACCCAAAGCAGAACCCTGCCCAGACCATCGCACTGCCTCCACGGGCTCGTCTTCTTCCCATAGTGCATCCTGGTGCCATCTCTTCCTTGTGATCTTTCACACTCGACCGTAAAGTGAGTGTATTACGGCACGTTGCACAAAGACCAAATCAACACAGCTTCAAAGAGAGCGCTGGTAATCAGCATTGCTTTCCAGCCTCTGAGACTCAACAGGGTTATTCAATTTCATCCCAGCAGTGCAGAGCTCCTGGGTCACCCGTAGCGATTATATCCGAGGTGTACACTATCATGCCAGCACGGCAGCACCACCACACAGACAAGGAATAATCTGCTTACTGAAAGTTCAAGCTATATTTGGAAACCCTTACAGGACGTTTAACTTCACAGTTCTCCGGTCGGTCTCCGGTGGCCTGTACTCCTCCAAGGGGGTGCAGTGTTCCACACCTTGAGAATAAGGTGACTGGACCCATCCGATAGCATCCGAAATCCAGAACACCATCAAAAGCTTCATCACGTGCACATTAACACTCAACAAATGAAACGAGTTCAGGTTCTCACCAGTGTTAAAAGGGTTCCTAGACTAGAATAAGTACTTGGAAGTGGAGTCTGTGTCAGCAAATTAGATCTCTGTGCCTATGATCAGAAGGTTGCTGGTTCAAAACCCTGGGCTGGCAGAGCAATTTGACTGTAGAACCCTTAAGCAAGGCCCTTAACGCCCAAATGTTCCGGCGACTTCTCAAAAAATTGTACACTGCTTTGGATAAAAGCATCTCATCAATTAATCATAAGGGGCAAATATAATTACAGCATCGATTTTAAGTAGAGCTGCAGCCACCATAACGTCAGATGACGATAATCACAGCATACGCTGAACAAGCCACATTTGTGTTTCGACGACGCAAACAATCTCAGAACTATTCATTTGGGTTCCATTAGTCCACAGTGGCTGTAAATCATAGAAGGGTGCAGCCTCTTAAACATAAATACCGCATTTTATACACCCGGCGAAGCTCAATGCTGACAGCCTAGGGGTACGAAGGAACCCTTAGATCATCCTCATCCGTGTCTTCCTCGCTGGCTTGGTCAGCTACACGCAGCGTGGTCGTGTGAATGATGGTGTCCACAGACAGCAGCCTTCCCAGGCACTGCAGCACAGAGACCAGCAGATCATATTTACAGGCCACTGACTCGAGTCCCTCCGGGCCCCGGCTGACAGGCCTCGCCGGGTCTCTGTTCTGAATCCCGGATACAAAGTCGGCGTAGACCTTCAGGAAGTGGCGGCCCGTGCCGCTGTGCGCGCACGCCTGCCTGGGCACGCTCAGAAGAGCCTCGGCCACCAGCCTGCAAGCTGCCTGGGTATCCGGGCAGTAAGTGCGGGAGGCGTACTTCAAGAGGTAGTGGTGGAGCAGAAACTCAAAAGCTCCCCCTACTGGTAAGACAGCACCTGGCTCTATTAAATTGCGTGAGCAGAATGGGCTTTCCTGGACTGAGGCTGTCATGTTTGAGCTGTTCTGACCTTCTTCCACTATGGTATTTGCAGAGTCATGACCTTGAATAGAGGTATTTGGTTCTGGTGTATAGCGCTTTCCCACTAATAAGTTCTCGCTTTTTGTGGTACAGCAGTATGGCAAAGGCCATTCCTGGCACATATATGAATCTTTTAGGGCTCCTGGCATATCAGGAGAAATGGCACCCATCTCAATCGCTTCCTGTGAGCTGGGGCTTTTCTCTGGACTGGGAGCTGTGTTTATACCCTCTCTTCTCCTCACTGGCCAGGGCTGACAGCGGACAGGCTCGCAAACGCGCCGCATCACCCTGACGGCGTCACTGAATGCCGAGACGCACTGATTGGTCAGGCTCTCCACAGGCCCACACAGGACCAGGCAGTGGGGGAGGAAGCCCCGCCTATCCGGGACACCCACATGCGTGTACCTGCGAGAGCCCAGCACCAGGGGTCGGCAGAAGGTCACAGAGACAACGTGGTCCTTGCCGACCGCTGCCCAGTCGCCCACGTCTGTCAACGGCAGGACTCCACTCAGGTGACAGAAGAGAGAGAGCTCCTCCACGTCGAGGCATTCCACCACGGACATCCCGGCCTTCCTGGCGTGGTAGAGCACCAGATCCGACTGCTTTATGGCAGACAGCAGGAGCCCCACCTGCAGATGCTGCAAGGAAGCCACGGTTTGCTCCACTTGGCTGGCAACCCAGCTCCCCCAGCGCTGCCACTGGTGGCTGGAAGCAATAATCAGGGTGACGTCAGCTTCCGCCAGCGGTGGCTGTAAGGCCACATTGACCACCGCGGCTTTCAGGGGCCCTTCCGTGGGGCAGTACACAGCAAAATCCCTGTGCAACACCAGCCCCTGCAGAATTCGCGACCTGCTGGTCGGGAGGCCCGTCACCGAGGTGCGGAGCTCCGGGAAGTGGTCGCCGATCAGCCTCAGCGTGCCGAGTCTGTCCCTCTCACAGTTCCAGTTATGGTAGAAGTCGCAGGCCATCTCGGCCAGGAAGCCGCAGTGGGCCTGCCCCGTCCGCCCTCGGAAGAAGGCCTCCAGGAGGAGTCTCAGCGCCCGCCTGGCCTCCGCGGGGCTGGTGTGGGAAAATAAGGAGGTCGCCTGTGGGACGACATCCTCCTTCACGACAGCGTCCAGAACCCGCGTCTGAAAGGAGAGAAGCCGGCAGGCGGACCGACGGGCCACCGTCTGCTCAGACGAGCGCCGGCTGGTGACCAGGGGGTCACTGGCAGCCTGGATTCCGCGGAGCAGCGCTGCCAACAGCAGGATGAAGGACTTGGCACCGTCTCCGGTGTCGGCACAGTGTGCAGACACACAGCCCACCAGCACCCTGGTCACAAAGTAAACACCAGCCTCAGGAAACACAGGTAACAGCTCCGTTTTAGTATTGACACTCACATATAAACACTATTCCCTACCATATATGAAAAATAATAATCCAAATTCCAGAAGCACATGTTCTCACAGTGTGCTTGGAACCCGTCCCAGGAAACACAAGGCAGGAGACACCCTGGACAGAATGGCAGTCTGTCGCAGGCCACTCACACACTATGGGCAATTTGGAGACACCGATTCGCCTGATCGCATGGGCTGCAGGAAGATACAGTAACGCTCTGAAGAAATGCGCACAAACATTGCGAGAACATAAACTCCATACAAACCCACAATTCTAAAGAAGATCACAGAAATAATTACATTACTTAAATACTGGGTTTGTCAAAGTAGCATTGCGCCGTTTATCCTTTCCCTCTTACTAAGCACTTGATAACTAGTACAATACACAGGTCTTTACCCTGCTGAGTAACTGAGCTGTACAGCTGACATATAAATCTTGGTAAGCACTTGCCGTAAAAACCCTAACTTAAGTAAAAACTGTACTGGAAAAAGGCTGTGGTTGGCACTTCTGTGAGGTCGCAGCTGTGCGTCGCGTAGGTCCTGCACACCAAGCTATGAAATATTACAGTTCTTTACTCCTTATTACTGAATTATCAGTATGGGCAGAGTGCCCACTTCTTCCCCTTGATACCTGGCCAGCGGGTGATCCAGCCGCAGAGCTGTGAGGATCTGCCTCCCCTCCCGAGTGATCAGCACCTCCCCCGTGTCGTTCGTGAAGAACACCTGGCCTCCACGGGGGCCCAGGCACCGGCGGACGACATCCTCGAGAGCCTCCACCACCTGCACCAGGGCCCCCAGGCGTGCCTGCCGCACCCCCTTCATCGCCCAGGAATAGGGCACGGCTTCTTGTCAAATCAATATATGTGTGTTCAGGAGGGCTACAGATGTGTGTTCTATTTTCATTCCTGCTTGTAAAATAAAGGGAAAAACAGAATTAAATATCCATGGTGAAAACATTCCGTGACAGCAGAAAGCCTAATATCAGTAATTAAAGACTGTGCACTCCCGTGTTTATTTACTACATACATTGAACACACATTGATAAAGCAGGCTGCCTTAAATTTCAGGAAAGGGGTCATTTTAATCACAATGCCGATTTTTTTCACGAAATGCCAAATCGTAACGTTATTAAACTTTACGAACCCTAAAACCGCTGGGCACTTTAATAGTGCCCAAGTGCTCCATCAGTCTTCGAAATGGCTACGTTCTTTGTGTCGTGTTTAAAAAGGTTTATCGCGCCCCCTGGTGGTCAACATGTTTTAAAACAACCTCAGCCCCATTTTAATCCAAATCCCATTTTTAGAGATATAGTACCCACAGACGGGAAACGCACACATTTTGCTACCAAATTAGCAAAAAACGTTCACACTTTTTCTGCATGCACTTTCCAGTTAATGAGTTGACGTTATTGGCTACTGAAAGCCGAACAGAATCCACAGTAAAACTAAATCAGAAAACGACCTAAAGATTCGTGAACGTCTTATATTAATTTGCGAACATACCGTAAGTACCCGCTGAGGTCTGAGACAAACAACGCATCTTTCAATAGCCAGTTTCTTTAGTAAAACCGCCATTTGCGACAGAGGCGAAAACGCTTTTCGTTGTATCCAGGCAACGGATTATATCCGTTTCCCGATCGTTCTACCGTAAAGCATGTGGAAATTACGACTCTGGTTTTGAGGATTGTCGTGCTACAAGTTTACTGCTCGTACTGGCAATTAATATTCAATTCTCAAAAGAAACAATATTTAGAGAAAGGTACACACACACATATATATACACACACAGTATATGTGTATATAGAGGTATATGATTCTGTTTATCACCACAGAAAAGCAACCTCGTCTATTTCTGTATTTAGCTTGAGTGGATCACTGAGCCGCAGCGCCGATATGTGATATTAAATTTGAAGGAGTGGATGGGAAAAGCGGCGTGTTTCCGTGCTTTGCGTCGGCGTTTGCGGTGCGTGACAATGTGAGCGTCCTGCCTGCCGCATAGATCCGACAAACGGCAGATGTGCGAATCGGTGCCTCATACATAAATATTCCAGTCAAGTAGCATCTCCCAATAAATACATTGAATGCAGGACACTGAAACGGAAATATAAAACCCGACATACTTTTTGATATAGCCACATATACGAGCTATCTTGTTTATATTTCTAGTTTATATAGAAACCTAATTATTTGTAGGGGTGATGTGAAGGGTGTAGTCGGAGCGATTCCAAGCCCTGAGAAATTTAGAACATGCAGTGCTGTCTTGTCAACTTCGGTTGGCAGGCTGGCGTGATATTTTCAATTCGAGACGTGTCTGCACACTCAATTTACATGTATGTGGCAGTTTTATTACTTTGTAAATAGTCTGTAGGGTTTGCAAACTACCCCGACACTTTTGATGCAGCTCATTTGAGGTTAATAATCAGATTTCTTGTGAGTCAACCCTGGAATATAAATGGATTGGTCTGGGTTGGGGCTCTGTATTATACGCTTTTATGGGCTTAACACGTCTAGTGGGATCACTGATAGTTTGAATAGACTTCTTCAATAACAACTGGAAGCTCACAACCAGATGTAAACCTCCAAATGTCTTATTTTCCCGAGTATCACATGGGGCAGTGGATCACACACTAAGAGCATGTCACATGGTAAAAAGCGTGTAAGGCTACAACCAGCACCCATTTGGTCCTGTGTCACGTCTCACCTCAAGAAGTGGATGTGCAAATTCACTCTGGCAAATCTGTCACACCGAGCACAATGCCCACTAAATGAGAAGTGGCTCACGGGCCTGTTCTCACACACCCTCACATCTTAAATGACACATGTTCCTCTCTCTCTCTCGCTCCCTTTTTTGACTCCAGTCATTCAAAGTCCACATGATACTTAGATAAGCGAAAGTTTTATGTGACTGCAAGTGGAGTACACGCTTGTGCAGAGTCTCATTTGTGTCCTCTCAGCCTTAGAACAGTCCATCTTTAAAAAGTTATAAAACATTGCTGGAAGGCTTGGCCTCCTTTGTGTAAAAATAACTAACTCCCTAGAGTTAATTTTCTGAATGTCTATTAAGCAATACGCATTTTGAAGATTGATTCATGTTTTTTATTTCATCCCTATACCCCCTGGAAATGTTTATACATCTGGTCATTAATCGCTTCATTAAACAATTCAATGGGCTTTTCACTTGGTCTGTTATTTAAGGAGGATCCATAAGATTGCTGGGTGAATCACTTTCACCGAGCTCCTGCATGGCATTGTGGGTATTTGGTATCTGTAATCAGATCTCTCACACACCTACTGTGCGCATCTTCTGCTCTCTATGTATTACTGTGACTCTTTGTGTTTTATATGCTTTACATGTGGTCAAGTGGCCACTTGAGATTGCTGTGATTTTATTGGTCTGCCCAGTAAATAATTTTGATTCTTGCTTGTCTGAAATTACAGTAGATATCTAGGCAGTGTTGTTACTACAGTTCCTGGCCAGGATTAGTACACACTAAAGCAGTGTTTCCCAACGTGGTCCTCGGGGACCTCTGTGGGCTGTCTGGCAGGGAGCAAAAATGTGGACCGTCTGGGGGTCCCCGCGGACTGGATTGGGAAACGCTGCACTACGATTTAGTAACTCTAGCTTTCTTATTAATCCTTGGTTTGGTTGAACTGGTGGTAAGAGGTTACATAATATTATATGAAAAGACAAAACCATGTCAGTCCATGAGCTTCACTGATCAATCATAGTGACAATTTATCTATAGTAAAAGTGGTTCTAATAAATAATAACTTAAACATTCAGGATTAATGCACAGATTAATCTTTATGGACTCTTATGATCAGCAAATACAAGAAAGTAATTCGAATGCCATCAAATAAACGAAAGCACAAATTATGATGCATTAATGACCATGTCAATATTTATTTGGCAATACAGATTGTTTCAGATAAGGTTAGAACAAACTTAGAAACTAATTTATCATAGAAAATAAATATCACTGCTAAGGTGGCACAAGACATGAATGTTGTCATAAATTGTATTGGTTTCTATAAGTGATATAATCACATATGTAAAAACAATTATGACAGTTGACTGACTTACAAAATTAAAATTGCATTTATAAAAGTGAAAATGAATATGGACCCTTCCTTAGTGGTTTCATTGCTATAAGTAAAGCCAAAATGGGAACGGAAAAAGGGCCAGGCCGAGCAGATCTGAGCCGCGATCCCGTAGCACAGTGTTTCCAAACTCAGTCTACAGGGACCCCCAGACAGTCCACATTTTTGCTCTCTCTCAGCTCCCAGCCAATCAAGAACACTGAGCTGGTAAGAGAACAAGAAAGTGGACTGTGTGGAGGTCCCCGAGAACTGGGCTGGGAAACACTGGCGCAGCAGGACCTTTTCTGTAAGGCTTTTTATGGCACAGCAAATCCACAATGTGGTCCACGCTCTGCCGTCTCCTCAAAGCTAAACAACAAGGCACTGAAAGCGAACACATTTCTACAGTTTTTTGTGGATTGCAGTGAGCAAAGTGGTGTGTGAGAACTACGACAGCGAGACTGACACACAGGCCCTATAAAGTGCCCTACACATACGGCTGATAAAAGTCCTAACACAGTTCATCGAGTACGCACATATCGTATTTTGTCATAATGTACTATGTCTGTTCTAGATACAGAATGAGAGATTGCTTTTGTCTGTAGTCATGTTTTGTTCTCCTTTCATCAGGTCTGAACAGTAGGATTTCCTACAGTTATACTTTTTACGTCCTGTGGAGACATATATATATTTTTTTCTCCTCCTGCTCCATACGTGCCATAAAGTCTCCACATGGCTTTCTGCTTCATTACCAGGTCAGGCAGTTAAAAATAGGCAGAATAAAATTCCACTGAAATTACCCTGAATTTACGCAATTTGTGTTACTATAAAAGTTTGTTTTCCCCACCCAATTTCCTTTATAAGCTATATTAACGTTTTGCTCTTTTTATATCCCTTCTCAGAGAAACAAATGGAAAGTAGTAAAAAACCAAAATGTAATACTAAAAATAAAAAACAAGCTGAAAAAAAGATTCAGATTGTGTTAGAGAGTTACTGTCCTGTCATGGTGGCAGCAGCTAATTCCACAACCTTCACAGGAAAACTGCGCCATTGCAAACAGATTCACACCCCCCCTTATAACCAAAATGTACAAATTTCCCAGTAACTGTACAAACTTGAAATTAAAAGGTTAAAAAAAGGAGTGGTCTTTTGGCGCCTTCTGTAGGTGGGGCCGGTGAAGTTACGCTTCAGTCGCTGCTGACTGATAGGGCCGTCGTCCTCCAGGCATTGGCTCATCAACTTAAGTCCTGCCTCTGGCCTTTCCCCCTTCCGGGCCCCATTCAAAACTTCCAAGTCTGTGGCCGCAGGAGCCCCTTATTTGAACAGGAAGTTGATGACGATCTGGATCAGGACGAGGAAGACCACGAGGACGAAGTCGCGGTGCTGCAGGAAACTGCCATCTGGCTGGGTGTGCACTGGTGCTAAGAGCCTGTGCAAGGTGGTGATGTTCCTGGGGATCATGGAGAGGGAAGCATCCACATGTGAATCAGACCCCGGGATCCCTTGCTTACTACCCGGTAACGACTGGCAGATTATGGTATTACTATGGTATTACCTGTTAATGTCCTCTTGGGTTTGTTTTATGGATTCAATGGCACTCTGAAGTTCACTGAGGTCGGCTCCTTTCTTCCTTAAGCGGGTGCTGTGTTTGCTCTTGTGTCCTGGAAAAACACATCATGTGTAGATAAGACGGAAAGACTAGTCTAGGTAAAGTTGGGAAAAAGAGACCCAATGGGAGAGTATTAAACTTTTATTCAATTCTTTTAGATACAAGCAGTCATTGACACAAGCAGTGTCATGCTGGCCTGTTCCGCCAGTATGAAATGCACCCTTTGTGGGAGTACTCACTCTCGCTGCCAGACGAGTCGTGATGCCCGGGTTCCGGGGACGAGCCACCACTCTCTTTGATCTTGGCCGCGTCGCCTTGCTTGGGCTTGCGCTTGGGCGCGGTGACCTGGAGAGGGCGGGGCATCTCGTCGGCACATTGTCCACAACGCAAATGCACCACTGTAACAGCGCTCGGAAACACGGGCCTCAAACATGCGAACGCATGCTGATGTGCATTTGCAGCCAATATCGCATATATGCACTGATCTGCTGCAGAGCGCGGCTGCAGAGCGCGGCTGCAGAGCGCGGCTGCAGAGTGCGGCTGCAGAGCATGCGGAAGGGCACAGCCAGCCGCCAACAAGGAAGACTTGGGCATACCTCTAAAAAATGAATTAAGCAATCAATTAATTAATAAATCTTCACTACACCTATAAAGTAGCCCTTTGGCCAACACAACAAAGCAGATGAATGTTCAAAAGAAATCATAATGAAATAAAGGCCGTAACTGAGAGGCCACAGGAAGCAGCCAGGTGATGGCGCTGGTGAGAGGCCACAGGAAGCAGCCAGGTGATGGCGCTGGTGAGAGGCCGGGCTTAGCGCAGGCGGCGGTGAGACTGAAGCAGGGGGCAACGCTGGGAGAAAATCCAGAGCAACCTACCTGACATTTGTAATGGTCTCTCCTGGCCCCCTGGACACTGAGACTAATTACACTGCCAGAACGTACCATGGGAGTGCGGTGGCGCACTTTGGTCTGGATGCAGCCGTCTTTCTCAAACTGAATCAAATCGTTCAGGGGGTCCCATGGACGGGTGCTGGAGAAGACAGAAAGGGTCACAGCAAGCCTTCACTGAAAACGACACTCGCCGTACCGCATACGGGCGGATAAATTCTCGCTCGTAACTGCAAGGGACAGAAATCGATCCCTATATGCTACACGAACGTTTTTAATCGATTATTTAAACACTACATCGTCATATTTCAGAAGCTGTAGGGTTTCATCGAATGGGTGTTAAGAAGAATCCTGCACAAGTACCCACATACCATTAATTATTTGACTCAAATACTGCTCAGTTACCTGAAACCGTGAAGGAATTTGAGACAAAAGGCAAGAAGGCAAAATCTCAACGTAAATGTAACTTTAGCTTCTACTCTGCCAAGCGGCAGATGGCAGCTATGAAAGGGTGATGCGCACCCTTTTGGCCTTATGGAACAAACCTGGCCAAAAAGTCTACAGCCGCATTTAAGAAATTACAATAACATGGAGCTGTGCAGTAGATTACCCAATAGTGGAAAATCATTAATCATAAAACACGTCAAACAAATTAAGGTTAAGGTTATTTTATTGTCATCATCAACGTCTTCGGCCAAAGTACCACTAGACTATTATAAAATGCTGCTTTGAAAGCAGCCCCACTGCACATGTAGGCCCCCTCCTTTTTGTCACACTTCCCTTTCCAGCACCCAGTTCAACGACAACCCACCCAGTCACAAGAACTGGTCAAAACTGCTCTCACCCAAAGACCACAATGGACACATATTGTGTTACGTTTAAGAAAATGAAGCCGAATTTGGGCAAGTAAGTTCAAACAGATGGCAGCTTAAAACCTTAGCACAAGCACTGAGGTGCCTTGAATTTGGTGATTAGAATCAAAATCGAGTTTTACTTTAGCCGAAGACAATTCCCTCTCTGTCCACTAGATGCCACTATCGCGAGAGAGAGTGTGCACTTACTCAGCATATTTATAATGCCACTCTCCTGTGACAGAGTCCTGCTCGAAGAGTGCCGGGATCCACGCCTCGCACTTGGCCTTGCGCTCGCGGGCCGACTTCCTCTGCGCTTCCTCCAGGAGGAACTTCTCATTGGTGGCCTCTGTCTGGTCCTTGTTGTTGATCGCCCGGGTCACGTGCTGCCACAGCCTGAGGACGAGGGACAAAGGTTTACCAAAAGTAACCTAAAATAGGTTCAACATTTTGTTCAGTATGAAGTGGCCCTGGAACGATCTCAAAGTGCTGTTACATACAGTATAAATAAATGGAAGACGGATGTCATCAGGACCAGCAGCAGCACGTGTGGAACGACTAACTCACTTCTCGGACTCGAAGTCTCCTTGCTCCTCGAGGGGCACCGTCCCGCGGGTCAGCCGGCTCCTCCTCAAATCCGGAGTGGGGTTCCAGAAGGTCTCGACCACGCACGTCTTCTTGTCGTTGATGAGGACCTCACTGTCCTGTAGGGAGACGGATAGCTGTCTTTGTGTTTTGATGGCAAAAACAGAAACACACCTCCCACCTCATGCTAACACCAACATGGCTGACGAACACCCCTTCTTCTTCACTGTTACGGCACATTGCCAGACTCACATTCACTGTACATTAACCCCCCCACGCTATTCTTATTTTAGCCAAAATCTAGAGAGGACGTATCTGAGGCTACAGGCTACAGGATCAGACACAAAAGATGCGGAGCACATTTCACAAGTAATACAGGTGATTTGTGTTGTGACAGTTGGGGTTGGGTGTGAGGACGGGGAACCCCTGCGGAGGACGTACCCAGTGCCCCTCCAGTGTGGCCAACACCTCCTTCCCCAGTTTGATCTTCCCGGAGATCTGGTTCACACTGTCGTTGCTACCCAAGAAGGGCTACGGGGGAAAATGACACTGTAAGTGTTAAAAATATTTAACTGTTTTAGAGTTTTATGTGGTGTGGTCACATTTGTGCACTATTACGTGATCATTATAAACAGAAAAATGCATTTTGCAATGGGAACCTATTTACTTATAAAAACATGTCTATGTTGCATCTGTATTCTGTTTGCTTTGAATCTCACATACTTAATTATCTGAATACACACTATCAGAAAATCCTACAATAACATGGCCACTCTTATATTCACTAATGGAGTCTTTAACCACTTATGTAAGTCGCTCTAGCTAAGGGCGTCTGCCAAATGCTTTTAGCGTAAATATAAATGTCTTGTTTCCAGAGCCTTCTAGTGAATTAGATTTTGCACCTTTAGCTTGAACTCCAGCTGGGCGCTGTAGCCAGTCTTCTCACACATGACAGTGACCTGACCTCCCAGCTCCAGAGTCAAGGTACCATACAAGATTCCTGAAGGGCAAGAAATCAATATAGCAAAAGGCATTCTGGGTAAAATTCATCATTACTGGGCCAGACCTGACTACTGAGCTGGCAATCATAACAGCAGTGCGTTAAGCTCTTTGAGATCAGCCGACATTAGCACAGAGATGCCTGTATTCCTTTGGGATTAACAGCGATTACTTTGTGACGCAGTCAACGAAAAGCAACATCCCATTGTGAAACTCCTCAAGCGCATACTGGGCATACTGGGTACTACTGGGAATAAAGGGCTTTCATTTGTTATGGAGACCAGCCAATTGGTATCTCACTTTCATCCACAGGAGCTTAAACATGTCACTGATGGCAGAAGGCAGGAGCCTGTTGGTAGCTATATACAGCTTACGCTGAATGACAGGAGCAAAGGGCTCAGTTATTTTGTACTTGCTGGGAAACCGGAAAGGCAAAAGCATTTTATTGTCAGAACTAAATGCTACAAACAACCCAACCTGAAGACACGCAACTCTATCCTCACAGCTACAATCTATACATTAAACAAGCATTGTTACCTTTACAGTGAGCATATGGCATGTTCATGACATAATCCTCCCCTCGATTAAGGAAGGTCAGCCGGGCCTCTCCATCCAGAATGGCCGACAGGGAGTTCCCTGAGAACAGAATAGACCGTGTGCTTCGCATGCTGCAGCGCTACATCGCACAGGCACAATTACAAATGTATGACGATGGTTTCCATGAGCAGCCATTTGGAAAAACAGTGGTGTTGTCATGGAAGGAGAGGCAGGGTAAGGCGCTGCTCACCGTAAAATTTTGACTTAGCCAGGATGCTTCCACTGAGGCAGAAGCCGTCCTTCCTGTTGCTCACATAGAAGGCTGACACTGGGGGATGATGGGATACCTGACAGGGGGAAGATATGAAGCTAGAGGTGAATCAATGGGGCAAGTAAGGTCTATGAACACCGACCGGAGACAGCTTGAGAGTATTAAGTAAGAAACACATTGTCCAGGGTCTGTAACATCATGACCTGACCACTTGGCTGTGGATATCACCACCTGAATGCAGCAGGATGGGCAAATAAGACCATAAAAACCACTAAAAATGCCAAAGAGCTACAATGGGTCTCTCTCATTTGCCTCACCTGCTCTGACATGTAGAAGGTCTTGCTGTTGGTCTTGGGGTGAATCCACAGGCACCGGAAGGTCTCACCGATGATGGGATTGTATGGTTTCTTCAGGCCCTGGGTGGGGACCAAGGCAGAGGGGAATGTCAAGCAACCGGTTTGCAGGACGTGCTGGACACGGAGGCTCTTCACAATGTCCAGAGAAGAGCACGAGGACAGCCTTTACCTTTGGCTTTTTGTAGAAGCCAGACAGGTACCACTTGACCACCTTCTTCATCCGGTTATAGGCATTTTCCTCCAGAGCCGCCCTAACGAATCAGACAAAAGCTTCAAGTCACTTCCAGGCAAAACCCAGCTTGCTAGAGATCATTAACAGCATCCAGAGGTGGATAGATTTTGTTTTGACCAACCAGTGGAGTACTATGTGACTGCGACTGGTTGGTTGAAACAAAATCTTGGTCTGGATCGTTACTTTCTGGATCTGAACTCTCACAGCATCCTACTTTATTATCCTTTAAGGGGGAATAGTTCTGAATGGCAGCATGTAATATACAAGTCAACACAAAATACTGTTGTCTAACCACACTGGATGCCATCATCGGCTTTGAAACAACTGGAATTAGATTAGGAAGGTCACGGGATGTAGGATTTGAAGGACACTCACTCCGACAGGAAGTCTGCGTGATAGTAGTAGTCGGACAGCTTGTCGAGGAAAGAGCGTGGCTCCAGGATGAAGGTGGGCAGCACCACCTTGGATAGGTCCATGCCAGGCCTGACCTGCTTCAGCAGGGTCCATATCAGAGACTTGTTTTCCTCTGACACGGTCTCTGTCTGTGAAGCTTCACCGGCCTTAAGAAGCACACACACACACACACACACACACACACACACACACACACACACGCACACACACATACATACATACACAAAGACACATGAGGATCCAGGGTTTAAAAAACACGACCCACATGGTCCGTTATCTTGCATGTTGTGCTCAATATGCAAATGTGTATTACATAAACTAGTCACAAACCAGTTTAGCCTTCTCTGGTCGGCAGCCAATGTACACTATGTAAACCCTGTAAAAAATCTGTTTGATGCTTTTCATCCTAACTAGACAATAGGGGAAAAAAATCTTTAATCCAGGCATCACATTTTCACACATTAAACCTGTACCTGCTCATAATGGCCATGACAGTGCCAGCCATAACATCATGCTAAGTTTGAAAATCACCTGTATTGACTGAAATAATTACCACCAGGCCAAAAAAACAACTGAGAGTTTCTTATCTAGCACATTGCAGGTCTAACTGCATTACCTGCATGCTGCTGTTCCTCGTACTAGGGCTGGCTCAAGTACCTATGCACACACGGCCAATTAAGCATCTTAGACACACCCAGCAGCCCAATTAAAGTCCTCCTCACAGAAGAACATGTCCACTAACCCGACCACCAACATAGAGTGCTGCACGGGTCCACTCTGGGAGACCCGCACCCGCACAGTACAGCACCACACCCGCCCGTTCACCCGTGATTATATCAAACTTAAATCCGTACCCGCCCGTCCCCATTAACGTTCCGCCCGTTACCTGCCGGTGCCCGGCATAAATTACACACAAATTAAAATAATTCTATTGACGCGCTTTATCTAAGGCGGATCGAATAGGGAGCTGCGAGTAAGCAGCTAACTTCAGCGTCGTCGCACACATTTCGCATTAATCACCGGTAAATTGGTGAACATTTCGCTCTATCAGAGCTATAACACAATAGCTACGGAAAAACGAAACAAAGTCAGATGGGATAGAAGCTAGCCACACATGTCTGCTGACCCAGGTTACTGTGCAGGAGCAGTATGCCATCCTCGGGCTCCCTGGCAGGGCGACATGTCTCCTCGGGGACAGCTGTCACACGCTAAAACTCTGCCACATGCTCTTCACGCTGCGTTGCCACTTATTATTATTTTCTTCGTCTGCAATTAGACCAAGCGTCTTCCACATATCAGACGTTGCCCCGGAGGAATCATTCTGAATTAGTTTATAATCTGCACTTGCCAGTCTAACTTTTATTTTGTCCGTCATCCCGGCGCTGCAGCTACGAATGCGGTGGACAATCAGACAGGGGGGGCCATCGCCGTCACGCAGCCGCTTAACGCGCTGGCTTAGAGCAACGCATTCTGCTCGTTTTTTCACTTTTTGAAAAAATGAAATCGAACGCACCCAGTAAAAGAAGAAATACAAATGCTACTAAGTGACGTAGGCCTATATGTTATTTTTGCAGACTACAATACTGTTTTGATTGACCTGCTACCCACTTGTATGTGATTAATTACCCGCCCGCAAAATTCCAGAACAGATGTTGGGTTAAGTGTGTTGAGTTTAAGTCAAGAGATTATACTGTGGTAGTCAAAATTAACCCTAATCATCCTTGGTAAGACCACACCTAGAATATTGTGTGCAGGTTTGGTCTCCTTATCTTAAAAAGGACATTGCGGCCTTAGA
>JAODKM010000058.1:25802245-25812688 GCA_026780845.1 Petrocephalus sullivani
TAAGAAATAGTTGGCAACGCTGCATTTCAGGAATTTTGAGTCATTCTGCACTGCAGATGGGGTAAATGCGTTAATATATTTAATCAGATTAATCACGACGCTGTCAATTTTGACAGCCCTAATATATATATAATAGTATTTTTTTTATTTGAGTGTTTTACACAAGCTGACAGCTGCCTGTATGTCAGTAAAGTCTGCCCTCTTGTGGAATTTCTGTGAAAGATCACTCTTTATTCATCCCTGATTCCCTCACTCTACAATACTGTAATTGAAACACTGTGCTTTTGAAACCAGACCACTCATTCCACAATTTGCAATCCCAAGTGTCTTTGGCTACCCTAAAACTGGGCAGTCATTCCACAAACACTCAAACAACAACACACCTGTCCTATTGTGGCACCTCTATCCTGTGTGTGTCCATGTTAAATCTGCATATGTCACATGACATAATCCCCCATGATGACACGATCGAGCTACGGTCTCTGTGTGTGCAAGTGGCTTGATGAAGTGATGAAGTAGGTCACCGCATCTCAGCTAAATAAATCCACACAAAGCTGGAGGATTTAAAGCATATGCATGTGGCTGTACGCAGCAGACAGTCACAGGGATAGCAGAACGCAGTGACGATAGAACACAGTAGGAAAAGAAAAAAAATCATCTTCATTGCTTTCATAGGAAGTGATGAACAGGAGACCTAACCTGAGGCAGTGAGCCAGGCCTACCACATCGGAATGCCCAAACAGCACAAACACTGAAGGGCAGCATGGTATAGTCCATTATGTTTCGAGACAACAATGATATATACATACATAATCTCATAATTCAGGGGGATCAGAGTCCCCTCCACTTCCCACACAGGCACACTCTCACGACTTGTATCTAGCCGGCCAAAGGTCAGACACTCACTTGATGTCGCAGGGGGGTCCCTGATCTCGGCATGGTGCTGCAGGCGGGGGGTGAGGCACAGCGGGGGAGCAGGCGGGTCCGGCCAGACGGGGACGCACGCATACAGGCAAGGCATGGGATCGACATGACAACAGAAAGGACAAGCAAGACGGGGGGGGGGGCAGACAAACAGAGTTAACGTTAGTCAGGTCAAAGCCTTCTGGAGACAGAGCAGCAGCCTCACAAGTGGCCAGGCGCTGGGCACAGAAGAAGGCGGGGCTTCACACCGGCTGACGGGAGACAGTGACACGGAAGCGCGGGAGTGGCCATGTGTGATGGCAGACAGCCAATGGGGCAGGGGGGAGCAGTGTAAAGACAGGGGCATGAGGAGCAATTGGCAGCCAGCAGGGGCCAAACATGAAAAGAATGGACCTGCTCAGCGACAGCACCCCTTAGCGGTAATGTTGTAGTACTTGAGTCCAGTCCAGACTGGTCTTGAGACCACCTTTTCGCAAACTCAGGCTTGTCTGGCAATGGCTGGGCTGAGGCAATCAGCCGCGTTCTTCACCAGAGTAATGTTTGTGCACCACAAAGATCAGCACACAAGAGCTCACACAATGGTTGTTCAAATAACTTGAGAGCCAAACTCTAACAAGCCAAGGAAGGCAGCTGGCCACCGATCAGAAACACTTATTTATCTAGAAGTGACCAGAACTTCCTTAGGGAGGGATCAGGTGACCAATGGTTAATTACCAAGTGACCAATGCCTTCCATGTTTAGAGAGAACAGTACATAATAATTCAGTAAGTATTAACCTGATCCTGCAGGACAAGCTGTACACAGTCCATGTGGGTTACACCATCACATCGCTAACAAGTTAATTGGTAACTGGCATCTGACGACCCAAAAGTTCACATGGCCTAAGCTCGAGAAGTCACACATAAAATAACTGGCATCCCTACATCCTAATCCCTTTCCCTGTACCCCTCCTTACGGACCTTACCGGAACCAGTCAGCTGGGTCTGAATGTGTCGACAGTGACATATATCCTCTTCGAGGCAGTCTCCTGAGTCGTACGTTGCTCAGTGTGAGAAAAATTCCACACATTCTTTCAAAAAAGAAAACATTAAGATTTCTGCCGCCTGTCCTCTTGGTTTTGGTGAGTATGCTCCTCTTTAATGCTTCATTTTATAGTTTTTATTCCCCCCGAGGTTGACAGACGCCCGCGTTCATTTCTAGGAACGTTCTGAAACATCCCGTTTCTCGTTACAGCTTCACGCTCGAGCGAAAGCCACACCAGCCACGCCACTCATTAGAGCGAAAGATTTTCCATTAATAGAAAGAAGCAGCTGAGGAAGACCGTAATTGTCGCCCTTAGTTAATGATAGGCCAAGCACAACCGTACAAAACACAACAGGTCGATAACAGATTTTTCTCCCAAGTTACCGTTACTCATAACCCCTCTCGGCTAAGTGCATGAGGACGCGTGCAAAACAGCCTCTTTCAAACACCTCTATCCCTATTTTTTTTTCCATCAGCGGTCCGCTAATGTTGCTTCTGCCGGCTAGAAGGTTTCTCAGGAGCCATGATAAGTGAGTCAGATTTAGCAAGAGTCATGCCAGACCACGCTTATAACGCAACCCTACTGGACATGTCCAAATCCTGCCATTATCCCTTCCAATTCTTTATCTGAATTTACCTCTTGTGTAGTTTGTACAGCACCAATGCTGAAGCGAAACCCAGAGCATCTCGGCAGGTGGTGCTCGGATCCTGTTTCTTGTCCTGTGTGTAGAGTTTGCATGTCCTTTCCATGCTCCTTGGGGTTTCCTCCATGTACTTGAGTTTCCTCCCGCAGTCCAAAAACATGCAGTCAGGCTGACTGGCATCTCCAACTGTCCATAGTGTCTGATTAAATGTGTAGGTCTGTACGGCGGTAGACTGGCATCCCATCCAGGGTATTTCAAAGTCCTTCTCCCCTCCCTACTTTAGCACTCCTTACTTTATCGATGAGGAAACATGGGGTGGTTTCAGGTGTCGAGGGGGGCTTGGTTAACAAGCAAGGGGCAGGTCCTGAGAGCAAGGGGCAGCAATGTGATGTAAAGTCTTGATCTGGCTCTATGGTCCGTATGACAACATCCTCTCAAGCAGGAAACATGGGGCAGCTACAAGTGCCACCGAATCAATTGTTATTTCAGATTAAGCAATATGTTTACTTGCAAAACATATTGTGCAATGTGTGTGCATACCTTGGCCACTGCAGGGTTCTGAATTAGAGCTATAATCGAGCCTTAAAAGTTAGGCCCGAGCCCGGCCCGAGCCTGGCAGAACTCGGCACAGCCGGACCTGAGCAAAATGATAGAAATTAAGCCCAAACCCGACCAAACCCACTATTCTGATTTCACTAGCGATTTTTTAAAACTCATTTCAGTATTCACTATATGTGTATGAATAACTAATTGAGCACAACCATACACTGAAATCTGAACTGCGCTAATACATTAATCCATAGATAAGACCGGAAATTTACCGCACAAGCCGGAGCGCAAGCCCGAGCCCGTGTAAAATGATCGAAATTGATCGAAAATGCGTCGGGGCGGGTTCGGGCAAAGATCTTCAGATCTATTCTGAATGCCTACAGTCTACAATGCTACTGACCGCGTCAAACACCGACAAATAAGTACATTTTGGCCCCTTTCTAACACATTTCAGCGACACTGATGGTCACGCACTAGTACAGCCACATATTGCAGGCTTGTAAAAGTAAGCTACACTACAGCAGTCACAAAAATACTATTGGTCGTTGTCATAAAAACAAACAAAAAAAAACAAGTTCCTAGTCACTTCAGGACATCCTGTAGATAAGGCGGTTCTCGGAACTGGCTCTGGCCCAGCAGAACATGGAGAGGGACTGGAAGAGGGCCACAGTCCTGATCCTACAGACTGGGAACAAGTAGCCAGGGCCAAAAGCCACGTCTCCCTTCGGGGGGAGGGGGGACCTTGGAGGTCTCCCATCGGCTTTAGAGATTCAGCATCGGCTGAGACTCTGGGGCACAGAGCCCCATCATGGGCCGAAACAGATCTGTCTCTTTAAGAGAAGGCTGCCAGTTAGCGTGTGACCATCTAAGGTCAGGCTCAACCCTTTTCGGGGTGGGGTGGGGGCACTGTCCTTCTGTATGTTGAAGATTGCAGCCACATGGACCCAGCACCCCCAAACGGCTCTGCTCTCTCCTAGAAGGCGACTCACGACATGATAAGAATTCATGCAACCCCAGCATGCTAAGGGAAGCAAATTCTTCCAAGAGAGGAAAGGGGGATGCAAAGAAGAAAGAACCGCCACCCCAAGACCTTCCTGTGGCCCAGAAGATTGAGCCCTTTGGGTTCAAGGGGTGCTTGTATTGTGGGAATAGTCATGTCTGTTTGACCATCTGCAGGAAGCCACCCCCCCCTCCAAAAGTCAATATGACCCATGACAGGTGTGGGAGGAAGGGCTGACAGACATGAAAACACAGAGAGACACACGACTGCCCTGGCCAAAACAGGAAGATGACATGACAGATCTGTGCGGGACTCTTACCGGGGTGTACAGAGGTAGAAGCTCCGTCTGGAACCCAAGTTCTGTGAATGTACCGCCCAAATATTCTTAAACCTCAAAAGAGCAGTTACTCACAGCCAAGTCAGAGCCAGATACAGCACAACATTTCCTCAGAAAGGGTTTAAACATCACACCATCCGATACGCGACGCCTTGTGATAGTGCACGGGGCTGGGCCAGCAACTTCCTTCCTTGGGGGGGTTTTTAGGGCGAGATGCAGCTGGGCAGCCCTGACGGAGATACCCGTACAGAGAGATGATGGCAGCACCAGAAAAAGTCAGTCCCGGCGTGCGGTGAATCGCCTGTCACGCTGGCATGACAGCAAAGCTGCTTTTTGCCGTGGCAGGAAGGCAGAAGGCGAGGTGTGAAGAAAACAAGGGGTTAGCGTTCCAAAAAAAAAAAAAGGAAAATCTATCGCTAATAATAGCAGATACTATATGGTTTGCATCTTTTAGCGGAGACACTGATATCCCGTAGCTCATAACAGTCTTAAATCGTTGCATACCGTTCCAAAATCCTGTTAACCTGCCCCAGGGTTTTAGCAGACGCTGGAGTCATGCCACCATCGCCCGGGAATTGACGGCCCAACCGCACCTCCGATAACGAGAAACGGCCCGACGACATCCACTCGGAAAGGCTGGCTGGGCGGGGGATTCTGGGATGCGAGCCAGGCTCGTGGGAGCGTGACTCCCACGAAAGGATTAAGGTGTGCTGCACCCCCACACAGGCCACCCTGTCCCTTAAGCATAGGATATCAACCACATACGACGGCCTCAGCGCTCACCCGTATGCAGGACTCCTTCCCCGGCTGTGACTCTCGCAGAGTCGCCTTTGTGCCGCGTGCCTCCTGAACTAGAACAGCTCGAGAGTCGTCAGGCTCGCCACCTCACTCCGAGCTGCCGCACACGGGCCTGGGGGCGCGGTCCTGCACCGTGGGGTCTTCAGGACCGCTGTGGCAAGGGAGGCCCCGCCCCACAGCCCCCTCCCCACACCTCCTTGGCGAGGCTGAGCCTGACAGTCACAGAGCCGGCTGAGCTCACAGCTGATACAGACACAGATGCACGGGGTCCATAACCTCCTACCTCATACTGTCAGGCTCTCTGCAGGATAAGTGCCCCGCCCCACTCATCTGCTCACTCTCTCTCTCTCTCTCTCTCTCTCTCGTCTGCATGCTGCTCTCTCACTTTCATTTACTCTCCCTATTCTTTCTCCTCACTTAATCCTGCCTCCTCTCTCCTCCCCCCGTCCTTTCCATATCCATTCATTCACTGGCTGCTCCATCTCTCCCATCCTGGCCTTTTTCTCCGAGAGTAGATCTTTCCCGAGGGCCCTTTGGACATACAAACCATTTCGCCAGTTAAACCCTGCCTCCCCAAGCGACACACGTCGCTCACTGACGTCACAAGGCAGGGAAGCACCCTACTGCGAAATAAATGACTCCGTTGTCCTGGAACACTCACCAGGAAAGAAAACCCTGCTTTCACTCACCCCCTGACACACACGATAATGAAAACAAAGCAAAGTTTTGGCCTTCGAGCTCTTAAAAAAAAGCATTTTGCATAAACAGAAAACCCAGGAGCAGAAATCAGGGCTGCCATGCCAGGTTACAGACCAACAATCAAAGGAAAACTGTATCGTGTGTATCGCCTGCTCTGCCAGTCTTGCACGGATTTGCATAATGGCACTGACCCATTTAATTAGAATAAAGAATTCCCCTCGATGGGGGGGGGGTGCTCCTGCAGAGAGGACCATCAGTGCTGAATACACTCGCGTCGGGGTGCTCGGGCGCAACAGAGTGGTTGTTTTTTTCCTGAAAACCCGTGAAGCTTCAAAAACCCCAGAAGCAGGAACTGACCAATGGAACAGTGCAGCATTTCTGCCAGAGGGTATCCTCGGAGACCTGCCTGTCCCGGCTTGCTGAGGGTTTGCTCAGAGGCCGCGGCCTTCCCCTCCCAGCTCGCCGAGGGCTTATTCATTAAGGTGTCGGGTTTCTCAGAAGCTGACCGCCTCTGCGCGGTAACCTGAAGTCCGCCCGGCGCGTGGCGCCGTTCCTCTGTAGGATGGATTCCAGCAGCGTCCATGGATCTTTCCTAGCATTTTCCATCAACCTTGGCTTCTCCACCTGACTCCCTGCCACCGTTTCGTACAGAGTACAAAATGCATCATTGCACCAGTAATGCATCAGAGTAACTTGGAAGAGCCCGGTACTGTGATGGGGTTTTGGGTTTATTCTCTAGTGAAGGTTTCATCAGTCCTGAGAGATGCTGAAGGCATCGCAAGCCCTGACTGGGGAGCAGAGGCGGAACACATAATTAGCCATTCTCCATCTTTCCATTACCGCTCGCACGTCCCTTTTTTCACGTTAAAAAACCGACAAGTTCACAATGGACATACCTTCCCACTGGCTGAGGAGGAGATGTCCCGTTACTTAATAATTATCCAGAGGCCATCTTGAATCAGCAGTTTAGCTAGTAACTATGAACCGTGATTACTAATCGCACCCTCAGGAGTGAGCGCTCAGAAACGGCAGCAGATAAGGGGGACAGGACAGCTAAACCAGAGACACGAAACGAGGGCCTCTGCTAATGGCAGCCCGTACACCAGACCACCCACCGATGCTCTCAAGGTGCAAAAATAGTCACATGCTTATTTCTCACACTAGTGCACATTTTCTGTACAGCGCGTAGAGGAACTGTTAGGTTTACTTAGCTGAACTTATATTCAGGGTCCAAAGGAGTTCATTTTCTTGTGCTGCGTAACGCTAAACACGCGAATGTCTGTTTGCCATCGTCAACCATAATCTAACTTCTGGTTTTAACTTTTTACCAGAGGAACGGGGTTCCTTACCCATGCTGCAGGGAGCATGTCTCCAACGTACTCACCAGAGTCTTGTCGGGTTCACCCTGGGTCTCAATGTAAAGCTCCATGGCTCCTCTGTCCACTTTGACGTCCTGTTTGTAACCGTTAGGCAGGTACCTTCATGACTGTCGCTTGGATCCAGATGCCCCTTAGAGGCACGGTGTGACCCAGTATGTCCGGTACAGAATCTGAGGGGGGAGAAGGAATGCTCAGTCCATACAAAGACTTACACATGGTGATACAACTGCCCCAGAACTGCTCGAGGAACACCAAGGCTCACCCGACCTGACTGACCCAACTGATCCATCCGCTAGAGTCTGGCAGGCACTGAACGGGAACAATCTTGGTAAGGCTGCCACCACTTACTGCACCGCTTACATCTTACAGACGTTTTAACGTGAGAGAGACTGTAATCAGTTCACATCACAAACAGAACATAATGTCAGTAGACCCAGGCACTTTGTGGCCATGGAAACACAAATTGCAAAAAAATTTGCAAAGCATGTAAACAGGCACCCGAGGTCATCTTCTTGGGCCTGTGCTGGTAAACAAATTTTGTCAATGTTGTGTTAAAACCTGGATATACAACCAGGCACAAAATCACTGTAAAAGGCCTGCACCAGCTTAGTTAAAATGTGGTGTCATTAAATTAAACATATAAAGTATTTTGTGTCATGTCCTTTTAACTAAAAAGAGAACATAAATAGGGAAAACATAACTTCCAGTTAATCAGAGAACTTCCTCTCCTTGAGGGATGAAAAGACTGCCTGTAAACTGGTTGTTACTTGCATGACATTAAGTTTCCGCACAATGCGCATGTTATGTGTGCAGCCATGTGGCATAATATGTGCCTAAGTTCACCTTGAGCAACCAAATGGTTTCGTAAACCTCTCACCACCTACGTGTAACAGCAGCCCTGGGGTCAGAACGTCGCCGGACCCCTTAATGCTCACCGATGGCCCCATCAGCCTTTCAGAAAACACACACAATCTGAGGTGGCCTTTTAGTTTTCATGCTAGTCTAAGCACACAAATCCCTACCCCACAGAACCCAACCCGTGTGATGCTGATGTCACAGAAATCTTCCAGCCTTCCATGGCTAATAGATTAATGAGTGATCTAACCTTTCATTTCCACTAGTTCCCACGGGGTCACTGATTGGCTCAGGAGACTCCCCACCTCCTTTTTAGGCATGTACAGTTACAAAAAAAGCCTTTTTCAATTTCAATTTCAAGCATTTCTTTTCCCCCTTATTCTGCAGACTACAAAATGCAAAAAAATAAAATATCACAATCAAACTGATATTATGCTTATTGCACCCTCTTGTGTCAACATGAATAACTGATACTACGCCACCGTGCATTGTTACACCCCTAGTGCACATACCTGAAGACCGGTGTCTCACTTTATGTCCTCACTATAGCTACTTAGGTCCCAAGCCCCTGTTTCATGAGCACAATCTGTATTTCTGGAAAGAGATTAGCTACCACTACACTCAAGAGAATGTACTCAGTTACCACTCACAGAGCTCATGCAGGGTGGCACCACAAACCTACAAAACGCTGTATTCCTGGTGTGCAATCACCAGGAATCATTACGAAGGAATTCCAGTGAGGTCAAGGTGACCAAGTTATGGCAATGACTCAGTGTAATGTGCTGCGGCTTCCTAGACACTTCCAGAAAATCTTGCTTGCTTGCATGGCGACTGTCTGTTACAGAGAACTATCCTAACTCCAGCACAAACCTGGTTTTTCAGTGCTGCCCTAGATTCAGATGCACACCCTTAAGAGTTATAAAAAATTAGACATAAAAATCATAACAACCTCACTCAGGAAGTCACAGCCATGTTCCTAAGACTGATACAAGATATCTAATCAATCTATGCTCTCGGTGGAGCGATTAACAAGTGCCTATGAAACTGTACTCTGAAAAGGTTTCCATATTGTTCTGAACACAAGCAAGCAACATATTGCACATATATGAGAGCCACTTTTAAGAATGACCTGCAAAACAAAATAAAAATGACCGAAAAGAAGAGAAATAAATAAAACATGTCAATACTGATAGTTAATAATTTCTAAAAATCTGGAGCTCTGAACGGAAAGTAGACATTTAGAATGACCTCCCTGGGGTTCCATATCTAGGCGAGCCAGAGAAACCCAAATGGCAGCATGGCATCATATCTGTCATAGATGACAGAAAATGGATTACAATGTTAATTCTGCATAATCCACAGAGCTTCAAGCTGGCCAGCTGCCTCTGACAGCAGGCATGAGCCCAGATGCCCAGCTCTTTTTGCAGGGTGAGACGGCAGAGGCACAGGTGCACAATGGCACAGTCAGCTACAGATAGGATCCAGACACCTGCGGAGTCAGAGCGAAGTCCTGGCCTGCCTGGCCTGTGTGATCATCTCTTGTCGAGCCTAAGCAGGCTGAGGGCCCTTGTGGTGCTGGACCATTAGTGTTCCAAACTAGGCTAAGTGAGCAGGGAGTTGGTGCAGAGTGAAAGCCAGTCTGTCCAACGGTCAGCTTGGAAGATGAGGAAGGGCAAATTTTAGGTCATATAAGCCGGTAACACCGTTAAAAGTGGGATCATACATCTATAGTAAGGTACTTTCCCACCAAACTTCAGTAACCTACTTCTTGGTTCTTTTATAGCTCCTGGCAACTTTCGTGCGTCGCTTCTCCACCACACTCCAGGAACTGTGACCTTTATGCTATATAAGCATGGGAGATGCAAAAAGCCTAGAGGTTAAACTTCAAACATATGAAACTACACCCCCAACCCAAAACAAATGGTGGATGCACATGTCATTTCAATAGTTATTGGGCGGGACCATTTGCGCAGTACGAGACAAACCACATTTTATTTATACAGCACATATATATATTATATATATTATATATACACACACACACACACACACACACACACTCACGTATACACACTGTCAAAAAATAAAGGGAACACTTAACACAATGAACTCCAAGTCAATCATACTTCTGTGAAATCAAACTGTCCACTTAGGAAGTAACACTGATTGACAATCAATTTCACATGCTGTTGTGCAAATGGAATAGACAACAGGTGGAAATTATAGGCAATTAGC
>JAODKM010000058.1:25830459-25842025 GCA_026780845.1 Petrocephalus sullivani
GGCCGAAAACCGAAAATGCACTTTTGGGCCATTTTCGGCCGAAAATTTTCGGTGGCCGAATATTCGGTGCATCCCTAGTCATATGTCAAGCTCTCTTGTAGCCCAGTCCTAGCGGCTAGCTCTGAATGAAATCTGTTTTTAAATATTCATAACTTAGTAGGCATAAGCCAATAAAACAGCGCATTAATTTTCTCTTTTAGGCTATGTATGCAAACACAGGTTTTGTATTTGGACTTAACCTCTGGTCTTTGTGTCAGCTTAGCTGGGTTACAGTTTCTTATCCTACACAAGCGTTTTCCTGAGCTGTAGTTCTTGAGATCCAATCTTGGTCTAGAAACCAGTCTTGAGACCGCTCAACCTGATCTTGGCCTCATCTGGAGTTCGTTTAGTCTTGGTCTTGCCTTAGTCTTGGCCATAAGTCTCGAAATATTACAGAACGTATTATCTGAATCAATATGCAAATATACTTCTTTCCCCTCAGCATGTGGAAATAAATTTTCCTACACTGTCCTCTTGTAGCAGCATTTCTTAAAATGTACTATATCATCTCCCACCTGCCCCTTGGTATAACGCTATTGGGCAGCTTCAGAGGGCACAGGGACTGCTTGAAAGAGATTTTCAGTATACATCATAATGTGTTTTTTTTTTTGCAACTTACATGTAGGCTGGCAAGCACTCAACTCACTTTTCTTCAATGTAAATGTTGTACCTAAATGTTATGTTAATGAAAAAAAATGTTGAGAAAAAAATGTATGAAAGTCTTTTATTTCCTATAAATATGTGCATTATTGTTTAGAGTATGTGAACATTTTTTTTCAATAACAGGGTCTTTTGGAATTACATAAATCAAATATAGCCCCAATAGGGGTACACACTACCAAAGAGAATCTAAATTCGGATTCTGAATTTTCAAGTCTTGGTCTTGTTTAATTAAAAGTCTTGATCTTGTCTTGGTTGGCATGGGTCTTGGTCTTGATTTGGTCTTAGGTTGGATGAGTCTTGCATGCACACACACACACTTGCACAATCATATGCTAAATGTAATTTTAACTGACCAGCTCACTTCAGTCAAATGTTTGGGATCGGAAATGGGGTCCCTGAAGGAAACCTGAGAGAAGAACTGAGCACTGGAGCCTAATTTAAATTTAGACATTGGCAGAGAACTGTTGATCCTATGTTTACATAATGTGTGAAAATATAGATCTGATGATAATCTTGAGAGGAGTTTTACCCACATTGGACTTGGTTATTACATGGGAATGTCATTGTGTGTGGGCTAAGTTGGTCTCGCCCTGGACATCAAAACTTTCGGCCAGTAGCAGCTGCAAACAAGGCTGTTGTTTTGGTCAGTGTTCCAGAGAAGGAGCTTTTCCATACAAAGGCTGTAATAGCTGCTTGCTGCCCCTGCCTCTTTGGTTGTTATCTCGGCCTGCTGTTACCTCTCCAAAGCGTGGGTTAGCATTCCAGTGAGTAAACGAAACACCTTACTGTTCCTGTTGGAGCTCCACATGGCTGTGATGTCAGTGTAGTTTGTGAAATGACACCTTCTGCCTAATTTTTTTGAATAATTCTGGTGCTGTCTGTTTTTAATATCTGATCTTTTAAATATTACTTTTTTTGGCTGCTGAAAAGCTGGTCTTTGCATGTGTCTAAAATTCCTTTTGCCAATGTCACTTGGATTTGACAGATGCTAAAAATGACTTGCTCTTATTTAGGCTGATCCTTTTTTTCCCAAAAAAGTGGTTTCCTTTACCTTCATAGGCTTCATCTTGTTGCTACAGAGCAGGCAGATCAGGTCCTTCTACTTATTAGTGCTGCAACAACTAATCAATCGCATCGATAATAATCAGTAATTCAAATAGCTGACAATTTTTAGTGATTTGTTAGTTGCATTTTTGTGGTTTGCTGCCTGAATTTCGTATAATGACCATTTAGCAGTGTTGATGTTGGTGTATTAAGCATAGTTCATATTTCACTTTTCTGAATTCCATTACAGTGCAAGCATGGTTGTGTGCACAACCATAGTATACATGCTACATTTGTTCATGGGCACTGATGGCCATGGACGATGCATGTGTACAGCTGTGACGTTCCAGCAGAACAGCAGAGGGCATTTCAACAAACACACATACAAGCTGTGTAGTGAAATGGGAAAACCTATTTCGAACATTTTTAAAGGCTTGGGTAGTATTATGATAATTGAGTATACTGCGTTATTGTGAAATCTGCAGCAAATTTTATTGCAAAGATTTCAAAAAGCTGGAATAGCATTGGTTTTTCTGCCATCAATATTCCATATACCATGGTATAAAGCAGAGGCCGACCGATACTGGTTTGTCAGGGCCGATATTGATACCGATTATTACTGGTTGATGTGGTCGGTAACCGATATTTGGTCCGATGTGAATTTGCCTTTATGTGCTTTCTTTGCATCCATTTGTAATGAGAATTTGAAGATATAAAGTCTGCCATTAGAGTAAGGCTGCTCTTTTTAAAGTGAATGTTACTTTTTAAATTAATGGAAATTGTTTTTGTATTATATTGTATAATGAATCAAACAAAGTGTATATACTTTTTACAGATTCTGAAGTTTTCATAACGGTTGCGGGAAGAATAAGCCATTAAAAATAAAGCATCTAATAAAACATGCCTGGACAAATCAAATTAATAGATACTTTAATACTATTAGTAACTTTTCATTAATAACATAATTTTAGTAGTGCATTGAAATTAGCGGTAAAAATACTCCACGTTATCAGCTAACGTTACACGTAACATGGGAGAATCCCATATGGATGAGTAATGTAAGTACTGTAATGTAAAGTAACAGAAGCAGGTGAAAGCTCAAATAAGCTCCTGTTCCAACATCAGCTGTCGCCGCTACATAACGTTATTACGTTATTAACACTTTGTCATAACAAGTAACATTGCTGGCTTATAGTTCAGCGTGCTGCATTCACTAAAGGGGAAAAAAACACAGTTTTTCTGAGTTAACGTTTAGATAAAAACACGCTTGGATTTTGTTTTTTTTCTTTAGTGAATGCAGTGTGTAGGACTGTAACGTTTTAATTTGGGGAAACATCAGCTGCTTTACCTTCCATCTCAGTAACAGTCCACGCTCAGCTGAAACTCCTCTCTCTTCTCTTCCTTGGGGCTTCAGGCTGCACTTGTGTGTGTGTGTGTGTGTGTGTGTGTGTGTGTGTGTGACAGTAAGGCTTAAATGTTGATTGGCTATTACTCGTGTGACATATAGCCAATTAGCGATTGGTGTGGGCGGGACATTAAATGAAGCAGCAGGATGAGAGCAAAGCGCACAGAGGAAGAGATGGCAGCGGATCCACAGTGGTGCACGTTGTAATTGCTTATTATTGGTGGGCGTTAAAATGAAACGCCGATACGATAATCAACAATATGCCGAATATCGGCCCCCAATAATCGGCCGAGCCCCTAGTATAAAGTACAATTGTTAGCTAAATATGGCTGATCTTTGTTTTATGCTGCTTTGTCACTCCAAATACAGTAGATTCTCTACACTGTGTAAAGTTATTATAGCTGGCTTTTAGTTGGTCACTTGATTGCATGATAAATCTATTAACAATATAATCCTTTTTTGCAGCCCTGGTTTTTATGTTCCCCCTGTTTTGTTGAAAGATTCAGCAGACCTCTGAGTTTGCTCATGAACGGTGAAGGTGCATCACGTGTATTTGGTTTCTGAAGAGTAAGAGGCTTTATTCTTGTTTGTTTCCCAAGTTGCACAAAAAAGGTGTGAGAAGATGCATTAGAAACATTAATGGTGTGAAAAATGCATCGCGTTGATAAACCTTCAAAACTGAGACCCGGCGAGTGGGTAGGGCGTGATGGATTGTACGCCCCATTTAAAAAAAAATTTTTTTTTAAAAAAGATGGTCCATTTGTAAACTCTTAAAAAGGATCGGAATGTCCAAGAAGGCAGAAGCTTGGATTTAATTTGTATTTAATGATCATTAACAGAATCTCCTATTATGGAGAATTTAGAATTGCTTCCCAGGGTTAAAATAGTAAAATCAACTTTTCGAAAAATAACACACCATTTTTAACGTAAAATTATCAGGATAAATGGTGATTTTGAGTCATTCAAAACACCCCCCCACACACACACACACACACACAAGCATGCACCAAGATGGGCACCTACATTTTTTTTTGCCAATAGCGTGGAAGCATGAAAAAAATGATTAGCACATAATTTGCTAATTGGTGTTAGTTTGCCGACCTGGAGTTGGTGAGCGGTTAGTCCTGATCATCATTTTTGATTCTCTGTGGAAAATAGTTGATCAGTGGGCTACAAAACATTGTGAGCCAAAGCAGTGGTTCACAAACTTATGGTAAGCCCTAGCCGGAAACCACCATTATAGCCAATGTTTACTTGCATGGGTGCCTTTACATACTGCCTTTCTTTGTGTGTAGCCTAAGCCTACTTCCATAGTCGCTGGTTAGTCACTGACGGATACTGACACCATGTTATTTGTATATCTTGGTTTACAGATAATATCATCGAACCGGCCAGCCCTAGTCAGCCCCAGATATGAGGGGGAGGGGCGAAATGCATTTTGTGTATTATTTTGAGCAACATTTAGAGGGTTCTACTTAACATCTTTGGATTAAAAATAAGCAGTCTTTTTTATTACTTGTAAGTGGATTTATTATTATTTGTAACTGGATTTAATTGACTTTGGGGAACTAAGGGCAAAATATATGGTTAGTTCAGTGTTTATCACTATTCTTTAGGAAATGTCACAGCCAATTTTGATGTTGGTGTAAGAAAACTGTTATTCTTGTACTGGCCAGTTGCTAGTCTTCCGGGACGTGGCATGTGCTAGTTCTTCAGGACATCTGAGTACAGCATCAGATAAGCATTATGTGTGTCACTCCTCCGAAAGTCCCGGGCACGTGGAGTCTCTGTTCACACCATGAGAAGCGGTCACGCTAAGGATGGTTTCTTTGAGACCAAGGAAAAGTGCTGCACCTCTCTGTGTACTCTGTGAAGAGGTAAGATCGGGATGAGCTCTGTTAGCATTGCCTTTTTTGGCAGTCGTAACGCTCTTATTCAGCACAGACATGCAGAACTGGAAGAAAGTCAACGCCAGTTGCGCCCCGTAGCCTTCAACTTAATTTGAAGTGAAGTGAAACCCTTCTTGAGTAGTGGTCAGAAAGAGGATAAAGAAATCAATTCACGGCATCACCTTTTTAGGGTCTCTTCAAGTTCAAAAAAGCATTTTGGATAGACGGCGGAGAAATGTCTTTACAGACACAGTTGGGTTGAGTTATAATGAAGAGTCTCTTCTCCTTGCTGATAAAGTATTCAGACATAAAAGGATACCTGAGTACTACCATATCTTATCATATGAGTATGCCAAGTGGGCACCCTAGTCACAACCACAGTGACGGACCTGTGTGTAGAATTCCAGTACAGAACAGAATTAGAATTAAACTTGGGGAAAGATCTTGTTTCTCAAGCACAACCTGAAATATATTTTTAAAGCTTATGGTTTAAAACTTATTATTTTTGGTACGTATGAGGGCTAAAAGAATTTTAATAAAGCTCTTAATGGAGGAATATTACAGTTGGCACTGCAGTGACATTGCAATGGAATGTGAAGCCCTATGAATCTTTTTTATTTTTTATTACTATTATTTTAATTGGCCCTGTGCTGATGTCTACGCAGGGGCCATTGTGCTGGAAGTGTGACTGATTTGGTGACCTAATTTGTTTCTACAGGAGATCAAGCCTCACTACAGCCATGGATACAGTGAGAGTGGTGGCCGGAAGGGCCATGCGGAGGACTACAGCACCTGGGACATAGTCAAAGCCACGCAGTGAGCATCTCGCGGCTTCTTTTGGTTTGCCCTTAAGGTGGCTACATACTTTGCACATGTCAGCAAGAGCAGTCTGTACTCGTAAGCGACACGACCTCGTTCTTTCTATGTCATGCCACAGACATGGAGGGTGCAGAATGCTTTTGATGCAGCAGATTCAGATACAGGGAGCACATAATCGTATTGTGCCGAGTGTGTGAGTTATTTTAATGAAGGTGATGGCAGCTCTTTTATAAATGGAAGTTGCTCACTTTAGTAACAGTCACTATTAGTTTAATACTAGCACTGGCACAAACGGGGAAGCCAACAATTTAAACGAAACCCATGGTTACACACTAATGAATCGCATGCATTCCACGGCAACATTACATGGTTACAGCATTTTCTGTTTACAGCATAAATACACGAATATTCATATTAGTTTACACTCTTTAAAGATACGCACAGTGTAGTGCAAAGCATGCCACTAACTGCCTAATAAGTCCTCTTGACCAATCCATGGCGTCGCATTGTCAGCCAATCATGGAAAGTGGGTGGGATTAGGACAAGCGTAATGGTTCACTTTGGAGACCCTGCACAGGCAGTCTGCCAAGACTGATCACTGCTCATACAACAACATATTGCTATAACAATGTCAATTTTCTTTATTTATATACGGCTACCTTTAGGCCGTTTAATGTTTTCTGCCTTTAGTGAAATCCTTTTTCTGGATCCATTATCTGGTCTCCTTTTACACATTGTACTCTGAGAGTGACTACTCTAGTCTCCCTTTACAGACATGCACTGTACAATTCTGTTCTCAGAAATGCGGGCTTAATTCCAAAAATTATTTTTAATTAAAAATTAAATTAACTGTCCTCGTCCGTCCTGCCACATCCTGCAGGTATGGGATCTTTGAGCGTTGTCGAGAGCTGGTGGAGGCGGGTTACGACGTCCGGCAGCCTGACAAGGAGAACGTCACCCTGCTGCACTGGGCCGCCATCAACAACCGGCTCGACCTGGTCAAGTGAGTCTCCTGGTGCATGAGCAGACCGCACATTAGCTGCTGCTCGCAGATGTATCTCCTGTGTAACACGGCATGGTGTCGCAATATTATCCTCATCTCTGCTGCGAGCTGTGACAAAAAGCCTCTCGTCTGACCTTTACCTGCAATTCAATATTTCAGAAGTTTGGCCAGTTTACACGCTGAGCTCTGCTGGAGGGCTTTAGGACTAGAAGTAGCTCTGTGAGTTCTTCTAACTGTTGATTGGTCAGGCTTGTGCTTTGGAAACAGCGTAGTCCTCAGTGTCAGCTACCTTACGCCCTAGACTATCCACCTACAAATAGGTGATGGTCCGTAATGGAGCTATGCTTTTCAAACGGCTTCGATGAGATGTTAATATAATTTTGATGAGGTGGTGCGAGAACTTATAGAGTGGAGTTCCTTTATTTATGTTGTAGATCACTCAGATCTTGATTTTTTTCTGTGCTTTGTAATATATATATATATCTCTCTCTCTCTCTCTCTCTATCCAAAGTTTTAAGCTGATAAAAAAACAGCATCTTGAGAAGCCTGTCAAGATAAATGATGGCCAGAGTTTAATCAGTAGTAATCTGCAGATTAGTGGTGGTGTGATTAGAGGATGAACTCTCACTATTCGATGCATAAATACTTGTGTCAACCTGCAGTTTGTGATACTGGTTGTCTAAACAGACAGACATCTTCTCTAAGCATTGAATGAGGAGTCAGATTACAATCCGGGTGCATACACATCACCTACTTTGCATGTTGACACAGGTATTACATCTCGAAGGGCGCCATTGTGGACCAGCTGGGAGGAGATCTAAATTCAACGCCACTGCACTGGGCCACCAGGTAACGCTTCTTTATTGCTTTGTGCTGATATGGAATCAGGGGCCACTTTATTACTTGTCCCTACTTAGGACCAAGTAGGACCCCCTTCTGTCTCCAGAACCATTCATTAAGGATTGAAGAGTTGAGCTTTTGATGCCTTCCTGCACACCGGTGTTGCATTGGGTTTGTGTTTATGCACTTACCTTCCTGTTTGCTTAAACAAATTTGCCCACTTTCTCTGACCTCTCTCATTAACAGTGTGTTTTTGGCAAGCAAACTACCACTCAGTGTATGATTTATGTTTATCGCACCGTTCTCTGCAAGCTCTACACACTGTGCCATGTGAAAATTCCAAGAGGGAAACCGTTTCAAACGTGCTGGTGCCACCATGAAGTAATAAACTGGCGATGTGGTTTACGTGACATAACCATGGTAGGACAAGGTAGTTCAGGTATTAACTAAAACCTTCACATGGAGCCTGAAGCGATACCAGGACGATGATCTTCTGTCTGATCTGTTTTCACTTTGGATTTCACATGTCATCTAAACTTTTATATTTAGAAGATGAAGTGGCAAGAAACTAATCAAAATATCCAAATGGAATGGAATGTATGCCTATACAGACCTCTAGGTGCTTTAGAAGAGCTGCTTCGTGCAAATCGGACGTATTTAATTCCCTTGTGCTTTTAATCTGACGCGTTTCTGCAAAGGCGGACGTATTTGATTCCCTTGTGCTTTTAATCTGACGCGTTTCTGCAAAGGTTTGTGCAGCATGTTGGAGAAGCAGAGCGTTTTATAGAACTGCTCCGCCCTTAGGCAGGGCCACCTGTCCATGGTGGTCCAGCTGCTGAAGTTGGGGGCCGACCCGGCGCTCATCGACGGCGAGGGATGCAGCTGCATCCACCTGGCCGCGCAGTTTGGCCACACCTCCATAGTGGCCTACTTCATCGCGAAGGGGCAGGTAGGCCTCCCCGGAGAGCGCCCCCTGCAGGCTGACTGACGCATACACAGTGCTGACTGTGAGCTTTGAGACAGCCGCCCCATACTTGCAGGGACTGACTGTATACCTGTTTTCAGCTGTAATAGCTGATAATCTTCCTGCTCAAAGATTGCTGTGGAAAGTTACAAAAAAGCAATGACTAAAATGTAATATTTAATGCTTTTAATCTCACGTTCACCTTCTGTAGTTACAGTGGCTGTTATTCAGGTAACACTAATGCACTGCTGTTTTCATGACTGTGTAGCGTTTTGTCTTAGTCATACTGTCCACAAGGAGGAGCTGCGACATTTGTTTTTGTTATCAACATCTAGATTCTGTACCTTGCTGGATTTCCTGCAGTGTTTCTAAATCCTTAAGTCTCAGTCGCTCGGTGTCACTGTTTTCTCGTGACCTAAAAAAATCCAGCTGTTTTTAAATAAAGGGGAGTTTTCTCACTGTGTGTATTCCGGTCTCATTTCTCTCTTCCTGCTTCCCTGCTAAAAGGATGTAGACATGATGGACCAGAATGGAATGACTCCATTGATGTGGGCAGCTTATAGGACGCACAGGTATGGGAGTTTGTGTAAATCTCTAAAACAGCCGACACGGATGGCCAGAGACGGGCTTCTTAAAGGGACATCGCCTTTTATTTAGTCATTTGCTCTGTAGACCTCTCTGGTCCCTCGTGATGACATCACAGGTTGTTTACATGTTCTGTGGTCACTGTTTCCCGCAGTGTCGATCCTACCCGGCTGCTGCTCACCTTCAATGTGTCCGTCAGCCTCGGCGACAAGTACCACAAGAATACGGCGCTGCACTGGGCGGTGCTCGCCGCCAACACCACGGTCATCAGCCTGCTGCTGGAGGCCGGTGCCAACGTGGACGCGCAGAACATCAAGGTGAGTGGGCCTCTCTGCATGGCAGGGCCACCCACAGTTAGGGGGGTACAAGGTGAGCGAGCCCTACCAAGCACTGACTGCAATCTACACCGGTGTTTCCCCATCCAGTCCTCGGGGAACACCAGACAGTCCACGTTTTTGCTCCCTCCCAGCTCCCAGCCAATCAGGAACACCGAATACCTGGTACAGCGCTGAGAGGAAACTAAAACGTGGACTGTCTGGTGTTCCCCGAGGACTTGGTTAGGAAACGCTGATCTACACCAAGCTGAGTTACTCGTATTAATCTGTAAACGCATAAATTGTAAAAAATAATACATTTTCATTGCATATTCATATAAATGAATGACGCAAGCCTTATTTGAAATATAACCGTTAAAAATTTTAAGTAATTACAGTTTAAATTTGATTGAACTTAATATGTTCAAATAGCATTTTCATCTGACCAGTAGGGGGTGTATTTGCACCCCCAGTAAATCCGCCTAAGGCCCGGAGTATTTCTTCGGCGCTGCCCACATTGTCGTCTCGATGCGTGCCTCTGCGTGTCCGGGTCGCCTGTGCCCGCTGTGCGAGCTTCTCCGGACACCAGATAAAACCCCGCCAGGAGCTAAGGGGCAGGCCTTGCCGCGAGGCTGCTGGCACCTTCACGCGGTTCCTCGCTCTGCCTGCGTGCGCTCCTGTGGCTCCCAGCCAACTGGCCGCCCCGTGGCCGGTTCCCAGACCACATTGGAACCACCCACAAAGCGCAAGCTGTCCTGACGCATGTATCTGTGTGTGTGTGTGCGCGCACATGTGTGTGTGCCTGCGTGCCTGTGCTTCCAGGGAGAGACGGCACTGGACCTGGCCAAGCAGCGGAAAAACGCCTGGATGATTAACCACCTGCAGGAGGCTCGGCAGGCCAGGGGCTACGACAGCCCCTCCTACCTGAAGCGGCTGAAGGCGGACAAGGTGCAAACCAGCGGGCGGTTTGGGTCACTCCCGCCAATGATACAGCCTGTAGATGTTGTTTTATGAATGACCACTAGAGGGCGAACATCAAACAGCTTATAAATGTATTGGTTCATATAGAACTTCTGTTAGTGACTACCTTGCTTAGCATCCGTTCGCAAATATAACCGTAATAATTAATTTTTCTGACTAGTACATGCATATGTGACATCTCGTATGCCTGACAGCAACATCCGCCAGCGTGAGAGAGAACTTTGTATGTAATGTACTAAATGTTGTTAAAAAAAGTCCAATGGATAAGGGAAGTTGAGTACGGAAGGCTGGAGTGAAGTCGTAAGCACAGTCGTGGTCACACCTAGGTTACCGCAGTTTTCACTTGGCAACCACTTCACTTAACCTGGTCGCTGGAATAGGACTCGGTCGCTAAACGAGGAGTGATTGCATTGGCGATTTTAAAGATGGTTAAGTGCACAATCAGAGATTGTGCTTGGGTGTACAGTGAGGTGAATGTGTCCCCGTCTGTAAGCTCTGCTTCAGACAAGGTGCCAGTTCAGCTTGTTCCTTCTTAGCCGCTAAGCTCTGACCCCACTTGGGTCCTGATGCTGCAGTTTCTCTGTCTCTGAGGAGCCACACGTTTACTGAAAAAAGTGTATTTTGTGACTAAAGCAGATTTTTCAGGGTTTTTGTTGATAACTTCCTATGGGCTGGAGAACAATCTGTAAACCGGTTTCGCTCCGGAGTGGTGGTAGTTTACCTCTGGCTGGCTTTCGCCTCCATATTTGATAAATAGTTCTTAATCTTGAGTGTAATTTGTTGCTTTTCTCAGGAATGTGCCTGGTGGGCTCCAAATAGTCTCCTACACCAATTTTAGAGGAGCAAAGTTGAGTAGCTACTAAAGAAATGGGTTCAACTGTTTGCAATCATATTTCTTGTCATACGAGGAAAGGTTAGTTGAGCTAAATCTGTTCAGCCTCACGCAAAGGAGACTGAGGGGGGACATGATTCAGGTCTATAAGATTCTGACAGGCTTGGATGCTGTTCAACCAAATAGTT
>JAODKM010000058.1:25846332-25857241 GCA_026780845.1 Petrocephalus sullivani
TTTTAAAACTTTCTTTTCTGTTTCCGCGCCCCCCTTTGTTGTTTTTTTTTTTTACCCCCCCCCCCCCCCCCCCACAGATACGGAAGCCTGTGAGGTCCAAACACTGTGCTGTGTGCAACCACTGCATCGCCAGATTTGATCACCACTGTCCCTGGGTGGGCAATTGTGTGGGTAAGTGGGTTAGCTGAACTCACCAGCATTGTGCATGTCATGGCGAGTGGTCAAGAGGAGAGCCGGTTGTGGGAGCGAGCCATTTGAGAAACCGTGAAGTAAATCGGCCCGGATTTCATGCTCTTAACGTACTTTTGAAGTTGAGGCAGGAAATTTTGCCATGACTTATAGATCAGGAATACAGGCCCGGCACAAGCTTCCCAAGGTCGCCGGTCAGAAGGCCCCAGCCTTGGCAGAACAGTCACAAAAGTCACATAAAGCCCTTGGCCCCCAGCAAAATGGGGCAGAGGAAGAGAAGAGTTCTAATGTTCCTGTACTCGTAAAAAAAAAAAAACGGATTTATCATTTAACTTGCTAAGATCTGAAATTGTTTATTGCGATTGACTCAGCTCTTGGCAGACCCCCCCCCCCCCCCCAAGCACATGGCACACCTGCCTTCATACTCCCCACAGATTTAATTGATTTCTACAGTAGTTTGTGTAAAACGGGGACTGGAGACTAATGGCAGTTGCTGTGTCCTGTGTCACGCAGGGAGTGGGAATCACCGCTACTTCATGGGATACTTGTTCTTTCTGCTCTCCATGATCTGCTGGATGATCTACGGCTGCATCTGCTGTACGTTGGGTTTATGTCGCTCTGTACTGCCGAGCATTTGCCGCCAGCGAGTGCTTAATAATAAGAACTCCTCAGGATCCATCAGTAAATGCGGTTTCTGTTCCAACAATAGTAGTAATATTCATGCGTGCTTGGCATACCTGGTCCCTTACAGACTGGAGGACATACTGCACCACCAGCTACGCCAAGGATGGCTTCTGGACCTACATCACACAGATCGCCACCTGCTCGCCCTGGGTCTTCTGGATGTTCCTCAATAGCATCTTCCACTTCATGTGGGTGGCCGTCCTCATCATGTGCCAGACTTACCAGGTAGGCACCTATTTTTAGACCAGCCACGATTCCTGGCCCATCTTTTCCACGTCTTCCTCATTCACATTGCGGTTTTTGACATGTGCAGGCATTTTAACTTGGATGCAGTCCAACAACTGACCATGTGACCACTCTCTCTCCTGCCCTCAGATTGCCTGCCTGGGTATTACCACCAATGAGAGGATGAATGCTAGAAGATATAAGCACTTTAAGGTTACAACGACGTCCATCGAGAGCCCTTTTAAGTGAGTGAAACACAATCCTGACTATCCTGGATCTGTTGCCAAATGTTTACCGTTAATCACCAGTGTACAGTTAGTGAAATGTTTTAAAGTTGTAACTTACAATATTCTGTGCCTTATGACAAGGCCTCTTGTCATTTGCAGTGTTCAGTCTTGTTCACATCACCACTCGTGGTTCTGGCTCCAGTTCCTAAAACGTGTGTCCCTCTCTCTCACCCTCTCCCTCCCAGCCATGGTTGTGCACGGAACCTCATAGACTTCTTTGAGTACCGTTGCTGTGGCCTCTTCCGGCCCGTGGTGGTGGACTGGACCACGCAGTACACTATAGAGTACGAGCAGACATCCGGCTCAGGCTACCAGCTGGTGTAGTCCGGCTGTTGGGGCACGGCTGCTTCCCGGGGACGGCTGTCCGGAGCCTGACATTCACAGAGACTGCATGCTGTTAGGGGGACACGCCTGCACCGGCCCCCTCGGGACGCGGCGGCTCTTTTCTCCACTAGCCTGTCACCCCGACGTGGACCGAGTACGCACGACGGGGGGTGGGGGGGTATGCGAGAGATACTAACTGGGGAGTCATGGTGGTAATGGGGGGAGGGGATTTGGTTCTGTACATGTGAGACGTTTGTTGCATCGTGTGCAACAGGGTTCCATCACAGTCTCTGCTTCGTTTTATTAGCGTCCGTTTCCTCCTCATCCTTTTTTAAAAGCGAGTTCGCTTTGAAGCTTTACCGTTCCATTTAAAAAAAATGTACTGATGTCTGACTGATCTCGGAAATGGCTCTATGGGTATTTCCGGGACTGCTATCGTAAGCCATGTCTTTGCAGTCAGATGGAAGACTCTCTTGCAGCTTCTCATCTCATGACAATGTGAGTCGATACAGTGTTCAGAAATGGAGTTTTGAGACCTCGTCATAACTTACTGATGCTGTCGCGTATAAGGAAGTATACTCCTGGAACTGATGTGATGCTAGTATATTTATTTGTAAGGCTATTTATAAATAAGATGTGCTTCAGTCGGGGTGTCATGGTAAATGGTTTTTCATTTTAGGTTTTATCATCTGTGCATTTGCTGTAGCTACATCCTCGTTGCAGCTTGTTAAAGATGTATGTTAATGCTGAGTGACCCTGCAGCACTGCAAAGTATATGTGTATTTTTTTTAATTGCCTGGGACAGTTACAGATGGTAGTTTACGATTATGCCTCATTCCAAGTTGTTTTCACAACTGAATTTTTTTTTATTATTTGTCTGTTTTTCTGAGACAATGCACTGATTTTTGTCTAATTATCATTGATGGAATCGGTCTGTTTTACTATTGAAGTTATTATTATTATTTTTTTTTTACTTCTGGCTTCCGAAAAACACTCCCGTTTACAGAAAGGAGTCCCTGGGCCTCTGCCCAGTGCTCTCATGCCATCATGTTGCTTTGGCCATTTGAGCAGCAACAGCACAGCAGGAGCATAAAGATCATGTTACCTGTGCATATGTGACCTACATCCCCTTACTAAATATATATATATATTTTTTTTTTTTAGTTGAAGCTGCTTATTTTGTTTTATTGAACCGAACGTGGAAAAATGAATGCTGTAAGCTTCCTGTGCTCTGGGATCCTGCTGTCTGCATGTAAGGCTGTGGGCGTGCCATGTTTCCCGGGCTGGGGGACAAGCAGCCCCCACTGCAAGTGGTGTCCCAAACGCTTACCCTTCCCTGAGGGAGCCACATGTCTGTACATACTGAATGTTTACGTGCTTTTTCTTTATTTTAATTTTTTTTGTATTGCTATTACCACTGTATGTGTCAAAGGGTAGCAGGTGTCTAGCAGTGACTTGCAGGTTTGTAATACTGTATAAGAATGATATATTTGGGGTGCGAGGGGGGTGAAAACTGAAAGTAAACTGCTTTTATTGTTCCATTTCCCTTTTTATAGACCTATTCCTGGAGGTAACAATAGGGAGCGATTTTAAGATAGTGCTCGGTTTAAAACGCAGACCTTATGCTGTTCTGTGGCTGCTTCAGCCATCTTTGTGCACTGATTCAGGGGATTTTGCTGATATATGAGGGCAGGAATGGGGGTGGTGAGGCTGAACGTGATGTCATTTGGCCCGTTTCCTGTGGTCCTGATATGGCTGGCTAGCGACGTGGCTGTCAGGGAATCGGATTTGAGTGGAATATGTAGATTCATTAGAAGAAAAAGTGTGTTGTTCTGGTGTTTGACTGTCACACCCCTGCTGTAAAGCACATTGCAGTATCCTTCCCTGTGCCGACAACACCTTTTGTATTTATGGTTAGGGCACCAAGATTTAAAGTGTTTCTTTCATGTAAAATACTGTAGTAACAACAATTGTTTTTCTCTCTCCTGTCGGAATAACATGTTATGAGGCTATATATATTTTTTTTTTCGTCACATGAGCGATATTTCTTCAGCGTCACAGGGGCCTGCATCCTGCTTGCCTGCAGCCCTATTATCAGTAAGAATCCCAGCAGAGAGGTTGGTGCCATTTACACGCACAGCCGCTTGCCGTGAAAATACCCCAAAGTAACCCATCCCATCAAACTTTCATAAAAGGTCTCAGCCGTTTCTCCCAGGGTTCTGCAATGGACACATTCCTCTGCGTCTCCCCTGTGTATCTTTTTATTTTAATAAAAATCAGCAGCTGCCAGTTTGGAATCTTTATGAATTATTCATCAAATATCCGTTTGGTGACTTTTTTTTTTTTTTTTTTTTTAATTATTATTTTAATGATGAATGTTAACAAGCTTCCTGCCAGGGCTAACATGGGAGTCTGGATATGAATAAGTACCCTGTACAACAGCTAAACCAATTGTGTATTTTGCAAACACACCAATTCTGAAGTTAAGGCAAAAAGCCAGCCAGTTTTTTTCTTTCGATACATCAATCCAAAATGGAAAATTTCTTGCAGGAGAGACGTGCAGTAGTTGAATCATACATAGCTGTGATCCGGTGCCCTTGGTGACAGCGGTCTGCTGGCTTCATCACTCAGTGTGCGAGAGGGCCCCCGCTCCCTGGCCATAGCCAAAGCCTTTCGGCCCAAAGTTCTTTGCGTAACAAGCTGGGGGGTAAGCATACAATGGAACAGTTTTGGAAACGGGGCTTGTTGTAAAAGACCTGGATGCCTTGAGTAACCATGGTGATTGTGCCTTATTTGCGGATGGTATTCCAGAAGATTATGGAACCCTTTGCATGTGTCTGGGTCAGTGGACCCTGAAATTCCAGATGAGGAATGTTCTTGAGAGTTTTTGTGGCACAAATTAAATTCCTGTAATAGACACTGCACTTCAGATTGATTGTGACCGCTCTGAATAGTGTCATTCCCGGAACAGTGTCATTTTCACTGAAATGTGTCAATTCAACGCTGCCTTGAGTCTAAATGCTTGATCTGCAGATCACCGTAATGTGTACACATCAAACAAAAGCTTTGAGCGAAGACTCTGGCTCCTAAACTGTAGAATATGCTAGCATGAAAAAAGTCGTCTGTAGCCATGCTCTACATCCTGATGTTCCTCGTCAGCTTATCGTTTCATTAAAATGATGTACCTACTTGGAAATCTAATTACTCCCATAATACTTGTCCTTATTCTCAGCTGTCACATTTACATTAAGGACATAATGTACATCCCTCATAATGAATGAATAAGCCACTCGCGCCCTAACAATAAACCTTGATGTGCAAACCCTGGTATACCAACAGTACATGGTACCCAGACTATAACCACAGCTGTGCAGGCTGACCATCTTTATTCCGCATCTAAATCCAGCATCAATTAAGGTTTATGAAGACTACAGCTGGAAATGGCTGTGTGTGTGAAGAATAAGATCTTCCTGCTTGTTTAATGAGGTCACCTGTCAGCTGCCCCTGAATTTCCTCTCCATTATTGAGATCATGGGCTTAAAGAAGCCACACGGATCGGGGGGGGGTGGCTCACCTTTACAGTAAATCTCCCCATCTTTATCGGTCTGCGTGGTCGACTCCAGGCTCTTGCCACACTTGGCGCAGCGGAAGCAGTTTCTGTGCCAGGGCTCCATGTGGGACAGAGCGGGACAGGAAGATTCCACCGTCAGGACCGCCACACAGGAATCTGCCCCCCTCCACACACGTTTCTGTCTTTGTTCATGCTGCCTATGCACAGCCTCCCAGGCACAGAGGAATGCAGCAAGCTGTCCAGTCACGGCTGCAGGGGGTAGGATTCTCTAAGTCAGCTGGGTCTGGCCCTGACCCCGACAGGCCTCTATGCAAACCTTAAGAACCTGACAAAAGAATTAACTCCTTGGTTTCACAATTTTATCCTCCGTTTAGACACCATTAGAATTACATGCTCACCTTCATCTCCACAACCGGTGGGTCCCTTCACATTACCCAAAGTTCAGGCTAAGGTCATGTGGTCAGCTACACCTTCACTGTATACCACTTACCTCTGACAGAGAGGTGTAAATGATACCCTAGACCAGACTACAGCACTACTGCCTGCTTCTGGGTGTATATATATGCCAGGACCCGTTTCTGGGTAACTTTTGGAGTAACATTAAGAATGCAGGGATGAACAATCACGAAAAAAATGACCTACAATTAATTTAATGCAAACAAATAAAAAATGATTAACAAAACCTGAACTATATGTGTTTTTTTTTATTAAAGGTTATAATTATATCAAATGGGCAAGAGGACATCTTGCCCCAGGACATCTGCCCTCTCCCACTCCTTTGTTCAGATGTGTCTCATGGTCCATGTCCATACCACGTGCTTAGGACTTGAGTACCATAAGCCCTGTTTATACAGACTTTGAGACCTTGAACGTTACCTTCCTTCAGTTTATGCCCATACCCCCCCTTTGTTCCTTGGATGTGTCCGTCTCACCTTGCCAGCCCCCACGATCTTCTCTGCGGCATAGACCGGTTCCCGGCATCGGGCGCACTTCTCCGACCCCCCGAACTTCTGGGCAAACTTGGAAGGGTTGGGGCAGCTTGGGGGGCGACGGCTGGGGTTCCTCGGTGGACAATGGGGAGGAGGAACAGCAAAGTCAGTAACTTGTGTGGGTATAGCTGGCTAACTGTGGTGCCTCCGGGCCCGGGAGTCTGGCCTGACACTGGGGCAGCCGCCTGCCCGTCTGAGACCTGAATGGGCCGTATTGTGCCGTGCAGGAGGAAGATTAAGGTCAGCAGTGTAGCACGGGAGTCCATCTTCCATAATGGGGTCTTTCATAACATTCATCACCTGACACCAGGCTGCGGATCCCAAAAAACAGGCCTGGGATAATATAACTGTCTGCTCCCAATCCATACATGACCCTTAAAAGACACCTGGGATGTACACATGGGAGGGGCTACAGGAGCACTGGCCCTAGCTGAAAGCTGATTGGTCCCCACAGTGCTCCCTCCCCTGTCACTCACTGACTCAATATATCTCTTTGGCTAATGACAAAGTTGGCCCCTCTGTATGAATTTTGGCCCCTCTTACGCCACCCCCACTTCAAAAAAATCCTAGAATCACCTCTGATAGAATCCGACACCTCAAATCTGTCAGCCCAAAATGACTCACACTTTAGAGCCTAGACCTGAAACACCTGAAATAGACCTGGTGAAGCCCTCCTCCCTAGCCTGGACGTTGGTGGTCAGACTCACTTGTCTGGTATGATCCCGAGCCTCTCCCCCCGGTCCATGTTGAGTGTCCCAGCCCCCTGGCCATATCCGTAGCCCTTGGGGCCGTACTTCTTGCCATAGCAGGATTTGCAGTAGATCTCTGTGCGGTGGATGGCTATCGTGGTGCTGTCCAGGCCTTTCCGGCAGACCGCTGCAATTGATCACAGAGCAGGCTAAACGATGCACCCAGAGGCCACTGCGTAGAATGACTGTGCCATGAGTTACAGATAGAGCTTCATGCAAAGTACAAAATACAGCTCCACAGCCAACAAGATGCACTCCTTCCTTGTTCTCTCTGTGGTCTAAAATACACTGTAGCCCCTCCCCTATGACCAGGGACTGCATATGACAACTAGCCTTTTGGCTAATTCTGGCATATTTACAGTAATATTGTTAATATCCACTCTTCCTGTCAAAAAAAAAACAAACAAACAAAGATACTCGTACAGACTACTCTCCCGGGTCTGGAATAGGCTTGAACCACTAGCCCACGGTATGGTTGTTGGAAGTGGACAAATGTTTTGGATATGGCAAATGTTAAATTGTTAACTGTTAGCGTTGCAGTCAGATGCAGGTGCTGGGCCTGGTCAAACACTGAGGGGGCACTCACTGCACAGGAAGCAGCATCTGTGAAAGCTCTTGCCATCACACTGAATCTCCTCCGCGTGGTACACCACCCCCTGGCAGGCCGTGCACTTATTGCCCCCACCCCAGTTTGGCATGGTGCTACTGAGGATGGGGACACAAAAAGAGATGCACAGAGAAACACGTACACCCCACACCGAAGAACAGGTGATGCCTTCATGTTTCAGCATAAACTCGTGAAAATTTATATTTTATAATAAATAATATTAATAAATGTATCAGGTGTCACCATAACCTGTGTACTAAGACATGAAATGCTAACTATGCCATATATACATGCTTATATACACCTTAATCCCTAATCAAATGCTGGTCCCGCAGAATCTACCAGGGTATCCATGGTACTCCGACGCTCCTGTATAATCGTATCTTTTACGCTGCCCTTATAGGAAAAGGCACAGAGATGAACCTCGAAGAAGGCTGCGGCGTTATAACCTTTATGAACTAAAAAGTTATTAATTTTCTGTTTGCCTGGCCAAGCTGCGCCTCTCTGTAATTAGGCATGCAGTCGTTAATATCGATCCGTCTTGTTAGCGCAGGTTGTGACTTGCCCGAACATGCATATGAATAAAACCGGTGGGAAAATTGTCAATTGTTACATTTAATTTAAGTTAATGCCTTTTTATTTTAATGCCTTTTTTCCTAAAATTTGGAGAGACGTGCGAAACGTTTATGACTTGCCCGTCGTCTCCTAAAATATGTATCTGCATGGGCTGTGTCACACAGGTGGTTGAATAATCTGCTAATTTGTTAAAATTGTGGCCACTCTATTAAAATACAGATTCAAATAATACTGAATATAACTATAGTAGTCTAGAGTATCGGGTAGTCTGTAATAGCCTCTCTTTGTCATTTAGAATCAGGGAAGGCCAGTACATCACTGCACTTTCCACAATTAAAAGCAAGATTAAATCAAGATCAGCTTTACAAGTAGTAACAAAATATCTTATCTCTTGTCACTGACAGGTACTTTTGTACACGGGATTTTCAGGTATTACTTACATTTCCCCCATTTTAACAAGATAAATCTTAATTATAAATAAATAACACCATTTAATTATAAATTAACCCTACGGAATATTTGAGAAAGTCAAACTGAATACGTTTCGATATTTTCTACATCGCCTTATTCGAGTCCAAAAATGAGAACTGGACCTTTAAAATATAACAGGTCAGTTTACTTCTTGTTGAAACTCTAATACGGACGGAAGTTAATAAAACCTTCTGGACAGTATATTACTTCGGATCAAACACTAAGCGCCAACACTGTGAATTTCAGCAATCATGATGTCAATCATGATCAAGTTGTCGTGCAACATAGTAATACTACTAGTACTACCCTACTATATTATTATTATTATTATTATTAATTATCGTAATAATAGTAATACATGACAGTAAAAGGTACATTGTAGCTTATCACTGTGCATCGAGCTAAGATGAAAATCTTGCAATCATGACCAATCTGTTTCCTTCACTCGGATTATATTCCGTATACACTACAGGGTACCATAACACCTTAAATCCTTACGTTTTCAGCCGCGTCACCCGAAGCGGATCCCGAAAGGCTTTTCAGCGGCGATCTTTCTTGCACCGCCTGGGACACTCCGCAGAGGTTAGGTGGAGGGAGTGGTTTGTGGCTGAAGCCAGGAATGCATAAATTTTACTGTAAACAGTGAGAAACACACCAGAGTACGAAACTTCTGACTTAAAGTATCAGTCTTAGACAGAACTAAATGCAAAACGAATTGTGATAATTACTGAATCGTTTGGATTGATAGCTGCAGACCATTTTAATATAAAAGATACTCTAATATCATTAACGACTATATGCTGCTGTTAATTATTTTGTCATTGATAAAAAGACTGTATATAAAACAGTAGATCTGAGTAGTACAGACCGGTTCAGAACCCCCTATGTGACACTTGAATAAACATGTTGATTAAAAATGTTATATCTGTATGGCAGTTATTCAATCAAGTAGTTACATAACCAGGAAACAGGGGTCCTGGCAGGTCCAGTACCATGCACCACTGACCAGTGCTTTAAATTGCAATTAGCATTATTTCAGCGAAGGCAATGGATGCAAAACTGGATAAATGCATGCACTGAAAATGCATTGAAATAACCCCAAATGGACGACGTAGTGATACTCTCTCGTGCTTTTACAGGCACAGAGCTGCTTGCACGCCGCCGCACGCACAGCCCCGATCACGCTGACCCAATCAGAGACGACGTGACGTTTGGCTGCCACGCGGTGTTCTCGGGATGCGCCAATCAGCGCCTGGCGCAGCACGCGCGCCTTTCACGCTAAATTAAAGGGTGCAGTTACGTCGCACTGGACTATTTGCAGTAACTACAGATTTCACTTGATTAGCCTTGATTTTTTCATGATTGAGAGCAATAAGCTCTGACAGTCCTCCACGCATTTGGTATTACGATGCACTGAACAGATTAAGCTGCAGTCTTGTTTAACTTCATACCGGAGTTGCTGTTCAACAAAATAATCATTCTTCTTGTGGTTATGGTCTGCATTAAACTATTAGATAAAGGGTAGGAGTGACGCCAATGGATTAATTTACCTGAACAGACCATTGTTATGAAGTATTCACTTGAATAGAGGTCTGTTGATCACTTGAGGACGTGGTGGTTTTGGTGCAACTGCCGGACCGAGGTCGCTGTCACATTAAAGCACTCGTGTAAGCACAGCATTGATGGGAATAGCAGCGTTAAAATAAAGGACGTTATTTCTTCCATTTACCATTTACCGTTACCGTTACTGGCTATAAAATGCGACCCGTTACTATAATTAAGCTCATTGAGACTGTTTTCATCCGACCAGGCTCTCAGCTACTGGGGCTGCAAAGTTACATTTTTATTTTCTTTGGTGAGGTGGGGGGGACAACCGCATAAGTGATTAGACGTCACCTCACAGACATTACTTTTCCCTCACTGAGATAAAAGTTAAGAATGTATAAGTCAAATGTACATTATGCGCAGGAACAAACTTCGTGGCATTGCCTTGGCGGATGTCGGTTCAAACCCAGCCCCAGCACGTTTGTGCGCCATTGAGCAAGGCCCTTAACCCTTAGCTGCCCTTCACAGCCAAGGTTGGGGAAGGATATATATATTAAATTTGATATGCGTCTTGTCTCGCATTGTCCCACAACAACGTTAAAATTGTGTAGATACATATGCAATATTTTCTGTTAATGATTTATTCTATTGTCCATACGTGTCTATTTCATTCATTAGGCATATTATAAATA
>JAODKM010000058.1:25857341-25871056 GCA_026780845.1 Petrocephalus sullivani
ATATTATAAATAACTGTATATGTAAATGTCACAGCCTCCCGTGGAGGCGTGGGTTCAAATACCACTTTCGACCTTCCCTGACTCCTTTCTCAAGCACTGTGCTGTAGCAGATCCGGCAGCCTGCTAATCATGTCCAGTGGGGTTATACTGTACCCAAGTGCTAGGGTGTATTGTGTAGGGTGTCTCAATAGAGGCAGTTATGTGTCATGCTGCTGCTGTGTTCTTCCCCACCATGTCCGGGTTTTTCTCGCAATTGGCAGAGTGAATTTTGCAGGGGTGTACACTTTGTATGGGAAGTAACTCTTGTATCCTTTAAAGAGTAATTACTTCCATACAAAACTGGAGTTGGGCAGGTTGTATGAGTGGTCTTAACTGAATTCTTTCTCACCCCTTTCGTACTGAAGCAGGACATCCAGACGGCCTGCTAAACATTTCCTACCAACTTCATAACGATCCTTAACGGCACTGAAACTATTTCTAACGTTATAACAAGGTCCTAACTCAGATCCAAACACTGCGACCAGAGGGGGCAGAAGAGCCCATCCATTTGAAACAGACAATGGGGTAAAGGGTGTGATCGATGTTTTATGATTGACTAAGGAAGAGTAAAATTTCATGGTGAGTCAACCAGACAGAGTTGGGCATTTCAGCAAGAGGTTAAGATGAAAATACAACTACAGCCATGTAATAATAAAACTGCATTAGCAGTTGAGCAAAGGGCAGTAAAACTGGCAGTCGACTTATTGTTTCATACTTGCAGATGCCCAGATAACATAAAATATTATCCTGGTACAGGTGTTCTAAGTGCTTGGAGAAGTTCAACCTACTTCCTACCATCTTCACTGACTGCTGATTCTCTGTTAAAACAAACATCACTTGAAGGGATTGATCCAGGTAAACTTCTGCCTGCACACTGATTTTAGGCATGAATCGACCGCAGTGTGCTATGGTAACATTTAAAAACCATAAATCATTAATTTCCCAATTTCACGGAGTGACATTTCACACGCATCCAGACGGTTTTCGCATTACGGTGCGACCAGCAGCAGCAGCCGAACGTACCCTGGCTGTCGGGCCGTGAGCAAACTTTGAGAGCCGAGCTCATAAACGGGGCCCCTGTGGTCTCGGGTCTCTGCAGCCTGCAGCCGGGCAACGGGGGGGGGGGGGGGGAGGGGAGGGGCGGCGGCTTTCGCAGGCAGCCAGCAAACCGTGCCCGCTATTTTTAGTTCGGCCAGGGCCACAGATTAGCCTCCGGGGATTTCGGACATTAATAAACTAGTTAACACCCAGCTTTCCGAACGGTTCAGCCTTTTAACACCCAAAATTATATCATGCATAATTTACTTGTGTTCAATTCTGATACCATAGTATGCCATACTTTACAGCATACCATACTCTGATACCAGATACCATCATCAAACTAGAGTTCTTTCAGTGGTGCTAATACATAGGCCTATCTATAGAGCTACACCAGTGGTCTCCAAAGTGTTGACCACAAATTCTTATTAGGAAATTAGAAATCAATTAAATTTTACCAGTTAACCCCCCCCCCCATCTATTACTTTCGTAGCTGGAGCACTCACTATATGAAATGTTGGGGACCCCTGATTTGTACAGCCATCCTTAAGTTACAGTAACTAGGGGTTAATTCTCTAATGATTAAAAAGAAAGACGGAATACGCTTGAAGCATTAGTGGATCGTTAACTCTGGCACAGTATAAGTGTGCCTTATTCACTGCGGGAACGCCTTAATGCAATACTGGGGAGTATTTATGATGCAGTGCCACCTGTTGGACACATGGGTATATTTCATATGAACTACATGAAGATGGCATGGTAGGCGAATGCACGCTCACACCCAAATGGACAGTGTCCCAACAAACCTCCCTGCCTGGTTCCTCCAGACGACCATTTTAGGGCAAAGTGCCACAGGCCTTAACTCATTCAATCATTCACGGCCGACTGTGTGGACCTGCATCCATCCATCCAGAACGAAATCAATCAGCCCCCCTGCCCACGACGATCTGAAGAATAAATCAGAAAACTCAGGGCCAGTGACTGTCGGCAGCCCGGGGGGAGAAACAAGGCTGACAAAAAGGTACATTTTACATTTGGCTCGCAACACTGACACTGCTGAGGCATGGCATTTTATTACGAAGCATTTTACAAAGCATTCTGCAGCACTAGACAGACGGGAGAGAGATGCTGGAGCTAGGCAAAAACCCTACAAGACACAGACAAAAACCCTATGGAGCACAAACTACAGAAACGGGTAGTGCAATTATATAATACAAGCAGCAATAATTTAACAAAACATCCCACATTTCAAAGCACAGAAATTAAGGCTTTGGGGTACAGTACACACCACACCCAATGACATACCAGCCCCCCCCCCCCACCCCCACCCATATGCGTTAATACCCCTCAGCATCAAGCGTCACGCATACAATCCATTTCCACTCCTCAGCAATTTTTAAAAGCATCACCGCTCGTGTGTGCTACAGTACGTAGATATTCTCATTGGTCTTCGACAGCTACTGGGTAAACATCTGTGCACCGTGAAAATTGCTTTAAGTTGGCTTTGCAGAACCTGGGTGCAAAAACTGTTTATTAAAGATCTGCACCATCCCAAATGTCAGACGTGCCACATTCATCAGTAGTGTAGGTGCTTTTATGCATTAACCTCATGGCTACTGGGTCTCATACACACTGCTTGCCACTGTACACATCCCAGCTCTTTTATGCAGCCCCTAGCAGAAGCCAGCACAGTATGCAGCAGAATGACCAAAGCCTCAGTCCGGCTTTAGTATAATGAAATGCATCCATTATTATGATGTCACATTAAAATGGAGGAAAATAGTGTAATATTACAAAAAAGGACATTTCAATAGTAGTCTGCTTAGGACTACCTGCAGATTCAGGGGGAATTTGTATATACAAGTTTCTTTTTTCAAGTAAATATAGCATAAACATACTATAAATAAGAATTTACTGACAGCTTACTGAATTGTCAATAACGTACATGCTGTACGTAGTGTGTTAATCTCCTTCCTAAGGTACATTCACTGTCATTTACCCTAGAGCTACAATAACAATCCTTTGGGTATGACAGAGTGGTTCCGATTCCGGGTTATGGGAGCCCAAAAAGGGAAAACTACAAGTTAGTATTTAATATTCCCTTCGTCATCCTTGTTTGAGGTTTGAAAAGGACAGACCAGCCAGTCCAGATGAAGGCTGAGCCCACTTTAAAAGCACCAAATGAAATTTAGAAATACATCTGTAATAGAAGATGGCTCAAAATATAAGCTACTTTGAAAAATATTAACCCAGAATGACCTATAATAGATACAGTCACATTCAAATAATTTAACAGGAAAACGATTCACCTTTGCCCTCCTCCCAGCACGAGAGCGCAGTGCAACAAATTTTGCCGCAACGGACACACTGGGAAAACCCACCATGCTGGCATTCCGTTGACATTAAATAGCGACAAAATAAAAAAAATACATGACACCTTACGTTAACTTTAACGTACATAAGTTACACATATTCTTACAGGAAACACTGATGAGTCACCTTTAGCTAAAAAAATATATAACTGTAACTGGTAATGCCATCATTAGATGAAGCACCCCTGAGGTGAAGTTGCCCCCGGCCATTACGAGAATACTAATTGGTCGGTTGTCCAATGTCCAGCCTCCTCTGGGCGGAGACTCGCCGGGGTGAGCTTCTGGGTTCCGTGCAGCCCAGTGTCCCTGGCGTTTGGAAGAAGGCTCGCGAGCCGGCCGGACCAACCTCCTTTGGAGTCTGTGGTTACAGAGAGAAAACAGGAGACCGGAGGGGAGTCGGGTCATTTCTGGAAAAACGTCCTTTGCACCCAAACCCATTGTTAGAAAGCCATCACTCCCTAATATGGTAATTTAAACATTAATGAAGGAAAATTGTAAGGGGCATACGAAGAGAAAAGGTGATATCATAAGGTGACAGGTGCTGAGAGTGTAATAGCTGGGAATGATGGATTACAAGCAATAATGCTGAGCCCATGTGGGGCGAGTGATGGGGGCGGCCCAAACCATGACGTACTGCTGACAGCAGAGGGCACCAGTGAGCGCGGCAACCTTGTGTCTTATACTCTTTAAGGCTATAAGAAACAAAGGTGTTGAGAGGAAAGAACACTACTTACATGGGGCTGAGCTCTGCTCCCAGACGGCGCATGCACTGGACTGGAGGGCACTGCCGGGGACCTGCCAGACTCCGGGGAGGTGACTGTGCGCCCCCCAAGCACCACGTGGGCTGGAGACACCACAGCCGGCATGCCGAACCTGCCGCCGGCGATGAGGGGGAGGCCGGGGGAGGGCAGCAGAACACAGGGCACGGCCAGCGCCGAAACAGCGTTGGGGGCGAGTGCCAGCGAGCCGGACATGTGCCCGGAAGAGAGCAGCAAGTTCAGGCTGTTAAGACCTGGGAGGACAGGAAGAAGCATCTTGGGATTAGGCCTGTTCGCTGCAATGCATCATGGGTATCAAACGCCACTCCAATTACGCCGACTGGTTCAGCCAGCCGCATTATCAGACTCACTCTGGACAAAAGCATCTGCTACATAAAAGGTAGTGGGCAGATCCCTCACATTCCGGAAGTATGCCCCTCACAGCCCACCCCCATTCAGGGCACTAACAACAGGCCCCTAAGTACCTGCAGAGTTGGGCACGTAGAGGTAGTGCGAGGGCAGAGTCCTGGGCGGGGACCATGACTCTGACTGGGACTGGTGGGCCGGGCACGTGGTCCGGGGCTTTGGACCGTAACCCTTTGAGGGGTTCTCTCGTACCACCTGGTCCTGGTCGTCCTTGAAAGAGCCAAAAATGACATCTGAAAATGAATGACACCAATGCACAGCCTAGACCTCCAAATGAAAGAGGACACAGATCAGGTCATTTATACCTGGGGGGTCATTTTACAGCAACAATTATTAATAAGAGGCTCTGAGGCACACAGACCAATTAAACAGCATATCTTTGCCCACTACAACCATCACAAAGGTATGAAATTAAGATCCTTCTGCACAGATTCTTGTTTTTCCTATAAACCTAGCTGCAAGTGCATTTTCCCAAAAGCAGAATCCACTTAACCAATCAGCATGTCACATGACCCCCATCAAAAATGGGAAAAAATTAACCCCATATAACACTAAATGACAGAATAAAATAAGCTTCCCAGAGAAAAGGTGGATCTCATGTTTCCAAAGGGATGTGTAATGAAGCAATCTGCCCTTGTATCTGGTATTTAATGATTCAGTAATTCAGTCAACGGGCTACTGAATGATGGAGCTTCCCCCGTTATACCATGCAACACTATAAATGGACCATTCCGGTATAAATTATGAATTAATATATAAATGCTTATTCCTCTACTACAAAGGCACGTTCATTTTAAACCCAGACACAAAAGACTACATTTAATACCTACAGGAAGGACCCACATCACGATGACTCCCTCTCCTATAACAAAGGACACCTGGGCTCAACACAGGGATAAGAGCACTGCTACACCAGCCAGACTCTCACCTCTAGGGAAGCCTCCGCCTTGTCCTTTCTGTCCCTTTTGGCTTCCTGTCCTCCAGCGCCCTCCATCCTACGCTTCCCCAGGACTCCTTCTCTGGCCGGTGACCCCGGACTCCGGGCCCCTATCTCAGTAGAGGTGGGGCCCCTGCATAGCATGACCAAGGGCGCCTGGGGCAGGCCTTGGAGGTAAGACCAGGCTGCCCGGGAGCGTGCCTCGCCGGCTGCTCTCTGCGGGGTTGGCGACAAGGACATGAGCGAGACGCCGGGCTGGCTGGCGCTGGAGGAGAAGTGGGGCAGGGGGGCGGACATGCGGGCCGGTTCTGGATGAGTGGGCCCGGCCAAGGAGATGCGGGTGCTACTCTGTGGGCCTATTCCGGGATGCTTCCTGAGGAACAGACAGAACAGCATCGTCAGATCTACATGTCATGGTATAAACATGGTGAAGGTCCCCGTATTTAACCCGGTATTTGGTGCTCCTGACTGGCTGAGAGCTGGAAGGGAGCAAAAGAAAAGTGGACGGGTCGGTGGTCCCCAAAGACGGGACTGAGAAACACGGCTCTAGACTGCTCAGATTCGACTGAACAGTTACGAAATTGGCCTCTTAAAACCGGCCTGCACTTGTCAGGCACAGCTCAAATCCGGCAGCCTTCTGGAAGAAAATCCAGGGTGTGTCGAGCGTGGTGCGGCCGGCCTGCCGCGGTGAGGGCCGCCGTCTAGTGTGCGGACCGCCCCGGTGCTGCCCATAAACAGGCCTGGGGGGACAGAGCAGGGGAAGGAGCGCAGATCTGACTTGCCATGGGAGCCAAGATAAGCGGGAAGGCCAGATACAAAAAAAAAACACAGCTGGCCCACGCGGATTTAAGCGAGGCTTACTGGGCCGCACCGAACCAGGGCCTCCTGACCGCAGCCAATGGAAACCGCGGGCTTCACGCATCACGGTCACAGAGCACAGCCAGGTCTCGCCTTGCGGTTCAGAGCTCACGGCCCAGTTTGCCCGGTTATTTTTAAAAAGGCTCACCACGTTCCTGGCACACTGGCGACGGTGGATACCGGCGGGTTACAGCAAGACCTGGACAGGACTGTTGGTGAAAGCTGACTGAGGCACTGAGGGCAGGAAATGGAACGCTACTGAATAACTCAGGAGGACTGCAGAGGGTTTCATGGTCCACAGAAACCCACCTCTTCTCGTCTCCGGCCCACGTCTGCCACACCGCAGAATCATCCCCTGCCGTCTGGGCGCCACCTGCCGTCCCCTGCATCAAACCTGAGCACAGAGCAAGAGGGAGACTCGAATATCACTACTAGCAGGGCGAGGCTGGACCAAGCAGCACTGTGTTGATCTCGCCATTTTCTTTACACTTATAGGCCATTTGGGAGATCCTTCAAAAGGTGCAGAGAGAACCATAAACCCAGTGCCTCCCGGCAGTGAACGTGGCAGAATGCAGTTTGTCCCATTTCAGCAGGGACAGCCGTGAACATACGATGTCATTTTCCTGAGATGCTGGCCCCGGTCCCTGAACTGCACTTACCCATATCTTCCCTGTCTGGGCTGCTAGGTGCCGAACTGACTCTCTGCTGAGCAGGAATGGGCACGATGCCAAAGGGGACATGGCTCATGGGCTTCGGCCATGTCCCCTGTGAATTCTGCCCAGGGGCCGCATGGAATTCTGGGAGAGAGAGTCCAGCTACAGAAGCCAAATCTCCTGGGCAGCAACAAAAAAAAAAGTGAAATGAGATTAAAAGTGATTCATGTGGACAAGCAGGAGTGACCCAGCTCCCAGCCATGAACGTCACAGGAAGTGACACAGGGAGCCTCTTACGGTCAGGCAGAAAGCTGGCAGGACCGATCCATTTGAAAGCCGGTTTGCGGCCCCGTTCCTCTTTCACGTGGACCTTAGCGATGAGGTCGAGGCTGGTCAGCACGTTGGCGATGTCATACAGCCGCCGAACCTTGGCTGAGAAATAGGAGATTGCAATTTACACGACACACCATGAAAATCACCCCCGATGAAAGCACTTCTTTATGAATCGACACGCCTCGAGCATTCGTTTTACTAAAATACCACCAGTCAGAGCTTTGCTAACATTTCACCAGAGCGCCGCCACATTAAAACAAGGCACATGGGAGTTTTACGCAACACAAACACACTCTCAGGGCAGAACAAAAAATGATTGGTTGAGAGAGAACCAATAAGATCTTGAGTCAGATGTCAGACCAACCAATCAGATGTCTTGGGCCGCCTCCGCTAGTTGCTTGGACCTGCCTGATCTAAAATATGAATGGTTCTCTCTCTGAACCAATCAATTTTCGTTCTGCCCTCAGAACACGTTTGTGTAAGTAAAACTCCAAGAGCAAAAACAAGGCCAGGGTTTGAAGGCACGTACTTTTGTACTTGCTATGGCTGGCAACATCTTGGCTCTCCTCGATGAGGATCTTGGCTGCCAGATCCAGGGTGATGACCCGCGTCTTGGACACCAGAAAGAGCATGATGAACTTTTGGCTCATGATGCGCAGCGACTTGTCCTTCCTCGTGCCGACCAGACCTGGGCAGGAGGGAGCGACCCGTCACAACTCCCCGCATGTACTAATTGGCTTAAGTATGTACAGACAGAATGCTCTGAAACTGTAAGCAATCACAAGCTGGCCTACACAAATCATCCATGCTGCTTAGATACCAGCAACACAGCCCAGTGTAATTCTGGGAACTGATAGATGGCATGCTTTCCCCATTGATGCTGCAGAGCTACTGTTTGGGTGGGGGGGTGGGGCGGGCGTGCACCATATTGCGTTGCCAAGGAAGCCTGTGCCATGGCAACCAGCATATAGCATTGGCAGAGTGCTCAGCGACGAGCGCACTTCGCTAAGCGAAACCCACTGTGCAAACGGGGTGTTTCTAACCCCGTTAACTGAAAGCAAGAGTTTATTCTGGTTTAAATTTCAGCACAGAGCACAGCTTTGGCTTTTCCACAGGCTGTTAAACACCAACTGCTATTGCAGCAGTGACAACATGATGATTTTAACATCTGATAACGTCTCACAACAATTTATCTTACTAATGTGACAGCCATTAGTAACGGCTCCTTCTCAGCATTTTATTAAACCCGACAACGTTGGAATGCCCGCATAAACGATGTAATAATGGACTGCCACATACTCCTGGAAAAGTTGAATTGAGAGAATTTGCCCATTCTTCATAAATAGAAACGAGCAGCTAGATTATTGGGGCTCAGCTTTGAAGAAAGCAGGTCATGAAATGACGACATGGCCAGAAAACAGAAACTAGGCCTTTTTTATTTATGGCAAAACGACTCTGCACACAAAGGGCACGTCCGTCCTGGGACCAGACCCCCGGCCACGGCGGCAGCCCCTCACCCAGGCCGGCGTCCTCCTCTCCAACGTCTTCGCAGCTCCCGGCGGGCTCCTCGCACGGCGCGGCATGGCACCCGGAGGCACGCTCCACCTGCAGGTGGTACCGCTGCCGCTGGCCCAGCGCGTGCAGCTCCGCGAGCGTGTGCCCCAGCTGTTGTCGGCCGTGCCACACGTACTGGTTCTTGGCCATGCGGCTGACCAGCTTCAGCGACTCCAGGACGTTCACGATGTCGTAGATCCTTCGCCGTTCCACCCCTGCCGGCCAGGTACACATCGAATGGCGTCAAGGTCCTTCAACTGCATTTATCAACCTCTACCATGCCACTGGGTGGATCCCACCAATCCTATCCAACGACAACCTTAACCCCTTCTCAGCATTAACCTTAACCATAAATAAATCAAGCAAAATACAAGACCTTTGGCATTTTCAGTTTTTTGCGTCACTGATTTTTATGAAATTGAATGTCCCCCTTGTAGCGGATTGAAAAGGTGACGTCAAAACAACAGGCTTTTAATCACACTGTGGGGACATTGGGCCCCTACAATGTAATAAGCACATGACCCCCCCCCCCAACACACACACACACCCACTCAGCCATCTTTAATTAAGCAAAGACACAGTGGGAGAATAAATAGCACTGCATTTCTGCACTGGCACCCAGTTGCAAGGCCTCTTACCCAGATTAGTGGACACCTCATCCAGAGAGATGCTGATGGTTTCAGAAGGTGCCGGGTTGCTGGGATAGAGCGCCAGGAACTTCTGGCACAGAAGACTCAGACTTTTCTGCTTCCTGCTGGGTTTCGGGTCAAACTCTCCGGCCGCGTCGTCTGACCCATCGAACTGAAGGAACCAAGCAAAAAGAAGCAGAGAGTTAGAATCTAAAAGGCGACCTTATCGGTCACTGCGATATGCTGTGCAGAGTCACACTGATGTGGCCACATCGGGACCTGCTGATGTAACCTGGCCACGAACAAAGAATGTTTAATGACTCGAGCGAGCGAGCCACCTCAAGCCACATTTTGCTACCCAGAAGATGGGATCCTTGCTTGTCGTTTGCCAATGGGGGCTTCATACCTGGCCGTGATTGTCCAAGACTGCCCCTGCATTCTCAATGGGACGGAAGAGGATCTTCTTCATGTCCCGGATGCGGATGTCTGCGCTGGCGGCGTTGATGAGCAGCTTCAGGTTGGCGGTGGGTGTGAGGGGCTCCGAGGCCCCCCGGTCCTCGGGCTTGCTGGGGGTGATCTGCAGCTGGTCCATACCCAGGCCCTTCCTCCCACAGAGCACCGAGGATGAGTGATCACACCTGTGGGATGCCGTCCCCTTGCCCTCCATGTAAACGTTTTCCTAAAATAATCAGGATATAAAATACATTAAATAAAACATGTAATGATTTTGCAGCCATTAATTTGCATAGTCATCAGTATCATATTTATTCAGTTACAGCAATAGCTAAATAAACATAAGCAATGCAGATATACTGCAAAATAATTATAATAACGTAAATGAGATTTTTCTTTTTAAAGGGATTCACGTTATACTTGCCTTCTGACCATTTTTGCCCTCTTCTTCACCGACATCCGTCTTACTCCTCCTCGGACTCGTCAGATGGCGTAAAGCGAAACATTCCGGATCCATAACTGAATAATATATATATACACACACACACACACACACATCATACGATTAGAGCAGTTTAATAAAAGCCATACAGTATGGCCTGGGAGGTATAAATCCCGCAAAAACAGGGCTTCACCCGTTACCCTGCATAAGTTTCGGACTTTCGGCGGACTGTCTGTGGTTAGCTGATTTTGGCGCAAATACTAAAACAAGCCAACAAACCACATATTCCGGTTTAGCGGGGGTATTTCGTAAGGCAAATGCCCCGCGAGAGGCTTTAAAAGCACCTAATCGTTTCCCACAGCATATCCCTCATCTGCATAGTTGATTTTGTACCCAAATAAATAGCGTCGTTTCTGCGAGCCGAGCTGTTTGCTTGATCCCCGGCCAGGCTGCCCAATTACGCCGAAGTTTCCGGCTTATTCGGCTCTCTAGGTTTCATTCATAGTGGATCTGCTAATGCTCTTCATATATCACATTATAAAACGTGTCGCTGCTAAAAACTAGCTGTTACTTTTTTCCCCGCTAATCAGATCCGATAAATAAAATATAGATAAAAAAAAAAAGTTTAACATTCAGTCACAGGCTAACATTACCTTCACTTCGCGGAGAATAAACGCGCCTCGATCGCCAGCTACTTCACTTGGAGTATTTCGCGGATTCTTCGACTCGTTACCTCCGCTCCGTCATCGGTTTAAGTATAACCAGCGTAAACCAGCTCCGCTTCAGTCCGCTTGCGCCGAACCTTCATTCAATCTCACGGGAGAAGTGGGAAGTTTCCCCCGCTAAACTTTCGTTTCTGGCGCTCTGCGGCGAATCCCCGTCCTCGGCCAATCAGCGGCCACGTTTACGAATATATTAAACGGCTACCCAATGACATGGCGGCTCGGGCCACGCCCCCGGCAGGCTGTTGGCGGGGGAATCGGCGCGGTTCCGATACCTCTGGGCAAAGCCCGTAATTACCGGCTTTAGAATGCCGCCTTATAGCCGGGCGTGTTAGAAACTGGTTAAGGGGAGCTAATCGCCGCGGTCTTTTGTTGTCGGGCGTTAATGCGGCGGACCCACTGCAGTTCGGTCTAATTAACCTCAGTGTGGGCGAAGCAGATGGAGGAGGAGTTCCGTCGCGTTCTGGCGCTGACACCGCGCGAAAAAGGGCGTCATGAGTACGCGATTCCCCCCGAGTGCCTGGCCGCGGCTCCCGCGCCCCCCCGCCCAGGGCTCGCAGACAATAGCACTAGTTCGAGCTTTAGTTTGCTGTCAAGCGCCGCACTTCAACAAATTAAGCATTTATAACTGCAGGCAAGGAAAGGGGGATTTGATGGGGAAACCTGCACTAAAGCTCGGGTGGCAAATGACGGCGTGACACAGTGGTTATTCTGTATAAGTGCACGCGCCGACGGGGGCGGCACGTTTCCCATTAGGGACATATTCCGCTTTCCAGCTTGTAGGACTGAGCCGCGTCTGGAGGTTCCTTTTCATTGACCGTGTTTGGGTATAAACGCCGATCCGAGAAACACAGAGTTCGCGCCTGCCACCAAGTCCTGGTACAAGTGTTGCTCTGATGATCTGAGGCACCGAAAGGGGTTTAGTATAAAAATGGATTTGTGCTCCATTAGTGCCTGTTTTCCAGTTTGTTAGTCCTTGTGGTATTATATATATATATATATATATATATATCTTCAATAAAACATTATTTGGCAAGGGGTATTTGCAGGCTTTTATAGAAACAAATCTAAACCACAAACAATTAGGTCTCTGCTGCCTTCCAGGCCATACTGCCAGTCACTACGAGTAAGTGCTGTTTTCATGTTAATGAAAATCTATCCAAAGCCCCGTTTTAACCTTTCACCTAATCATGGGCTTTTAAAATATTAGTACACACGGCTTGGTGACATGCATCACTTTCATTGGTTTGTTATGAAGGGTATATATGATGCCTTCACCCATGTCCTGTGCCCCAGTGTGTGTGTGTTTGTGGGGTGGAGGGGGGTGTCTGCCCGAGGGGGGAGGAAAAACTGTTAGGGGCTAACGCTTGTGTGCGGCAGCACACGGCCGTGTTTCCTTGGTGACACAGATGGCACAAACGTTCACAGAGGAGCCGTGAGCTGCAGCACCTCGCTGTGAAGGAGAAGTAGAAAGAGGTTAATAAACAGTTCTGTTTAGTTATTAAGCATTTTGAAATATGTTATGGCCTTAACATCAACACAGATATTAAATGGGAAGGGAGTCTGTACCTTAGACAGGTAAGAAATGTCATTAGTGTGTTCCCATAGCATTGGGGACATCCATACAATTTGCTGGACTGTGGCCCAAGTACTACTACTCACTATTATCTATGTTAGCATAATATTGGGACCCCCCCCCCCCCACACACACACACACACACACACCATGTCCTCTTAGCTGTGTTATGTGGAATTAACTAGCTTACAAGAGGATTCGTTCCGAGGACTGGCTGCTTAAAAGGCCTCATTTGCATTCTGCGTTGGCTGTAGATATCTTGAGAACTCTTCAGCGACCGATTGGTCGAAACGCTAACTGCGCTACAGTATTTCACAGCAAATCCTCAAAAATAGAGGGGAGGGGGTGGAGTTGGGCTGGTTGTAATGACACAGGCTCAGATGAATCCACAGCCTGCCGATGCCCTTCATTCTGGCCTGGGGGGCTTTGGAATAATCTCGAAAACGATCAACAGCGTGGCGGCTCTTTTTGGGGGCTTTAAGGTCCACTAGTCTCTCAGCAGGGAGCGGGACGAATGCTCAGGGATCAGGGGCTATTTGGCCCTCGGTGTTGGGTCTGCCCTGCCGGCTGGTGTCACCAGGGTGTCTGCTCCTGTCTGTCCCTGAGGCTCCCACCTGGTCAGTGGTGGGCACTGTGTGACAGGGGCCCGTGTCGCTGCTGCCGCGAGAGCCGTGGGAAGCCTGTAACTTCCTACATTTAGCAGCACAGAGACAAATGACACGCTCTGCCGGTGGGGCATCCCGCTGTTTGTGCTGTAATTACCCACCGGGGTTCCGCTCCTCAGTAACGGCCGACTGTCAGTGGAGCCGCAGAAGCACTAGTGCTCGGTAATGACTCAGTGCCCATATCTCGGTAATGACTCAGTGCCCATATCTCGGTAATGACTCAGTGCCCAGTCCCCAGGTTCCTAAGGAGCCTCAGCCCA
>JAODKM010000058.1:25897553-25924313 GCA_026780845.1 Petrocephalus sullivani
ATGGGATACCAGTCCATCACAGGGCACAAGGCTGGGGTCTACCCTGGATGGGATACCAGTCCATCACAGGGCACAAGTCTGGGGTCTACCCTGGATGGGATACCAGTCCATCATAGGGCACAAGGCTGGGGTATACCCTGGATGGGATACCAGTCCATCACAGGGCACAAGGCTGGGGTATACCCTGGATGGGATACCAGTCCATCACAGGGCACATGCACACTCACATTCACAGACTGGGCACTATAGAGACACCGATTAGTGTCACTATAGGAGATTACACATGTGACACATGAAAAACATGCTACCAAAACTGACACCAGGAAAGGTTATCTGTGCTGCTTGCCAGGTCAAAGGGCAGACAGACAATGTTTATCTGTGGTTAACATGCAAGTGACTCTAAGGACTATAGGAATGCGTTATTGAAGTTTTGTTCTAACGGCTATTTCCGCATGTTTATACAGCGTGTCTGATTATCTAAAGTGCTAGTTTTTACATTATGTAGAGTGTTGGGATTGTGGTTCTGAGGTCAGTTAAGAAGGACTTTTGCTGGAATTAATCAGCTAACCCTATGTGGTTACATGAAGATGCAAAGTTGTGTCTTCCCTGACAAAATAAAAGGGTTATGTGTGAATGTACACTGTGTGAATGTACACTGTGTGAATGTACACTGTATGAATGTACACTGTATGAATGTACACTGTATATGTCTTTATAAAATAGATGTGAAATTAATGCCTAATACTGAATGTGCTCTTTTGTCCAAATATAGAGCTGGGCTGTGTGGAGAGCCTATTGCATATTTGCAAGGCGTTAATAATTCCAATCACGATCAGATTAGATCCGCCACGATGCTTTAACCTGTCTGTGTTTCGTTATTGATGTGTGTGTGTGTGTTAAAGGAGAGTGCTATAAACAGAGGAACAGGCTGAGAGACAGAGAGAGAGTGCAAGCTAAATGTGAGTTTAATTAACTTGTTAAACTCTGTCCCTTAGAATGCTGTCAGGCAGGTGGGGGGGGGGGACCACAACCTTGGCCTAGATAAGGCTGTAGACAAGCAGGAACCTTGATGGGGGACTTTTGAATGTAGCCTGAAACAGAGCCTTGAGCAGGCCTGAGGTGGACGGAGTCTGAGGTGTTTATCTGGGTCCGTTAAAAGCAAAATAACATGCTGCATGTGTTATTGTGGTCTTTCATAACACCTGCCAAAGAATCGCTGTTGCACAGAGATGAGGAACCTGTCTACAAATAGAGTCGCATCACAATCTGATATCCTATTGGGTCCCGAGTCGTGTCTCCAAGGAAATGTCATGTGCCAGTTACTCAGCATCATCTGCTCCACGGATGCGGCACAGCAGACCTACGACTAAAGGAGGGTACTTGGTACAAAATGCTTCTGCTGACAAGGAGTGGGAAACGCAGAATTAAAATAGCTTGGGCACCAAGGCTGGATCAATCAGCCGGCGAAGTGGGAATCATGCAGCCGGATAAGATGTAGCGGTGAGACCCACCGCGGAGCAATTGGCCCTCGGTAAGCCGTGGATTGTCGCGCGGTGGTTTTTTCAGACTTGCGGATTTTGATAATGAGCTTTCCAAAAAAGCTCACAAACCGCCCCGCAAAAGAAGCCTAACAGTAATCCCCACGCCCGCCCCAGACTTTTTTTCTTGAGTGCCACTGATGGGGTGTTTGAGTCTCATTGCCGGATTCTGAAGCTCAGTAACATTCCCCAGTCGTTTGGACCTGGTGTCATGCGTCTCTCCCATCCAATCCAAGCGGACTCTTCCTCTCCTCTCCCTCTGCTGCTGAAAGTGTGCCGTCAAACGTCGGCGTGGGGCTGATGGGGAAGGCATGCAGTGTGATGTGGCTGATTTCATCTTATTTGTATTCCCCAATCCGAGCCTGGGTCTGCCAGGGACGAAAACATGGCATTAACCCCCAGCGTCTTATCCTGACTGCGCACTGCTGCTGAGAGGCTGCCAAAATGTAATCATGGCATCTCAGGCCCCATTGTGTGTGCTCCCAGTACTGTACGCAGAGGAAAGACTTACCCCCTCTTCCTTGCCTGCGTTTAGCTCCTAAACCCCTGCCATTGGCTGGCTGTCCTTCGCCACCAGCAGTGGCCCCTCTGTGTGCGTCCTCACTGACGCCATCGCTAGGAGATGTCAGTGTTTCCGCCTGTGCGCAGACTCGCTTCCTAGGTCCTGCTTGGGTCCAAGAACCAGGACTACTTTCGGGGAAACAGTGCAGTCCATTAAGGGAAGACAGGGGGTGTGACTGGCAGGAGCCGGCCATTGTTTTAGGTCTCAGGACCATGACCAAGTCGAATATTGTAGTTCGATTTCCTGTGGGCATATTGTTGTTTTTACTGCAGGAAATAAAATATAACTGGGCTGCAAAACACTACTCAGATCTTTGTTGCATGCAGAAGTTAAAACCGCTTGAAAGGTACGTGTTTATAAATAATGACCTGGGGTACTGAGATGGGTAGTGCTGTTGCCTCACATGTACAGGGTTGGGGGTGGAGTTTGCATGATCTCCGTGTGTTGTGTTGGTTCTTCCTGGGTACCTCGGTCACCTGACGTGGTGCACAGACATCCTGCTTGGTTAATTGGTGTGTGCTTGGTGGTAGATGGTATCCCACCCAGTATGTACCCCTGCCTTGTGTCCCATGCTGACTAATGCAGGTTTCATACACCCCTTTAACCTGCTTCAGGGTACATGGTTGGTGGATGGATTAATGAACTAATTAATGCATTAATAAATAATGATCTGTGTACCTCTTAGGCATGACGTAAGAATAAAATATATCACTACCTCTAAAAGGTCTCTAACCTCTCAATCTCAATGCATTTAGAACTTATTATTGTGTTCATTAGATTATTTGCGTTTTCATTTATACCTGGACGTTACTGTAACCATGTTTAATCCGAGCATTACTGTGGAACTGTGAGAGACTTGCCTGTGAAATCAGGAAGAAAAAGTATTTTGGGATCACATTTACCTGTCGCAGTGTTTACAGATTTCCGGAGCCTCAAGTCTGATATGGCAATAATTCAACACCAGGAAATGAGAAAGAGAGCAATGGATTTTGCTGCTACTCCACAGTGAGTATTGTGGCATCCCTAAAAAAGAAGTCAAATATGAAAAATAAGATATATGTCCCCTGGTGTAATAACCATACTTAGTTAAGGCAGTCTTCTTAAAATTTGATTTGAAAATGTGCTCTTCTGAACTAGAGGCATTTAATTTTGCCTGGTAAACAACAGAGACTCAAATAAACCAAAATTGCTGTATTTGCCTGGCCAGAATACATCTCCCATCTAAATGACAGTGCAAAAACCTCTAGATGTCTTTGCTGTGAAGTTGCAGAATAAAATTGGACGTCTGCATGAAATGATCAAAAAGCCCTGTGTTTTACACAAAGGCTGCGTTGACAGATCCGAGGTAATATCCAAAGTACGTTGCCAAGTTCTAGTGCAGAACAGCAGGTGTGTGTCACATTTACTGTTGGTGTTGCTTCTATTAATAATCAGCATCGTCTTGGATTTCTCCTGAAGCACAAAATGCGCAGAGTACATGGGTCTGATATCTAGAGGACTAATGAAGCAGCTTATTTCTGTAATTAGATTGCGTTTGTAAGATATTGTAAATGCATCCTGATGTGTCTGCATATGTTCATGAGTTTCTTGCTGATTTTTATCTGCAAATTTACGTGGTGTGTTTTCTGTCTGCGTACAATTCAGAAATGTCTATGATGTGTTTGAGACAATATGTTCGCGGTGACAGACCTGGCTGATCTCCTCTGATAGTGGTAATGTCTGCCCTGCTCGTCTGTGTTCCTGGATGTAAACAGCACCTTTGACATCACCGTTGACGGTTTCCTCTGAGACAGAATAGAAAATCTGTCTGATCATATCTGGAGGGGATCTTTCCTGTCAAATCTCTTTCAGTTTCCCCGTAAAAAGTAAATATTGAATTTTTCAAATGGTATCAGCAGTGAGTTACCCAGGGTTCCATATCGGACCGAATTCTCTCAGTATTTGCTGCCTTTTGGACAATATTATTTGCGTAGTGTGGTGTTAATTAATGTTACTGGTGATTAAGGGCGTAGATCTGGGTATGGATGGCAGGGTCATATTGTAGGAGTACTATGCTTGATTAGAGGGTGGGGGGTTGATTTGGTCCCTATTAATGTTGAAACTAAAGCTATGCCCTTGCCGGTCACCTAAAGCTCCCATGAAACCTATACAGCTATAATCTGAACACTCCTTAATGTGAATCTGTGAGTCTCCCGTGTTTATCCTGTTCATGTCCAGAAATCAAACGCGTGCCTCATGTCCAGTACACCTGTGAAACATCTCGTAGAGCTGTAGGTGCCTAGCAGAGGATGAATCCTGCCTGTAGCCAAGCGGTCAGGGCTGTCACCTCGACGTCACATTCTCCCACCTAGCTGATCCATGCCTGACTTGATATCGACTCTCTCAGGTCTCACACAAGGTTGAGTGTTTCCTTCTCTTTTATCTTATTGTTACGCTTCTAGAGCTCGGCACACCAGATATTTTTTCTTTCTTCTGTATAATCTATTATTGACGAAATACCACTTTTCATTTTTCCGTTCCGCCCACCGCTCAAGGCCATATGGCCCCTGTCATCAGCTGAACCCAGAATTCCCCCCTTGCGACCGTTACTAGGCAATGTGTCCACGTATTGGCATGGTCCGAGGTCCTCTGCATCTGCCCCTTTTCACTCCCTGCCCCCAGCAAGTGACCATGGCCACTGATACAGATCCCTTGTTAGCCGTGATGGTGTTTATATGAGGCGTACAATTACTGCATGTCATTCATCCTTTTTTAATTTACTTGTTCAGAATAGCTGCTGAATCAGTCTTGGAAGGGGTTAGAAAAAAACTTTGGTTGTCCTTTTTTTTGTTGCCACTAGAGGCGTCGCCTTCAGTTTCTGCAAAGCACTTTGTATCCATCTTGCTTTAAACGTGAACCCGTTTCAGATGATAATCAACTCATCAGATCTTTTTCTGAGTGCTTAATAGCTCCGTATTTTCCTTGCCATCAGCTTTTACATTCATGTTTGTTCTGCCACCCTAGAGCTCTTTCAATAACTTAATTCAACAACTTCCATTTTAACTTAACAGAAGATGCACTAAACATCCTTAACGGTGTTTCAAGTACAATTGAACCCCTGGTGCTTTGCTTAAGCAGCAGTCGGAATGCGTGGCTCAGACTGGCAGAGGATAATGGGGTTTGAGATAGTGCTAGTGTGTGATGTTTAATTTGTAGCTTTACAGACAGCGTTCCCTCCCAGCTCTCCTCCACTCCCCAGTCGCTTTACTCCTTCGGCCCTGTTCTCTTATCCTGTTCCAATCCCCGTGTCCTCTAGATCAGGGCTGCCCAACTCCAGTCCTGAAGGGCCAGAATCCAACACGGTTTGCAGATTTCCCTGCTCAAACATACATATTAAACCTGGTAATTAGCTGATTAAGATGTGTTTGAGCAGGGAAATCCGCAACCTGTGTTGGATTCTGGCCCTCCAGGCCCATCTGGAGTTGGGCAGCCCTGCTCTAGATAATTCTCTTTCATGAAGAACCAGATGTTTCAACCAAGGTTTCCTCCACCAATTCAGATCCCCCCCATCGCGCATACTGACATCCCTCACCACCTGGTATCAGGACCCATCAGCTAAGAAAGAGGGATGGAATGTTTTTTTCCATCTGCATATTGAACAGGTTGTTCTGTGGGCGTTTTTGCCGCTAACAACAGCGGACTTCCTCTCCTTACCTACACATTAGTTAATGAGGACTGACTGCACAACGCACACATTCGGCATTGCCTCCACTGTTATCCATCTCGTCGACCTCCAGTAGACTTGTCGTCGTTGCTAACAGGCAAATTGCTCTTGTTGTGGGTGTTTTGTCGGGGTAACAGTTCCATATGTTCCCAGCCTAGTCCTTCCCTATTTAAGAACTCCGTAATCATCTGAAATGCATGATTAATGAGAATGTTCGTGCCTGTGTGCACGGTGGGGGCGGGGCCTTCTCTGAAGACGGTGTTCTTGGGGTGTGTATCTTATGCTAGAAGGAGCTATGTTGATGGAACACTCTGCTTTTTGATGATCCTTTTTAGATCTTTGACCGGACTACTGCAAGGAGAACACAAGAAGGTAAGAAGTTTACAGATGAGAGGAGGCCATTCGGCCCATCGGGCTCGCTTGGGGAGAATTCAACTAGTAGCTTAAAGTTGCTAAAATATTATCTAGCTCTGATTTAAGGGAACCTAAGGTTTTAGGTTGTACTAAAGTAGCAGGAGGACTATTCCATACTACACGCTGTGTAAAGAAGCACTTTTTCAAATCCAGTTTAGTTTCCATCTATGGCCACAAGTTCTTGCATTTGAACTACTATTGTGAAGTAATATAGTGACTATTTAGTTAGAAAACTCCCTCTTAGAAGAGTCTTCCATCTGTAGTTGTACCTTGTTGGAAATCATGAGGTTAAATTATAGCCAATCATCCATCTGTGGTACTGCACATATGGAGCAAACCCCTAGTAGTCAATGATTTACAAAGATCCGATTTTCTGCTTTAAGACAGAAGATTCCGGCACATAGCTTTGGACAACAGGTCACCATTCAAACATGGCTGAAACGTACAGGAACGGTCAGCTAAACAGTTTTAGGTGAAGCCTGATCCTGGATGGACAGAGCAATGGGAAATAGGTGCTATGAAACATTGGTCCAGCGCAGGCTGGTGGTAGGAGATGTTGGCCTGGCCCCCGCGAGGCCCAGCTCGGCTGGCGGACGCACGCTTGTCCGACCTCATCAGGGTTTCCTCCTGCCCGTGTCCGTCCCGCTCGAGTCGCGTTGCCCGGGTGCTGTGTGGGGGCCCCAGCCCCAGCCAAGTGATTTGTCCTGACTCTGCTCCACAGCCATATTCACGCCGGTCACAGTTTCCATTGGCAAAGGGCAGGCCCATCTGCGATGGTGCGTTTGCGGGCCTGGCCGTGACGTGCCTGTCAGCAGAGTCTGTGTTTACCAGGCCGGCCTGCCGCTGGGCGAAATCGGGGCTGCTGGGCGGCACAGCTTTGCCACTCCCGAGTCCGCGCTCCTCTAATGACGCACTCCTCCTCAGCAAATTGTTCGTAGTTTTGCCAATGGGGCTCTGAACTCGCCCCGTTTGAGTTTGAATGGCCCTGGTGGGGTGTTTGTAGAAGCTAAAATCATTATTGCTGGGGGAGGAGGGGGGTGATAACTTATTGTGGCAGACGGCCGTTAGTCCCCTTAAATTTGATGCTTTTGCCTTTGATTCCGGCACCCTAAGCGAGACACTTTTGCATTTAGAGGCAGACTGTGTTATCAGAGAAGCAGAAGGCAGTTATTGACAGACAAATAACATCTCTTCCCATATGGCAGGCGATTTATCACCGCTTAGTAACCACAAGCTGGGATAACGAATGTGATAAAGCAAACAACAGTGCAGCACTAAGAATTCTGATTAGCATGGAGGCTTGTTGCAATGAATACATATTTATCGTGGTGTAGGCCGCAGTCCTTTAAAATGTTTTTCTTAAACAAACATTAAAATATATACTGTACATATCCCCAGTATGGATTGTAGTAGGGCTGATTTAAGAATATTCTAAAGACAGCCAACTTGTTCTCTGAAAAGGGGGGAGTGGACTAGTTCGACGAGAGAAAAATATACAGTGAACCTGATCAAGAGCAAAGGATGAGCTCTTCGGTGTTTACGTGCTGGCGAATGTGCGACTGCGGATAATGCCACCAAGCCTTAGTTGTGTGTGTTTTTTTTTCTGTGCCACCTGTGGTAACCCTGAGTCACTGCTGACGCTGCAGAGTGTGCCTTCTAAAACATTGTTCATTATAAGAATTCAGACTGCTTTTTATCCCCAAGGCAGGCCAAGCTGACGCTAGTAGTCTGTACCATTTAATAGGCATTTATAGTTGTCTCGTATTCCCCGATCTTCCAGGAGTGTGCATGAAGACGTGGAAGATGTATGACAAAAAGGGAATTTGTTTGACTTGAGGGATCTGTCAGCTGCTTTTATTCATCAATTTGGTTTTCTTCCAAACATTTAACAGAGGGTTGCTGATACATTGAATTTACAATACGACTTCAGGGCAGTCTCTACAGTTGCCGATAATGCTGCCACTCAAAGGGAATGTAAGAGGGTGCTGTTTAGAGCTCTGGAACTTTATCAAATCAGGGCTGGGATGCCTCTAGATACCTGAAGTGTCAGGTTCATTGAGGTCATTACGGTTCTGTCTTTTTCTTGTAGACTTGGATATGAAACTTGTGTCAGTGTTTTGGTGATGTTTGCTATAAAATGAATTTGTCTTGCAAGCATTGGGTATTGCCTTAGGGGTCTCAAAGAGAGTTAAACTCTAAACTAAATCTGCAAGATTACACTAATGATAAAGTTTGATGGACACAAAGCCTAGTCTTTGAGTCTTTTTAAAATATCCCCCTGTACAATGATGTCTTTGAAGATCTCAGATGACCTCACAGCCCTTTGCATTTAATTGAAATTAATTGATGGAGAGAAGAAGGTACCCATAACCCTTGCTTTATCATTATTTTAATACTTATTTTAAATGTAGTTGTGTTAAACTCAGACAGTTTTGCTGATGTGAACTGCTTTCTCATCATAATATAATGGAAATACTCAGCTTTGGTTCAGTGGTTTCTGGCCTGAGGTGCAGTTTACAGCAGTCATTTAATCAAAACCGTCGAGTAAGAGACATTTATGGTATTGTAGCCCCTTAGAATAAATAGCCTGCACTCTCAGTATAGCATGGTCACTTTGTCGAGCCTCAAAGGATACTGGGTAATGGCAGCTGGTCATGAATCTATTATTTATTTATCAGGTTCTGAGCCCGAGAAAACCGTCTCTCCTGCAATTTTGGTCTCTCGTCCCAAAATCTGGTCAGTACGTAGGATGTTGGCTGTGCTAACAAATAGTATGAGATGCAGGAACTCTTGTAGTAAATAATTTAATTCATAAAAAAAGATGTCAACCATGCTTCTTCGGGACTTGTAAGGAGAAATGTTTTGCCTTAGAGTCATTGTAATCCTGACCACCCACACCAGACTCATTATTGGATTTTCATTATTAGGTCCAGTTGGTATCAGCTCCTGGTGCCCAAATAAACATCTCTCCAGGATGCTCTGTGTTCTCTGTGGGTCTTCAGACTTTCCAGTGGTATGTTAATAGTTCTGATGATTGAATCCATCTACCTTGCTGGTGGTCTTCTTTTCTTACCATCAATTTTTCCAAGCTTTATGGCTCTGGTTATTCTCATAATATTCCCGAAAATAAGTGAATTTCATGTTTGATTTTTTTTCTATGTTTTCCTTATGGTGTTCCTAAAAGTTGTCACCAGCACTAAATTTCAAAGGCATCTGTATACTTCCACTTCTTGATTATCAAGCTTATGTAAGAGTTACAGAGAATCTGAACAATTACGGCCTTTGTTCTTGGAGATACTTTCTTCCCCTCTGGGTCCCACTAAGTACCAGTCTGCAATGCATTTAGCCGCTGTTGGTTGCTCTGTTGATGAATTGAATGCCCTACAATCCCAGTCACTCTGTGTCAGGTGTCCTCTGTTATCTCTTCCTGGGATATTCCTGACTTTTACTTACTCCGGCTTATGGACTTCCAGGCGTCCATATGCTTGAAATTGAAATTGCATCACCTGTCTATAGCCCAACCTTCTGGGACAGCTGCCGGTGTACAAATTCAATTTGGGGTGGGGGTGGGAAGTATCACCACAGATGTACACTGAAGGAACCTGTAAGCATATGTCATCTCCTGGTCGTCCGTTAAGCAAGATGCTCCATCACGCAGATGGGATAAATTTTAACACGTTAGCACACCAAGGTCAGAGATAAAAATGGGACATGGGGCTTGGGCAAGGGAGGGGAGGTTTATTGGTCTGGAACTTCCTTGGGGGAGAGCAAGACCAGTTCATACATAATGTTGAGTATCAGGAATGTCTGAATGTAATCTGTATGCTGGACCCTGGTCACCTGACTTTTCCACACAAGACGGTCGTAAGACAGACAAGTTTCCACAACATGAATCAATTATGAACAATGACAAGCTGACACTGACAAGGTGTCTGCATGAAAAAGACCAGCAATGGTCCAATATAGGCATGATACAAATGTAAATGCAGGATGGAACATTCCAGTTGAAGAAAGCTTAATGTCCTTGTCAGCTGTTACTGAAGGTCAAGTCATGGAGGATAGCTATGCAGCGTGTCACACAGTGCGCGATGGTGGGATTGGGCGGACCCCCCTCCCAATCCTGTCTGAGATGTTAAGACTGTGCATTCAGGTGGGTGATGGTGAATCTGTGGTCATCAGCGTGGATTCCACCCCCCCCCACCCACCAGCACCAAACCATTCATTCTGTTACAGATTTATGGGTTACTGACTCGTCAGTGATGGATACTGACATTGTTAGATGTGACACCCCCATTGTAGAGGCTGCAGGGCGCTGTTAACTGTCACGGTGTCGTGGGGATGGGAGGAAGTGATATCGGGGGCCCATATCACACGTGCGTCACATCGTCGGTGGGAGATGCACAGCAACACAGAGGACCACGATTTATTTACAGAAACATTCTCCAAATACGAAGGGCTTGCTCTGGCCCCCTTTTGTCTCCCTGTCACTTTGCTTTGAATATAACTGTGTGCAATCAACCATAAATGCTTCAATTCCACTCCATTGCACCATTTAGATTTACCAAATACTTCTCTCAGGAAGTGTTTTGTGAATAAAGTACATGCAATAAAAAATTATTTTTGACATTTAGATTGAGATTAAGATTTTATTCATGCTGGGGCGAAATTTTGGTGCGTACTACAACAGGGACAGGTTGCATAGACAAACATACATATAGTGTCAAGCAGACAAAATGCACACTAAACATAATTCTAACCAATAAATGTAGCATAAACAAATTTGAAAAGCACACAGTACAGAAGTAGTATATCCTGAAAACAGAATATTGAGGTATTACAGAAATACATATGTACTGTACAGACAATAATAATAATTCGTATTATTCTAATAATAATAATAATAATAATAATAATTATTATTATTATTATTATGGTAATGGATAGAAGTGGATGTTTTATGGCTTGGAGTGGGGAGTTTGGAAATGTGGAAACCTGTTTCATTTTCCTGAATTATCATCAGCCTGCATAGTTTTAAATGTAATTGTATTAAGTATGGTGCGTGTGATCTTTAGGCTGGGATGTTTGAACTAGTGGTGTGCGATACTGCTAAATTTGGTATCGACCCGATACCAAGTAAACACAGGGCCAATATTACTGATACCAATACCAATACAAATACTTTTTACTTACAGAGGCCGCTTAAGTACTGTGTAGTGGACATCAATGCATCATCAATGTGCTAAATCTGATTTAATTTTCATAACCACCAAATGATTTTGTGAATTCTGCACTCCACATTTAATTAGTTCATTATGTGCCTGTTAAAACTCAGGACAGATTTTTTTAGCAAAGATTTGAGTAAAATTAAAAATGTTTTTTATTGTTGTAATGAACTAAATTTAGAAATGTGCAATCTGCATAAATTTTTGGAGAATAAATGTTTTAAAACTTAAATTGCTCCTTTCAAGTTACTTATTTAGAAACAACAATAAGAAATAAATCTCCCCTTGATTACACTTATCTGCTTTTATAAACAAAGTGCACACGGTTATTTGTGAAAATGAAAGTAAATAACGTGCAAATAACCAAGGAAAAGCACAAGCTGCTCTCGGCCCTAACTCCCAGCCTTTGGCTCCTCTCTCTGCCACTTCTCTCTGCTCTACACCCCCAAACTGGAACAGTATCGATCCATCACGCTGGTATCGATCCGATACCAACACCAACGCTATCGATACTATTGATATTTCGATCGATCCGCCCACCCCTAGTTTGCAGGATACACAAATATAGAATAATATAGGCACGTGGTAGCTCATGGAAAGCAGCGATGGAAAATTCTTTAACTAACTAAGGCTCACTGGTGATTGGTGCTTGAAGGACTCCTGATCTCAGCACCGACTGTGCAGGGACTCGTCTTCCAATACGCTACACAGGGTCCACTTGGCAGAAAGTTTGGTTGTTTTTCACGCATGATCAGTACAGGCATTTGTGGTGGCCTTTTTGGTGCTGAGGGTATAGTCCAATAGGCTGGAAACCTTGGTCACGGTCCTTCTGCGTGACCGCTGAAGAAGCCAGCTCCCAAAGCGCCATAGATGGTGCCTCTAAGCAGTCTGCCCATCCGTATGGCTCATCAAGGCAACCATGCTTGGGGAGTTTCTGCTTCGGTGGATCTTCTGCATATGAATAGTTGATCTATTTGTTCTGCAAACACACACGAAGGATGGATTCTCCTAAACAAACATATATATTTTGTCTTCTACAAATCATTGTTGGTTCCTCAGCCAGCATGGTTCCCCTGTGGGCCGTCTTAAAGCTTCATCTCTTTCAGACCAATAAAAAGGGGAAGCCCCAGTGCCTTTGACTTCCACCCTACTTGGAATAATATGGATCCCGGTCTCCCCCAGGGTAAAATTCTGGCACCATGATGCTTGGAATCGAATGCTGGGGCATACGTGGCCTCTGAGGAAGGCTGTCAGAGACTCGCGCCTGGTTGCGGGGCGAGGGGGGGGGTCAGCCAGCGGAAATGAGGGGGGTGTCGCCATACAGAGCTGGAGATGATTCCTGATGTTGACCGATGATGATTTCATGGGGATAGAACCTTTAACGACAGCATGGAGACAGATAAGGGAGGGCTGCAGCTGGTGTCTGTCTTGATGGTCTATGCTTGTGTACCTTTAATATGCCACCGTTTGTGGAGCTTGTCGTCCTACCGATGTACATCCCGGCAGCTCACTGAGACCCTAAACCTCATATATTCCCCCACTGAAAAGCTGTATTCACCCTCTTTATGAGAATCGCAATACCTCTGTTATCCCTGAGGAAATTACTTGTGATTACAGACTGCACAGCACACAACTGCACAAAAAAGACGAAATATGATGTACCACATTCAATATAAAAATGAAGTACAACATATGGACATAGTAATTATGGGTGGGTGGTTATGAAAAAAAGGACCATGCCGTTTTGATAAATATAAAAATTTATAAATTTTGCAGGTAAATTGTTGCATGAAGAAAAAGAAAAAGAAATAGACAGATATCAGTAAAAATTGCTAGTATTGCACGTGCCCTGAGTGATTTACCGGTTGTACAGTCTGATGGCCGTCGGAAGGAATGATTTCCTGAGTTGCTCAGTGGAGCATTTTATGTTGAATCTACGACCAGATCTGCTCTTCTCTCCAACCACAACACTGTGAAGCAGGTGAGTCTGGACACCGTCCTCCTCTCTGCTGCAGTGGCCAGTCCCTCCAAGGACCAACCCAGCCCTCCTATCTGCTTGACTAGTCTGTTGGCATCCCCCACCTTTACCTTTTTGTGATCAGCTGTGTATCCGATATGTGTATTTCCCATGCATTTCAGTGCAGATCCAAACATCCCAGGCACCAGGAGCTGGACGTTTAAATGAGAAGTGAATGTATTTGTACTGACACAGGTAAAAATGCTGATGCTGGTAGACCGTATGCAGTATACATTTTCAAATCCACAGCAAGTATCAGTTGCTAGACTTTGGACCTGGACTCTCCCACAGTCTTCGGCTTATGAATAAATGGCTTCTCACGGTCTCCACAGCCCCTGGTTCTTATTTCGTTTCTAGGCACAGTTATTGTGAATATTATTTCAGGGTCCTGCTGACTGACAGACGACAGGTGTTCCCCATCTCTGCCAATGGGATGTTTTTCTAGGGAAGTGGAGAGCTGGGAAAATTTCCTTCCCTCTATTTGCTTATTGTTGTTAATTAAGGTGCCTTTATCTTACATAGATTACGGTATTTCCCACTTCATAGTACAGCTGGCATTATGTGGAATATGTTTGTAAGGGTGGTCGTGCTTTGATTTTAACATGATTTTATTTCTTGTCTAGGGGGATAATGTCCTGCATGTGCACCCTACCTAAACTTGTGCTTCGTACCTTTTAGCTACCAGAAAAAACATTCCCAGGATTCATCATTGTTTTGATTGACAAATGTTTGCATTGGACTCGGTGCCAATGAAGCCCAAGTTAGCCAACTGATATAAATTGGCAGGATTTTTATTTTCTACTAAAGGTTTCCGGGTCAATAGCTCTCATTGTTGATGGTTACATAAAAGAACAGCGTATAAACTGAAAGGGACAGAAGCCCGCGTGTCGCCTCTTAACTGCGGGTTCCGGAAGGCCATCTCCAGCAGTGTTCTGGAATGGAGGTCCAGTGATGTGTGTTGCAGACTCGGGGTGGCCTACAAATTGGCCTTGTTTCTCTGTCCTACATCTTATCTTATTTATACGATTATATTATTTCCCACATGTATTTTGTATTCATTAATGCACCTTTTGGGTTGTCATTAACTTAATTTTGTTGTGTTACACAATGACAATAGAGTGCTTGAATCTTGAATCTTATCTGTGCAAGAGTAAAGGCTGGTAAGCAATGAGAACTTAGATAAATTGTTTAATTTTGTAATTTATTTGTATAAACAGTAAAACACTGTTTAGATCAATGGTCAGCAACCACCCCCCTAGGTAGGTAGATAGATAGATACAAACAAACATATATACATATATACAGACATATATACATATAGAAGGAAACTGTAGGTTTACAGTGGCTGAATACACACACTGAGACAGTAGAAGGACATTTAGACCTTAATAGAAAGTACCAATAAATACTGTAATAGACAACAATAAACAGTTACATTGCAAGGAATGTCAGGGAAGGTATTATGTGGAATTCTGTAGTAATGACAGAAATAAAATTCCAGTCCAGGAATAAAAAATTCTTATCCAGGAAAAAAATCTTTTTATTTAAGCCAACTTTGGTACTTTGTTTCAGTGCAAGTGGTCTGGAGATGATGGGTGCAAACGAGGCTGGCTGGCTCCTGTCCCCCTGCCCATCCGGAAACGTCTGTCTGGCTAGACAGAGAGGGGAAATTGGGAGGTTATCTGAAGCCGGGCGAATCGATGTCCCCGGGGCTTGTTTCTCGTTGTCTGACATCCTGAGCTGCATCTCACACGTCCCCAAACTAAGTCACAAATAGCAGTGCCAATGGGTTCAACGTAAACTGATAATAACACGGGCGTAGTGGCGAGCTCACATGTGACCTTACAGTGACATTCCGGAGGATGGCGAGACAGCTGGTGCTGCTGATGCGATTGGCTTGGAGGGGGGAGGGGGGTGTGCAGGTGTGCTTTCGCGTTTCCACGGCAACTGTCATTTCCCTAGGTGGCCACGTTTTTTTTCCACCGATCAATTGTTATCATTCGTTCCGACTTTTATGGTACCGGGGGCTCAGCGCAGAGGTATCGGCGGGCAGTGTTCATCGATGCCGTCTCCCAAGCTGTGGCCATGCTCGGAAGGTAACCGGACCCCATAATGCCTCTGTGGCGAGCCACGCCAGATCCCAGTAAACCAATCAGATTGCAATATGCTTAGGAAGCCAGCTTTACTGCGCCGGTCCGGTTGGATTGCGAGCGCCGACCCTGAGCGCCTGATGTTCCAGCTGTTCCCCATATCTTTTCAGGGCACGCTCTGTGTGGGGTCTGCGTCACGCTGACTATGGCGAAGTGGCCGGTTCTTTCTAAATGAAGACACTCACACTGTATGGAAGCCACTGCAGGTGCTCTCGTTGTTTGTGGCCATGTGAAGGAGGGTAAATCGTGTTGTGGGCATATCGGACAACGGTGAGGATATAGCAGGTGACTGGGAGGTTGGAGGTAATTCATTTAGAGGATTTCCCCATAACTGTAGAGGATTTCCCCGTAATTTTCTACAAAGCTTTGTAATAAATCGGCATCATCACCCATCTGTGAGTGTTTGCTTTGGCCTTCCGAAAGGTCCCATTGGCAGGTCACTGCATCAGACCCCGCGGCTCTTCCTTCCAGGGTCCCTTTATAGCTGGGGGGTGGGAGTGGGCTGGGGTTGTCCACTGGTTACCCGCTTGCAGATACTTATTCATCATCTCTGCTGGCCTGTCGGTGTGTGTTTATTTTTGTGGACTTTGCAGTCTGCAGAGAATGACCTCGTAGCCGCCGTGCCAGCTCAGAGAGATTTAATTTATAGCGTTTCCACCGCATTCACCGATTCTGACTCACCGGACTGGTGGCCAGTCCATTTTTACCGGTTCATTTTGTGAATCTGTGCTTAATTACGCTTAATTTACTGAGCTGGTAATCCTTCTCCTGACATATTCTCCATGATCTCCCTTTTAAAATTGTCTGTAATGAGCTGTATAATTCACAGTACATCTATTATCCTTTTCTAGTTAAAATACACTGATTCGTTTGTGGAGGTCTGGAACCTATCCCGAAAGCTATGGGCACAAAGCAGGGAATAACCCCGGACGGGGCGTCAACCCATCGCCAGACACACACATTATTCACAATGTGGTAACTCCAATGCACCTGTTTTTGGATTGTGGGGGGTGACACTGGAGTACTCAGAGGAAACCCCACGATGATATGAGTAGGATATGCAAACCTCACATATGGAGTCAGGGCAGAGACTCTAGTGCTGGTCTCTAGAAGTGTGAGGTAACCGTGCCAGCCGCCGCACCTCTGTACCATACCAGTTAAAATACAGTTTTCAAATGTAAACAACTTGTTGGTCAGGCTCTGAAGGCAGATTGAAAATGGTCAGCTGATAGTTTAGTTTCCAGGTGAGCGGATTCCATCTAACACAGAAACCGCCGTTAGCCCTGTTATGGCCTTGCTTCCATTTGTTCTTTAAACCAACTTCCTTAATTAGTAAATATAAATATATATATATATATATATATATATATATGTTTTTTATCAAGCAGTTGCTAGACTCACTCTGCTGCCTTGAATATCAAAGCTGGGGCTCCTCATAACTGGGCCCAATTCCACGCTTCAGCAAAATTCTGGTTCGGCTTCTCGGGAAGTAGCTGTGCGGTCGGGCGGTCGGTGGGTGCCACTCTCTGCCATGCCGGACTGCGCCGGGGAACCTCAGCGTACCGCTCTGTGTGTGTATGTGTGTGTGTGTATGTGTTTTGCTTCTTTTTTGGCCTTTCTGATTCTCGTCATTTCTGTCAGTGCCGGGCGTGTGTTCCTGTCTGAGCACTAAAGACCCGATGCCGGCCCTTCCTATTTTCGCCGGGCCCTGTGAGAAAGTCCGGTGCGCTGCCCCGCCCCTCCTTTGCCGGAGCTCAGAGAACAAATGCGGGCAGAGAAAATACGGCTTTAATACTTCCTGCCATTTAGAAGGATTGTTTACCTGGCCCGATACTGAAAGGGGAGGTTCCGGGCCGCCTGCCTGCTTCTGGCAGGTTACGTGGCGACAGAGGCTGTATTTCCAGCTGGGTATGAGAGCTTGGGCCGAAACGAGGCCTGAATCTCACTCGAGGCCCTTTGTTTCACTGCACGGGCTGCTGCGATACCACCAGGTTATAGAGGCTCAGCCACCCGCGGGAAGTGCAGTCAAAGAGCGCAGTACTCATAAGGAACTAGAGAAGAAGAAATCATTTAAATTGCAGCATGTCATCTCAAGAAAGCATGGCTGTGTTCATTTTCTGCCGGCCCTGGGAATGTCAGGAGAGCCCTAAACGTTTCGTATTGCGAGCACAGCATGGCAAAGAAAAGGCGCATTTTACTGACTTTTACTGGCTTTTAATGAGCGCAATCTCAGGGGCCCGGCGATTTGACTGAGGACTAGCAGTATTTCCTTGCATTTTGATCTTCTTTGGGGATTTTGTGGATTTTAGACCACAATGTTGGCCTCTTGGAACATGCAGAACATAGTATCAAATACATTATCTGAGCATAGCTCTTAAGAGATACAATGTGCGTCATTCTGCATCACTGAAGCATTCAGCCCTTCCCCTCATCCATTCATTTGTCCATCCATCCAGCATTATCCTCTCCTCTTATCCAGTTCAAAGCTGTGGTATTCCTTCAGGCAGCTCATATTTAAGAACTGCTGTCTGTTACTGAGACACTATAAATCTGAACTGATTATGCCTTTTGTCCTCCATCAATAAAGCCACAAAAACCTAATAACCGAAATAAGAGTGGAAAACTGGCAAGCATGGTGAAACGGACTCAAAGCATAGCCCTAGGTTCTTGTAACTTCAAATGGACTTTGTGGCAGCCATGGCACGGAGTGCAGCTTCATAACTCGCACTGATTCCCGATCAGATATCCATGCTATAACTTCCCTGGCGCCCTTAATCCCAACATTCGTAGCAAGTAGAGGCAAACGAAGGCATTTGGAAATCGAGTCGACTCCGGGTGATGTGGGAGGAGAGTGAAATCCACTCTTTTAGCGAGTAAGTGACACTGGAACAAAGTGGACTGTTGATGGACAGACTTGTTCCTCCGGGAAAGGGCTTCTCCTCGAGCTAGCAGGGGGTGGTGTCTGGTTGGGAGCAATGAGGGTACTCCTCTCATCGGGGGGGGGTCTCTTTCGGCTCCTATCCTCCCTTGGGTTTCTTTCGAGGTTGTGCTAGGCGATTCTCAGTCCGACAGCGTGATAAAATGAGTCTGACAGCCTGTGGCGGGCACGCAAAGGTCTAGGACACCGGAAACTCGGAGGAGATTCCCTTCCTTCATGTCTGTATTAGTGTGGCGTCACTGATGTTAAGAATCCCGATTGACATCAGAGAAGTATAGCTTGAAGCTGGCATCCAGTCTGGTGTTTATGCATTAATGCATAAGGAAACACTATGACCTCATTGCAAAGCAGTTTTCCTGACTGAGCACCTCTTGTAGGAAGCCGGAGGCCCTCAGAGTGATTAGTTGACAGAAGTCTTTGAGTGTTGCCATGTGCTAAGTGCTTAGCTGAGCCGAACGGCGCCTCTTTATCTTCCCCTTGGCAGTGTCGGCTTCACCCGTTTGTCACGCCTGGACGTGGTGACGTGTGCGATTCCAGGAACGGTAAGCCCTGGTGCCACGGGATGGCTGATGCTTCCATATGAAGAAGTGGGGTCTTGTCCATTTATAAAGCATTAACCGTTGATCTGACACCATTCATACCGCGATTTTCGGCTTTGGGGTCTCTGCGTCCTCTCGCCATTTCGCTTCGGCAAAGGGTAGATTTATTCTAAATGAAAGGCTGGGTTTCGTGTGCCAAACTCAGACTTGTAAAGCTACAAGATGCTGGCCCTTTATTCCTAGCAGGGCTTGTTTGTGAGTTAAAAATAAATATTATATATATAGTTGTTTTGCTGAATCCTCTCTGCAGAATCACAGTTCTCCAGATACTCTTTAACATGAGCATTTGTTCATTACCTGCCATGCAAGGCTTTGCCAGTTAGAATGCCACATTCTCTCTTGAATGGGCCCATCCCCGTTTAGTCTATGAGGAAGAACTGCACCTGTTTTCCCCTTGTCTGAGAAGTGCCAGTTTTTTACATGCATTTCGGTGGTAACGTTCCTGAGACTCCACAAAAGCGACAAAGAGAGAAGAAAATGGATTGACACAGCTGCGTTCTCCCTTGCACCGTGACGATGATTCCGTGGTTTGTCAGCCGCAGTTTACTTCCCAAACCTGCCCTCTCACTAAACGTGACTGACAGGGATGAAGTTACTGTCTCTCGCCTTAGGCAGCAGAAACACATCGGTCTGTCTGAGTGCGCAAAAATGAGCAGTTATGCTAATTCACCCAAAGAAGATAATGTCAGTCATACTTCTCCAGAGCACGTTGTTGATGCCTCTCTCCGGCATCAGGTAATAAACCGCCCTGAGGAGCTGAAACCAGTTTAATGGTGTGACACAAATTCTGGTGAGAGTGGTGTCGTACGGTGGGAATAATTGCATATGGTAGTGGCCGCGTGTTTATTTATCGCGTGCAGTTGCATGCCATCCCGGGTTTCCCACTTAGCACCGAGTAGCGGAGATGAAACGAGCTCGTTATCGTCTGGCTCCTTCCTGGTTCCTCTCCAGTATGCCCAGCAGGCTTCTTGCCCTGTCACTTATGCTGGATGTCACGGAGTGCCCCCCCCCCCGAACCCCGACCTCGCGTGAGAAGACAAAGCCCAGAATCTAAAAGTCACTTCGCGCCCTCGGATGGGAGACCACCGAGCTGCCAGGTGACGTTTTTCCCACGATTCCGAATGGAAGCACATCCAACTTAAACTCTCCGAGTAGTCTGGGAAGATGGAAGTCATTTATACAGCTCTGGATTTTTTTTTCTCCTGGATATGGCTGGAAATTAATGCAATGCCAGAGCTCGAAAACATTAGCTGACATGATACAGTGCCCTACTAAAAGTACACTATGTTAGCTATTATATAATCATCGTCTTTTGGATAAGGCGGGCTGTGCTGGTGAATGAGTTCATTATTATTTATTTCATTGGAGTTACCCTACAGTTACCCAGCTCTGCCTGGATCATATTCCTGATATTATACGGCTTCTGCTGCTGTGTTCCCTTTTATTACCCATCAAATGAGGAAGTAATAATGGCCCCTGACAGACGTACGTAACGTCACACCGCGCTGTATCTCGCGGAGGCTTCCATGTGGTGGCGGCCCGGCAGGAGTGACTCTGATTTTCCCTGGCGATCTCCAAGTGAGAAGCCGGGACTGGAGGTCACACGCACAAGGACAGTTTGCTGAGGCGCGTCGCTGCCGGGGTTCTGGAAGCTTGGGAGGCGCTCCGGTGCTGGCGGCAGGCCTCCGCAGCCTGACATATCCCCGGGGCTTGCAGATGGGGATTTCGGCTGATTACAGCTGGCATGTCAGTTATCTTCTCTGCCTCACTCCCCCTGCCTCACTCCCCCTTCAGATTGATATCAGTAGTATCACTTTGTCCATTTCTAACTGCTTCCTTACAGTCACAGTTGGGTAAGGAAACCTGAGACTCTGGGCATAAGAGGCTGCTGATTTGAGTAATGCCAACAGGTGACCATTTGACTTCACTTATCTCTTTCTCTCTCCATTCAGCTGTAGTATTTTTTTTTTCTTCTTCCCTCCATACGTCCATATTATGACTGCTACGGGTGCGAGTAAGTGAGACGAATGCCAACTAAGTGATGGTATTTCAGGCCAGGCAGTGAGTGATGTTTCCATCACACTGGAGGGTAATTGTGTTTTGCGTGTGCTTATTATCGTGGGGGAATTGAATCCTAAATCTCATTTGGAACAAAGAACTGTAGGCCGAAACTGCCCCCCCCGGAAAATGAGTGGCTGTGTGTTCTAATAAGTGCCAGTCCAATCAGCACTATGAAGGGCAACAAAGTGATGTTTAGCCCTGGAGCACCGCCAATCAGAGCATTGTAGGGCCTTCGGGTACGTGAATGTCAAATGAACTGCCCTCAGATTCTTTTAAATTACTGAGGTCAAGACATATATGTGTTTTAGTAAGTATATGTCCTGTTATTGTGTGGATGTGGTGACTTGGTGCAATACTTACCACCTTAAAGTATCATTAATTAAGGGAACATGAATTGATTTCCCGAGCGTGTCACCTGTGTCCCCATGGCCTCACCTGTCACGGTCGAGGTCTTGGATGTATGCTGTGCTATACAGGTTTTATCTTTTTAATTGTTAAGCACAGCGAAGCACCAGCCAAAACCATCATATAAAGAATGAAAAGATCGACCTGCTTGTTAGGAAATCTTTGAGTTTGTGAAAAGCACCTTCTTTGATATAGATTATTTTCTTCCAAAAATGGTACTAATATTATAGTTTCGGTCCTTTGGTGAAGACATTTCATACCCATCTTCGTTACAGATTTTCAGCTCTCAGTGAAAGCTATCCCAAGTGCACGCTAATGTGGTCCGCGATGCCCAGCCTGTTGCAGTTCACTGTTGCAGTCCCTCCCGACATCATGGGGCTGCTCACGTGGCTCTGCTCCGGGTCTCATTCTCATTCCTGTCTCCGCCCTCCGCCAGCTCCGACCTGATGCCTTGATTTACGAGTCGATCTGCTGCAAATCAGGCCCACGGCGATCATGCTGAGGAAGGCCTCGCGCCTCGTTGCTTTCCCGCTAAGTCTTCCATTAAAGGAAGTGGTACATTCCAGTTTAAGTGTGTTCTGCCTAGAATTAACCTGCACTTTGTCTCCGTTTATTGCTGGCTCTTTGTCAGCACACTCTGGGTGTGTGATGAGTGAGTCTGTGCGCTCGGTCGCTCTTTATCGTAAATTGCACTATGACCAGCGCCGGCTCAAACTTTTCAGGGGCCCTAGGCAAAGCTTTATTTGGGAGCCTCCCTACCAAGATAACTGATAATCATTTAACTTCCTCCGCAACGCAGATAATTCAAGGGTCCTAGTCAACTTCCTATTCCTATGCCTATATATATACACAGACACACTTAGCCTGGGCCCTCTTGTGCCGATCTGGCCCTGCCTAGTTTGCCTGTGCCTGGATCCGGTCATATCTAATAGAATGGTGTCATACTTTTCTGCTAGGTTTGCACTGGGTTTTGGTGCCGAGTCCGTTTGCTCACATTTCACCTATGGCCGTGTAGATGAGTTCCGACTGGGTCAGTTAAGTTATGTCTACAGGAGGCCTGCCTACTGTCATTTAGCCGCACTGCAGGGTAGGCCGCCTGGAGTGCCTGGTGTGTCAGTGTCTTTTGGTCAGCAGAGAGGCAGAAGATGACATTCATTCTCAGTCAGGTTCTTCCTCTTCCTAGATTGTGTTGCTGTCATGGTGATTAAGGACATGATCTCTCTTTTTTTCAGTGTTAGCATGCCCAGGGGGAGTGGGCAGCCAGGTGACCTTGGACCCTCAAAGCCCTTTTTTCTCCCTACTTGGGAGTTTTTGTTCCTCTCCTCCGTTGCCAATTGGCTTTCTGTCTTTCTTTCATTTATTTTTCTTTAATTTTCCCTGTTTTGCATTATTCTTTCTTAAAGCTGTTGTAATATAGCACAACACACCAATGTAAAGCGCCATGGGGCGCTATATAAAAATAAATTGAATTGAATTGAAGATAGATGCAGTGTATTACACTGCATGGCATAAAAATAGGTTTATCCTGGTTGACCGGTTTGTGTAAATGTGACTGCAGATCCACACTGGACACGTTTGTCTGACTTGCATGTGTGCAGGAGCATTCCTGCTCCAGAGCCGTGGGTTGTCCAGCATCACCTCACAGCTGGCTAAGAGCACAGCTGGACAGCTCTTCAGTCGCTCAACCTGCGTCGGGAGCAGGCTGAGTGAAATTCTTTCGATGTCACGTCGCTGAGGTCCAGTGTCACTGGCACTCGGATTCCTTTTTTTATGGACGTTTAATGGTAATTAGCAGCAGCTGCTGGCGATGGCCCTGAGCTGATAATGTTAGGATGTCCTGTCTGGACAAACTTAAGGCAAGCAAGGAGGCCCAGCTGAGAGAGATTTCAGCAGCATCGTTCCTGTCCACACCAGGAAAGTACCAGCAGGGCCATCTAACAAAACAATGGAACATTGACATATATATATATATATACACATATATATATATATACACACGCTGGACTTACGCATGCCGTGATCCTGTGCAGGTGCACCCAGATAAAACAGGACTAGCTGATAAGTGGTGCGCTCGATCGTCTGTGCACGGAAATGAATTCACACAAAATATTGAGTGACGTTAATGTGCACTTCAGATACGCCGGAGGTTGTGAAGCTGTCAAATTATTACAATTGTGATTTCTATTACTGGCTGCTGAACTGAGTGATTAAAGCAGTATTACGCCGTGAGAACTTAGTGAGAATGTACAATGCGTCTTGGTATTGCTCCGTTCTGTGTAACACTTTGCACACTCTTCATGTTTTGTAGTTTAAATGACCAACACTAATGTGTAGTACAGGGACCCCTAAGTGACTGGGGCCCTAAAAAATTTGGAACATAACTGAATTGGTCTAGTTTGGGGGCCCAAATGATATGCTTTCATGGGGCCCAGAACCACTAGCACGACTCCTCGGTGCAAATGTATGAGCGAATTCCTTAGAAACCAAAGTGTAGAAAGGTGGGATCTTATAAGCTGTGCTGCTGAACCAGTCATTCTCTTTTTCCACTGTCATCGCTGAGACGAGAGCAATGCTCAGCATCATCAAACGTCTCACCTTCCGGAAAATGTAGTAAATGCACAAGTTACTCAGCCGCCGCGTTCTTGTTTCACCACTCATACTGCTGGTCACAACATACTGCTCACAGATGGATTTTAGTGTTTGCCATTACTACGGTAATGGAAATGTGAAGAGAAACCTTGCCATGTTTTATTTTTTTTCTCCGCGATGCATTTGTGTGGTCAGCCTGACCCCCGGTTCCCCCTTGCTTTTGGCTGGGGGGGTGGGATGCCCTGCCGAGCCTGATGGACGGCCTCGTTTCCATTAGTGCGCTCGTTCCCTGATTCAGGTTCTGGACCAGAGACATAGAGCGACGGGAGGGGGGCAAATGGGATAAATGGGGCCGACGGGGAAGTTTAATTTGTGAAGTAAAGTCCGGCATCCTGCTCAGTCCCGTGCACTGAAAGATTGGCGCTTTACTGGGGATTAAAATGTGGAAGATGAAGGAGCTTGACCCTGTGAAGTAGGCTGGCCAGCCACAGGAAAGGCCTGACAAACCAATGCCATTATCAGCCTCCTGCTAACATATTATCATACTATTATGGAATAGTGTTGCCTTAAATATCATTGTGCTCTGAGTTCAGGGCTGGTTACACGGGATTGCACTTTGAGGTTTGAGGTTGTACTCTATAGCTTATAGGGTGCCCCTGGGTGCGGATAGTGAAGCCGGGTTGCTTGAGTTTATTCTGGACTTGGACCATGCTGGGATACAGCTTGTAGGCCAGACCTCCATGGCTCTGTAGTTATCTTGTATTGCCACAGATGTTTCCCCTTGCACCAGTGCTGTCTGTTTGATTATCTGCTCACGGCCTTGTTTCCAGGTTTTTGAGGCTGTGTGACTGTGGCGTTACTGTCTTTCTTTTGATTAAGTGTAATAAAACACCCATTGTGGCGAGACCTACAAGTGTTGCCCGACAGACTTGCATTGAACTGGTGTGGCCTAGTTAATCTTTATCTTCGACCAAAGAAGACTCTCGTGCTGCTGGGTGTGCGTTAAATAACAAGGAGGCTCTTCCTCTAATCAGTAGGACCTTCTGCAGAATGAATGGGCGATTCTTTAGCAAAGTTGCTAACATCACGCTGTGGTGACGATCAACACACATGTCCTTCTCACAAGGTACCTAATAAGGTCATTACTCATCCTGTGGATTTCCTGTCTGTGTCTAGACATGACTACACGATCACTTCCATGGAAATTTAAAATGACTTGAGCTGAAGGTTGGATGTCACCCAGGGCTTGAAATCTTTTTCTGCTGTGATGTCTCAACCACATGCTCTTGTAGCAACATGGCTACACCAGACGTTTTTTGGAATGATTAACATCCTTCTGTGTGGATGTTTAATTGGGGAAAGTATATGACTGGTTCTAAGAATGGAACTGGATGACCTTTTTGAGCTGGATGGCTCTTTTTAATAGTCCTAAGTGTTTTTCGATTATGCTGTTTTTGTAAGCATACTGACAGAACGCTGGCAGGAAATAGGCCTGGGTAACTGTGGTTGGAGTGCATACATGGTTGAGTGGAAATCTTACGTACTTACATACGTTCTCACTGAACTCATTGAACTGATACCACTGTTTACGCTTCATGGGCCTGTGTAGCTAAGAAGATCACGGAAAAGAGGAAAACTTGGTCTCAGAGACACCAAAGCAAGAACCAGAGCAGATCAGTTCTGAATTTAAGGAGTTGAACAAAAATAGGATTCCCGCAGTTAAGTTGCTAAGAAGTTATTATCTGGAAGTGATTTTCTTCCATGACTCAAATAAAGAATAATCGAAAACAAAGCACACTTAAAATGTAGTTTCTCACTATAGTCAGTATAGATAGTCAGTCAGCATTTTTTCGTAGGAATAAAAGTGCCAATGTACCCTGCTGTCTTTGACATCGACTTTCCTCTTGAATGTTTCCCTTGCTTCACCCAGCCCCCCGACTCCACCCCATCAGAAGCTCTGACTGGGCCTTGGCTTTCTGCCATACCCGATCTGGAGTTAATAGCCCTCCCGTCAAGTTTCCCATGATTATCTTACGGCGAGAGCCCACCACGAGTGTGTGCGCTGCACGGCTCACATTGTCATGATGCCCAGTCATATTTTTTAAGGTTAATTTAATCTTTTGGTCGCTACAGAAAGGAACAAAAAAAATGTAACTGATTGTGAGGGGAACAGAGGCACTGGAATTGGATCTGGCTATGAACTGATGGACATTGCAGGTTCTTAGTCTAGGGGCTTCGGGAATGGGACAATAATAAAAAAAGAATGTAAAATAAAAAAACATTGTTCCTTAGGTTAATCTGTGCTTTCGATTTGTTTGGTGTCTTCTGCCTTTAACGTTACGCGAAGCCCAAGACTTCATATCCTATGCAGGAATTACTCCCTCATGGGATTTTGGCCTGTGAGTCTGTATGGCAATTTAATAAAAAAAAAAAACAACTTTTGAATCTTGAATAAAATTGCTTTTTGTTGTTCACCTCTTGTGATTTCATCTGCAGGGGAATATCCACTGATGCTCCTTCTGTAGGTGCATTTATCTGCAGGGGAATATACACTGATGCTCC
>JAODKM010000058.1:25924413-25937983 GCA_026780845.1 Petrocephalus sullivani
CTTCTGTAGGTGCATTCATCTGCAGGGGAATATCCACTGATGCTCCTTCTGTAGGTGCATTCATCTGCAGGGGAATACCCACTGATGCTCCTTCTGTAGGTGCATTCATCTGCAGGGGAATACCCACTGATGCTCCTTCTGTAGGTGCATTTCTTGTCCTGTGAATTTTGTCCTTGTGCCTCCAGAGAAATAATTGGTCAACTTGCTTTTCACACCCCAATCTACTCTTCTGATAATTCTGTCATTTCTCCCCTCTCTTTACCATGTTTACCTCAGATTTGCGCCACTCTAAATTCTGTTCCAACTCATGACTTTCTGTTTGCCAGCTAATTCTTCAAGCCTTCGTGCTTGATTGCTTGTCTAATAAGGTTATTAAAAGGTTGTCTTTTCGTGGTTATTTTTCAATTGTAAGTAACGGAGCACTAAAAAAAGAAACTACTGAAATTAAACGTGTTGATCTCTGGTGCGGTATTGATTACTGGGGGCCTGCCTGTCATTTATGGCCGTAAGATGGGACAGGAATAGGAAGTCGTAGGAGTAACGAGATCCGCTTGTCATTCAAAATGACAGACAAACAGCTCCTCTGAGTGTCTTAGGCCATCACTCACTGTGACTGCGGCGTCCTCGCCAGCCTTTGGGTGCCCACGCCCAGGCCGTGAAGAGGAGACTGTGATATATAACTGTGACTTCTTAATAAGGGTTAATGTTATAGAGTGACATTAAAGGACAGACGGGTCATTGGTCAATTCTTGAGGCAATAAGAATTATTGTTAATTGATCGGGATTTATGACATGAAACATTATGATACTTCTTCCTTAGAGACAGGCATGGATTTAATACTTTTCAGTTTCTCTCTCGTCGTATTATTTTGCTATTATGTTGGGGGGTGCGGCTATTAAGCATACTTTGCTATAAATAATATAGTAGCCTGACAGACTTCAGGAATAGCTGGTAATTATACCTAGCATTTAATGTAATGCCCTGCTGCCTAGGCCTGATGTTATTGTTTGTGGGGCAAAGAACTGCAAAATTAACTGCTGTTGCTCCAATGTGGCCCGCGGTGACCGTTTATTTGGCAAACATTCCTCATTGAATTAGTATTTATAAACATGTTTAAACTTCTGGTAAGTACACTGAATGGGAAGGCGTGTTTTCTAAAATGATTATTTTTTTCTCTCCCATGCAATACACAAAGAATTCCCTTTATTTCTGGCGCACTGGGCCGCTCGCTTCAGAACGAACAGATAGCACTCAGCAAACAGCTCCCCCGTCGCTCCAAGACTCGCAGCCGGGTACGAGCTGAATAACCTCGCACGGCTAAATAATGGGGCTTTTCCCGGTGACAGCTACGCAGATGCCATGAAAGTGTTAGTTCCCCAGGAATAGTTCATGGGCTAGTGGAGTGTTAAAAATCACAGCTTCCCTCATGCATATTCCACATCGGAGCGTTAATTAATGCAGCACTCGGCCTGACACCCGCCGTACCCTCTACAGCGAGTGTGGGGGCCCTGCCCCTCCGCCCCATCCCCACTCATTCTGGCTAGCTGCAGATTGCCGATTGCCTCGCAGACCAGCACGAGGTCATAACTGCGTGTCTCCCAATGCGTTAACCCTCGAGTCCCCAGCCGTTTTACGGGTACCTAAACATGCGATCCTATCTGCTCGGCACGCAGCCGTTAACGCATCGGCCGTGTCGAAGGGGCCGTGACATGGATCAGCTGGACCCTATTGTGAACTCCCTCCCTCCCTCCCTCCCTTTGATTCGCACTAATTCCTCTGGGTAGCGCCGCTTGTCAGACGGCCCCTGCCTTTCCTTAGCGCTACCGCCTTTGCGTTTCCGTAGTTTTACCGCTGATCACGGTTGTATCTCATCACAGAGGAAATGTGCTGAATGCGGCAGGGACCATTTTAACCGCTCCTTCTGGAAACGGTTTGGGTCTCATTTTCCACGTCCCGTCTTTGTGGGATACATCTGGGATCATAATGTGAGCGGGAAGGCCGTGCAAGGGAACCCCCGAGTCCGTATCCTCCTGGGAAGCCTCTGTTTGGTCATGGTTATACATACATACATTTATACAGAAGGATCCTTGTGGCGGCAGGGTTATATGTATGTGTCTCTGTGTGTAATGTTTGTGTAATTTAAGTAGAATGTGTGCGTAAAGTATGTGACTCAAGTAGAAACTTTTGCAAGTGCTGCAGACGCCAAGGGAGCAACTTTCCAAAGGGGAGCCTACAAATCTACCCTGATCCAGCCCGTCGTTATTTTAGGCTTCCGGATATTTCCGTGGCGCTTTTACCTGCGCTCCGGCCGGGGACCGTTCCCTCAGTCTGCTTCTCTTTGGACGCGATCCACAGTTCGGCTACTGGTTTTACGAGAGGAAGTCCAGTCGTAATTAAAAGCTCTACAGGCACGCTGGCACGAGTTATTTATGTTGTAGAAAAAAAGAAACAGACCAATGAGACCTCTTCATTTCTCGGATGGCGCGGGCGACGCCGTTCAGCGAGTTGTTAAAACGCAGATGAAAATGATTCCTGTTCATTTTTTTCCCCGCTGAACCCCAGCCAGGCCCTGTAGGGTCTTTTTTCAGGGCAGTGCTCTGTGTGAATGGCGTAATACATTAACTGAAAGATGACCTCCCCCGTGTGGGCCGGCTCACCCCTGCCCTCCGCTCTGTGGGGAAAGTTCCGGTTCTGCCCGAGTCCCCGGCTGCCACGAGATCCCGCATCCACCTGCCAATTACCGTCCGCCTTGGCTACGTATTAATCCCAGGCGGAAGCCAAACATCTGGAAAGGTTAACTAAACTTCTCGGGCTTTTTTTTTCTTTTACGCTCGCATAAATCCTCGGCGCGTTTGTGTCGAGCCGTGTCCTCGCCGAGTTTCCCCTGGACTCTCGCGTGGTCCGATCGCGTAGACGTGTCTGCAGCTGGTGCAACGGATGACCTGAAAAGCCATTAATTGCGTCCCACTGGATGAGAAAGCCCACCTCTCCCCCTCTTATCAAATGCTGTGATGGTCACTGGAACTTAGGGGCCGCCTCGAGATGACAAATAGCTGAGGTGAAAATTCCACGCTGTAATCCAATCGGTCTTCCCCTTCCTCATAAACGTCTCCATGCGTCATGAAGTGACGGTACGACTCTGCTCCCTCCCTGGCGACCAAACGCTGACCATAAATATGGCTCCTGGCTCCAGCTCAGATATTTTAATGTGCACTACCTCATTTAGGAAGCAGGACTCCCTTAGTTCCGGCGATGTCTAATGGAGGCTTTTTGCCATCTTCAGCCTCTACGCTTGACCTTTTACGAGCAAACACAGAAGAAACTCGTGTGCCTAAGCAGGATTAATTGGAATTAAGATATGCTTGAAGCTAAATCCACGCAGCGGAACCTGATGATTTGGCAAGTTTTTTGATTCGGCGGGGCAGGTAAACGGCGTTTGCGGGGTCATTGCACGAGAGAGAGAGAGAGAGCGTCATTGCAAGGTGGAGCCTAAGCAAGAACGTGACCCAGAAACATCTGAGTCCCAGTCTATGATTTTCTGCCTTGCAATGAAGCACAGCACTGCTGGCGGTGATGGAGGTCTGGTTCCATGCACTGACTGCGAGGTGATTCTGGCTGTACATGAAGATACTGCATCCGGATTAATATATGTGCATAGCAAACACCTGGGCCGCTTTGTGTTGATTTATGGGACAATCAATGCGGCAGACAGGGAGTACAGATGGCTGACATGGTGCCTCCTTGCCTCATTTTGTTTATTTATTTATGCCTATAAAAGGGAGGCATTTCGAGACCTAGGGCAGGCTGTCTTCTAGCAGGGCTGTGCGGCGTGTTGGTTGAGCTGCAGATCCTCCGAGCTCCTACCATATCCCATGGCACGGGAGACATTCCCAGCTCGCTAGGTGTGCTGGCTTTCAGAAGCAGGCGGAGATGTTTAAGGTGCGCAAGCAACCGTGTGTGTGCGCGTATGTCTGTAGCATGAAGACTCCTCCTCCCCGGCCCCCTGGGATTGGTCTGTTCATTATTCTTCCAAAAGCAGCCATTAAAATTTAATCAGCGCAATGCAATCTTCTTCCTGGGGGGAGGCACCTTCTCACTTTCTTCTGCCTGCGCTAGGGGGGTTGGGGTCGAGTGGGGTTCGGGGGAGGGGGGGATGCCTCCGAGGTTTCATACGAGAATGAAAGGCACAGATGAGAGGCTGTCCTGGAATGATTTTATCCACACCTTGTCCCTGCTCTGAAATGACTTCGATGGGGGTGCCTTGGAGATTTGGGCCTGGGAATAAGGCCCCTTGAAACGGCAAGAAGCTTTTCCAGACGGGCCTTCTTCTAAAACTTGCCGTAGGAGACAGCAGCAAAGCTGCCGTTTCCTGTTCTGCTAGAGCTGGCTGTTTCTGGATGACTGCCTTTGGTGGTGTGGCTGCTTGGGATCGATATCAGATGGATGGGCTTACGCTGAAGGGCTATGCCGCCATGGATATGCGAGCGGTAGAGAATATTTCTCAGTGCGTTCCTTCTTTCCTAGTTTGTTTAAGAGTGTCGGCGGACCCTGTTACCCATTCACAGCTGCCATTTTTCCCCCATAAGGAAAACGCAAAATCATACCCAAAGCTGTTTTGGCCAATTCGGAAACAGCGTTCAGAATCCCATCGCAAAGCTACACTGTTTCTTCAGGCAGGACACTGTGTAAAAGAGGAAGGGTCTTTTGTGCATATAAACGACAGGCTTCCATCCTCGCTCACCTTTCGCCTCCCCCAGCCTGCGCTGAATTAGAGGTGGGAAGAGACAGAATTAGCCGGAAGCTACCGGGATTTAATGAGCTGGTGTCAGGAGCGAAGTGGCGTGAAGCTCGTTCCTGTAATCCCAGTCCTGGAGACCAGTAGATCTCCTGTGAAGGTCTATGTTTGGGACGGGAGGGATGTTCTGATCTCCGGGGCGGTTTGTCACAGTCAGTCAGCGTCTCCTCTGCCGACCCACTGTCCCCTGGGAGTGTCCAGGCCTGTGCAGACGTGCGTGGATGACAGCGGGTCTGAAGGCCGGGCTGAGCGTGGATCTCCGACCGCTGTAGTAGACTCCAGAAATTCATGATGGTGTCAGCTGTGGCCTTCCAGCTCTAGGATGGTGAGGAATATAAAGTCTCCAGCTGATGACGTTTTTTTTTCCCTGACACTCATTTCTCTGACCAGGAAAAGACCAAAATGAACATGAATGACAAAAAAATACAGCTTTCTGTTCCATTTATTCCAACACTGCTCTGAAATCCAGTGACGGCTGTAGATTTTAATAGTAAAAGATATATTTAGAATGGCCTTATAGGCTATTTTATATGGATTTGCACCGCAAAAACTTTCTTATTGATTCCATCTGGTATGGCATTATTCTTTTGATATTAACTTTTATTTGAAGTGACTTATTTAACATCAAATTTAAGATTTTTATCCTTGTTTATGTGTTTATGTGGCCATTTTCCCCCCAGACGGCCTGTAGCTTTTTATCTGACTTGACGCTTTGCTGATCATAGCATGAGCTAAGGGGAAATGTGAATTCAATCCTTCTTTCCCTGCTTTAACAGAACGGTCACGTCACAGGCGACAATGCCTCTGAGACCTTTTTAAAGTCTAAGAAGGATCCTTTGGCACTACACAGATGGGTGTAAATGAGATTCCTCTCTTAATAAACATTAGAATGTCTTTTTTGTATTTAAAAATTGGAGGTGTCCGCCTTTCTGGCTGGGCTATTTAAATAGTGAGCTCTGATTGAAAATGTCAGATTCTCCCTCAGTTATGTATGTGCTCACCTTTGAAAATAAGGATGGTATTTGGGGGACACTTCTGTCTAAAGCAGTGTTTCCCAAGCCGGTCCTCTGGGACCCACAGCCGGTCCATGTTTTAGCTCCCTCCCGGCTCCCTGCCAGATAGTCTTTGTGTCCCTGAGGACCAGATTGGGAAAGCGTGAGTTCCCAAACAACCCTAGGAGGGGGGTGGGGGGCGAAGATTCTGCTGGGCTTCCCTTGGTAGAATTATCTCAATCGATCAGTTGCGATTAATGTGAAAACGGAATATTTTTTTTTACATTTTTAACATATTGCGGAAGTCATCTCGCGACCCCCGCTATGGGAACCCCCAGTCTAAAGTGATATGCAATTGAACATCAGAGAACAGGGTCAGGTGGTCCCTGGAGAAACTGAGGTTAAGTGCTCAAGGACCCAACAGTGACATCGTTCTGCCAGCCATGGGATTCGAACTGGCGACCTTCCCATCATGCAATTGCACATATAGAGATCTATCCAATAGAGCCACATGTTTATGGTTTTGTCCTGATGGACATGTCAGTTCAATAACCTTGAGGTGGATGTGGTCTGACTGGAGGAACATGCTCCCCGTGTCACTTTTGACCCCGCCCTTGGGTAGAGTGCCCATGGTGCAGGCTGTGTGGAGAGGGGGTGGATGTGGTCTGACTGGAGGAACATGCTCCCCGTGTCACTTTTGACCCCGCCCTTGGGTAGAGTGCCCATGGTGCAGGCTGTGTGGAGAGGGGGTGGATGTGGTCTGACTGGAGGAACATGCTCCCCGTGTCACTTTTGACCCTGCCCTGGGGTAGAGTGCACATGGTGCAGGCTGTGTGGAGAGGGGGCGGAGGTGGAGGAATTAGTGCCTCTAGATCAGCACCCAGTTGCCTGTTAACCATTCATGCTTGGGAATTGAGGTTTCTCAGAGCCTTCTGGCAGCAATCTTAGCAGCTCCTCATCACACCAGATTTTTTCAACTGTCTCTTTGTTCCTCAATGCACTGTTTCCCAATCCACTCCTCTGGGACGTGTGGACGGTCCATGTTTTTGCTACCTCCCTGCTGCCAGTAGGGAGCAAAAATGTGAACTGTCTGGCAGGGAGCTGGGAGGGAGCAAAAACATGTACTGTCTGTATGTCCCTGAGGACCACTTTGGGAAACGCTGCCTTAGTGTCACATTCATTCTGAGCACCTGTCCTAGTCCCAAGATTATGCAGCGTCAATTCAGCTTAGACGGGAGGGACGAATTAGGTCCACAAAGGCCCAAAAACGTAGAGCTAAGTGTGATTCATAGCACTCTTATTACTAAGATAAATGAAAATCCAATTTTACAAACAGGGTTTACGTTGTTAGTGGAGACAGGATGATCCTGTACTTATTTTAATTTTTTTCAGCTGTATTTGAGGAAAAAACTGAACTAAACTGAACAGCTGGTCCCCGTAATTTGCACTGGGTAAGTCGTTGTAGAATTGAAGAGCAAGTTTCCAAAACTCAGTTCAATTTTTGTTATTTTTGATGATTGATGAGACCACCAATGACCTAAAGTCAGGCTTCCTCGTCATATGTTACAGTATCTGGGACCAAAATTCATGTAGTCCTCATGTAATCCAACAAACAACTTTTGTTAAATTTCCACACAAAGTCCACAGAGATTTTCTTGAAAACGTATCCCATAGACTGGATTGGAAATTTGCTCGTCAGTTAATTATGGTTGGATAGGCCAACGATAGAATAACTGAAAATGGTCATATAGGTCATTGTTTCCCAACCCAGTCCTCGGGAAACCCCAGACAGCCCAAGTTTTTGCTCCCTCCCAGCTCCCAGCCAATCAGGAACACCGAATAACTGGTACCCGTGTGGTGAGAGCTGAGAGGAAGCAAAAACGTGGACTGGCCAGAGTTCCCCGAGGACTGATCTAGGTCATTAGGGTACTGACATCACCCTGAAAGGCAGGAGAGGCCAATGGTGGCACAGTGTGTTATTAGTACTCAGCAGCGCTGTGATTTTATTGGACCAAAATTGCAATGTTTCAGGTGTTCCTTTTTTGTGTCCTGACAGTTTATGCCAGGAAGAGTGGGGGTGGGGGGAGTGGGGGTAATGGATTTTTGGCAATGCTAGCACTTTCATAATTACAAAACATGTGCAGTCATTACCGTAAATTACTCTGCTCCTATCAAGTCCCCCTGGTAAGGAACAAAAAGTCATACAGATGTCAAAATAAAGTTCCATAATATGCAAAAGGTTAAAAAAGCTTTAGATCTATGTTTAGTTTTATCTCTGGCCAGGTGTCTTCTAAGAGTGTTTCCCACAGCCAGCCGATTGGCCAATAGGAATGTTGCAGTGGGTAGCTGTGCCCATTAATGGTGTCCATCTGCTCTGCAGGCAGTTACCACGACAACGGGGATGTCCAGGTCATTTCCGGCAAGATGATGTCATCAGGCACCAGTCTGAGCCTTCATTAAACGCCAGTAGAAATGGCATTTATAGCTCTATATAAAACAAGGTAACATCATTGGCTGCTTAGGGCAAAACCTAGTTCAGCAATATTTCCCATGGTCTTTATCTAGCTGCTGCTGCTGTGTTTGCAGCTTTAAACATCTCTCAAGGGGAAAAAAATCAATTTAATATCCTCATGAAAAGTAGAAAGTGATTTACCTGGATTCTCATTGGGCTACAATTGGGCTCTCCACGGAGACATTGTGTTTTAATTTTGGTAACTGTTTCTTTTTCTCCAGGTGATTTTGAGAAGCAAATTCTACCTTGCCCAAGTCTAGAAACACTAAAGGGCTAAAAAAATTGGAACATAATTGGATTGGTCTGGTTTTGGGCCTTAATATGATATGCTTTCATGGGGCCCAATATCTCTAGCAGCACCTCTGCCTCTGTGCATACCGAAGATAAGATTAAACAATGAATATGTAAATATGGTATCATTCAAGGAGTTAAAGATAGGTTATCCAGACCAAGGCTAGCATTCAGAATACATGCACAGACAAATGGCCGAGCCTCTCAGCATTCAGTCATGTTTTTCCGGCTGCTCTGTGACTGACATGTTGCCCGTCAATTTGACTCTCCATGACTCATTCTCTTATTCTGCTGTTTCTGCTCAGATTGCTCACCATGGTAACGAACTCTCCCAGTACCTCAGTATAGCACTGTAGACTGTTGGTGTTGGAACTGCCTTTGGATACCTTGTATAAACCATAATACCTGACGCGGGTGGTCAACTGAAGGGTAAAAAGACCGTTATCGTTTACCGGGCTGTGATGCACAGGACCCTTAAATTTCAACTGCAATATGTATTTAGCAGAAGCTTTCAAGAAAGATGATGTCATACTCATGTGGTGATTACCTCACACCTTCACCTTATTTTACAGCCTTATAATCGTCCACTATAATTTTGTTGTCCTGTCCTATCGAGTTACAATTTTTGCTGACTCTGTTAAATCCAGGCTGAAATTATAAGTGGAATTCACCTGTTTTAAAAATATTTTTTGTTGAACAATTTGAACTAGTCTTTAGCGTCCCAGGAGTGGCAGTGTTTATGAGTAATTTTATGTTAATCATTTGATTATATGGTAGTTTATAGCACCAGTGGCATCTGGATAATACTGAAGCAGGAAAATTAATTTCTAACCTCAGTATCCTATTAAACTTTATATATGCTAATCTGACAAGCTGTGACCGTTTTTGGGGCAAAACACTTTTGGTCAATGAATGTCAGCAGGGTTTTTAGTTAGGTTGTAGAAATGTCACTGTACTGAAATTCAAAGTAAATTTTTAATAGCCTGTTGTTGAATGTCGAGATTTATTGTGTCTTTTAAAGGGCTCACCATTGAATTTCAATTAAATTTGGCTTTCTTTCTGGAGTCATTTGTTTTATTATCAAGTAGTAATAATGGTAGTAAACTTCTGATCTTTCTCATTTTCTCTTATTTAATATGAAATGCCTCAGAGTGACTGAAGGATTTTATCCATCCATCCATGTTCTATCCCAGGCATAACAGAGCACAAGGTTGGGTACATCTTGTCAGAATATAAATGCAAGACTCTCTGGCATTGTAAATTTGATGGATACTTTATACATGTATGCTAATACATTTGACTGTACTGTACAGTCAAAGCATATTAATAACGTGTAGAGATGCACTCCGTACATGTATGAATATGTGTGCATGAATATTACCCTATTACCTTGACATTGTCCCGTTTTTCTTCTTTAGGTTTATACTGGTAATTAATTGAGTGCTTATAAAGGTAAACCGCAGAGAAATTTCGCTTCCAGAATTCTCTGGCGGCTTACGGCACTTTCTTCTCCGAAAACAGTCTCAGTCTCGAGAACGTCTGACGGTGAAACAAGTAACGTGGGCCATTCCCACTCATTTTACACTATCCAGGGCCAGGGCGCTCCACGGGGTGGCATCTGGAGCTGGTTTTGGTGATGCTTAGCCCAGCGTCATGAGAAACACGCTCGGCCGCTGCAGAGGGTGATCTGGCAGCCTTATTCCGTGGGCTCAGGGGCTTTGATGGAAGTGCTGCCCAATTGCTGTTGCTGTATTGCATCATTCAAGGGGCTACACCAGTCTCCGCTGAACGGCATGTCCACACTGCCATGATTTTTTCAGTGCTGCATATTTTCTTTGTCGGTGCTGAAAGCCTCGTGCACATGTTGAGCACTTAGACCCCTTCAGGACACGCTAATCCTTGTTCTTCAGCTGACTGCCATACATGGCCTGCTTTTCTCGTCTTCCTCGTCAGCGTCTTACTCGTTACCTTTACCCTTCTATCTTAGCATCGTCCTTCTACCTGACAGCTTGCTAAAAGAAAACATGACTGCCTCCGCTACTGACATGAAGAGTGATAGCAGGCACATGCTTGGTATACATTACGGCACTTGTTTGCTCTGTTGAGAATACCCGTAGTGCAGATAAGCCCTCATATGGGGGAAATGTAGCCGGCATCACAGCAAATTATTAGCATCCATGTAATATTCATGATTTGTGTGTGTTTGCTCTGGGATTGCACTGATGCACAGATACAGTTGTATGATTCTAAGTATTTGATTCCCTGGCTGCAATGAGAATCATATGGGGGACAATGGTTGTGGCAGAGAATGAAATACATTCAACCCCCCCCCCCCCCCCACAGACAGCCATCTGTTTGGCAGGTGACTCCAGAGGTTATCTAGAGGCCTGACATACATTCCTCTGAGCTGTGCTTGAGGAATGGATTTTCCAGCAGATCAACTGGGGGCAACGGACTCTGTGATGGTGCAGGTTTGGACTTTATTGGCCTATGGTCACTGATAGAGAAATGTCACTGTATGTTGCTTTGAACAAACATCTCTGTTATATAAATGTAGAATATAGGAAATGGACAGATGTAATTCATGTAGCCCCTTGTGTTTGTTCCTGCAAGAGGTGAGTTTTCTGGGATTGGTTTGTTGGTTCCATCCATCCATTCGTCTGTCTATCCATCTGAGACAGGGTTGTGTGGGGAGCCTCTCCCAGGCAGCAAAGGGTATGAGTACTGCAAGTACTCTGAACGGGATACCAGTCCATTACATATCTTTTTATTTAATGTGCAGAAAGAATAATTTGCTATCACTCTTGGAAACTCAAGCACCACTGTTCTATCGTCCTCATTATGAATCCATTCTCTCAAAACAATGAAGTACAATAAGCCCCAGCAACTATAATATCTGAGGTTCATGTTGAAACCTCCAGGCTCATGGTTCTGACACTTAGGCCACAAGTAACCCACTACAACTTGGAACAAATGGGACATTTTTTAAGCTATTAAAGACTGTAAAACTCTTAATTCTTTCATCTCTACGTATCCTCATACTTTTGGTAACTTTTGTGAACAGTGTTTTCCTTATGGTCATGTGACTTTGATTATGGGAAAAACACAGCAGTGTGTTTTCTTTCTCAAATGCCTTGATTATTTTCAGTGGCTCTAAGAAATATTCTTTTGTTTCAGATGTGAAGACCAGACCTGTGGACTGGATACTATTTTGTCACTGGCTGAAAGCCACAGAACTTGCCAACAGGTGACTGCTTCGAATGTTTTGCTGCAAAGGTGTCTGGCTTTCTCACCATGTGCTGATCTGGGTTAATATTTACCCCTTCACCTGAATACAGTGTGTCCTGAAAGGCCATCAGCCAATCAATGGAGCCCTTGGAGTTGAGTGAAGGTGTGGTTGGCTGCTTGTAGCCCCGCCCTCACCTTCCCTCTGGTTTGGGTATTTTGTTCTTTTGTATTCCTGGATAGTGCCAGTTTTTACAAAGGGATGGATTTACCATCGGAAACAGGCAAGCATGGGAAGAAGTCAACGAGCCACATGCTGGAGGATCAGAAGAAGGTAGGACTGCCGATGCTCTCACTGGTCCTCTCTCCTGTCACTGTGCTGCAATGAATAGGGACAAACTATGGCCGATGTTGGAAATTCAGACTTTGGCAGTTGTTCACCTGTAAATTTAATCCAGATGCCCTAAATCTTCTTAGAAGACACAAAATTAAAATCAGGCGAGTAAACAAACAGTGCTAAAACATACTCTGACACACAAGTGCTTTCAAAACAGCTGCAGTAGTATAAACACATATAAATATTTGGCTTGATATGGATGAAATAAAAATGAAGCACCAGGTGTGGAAGGACATGTTGTATTAGGGCTTGCAGTGTGGCTTACAGAAAGACAAAAGGGAGTTTGCTGTGGACAGGGGCGATTCTAGGATGTTTTAAGGGCATAAGAGGGGTAATGATTCATACGGAGGGGCCAACCTCATCATTAGCCAATGATATGTTCTGAATCAGTGAGTGACAAGGGGGCACTGTTGGGACCAATCAGCTTTCAGCTGGGGCCAGTGGCCCTGTGGGTCTGACCCTCTATACACCCCTGGGGTGAGTATAAAAGGCCTCAAAAACATGGCAGTCATTGTGTGATGATGCTTTGCAGAGTGCTGCTGGGGATGGTGCTTGTCTGCCAAGCAGTTGTTTATAACTCCTTTGTGAAGAGAGATGCTGTATTCTGTTCACTGTGTGGGTTGTTTGGAGATTTGTTTGTTTGGAGTGTATCGGTCTTTAAAAGTTATTTTTTCTACTTCGTTCCGTGCAGTTCGCCTTATACCACACTGCACAATCCAAATAAGGATATTGGAAAATAAGCAAGTAGATGAATTCCTTGTAACACATTTTATGTGTTTGATTTAGCCTAATAGCATCACCCCAAAGAATGTTTTCAGAGCTATTTCACACACTCAGAGGAGATATTGATCTGTTAATCATAGTCAGATTAGCTATTTCACACAAAAACTCCTGCTTTCAGAGGGAGACCGCTCAAACTGGCTTTCATCATGTCTGTATGAAGCTTTAAATACGCTGCCCACTGTGACCTGTCCTTCACGTAAGTAAGTTTTTAATGCTGGCGGCTGACATCAAACGTGAAGGTGCCGGCGAGTGGAGCTATTTGAAGGTGTTTCAGTCAAAGTGGATTTAATTAGGTGGATGGCCAGACTACATATTTTCTAAGCCCAAAGTATGTGGAAATAATGATGATCCATCTTGGGGGAGATGACTGACCCCTGACCCCCTTACTCACCAGATTCACTATTCTATGTAGCTATGTCATTATTCTATGTAGCTATGTCACTATTCTATGTAGCTATATCATTATTCTATGTAGTTATGTCACTATTCTATATAGTTATGTCATTATTCTATGTAGCTATGTCACTATTCTATGTAGCTATATCATTATTCTATGTAGTTATGTCACTATTCT
>JAODKM010000058.1:25938083-25961205 GCA_026780845.1 Petrocephalus sullivani
ATATAGTTATGTCATTATTCTATGTAGCTACGTCATTATTCTATGTAGTTATGTCACTATTCTATATAGTTATGTCATTATTCTATGTAGCTATGCCATTATTCTATGTAGCTTTACATTTTATCCACCATTTACAGATTCTAATTTCCGGGAACAAATATGTCCAGAGTGATGGGGAGGTATACGTTATGTTTTATGTTTTAAATATACATAGAGATGTTTAGAATCCAGAGTGAAAACTAGTTGGCTTAATATTCAATCAAGCCTGTTTCCAGTTTGAATGATAAAGTTAGTAAATGTGGCAGAATCCAAGGCCCGGCGGCTCATTGAAAGGTACTTTTATGTTTCTACGAAGCAGTCAAACCAGTGTTTGACTAATCATCTACCATCGGTTACCACCAGATTCCTGTGCTAAATGCACATTAAAGCTGGGGAGAGGGAGCTACTCACAGCGAAAATGACACTTTCTATAATTCATGGCCGACAGCCTCTAGTCGGGGCAAAGAGCGCTTAAATTGCAGTGCCCTGCCAGTCTTAGACGGCAGAGGCAGCTTGGGACTGAAGAGGATGTGGCAGTAACGTCATGAATGGAATTACTCATGAGGAGAACCTGCCTGTCATGGTTCGGCCAGGGAGATGCTGGCGCCCCTATGAATATTCAGCTGTATGTTGGTGCTCAGAGAACCCGTGGCGGGGTCAAGGGTTAAGAAAGCATGGCAAAACTAAGGAAATCTCTTTGGACCACATGGTTAGGAAGCCAGTGTTTGACCTGATTGGTTGTTCCGAATGACCTGGTGTTGCCTGTGTCAGTTTAATCATGCCTGTGGTATGCTTGGGCTGGTTCTGCAGGTTAAGACTCTGTATCTGTGATTGGACGACCGCCAGTTCCAATGTCTGTGCTGGCAAAGAGATTTCACCTTCAGGGCCCTCGAGCAAGGCCTATAACCCCAAATTTCTTCAGGGGTACTGGATGACCCTGCTTACTCAAATGTCTGTTGCTTTGGACAAATACGTCTCCTAAATAAGAATAACAATAAATCACTGAGTTCTTACCCAGAACTCGGCATCCCTAGTGTATGAGACAACAGTAAAGGTGTCTTTGATAAAGAGAATAAGCCTGAATGTTATCGTTGGGCTAATTTTCAGGATTTAGCACAGGCCGCGTGCTCCGTGTGCTGTGTAAGTATGCCCCCCCCCAGCCCCAGACCCCCCTGGGCCCCTGCGAGTCTCTTTATTCCTTTTCCAGTTTTTAAATAAGTAATGAATCATTTGGAAAATGGTGGGTTCTCAGTTCCAGGGGATAATGTGCCTTAAAGACCAGCCTAGATCTTGGCAGGGAATACATGTAGATGTTTTAGTGTGTATTATGCTTGTAAAAAAGATTTGTTCATACGAACTCTCAAGTTTTCAGAGTCATTGATTCATATCACTGAAAGTGATAGAGCGGGCATTGTACTTGATGGAGAAGTTTAGTATTCCTTCGATAAATACATTAATCTGAAACTGAGCTGCATTGACTGGCACATTGTGAAGGATGATGCAGGCCATTAAAATCTGTTTGTAAAATGTTTGTAATCTTGCTTTCTGTTTCCCTTTTTGTTAGGTGTCTGTTATCTTATAGAAATGGGGGGCATTTTAAAGGATATTTGTATTGACTGTCCCTCTTTCTATCTCCAATGCACATGGTCTTTGGGGGGGCTTCCTTTCAGTCAGAAACCGAAAAGCTTATTAGAGTGACAAATTCATTTCCACATAGACCAGACTCTCTTGGCGTGCTGTACGCCTTCTGCATTTTCCAGTGGACTCGCAATAAACAAAAGCACAAATGGTTTAATGGTTCCCTAACTGACAGTTAGACAGTTAGCTCGCTTGTGTTGAAAAGGTTGCTGACCAACAATTCCAATTCCCTGACTAACAATGTGCCACTGAGGTCCCCTGAGCAAGGTACCACCCCCAGGCACTGCTTCCCGGGCACTGAATTAGCTGCCCACTGCTATGTCACGATGTCACATAGCTACATTTCTGGCACATTGTGCTTTTGTATGCTGTGGTGTGTCAACGATGACCATTAACCACTATTTAAAAATTGGGCTTTAATGTCAATTAGCACTTGAGACCTGAGCTCAGGCTGAAATGGAGACCCGTTGTTAACCTGTGGATAGGTGTGGGGACCTTACATTTGCTGGATAATTGACGCTGTTATCCGAAATCAGCTGCGATATTTTATTTTATTGGAGCAGTTCTTTTTAAGTACCGTGCTTAAGGGTACTGCAGCTGGGCTTGTAAACTAGCTATACAGCAGAGGATGTGTGTCCCTTAGGCCCTGTTTGCAACAGAAGTATGGCCCTCAGCTGATCTCTGCGGCCCGGAACAAAGCAGTCAGGGCCGCCCGCCCAGCCCTCCGAGCTTCAGTGTTACCGGAGTGGAGCCGCATGATGTCCGTGAGGGATTAGTGAGTGTGGAACGGCGAGGCCTCGCATCTGGAGGCGAGTGGGAGCATGTGCTTCCCAGGCCAGGCTACATGCGAGGAATCCGCCACAATCCAGCGGCCGCCCCGGCTCCTCTCGCCACGCTCGCATCTGCTCCTCGTTCCTTGAACATCTTGATGGCAGAGTCTGCCCGCTTGTGCGAGGAGTCGTGAGAATTTTAAGCCGCGCTAGAAATCCTCGTCTGGGGCCTCGAGAGACGTGCGCCCAACTTTTAGACAAGTTGTGAGAAGTAGTCTCCGTTGCAGGCCAATCGGGCTTCATTTTTTTTTTAGGGGAAAAAAATTTAACTGAAATTAAGTTAGCGAGGCACCACTGTCTTTATCTCAGTTCCAACTAAGTTGTGCAGCACTACCTATCAGCAGATGCCAATTAGCGAATTGTGGAGAAAAGTTATCAAATCCCTGATCTTTTCCAAAGAAAATCAGACTGAGATTAGGCTTGAAATAACGTGCCCTTATTTGCGCAGTCCTAGTGAAGAGTTCAATAAATTTCAGTGGACCTGTATCAACACCCCACAGATGCCTCTGCTGCCCGCAGATGTCAGATAGTGGGGCATCCACAGTCAGCATGTTCTCTATAGTAACACTCTGTGGGTCTACATTGAGAAAAATATGGGTCATTTCATCTCCCTTTACCAGTTAAGAAGTAACTGTGATGGCAAATTTATTATCAGGATAAATCATGTCCCCAGAAGACTTTGACTTCCATGTGGGTCCAGGCCTGTATTAGGCATGAAGAGCTACTTACTCAGTTACTGCGGCCTGGCTGGGTTTCAGTCCCTCAGGGTCCTATGCAGAATAGCTGTTCGGAGGACTTGAGTTCTTCATCTGGGAGTGAGAGCCAGGTGGAGGCCTGGTTGTGGATCGGCCTTGTTTATTTTTGGATGCGCAAAAAAATAAAGAGCGTGTCCGATGTTATCGTCTCGCATTCCTCGGCACACTTGAGTTTCGCAGCCAGCGGGCTCGCGTTTCCACGTGTACGTTTCCGCTGACGCATGGTCACATCTGCACGTCCGTGGAATGTCGTCTTGTGGCACGCGGGACGGCGAAAAATAAACGACAGCCTTGTTCTCATTTCATTTCGCAGACTGTTATTTGAGCGGGTTAAAATTGTTCGGCCATCTTCAATTTGGCTGTAGACAGGCCCTTAGGTTGTTACTGGCTTTGGATCAAATGTGTTTCCATTTATGACTTCCATCTCGTTCATCTACCTTTCAGAACCGTTTAGGGCTTGCATTCAGACGAGCATTAATGAGAGCCCTTGACGGGTCATAATGGTACCGCAATGAGGCTATAAGCTTCTGTAGCTGTAGCGAAACCTCAAATCTCATTGCACCGAGAGACCTGATGCATTTGCCAGCATTAAACGACAAGCAAGTAACAACATGGTAGTTGATTATGAAGCCTCTTTCTGTCATCCCCCACACGCTAATGAATGGTTTAGTCTTGCAAGGTCTTGTGGTTGAGAAGTTAATAGGTATAGTCACAGATCTGTGAGCGCCACGCCCGCAATTGTTGACTAAACATCGCATAGAACATATAAACGGTGACTGGCTGGTCCCGGAGGTTTCTGTGATCGACAGGTAAAGATTTTCAAAGTGCTGCATGTGGTGATCACATTAACTAGCTCACACTGGGGAAAGCAAGATAATCGGTTGGGTTTTACAAAAGACGTACCTATTCAAAGGTTATGAAAGGTGCTGTTATTTGATATTTTTTTCATAAGCTCCTTTAAGGTTCTTTAACCTTCAATATCAGAAATTCCTGGCACCAACTGAGTACTGTCTGGCTATGAGTAAAGATTCGAAAGGGAATACAGTAGACCCAGACAGAATAAAAGCATTCACGATCTGAAATAAAACTGGAGCTATTTCAGCTTCTGCGCAGAACAAAGCACCTTTCCCCAGGTTGGCTCTAGTAGCCCAACCAGTGTCAAACGCAGAGTGGTGCCAACTGGGCAAACTGGGAGATTCTCTCAAACAGAAAGTGGTCAGGTATGCAACCTGTGACTCTAACTCACCATCCTACTAGGGGGGGATGGCCAGCTTCAATTATTCATCGCTCTATTTGAAAATAATTACTCATAGCCTAGTACTTGGTGTCTCCTTCCCCATTTGCCATTGGGGGTGTGAATTATAAGCATGGTGTCAATGGGGTCGTCCGAGGGTGAATTAAGGCCGGTTTTTCCTGTGGCTGATCCTGCACTGATCTAAACAACATTGACCCATTGTAGCCTGGTTCTAAAGCAGAAGATCCTCATGGTGTCACTGCCAATAATGAGCTTCAACTGGTGAAATCCCACTGATGAGCTGTTGAGTAAACCGTGCTCCCAGTGTTCCCATCTGATTAGTCTGGTACGGGTCGTAATGTCCGCCGCTATGTCTTTGTGCCATTTTGGTCCAATAAAATGAGATCTCTCCCATGGACGTTTCCAACATCTGGTAGTGTTTTTATAATTGCTCGTTCCTTCTGCCCTCAATATCTTTTGAAGGAAATCAACCAGGTATAATTATGAAGTCAGCGTGGACTGGGAAATAGTTTGATAGCGATATCAGACTAGACGAGCTAGGGTAATGTATTCAATAGCAATATCTAAAAATGTTTTTCACATTCGTTTTTTAATTGATAACTTAAAAAGGGTGGCTGTCAAATAGTATAAACCAAAAACCAGTCACCTTTCAAAACAAAATTTAATTTGGAATTACTGTAGTCACTGAAGGACTGATAAAGGAATTGACGTGTTTCACCCAAAGAAGTATTTTTTTATACGGTGGAGACAGGGGAAATCACAGATGTTTTGTGTTGCGTAACCTTTTTGGAATACTGTGGCTATCTCTTAAGTGAAAATGAGAGCAATGTGGCTCTCTAGTCATACGGAAAACAGATGGTCTCTCCGGTTCATTCTTTGGAACTGAACCCGTCGCGGTGACACGGGGGAGATTTCAGACGGAGTGTCATATAGGTAAGCTGGCACATTACAGAATTTTCCAGAAAGGTTTGGATAGAGTTCATAATTAATGTCTCCTATCAGCTGCTTTTTTCTCCCGATGGTTAAATGTCTGGTATAGCACTAGTAAGTTTCTCAACATGTGTTTGACCTGTATTCCTGTACTCCTTACATGTCAAAAGGTGCCGTCTATGGCCGCTGCATGCGTGTCCGATGGGAAGATGTCCAAAGGCAAGTCATGGTGAAACTCGCAGCTCAAACTCCCGTTGACGCGGTTTGCAGGTTTCCCCCGGGAGGTTTGTTTTTCTGGATGTGCCTCTCGGTCAGCCAGGTGCAGCTCGGGAGCGAGCGAATCTGTTGGGTTTCACTAGGCCCTTGTGGAAACTAGCTTCGGATAGTCTACAAGGATTAGGCATTCTTGTAATAGTGAACCAATCAAAGGAGCTCGAAAGCAGTCAAACCCTTTGAAAGTAAACCCTTCCCAAAATTTAGACCATTTAGGGACATATCGATTACACAGGAAATCCTCAGCATGCCTCTTGATGTGGGAAAATCTGTATTGTAATATAGAAAATTATCACATTGCTCGTGTGGTTTGCCGATCGATGCGGCTGGGCCCGTGGCGGTTTGACTAACGTGCACGCGAATTGAATTACCGCTACTGTCCTTATTAATGTGTGCAGTGGGATGTGTGCAGTGCCGGGAGGAGACCTGTCTGCGTAAACAGAAATGTGTCACCGGCTTGCGGCTTCCGTGTCGCACTCGCCAGACTGGCGACAGCATGCCGAGGGCCACATGTGCGCTGTCAGCGGGGAGGTGGCCGCAGTTACGGCCCCTCGGGGTAGGCGCATGCACTGAAATATGACTGTTGGTTTATTGCATTTTTTAAATTGGCCAACAAGGACAATACCTCATATCAGGCTCTCACTTAATTCATTATTGTGCTATTACACTTGTTAGTGGTAAACAACTGGCAGGCTCTACTCTCGGCCATGAAATCTGGACTTCCGCCCCCCCACCCTCCCCTGGTCAGCAAATTTTATCATCAGAGAACCCCTCCAGTTGGGATTTTTGTTAGACACAGTGGACCTGTCACTCCGGGGCCCTTGGAATTGTCCTAATCTATCTGTGACCTCCCTGCAACCTCTCTGTGACCTCCCCATGACCTCTTCCAGTCTCTCACCCCAATGAAGAGGGAAGGACCACTGTAAAAGACTGGGAGGACTGCAGAGCAAGTATTACCCTGCACTGTGGAGGAATATTAACCCACCCTTAATGCCCCCTTCCCGGGGCCAGCAGAAAGTGTCTGGCTCTCTGCGGCCTGCACCTTGCTTAGTCTGAGCTTGAACATCGACCAGACGTTGACTTGGGCCTGGACTTTCAGGTGCTGTCACACCCCTCTTTGCCTTAAATCTCATAGGAGCTAAAAGGTATATTTCCACCTCTCCATAGGTGATATTCTGTTGATTGCAAGGTTAATTTTATATTTTACTGAAACTTATTTCTAAATATTATTTAGATTTCCATACTAATTTCTTATTTCTGTATGAGTGCTTTTGACAGATTCTTTGTTGTGACACTGAATGCCTACTTGACCTCTGGTACACCTAGTAGTCTAAACACTACCTATGACTTGAGCTCTTAATGGGTACCTAATGCCATTATGTATCAAACAACAGTTTACGATTCAAATCTCAAGGTTCATCAGCCAAGCACTGTAAAGATAATGGAACGCTAACATGTGTAGCTCGCTATAATTGTGCCTCATAACGGCATATGCGTACTCTATAATGGCCTATGTTATGTCGAAAGGATTCTCTGTCTCAGTTAATATCTATTGCATTTTCAAGAATGGCGCTGCGGGCATGTTCTTCTTGGAGATATTGGCTAAATGCAGCCCCATCATTCTGTATTGGCATTGCTGAATACTTCTGGCTTTCATCAAGGGCTGTCATGTCCTTTGTAAAATATCGGAGTTGATGGTATTTGTGCTCTATGGCAATATTCATTTCTGTTTTGTATGGAAAAATGCTCAGTCTCAGTTTTCAGATTGTACCAGTAAATTTTATTTTGATCTAAGATCAATGCGGCTAACAGTAGAACTTTTTGAGCGGGAGCTCAAAGGCCCATCGCTCTGAATCCCTTCACATGATGATATAGTATTTCAGTTAGACGAAAGGTCCATATCAATTAATGTGCGTTTTGAAAATCACATCATTTGTATTGATTAATGCAGCTACTGAGTCTGCCTTATTGGTTGGGGCCAGACAGGCAGTGAGGTTCTCGTCAACAGCCGGGTCTCGCTCCCCTTTTGATCTATGTACACGTGTGCCTGTACTTTTGTATGTGTGTATGTGTTTTTATGTATCGTTTTCCTTGCTCTGCATTTTTGTGTCTTCCTGGTGAGCGATTATGCATGTGATTGTGGAACATTAGAGGCTGGGAGCAGAGAAATATCGACCCCCCCCCCCCCAGTACTGGGACTGTGTACTAATGGTATATCACTAACCGATGAATTATTAAAGAGTAGAAAGTTCTTCTCCGTGGGGGACATTAAATCTCTGACTTAAGGAAATACCTCACTGCTTCTGAGCGGATGAGCGAGCCGGCGTGTGACCTTTTCCGGAGACAGAGAAGATGGTGGGATGGAATGTCTTTGGGTGGCGGTTATTATGAGACTCTTTGCTGTGGGGGGGCCACCTGGCCCGTGCAGCTCTGCATCTTGGCATACGATAAGCAGTGCCAGCTGACGCTAACGCTACCAGCCGCCTTGTGGGGGTTCCACAGCAGGTACTCAGGGATAGGTTTCCCGATGACCTCACTCTGGGGTGACTAACGTGAAGTTTAACGCTAGGTGGTGCCTGGAGACAGCAGGGCGGTAGGTCTGTCTCATGGGAAGACAGGATGCTGGCCGTGAGCGTCGATATTCCACACTCAGCTTTTGTTATCGACAGAAACCTGCTCATGCGTGGGAGAAATTATACATTCTCCGAGGTCTGCTACCCCCGCATATGAACATGGAGGAAACTGCAGGTGCTTCTCTTGGGCAACTGACGTCAAGCACTCCTGTGTGCTAAGATGCAACACGTCATCTGGTTCCTTGACACGGGGATGTTAAAAGAATCGGCTTGTCTATGCGGTATGTTTTCAGGACTGAGAGCTTTGGCGGGGTGGGGGGGGACTGGGGCGGTGGAGAGCATCCGACTTCCGCTGGCAGGGAGACATGGGAAACATGATGCTATAGACCTACCCCCGCGTTCCATGCACAACTACCATTTCAGTTGCCTGCAATCACATATTAACATAAATGTAGACATATTCAGTGAAGGAAGCAAAAACTAAACTGATGAAATATGAAAGACTGAGAATAAACAAAAAAACATACTACACTACTGACAAGTCATTCCTCAGTCACCCCGCCCTCCACCACGACAGCAGACAGACAATGAGAAACACATTTACTCATTTATACACACTGCACAGTCCATATACTTTCACACAAAAGCATAACATTAATTTTCTCTGGAGACACATGACCACACGTTAGATAAAATGGTTAAAGGGCGTTTGATGTACCTTTCAATCGGTGCGTAAAATACCGATTAACGACTCAGCATGGTCTAATTCGCAGACAGAGTCTTACATGGAAAAATATTTCAGGACCCTTTGTTACTTTCAGTCAAACTGAAAAGCAAGCAAACAGAGAGTGAGTTTTTAACTATATAACATATATACCAACCCATATAATGTAGGTAGTAAAAATTAACAGAACATTTCCAATAAAACCAAATAAGTACCCATATGTAGACCAAATTGCATTTGACAGATTAGACAGATTCTTTGAGGCATAAAGTTCTTAAATGACAATGCATGGAAAATGGGGTGTGACTTAACAGTGCCCCTAGTGGAGAAAATCCAATCAGCATCTGTGACGTCACCCCGGCTAAAAGGACGGGGGATGGGGGGGGGGGGGTTAGGATTAGGATTAGGGGGGAGCTGGATGTGCGTACGAATGTGAAATGGTAAAAGTGCATAAACGGATCTACATGTGCGCCAGCATGTGACGGGGGTTTCGGGCGACACAGACAGGCTACACTGGTTTCACAAATTTAGCATTTTAACGGAGACACAAATCCCTGAGATTCTCGAAGACCCTACTTTCAGGTTCCAAACCCTCGTATAAAGCTCTCTTCATATCGCGTCCCTCTCCTGTATCATTTAGGAACGGTCCGTGGGGTCGATCAGGACAGGAAATAGGGGCAGGAAGTGCGTCTGTCACTGAACTCCAGACGTTATGGGCAACGATGCTGCTCCGGGCTGATGTCTTCTAACTGAAGCGAATTTGCAAATGGTGAAAATACATGGCAGAAGTAGCAGCAGAGTGGGGTGATGTTAGAGCAAATGATGTCAGGAGTCAGGACCTCTGAGTCAGCTGAAGACAGAGCTCCGAGGCCAGGATCACGTGTGCTGTGGGACCCGGACCATGACCCCATTTCGCTGATGTTGGCAGGAAGCTACCAGCGGGCAGCCGACAATTTCCAACTCTCAGCTACAGCGTCTCTTGGCTGGCTGATGCATTATGGGTGGACCATAGAGTCATTTCAGACAAGGCTGACAGACATATGAACACAACTGGATAGGGGGGACAGACTGAGGTACATGATGCACTGTGGGTAGCAAAAAAAAAAACATCTAGATGCCAGATGATAGCAGTCAAATACAGTCGAGTTTCTTCAACTGACCGAAAACTGACACCTTAATGACCACAGTGCCGTCTCGTTGAAATTTCTCTTATTGACTGTGAATTGTGTCTATTGTTTCACGGGCTAGGAGATGTTTTGTGAAAACATCATGCGGTCAAATTATATCTGTCAAATGCATTTTGCTCTAATAAATAAATAAGGCGCTGAAGGAAAACCTGAAAAACACGAGCCTAAGCAGGACTTTCAGCTACAAGATTTGATTCGAATTCTCTGTGTGTGCAGGAAATGTCAGTCAACAAACAAACACACAAAAATAAAGTGAATGAATGAATAAATAAAACGACTAAATTTAATAGACATATTATCAAACTACAAACTCACTTCTAATTGCTACCTTTTCTTATTACATATATTCCCAGGTCTATTGACAAGGTCTTTTGTTACAAAGTCTACGACAAATTGCACTCTATTTCATCAATGCCCATAACGACTACCCACTTATTTCCACCAAACTGCGTTTTGAACCTCTGCCTGTAATCCACTTCAGGGCAGTGTATTAAAGTCCCTGAGTTACATGCACATAACACATACGGGTGTCTTTTGATCTCTACTTTGTAAGGCAGTGATGGACATCGCAGGGCATCTAAACCTCAGCATAAACCTTACTTACATTACATGCTGTTTCCACTGGGTGGCAGCAAAGATACACAAATTGTTATGAAGCATCACACCCTGTTGTAAGGCCACTGTTCCAATATTTACATTATCATTTTGTATGTAATGCATGTTGGATTTAAAAACCTTACAGATTTCCACCAAAAAATAAATCAAGGACAGTTTTAAAGGCATTGCAGAGACAACTGATTATTAAGACTCAGGTGATCTTTACTCTCAAAATGGGAGCATCAGACATGTTTGATCTTAGCTGTGTCAAACAACCTGGTTGAAAATGATAGTCAATAAAATCTATCTAAGCTATGATACTTTATATCACTAAATAAAAAAGACACAAACTCATAACTTATTTCTAAAAGAAAAGCCCACAAGCTTCAGAAAAACATTCAGGTTCCCGAAATATCCATTTATGTTCTGGGTTCGACTCTGCCTTTGGTCCTGTGACATTCAGCTCTGCAGGTACAGAAGTGAGTAACTTCAGACGGCGCATGCAGGTGAATTAACAAGAGATGATGGGCTAGAGGCCAGCGGCCCCCACGACGGCCGCCAGGACAGAGCCTGGTAGAGACTAACCAGCGGTATCCATGGGAAAGTGGTAGCCATGTGCTCCATCTCAGTACAAATCCCTGAGGAACATCCATTCGGGTGGCTATGAGGTGGGAATAACAGGAAACCAATCTGAATTCCTGTCTGTGTCGCCCGACCTCACTTCCTGCGGAGTCAGTGGTGGAGGTGAGGGGAGGAATGGCCGTGGGAGTCGAGGTGGCAGGGCGTGGGGGCCGAAGAGCTCAGGGCGGCAGCGTGCACTTTATCCACCAGGGTACGAGTTCTGCTCGTGCCGGGTCCCGAGGACCTCGCGCCCAGGACCGGCGAGCGGTAGGGCGATGCAGGGGCGGAGCTGGGGCTCACGGCGAGGCGCGTTTCGGCAACCGGGTGCGGGTGGAAGTCTAGGCTGAAGTTGTGGGTGTCTGTGGTGAGAGTCTGAACACTCAGGGCCCACTGAGGGTGGCTCAGGAGGAACGACTGTGGGGACCCTGCCCAGCCCAAGGCCGAGTGGGGCGTGTCCAGGGGGGGTGGGCTGCCAATAGCAGAAAGACTGATGGCGTGTGGGGCTGGGGGGCCCTGAGCCACGGGTGAAATGAGCACAGAGGAGGCAGTGGGACTAGGGGGCGCCGTTGAGGCCGCCTTTCCACTTACTTTGGAGGGGCTGGCCTTGAGCTTGGCCATCTTGCTGGCGCGGCTGCGGTGCACCTGCTCGTTGTCGAACTCTAGGTCCTCGAGCCGCTGCGTCAGCGCCAGCTTCTGCTGGATGGCCATGCGCAGGAGGGAGTTCAGCGTCTTCTTCTCGTCCTCGGCGGCCGCCAGCTGCCGCTGCATCTCGTCCAGCTGCGTCAGGTACTCGTCACACCTGCGGAGAGAGGGTGACAGAGCGAGGGGGTGACCAGCTGCCCCGCCTGGCCTACATGCTCCACTACACTAAGACAGGCAGGGTTTGAGCCCCCTGTGGGCTGGGGTCGGCCGCCGCTCACCTGGTGGCAAACATGGCCCTCAGTGAGGAGAAGGTGGCCGAGTCCTCCTTCAGGGCCTTCAGCTCGTTCCGCAGCTTCATCATGGTCTCCGTCACTATGGCCTTCTCATTCTCATACTTGCTCTTCAGGTTGGCGAGAGCCCCCTCCGCGGTCTGGGGGGGCAGAGAGGAGGACGTCATTAAATAACAGCATCTGGCTTGGATATTTAAAATTTAAGGTAAATTACTGTAATAAAAAGATAGCACATAACTGTGGATGAGAATGATGAAGAACATGAAAGCGGTGAGTGGACCCCCCGCCTCCCCAGCCCGCCCCCTGCCCCCAGCCCACCTGCTTGTTGGCCTTGAGGACGAGCCTGAGTGTGGCGATCTGCTCGCGCTTCGTGCTCAGCAGTGATTTCAGCTTGAGGATCTCCTCCATGCAGGCCTCCCTGTCCTTGTCGAACGCGGGCGCGAGCTGAAGTGCAGCGGCCCGCTGTCGGGACAGCTGCAGGGATCGGTCGACGGCGCGTTGCAGGTGCTTTATCTGGTCCCGCACGATGGCGTTCAGGTTGCACACGTTCATGGGCTCCCGGCGCAGGTCGGCCGCGGGTTCGAGGCCCGCAGGCGTGACTGACGGCGTGGGGGAGACACTGATGACTGGCGAGCCCAGGGGGGTACGGATGGGGCTTGACTGCGGGTCCTTGCTGCCGTCGCCGGGGGGGTCTTTGGATGGTGAGTCGCTTCGGGGTTCCGGAGGTGAGGCGGCTGCCAGGCGGCGGGCGAGGCGGGGGGACAGCAGTACACGTGGGTCCTCGGGGCCCTTAAGGCTGCCCCCCCGGGCGGCCCGGCCCTGCCGGTAGTAGTCAAGCATGACACGGTTGGGCGTCTCGTTGTTGCACAGGCAGACGTGGTGGTAGAGCTGAGCGAGCTCCTCGCTGAAGGCCACCAGCTCGTCCTGGGCGGCGTTGAGCAGGGCCTGGCTCTCGCCGGCTGCTGAGGTCACGCTCCGCAGCTCGCCCTCCAGTTCGGTGATGCGCTGGCGGCCCGCGCGGCAGCTCTGCTCCAAGCTGCTCACCTGGCCGTCCAGAACCCGCCGCCGGGCCTCCTCGCGAGCCCACTCCTCCGCCTGCACCTCCACGCACTGGTTGTACTTCTCCTTGAGGCTCTTGAGCTCCGCCTTCAGGTCGATCACCTCCGTCACGGCCACCTTGTACTTGCTCTCCAGCGCCCTCAGGCCGCAGGTGTCGTCCAGGTGTTGGCGGCCATTGGTCGCCTTCTCGCCCAGGTGTTGGTGGCCATTGGTCGCCTTCTCGCCCAGGTGCTGGCGGCCATTGGTCGCCTTCTCGCCCAGGTGTTGGTGGCCATTGGTCGCCTTCTCGCATGCCACCGGCTCCTTGTTACAGTGCAGGTGTCGCATGGCATTGACGTGCTCCGTCAGCTGATGCACGCGCTCGTGCTCCTCTGTCAGGGCACCCTGCGTGCGCTCCAGCTGCGTCTGCGACTCCTGCAGGTTTGTCAGAAGCAGCGCCTTCTCCCGCTCCACCTGGGGTGGGCGGACACACCGTTAACACATGACTAAGGCTCCTACCGACCCATTCAATTATACAGCAATATAATACACAGCGAACTGCAGTTCTCCAATACATGTCCACCTATTTCCACAATTCCCTGCTCATAATAACGATCAGGCAATCCCCACAGATTTTCGTACTACCCCAGGACAACATGAGGACAGTGAGCTACAAAAAATGTCTGACAAGCTATCAAATCCTGATGGTATATTTTTTGAACCGGGAGGGGGTTGGAAGGGCCTTAGTATGTTTTGCCAACCAGGGAGGGGGGGGTCTATCTCAGTAGATTTTGGTCAAGCAGTTAGGATTGGCAATTGTGTCACGTCAACTAGAAATGTTTTGCAGATTTGACTGTTTGGTGATTGCTGTTATACAGGCCAGGAGTAAAGACCAGCAACTGCCCATGGACACCCGTCCTTGGCTAGAATGGGCTTTGGAGTTCCCTCTAGGATGACCCAGTCTCACACGAGGCGTCTCTGCAGGTCTTACAGGCACACGGCCTGGCTGTGAAGACACGACATCAGAGCCATGGGAAGCAGCCTGAAGTAACCCCTGCTGCCATGTTTGTACTGCTACTCAAACGGCGAAGGTCTTCCGACCTGTTGGGTCTGCGCTGGTGCCCAAGGCTGACCCCGTCACGGCTGTGCTTTGGCACAGCTCTTTGTATCCGCGGTCAATATGGTCAAGAAGCTCAACATGTTTTCTGACATGGCCTGCTGTGAAAAGTGTCCCATGGAGGATGAATGTCCCTCAAGCCGGGATGCTGTGAAAAGTGTCCCATGGAGGATGAATGTCCCTCAAGCCGGCCTGCTGTGAAAAGTGTCCCATGGAGGATGAATGTCCCTCAAGCTGGCCTGCTGTGAAAAGTGTCCCAGGGAGGATGAATGTCCCTCAAGCTGGCCTGCTGTGAAAAGTGTCCCAGGGAGGATAAATGTCCCTCAAGCTGGCCTACTGTGAAAAGTGTCCCAGGGAGGATAAATGTCCCTCAAGCTGGCCTGCTGTGAAAAGTGTCCCATGGAGGATGAATGTATTTCATCAAATCTAGGGCAAGAGTCACGGTGATGAGGAAAAAAAGCCAACAAAACGAACCAAAAATTAAGCGAAACATAAATCTTATAATTTATAAAAAATTCTGGGGGTGGTTTGTGCTACAGTCAGCTGTGGGGTGTGAGCACAGTCAGCACCAGCTTCTCTGCACCATGTGACCTGTAGTATGTAAACAGACTACTCAGCACCAGCTATTCTACACCATGAGTGTAAAGAAAATGAACTGGTCTGGAATGGTGACTCTAGGTAGGCGTGTTGGGAAGATATTCTGAAAGAATCAATACATTTATTTTGTCTGGACATTCAATAGAGAAGATCTGATCAAATGAAAAGATCACTTCACAACACGAATGGCTTCTATCTAGTTGTCCATCACCGATGACCCTTGACCCTCACCTCCCCTACCAGCTCACCTGCAGGAGCTGCTGCTTGAGCTTCTGCATCTCAGAGAGGTTGAGCTCGCTGAAGAGGTCCGACACGAGGTTGGCGGCCTCTCCCTTCCGGCCGGCTGCTCGGTAGTCGCCGTTGACTTTGGCCGTGTGCCCGTTACACTTGTTGCTGTCCTGGTTGTTGGGCGAGCTGGTGGTGGCCGTGCCGTTGCTGGCTGCCTCTTCAGCAAACTTGAGGCCGTCGGCGAGGGCCAGGTGGGCCCCGGCCCCGTACATGCTGTCGCTGAGGCTCACGTAGTGCGCCAGCTCCTTGCGTAGGTTGTTCTTCTGCTCGCGCTCGTTCTTCAGCGTGTCCAGTGCCTCCTCCAGCTGTGTCTCCGAGATCTCCTTCAACCGCAGGGCCTCCTCCAGCTGACTCTGTAGCAGCTCTGTCTCCTCTCCCAGCACCTTCATCTCATGCTTCAGGCCCTCAAACTCCACCTAAGTGAAAGTGCAGTAGGGGTACAGCAGCAGAGTTGCACAGTTCAGGTCCAGGCAGTAAAAGTCCAAGATTTTGTTTCAACTAACCAGTTCAGCATAAAGAGCCACAGTCACAGAGTGCTCAACTGGTTGGTCAATACAAAATCTTGGTCTGGATCTTTCCTGTCTGGACCTGAACTATCCACCTCTGGACAGCAGTGAGGGTACAAGCCCGTCTCCCTGCCTGCAGGTCGGGCTCTGACCTGGTTCTGCTTCAGCGTAGACACCAGCTTCTGCAGCGAGATGTTCTCCTCCTCCAGCTCGCTGTAGTCCTGCAGCGACCGTGCCTCACGGAACTTGTACTCGCGGATCTCATCCTTCATCCGGTTCCTCTGGAGCTCCAGCGTCTCGTTACTCTGGGAAAAGCACAAGAAAGAAGAGGTAAGCTTTGACTCGTGCAGATATTCAAGCCCAAACACTTATGACCTTTTGAAACATATTGGTCCCCATGACCAGGAATCAGAAAATCAACAGTAAAACTCCATGAACCATAAATAATTACAGAAACAGAGACTAAACCCTTTGTGGGGTCTGAAAGAGCCAAGACCCAGGGAGGAGTACAGAGTCTAGCAGCTGATTCGGGGTGGGGGGTTCAGCACACAGGCCTGTGTGGAGCCATGGAGGAACTTTTCTGAGTTCCAGCCCCGGGCTGGACCCCGGTCCCCTCTGGGCTAGCCTACCCTTCATCAGAGCACCATTAACCTCAGCCATAAATAACCCATGTGGCGATTATGCAGTCATTTTATCAGGCCCTGGCAAACCAAGGGACCTATCTGCACAAAAAGTATTCCCTCCATGAAGCATATTCCCTTCATATGCACCACATGTACTAACTTGTGACTTACTTTGTAGTAATAACCCATGACCGCAAACTGCAACGTGTTTACTACCAAACATTTTTATTTTTTAAAATACAAAGAAAACACACCAGTACATACAGGTATCTATACTCACTTTTATTATGGATATACGTTAACAGAGACTAGCCTGGCAAGCTTCAAAGCACCTGACATAAATGGTGTTAAACCAAATTCTGTCACCCTAGAGCAGGGGTGGCCAATCTTATCCGCAAAGGGCCGGTGTGTCTGCAGGTTTTCCGGATAACCCTAAGGTCAGCTGTTCAAATCCAGGTGTGAGAATTCTTCAGCCAATCAGTCCACTAATTAGTGATCTAATTAGGGAGTTGCAGCGAAAATCTGCATACGCACCGGCCCTTTGCGAATAAGATTGCCCACCCCTGCCCTAGAGGCACTGCTTTGTTCATGTGCATGAGTCCTCTACGCATTTTATGTAACAGAAATACTTTTATGTTTTCGAGGCCTTAGCATTTGGGTTTTTCATTCCGTGGTCTTATTGCATTGCGTGACCTCTAGGGTCACAGAATTTGGTATAGCCCCAGCAGGGGACTGGAGCCACTCAGCTGCCCGATACAATAGGCTGCCCTGATCCGGTGGCCAGCGTGCGGCAAAATCCGAGCAGATGACCAGAGCAGATAATGTGGCCCCAATGCACTGGGGTCTTCCGGGATCTACTGAGCCTTTCTGCTCAGACTTTAACTGTTTGTGTGGAGCACTAAAGCTACCAAACTGCCAGTAATTACAGTTTACATTTGATTGGGCTGCCAGTGAAACAAACTGCTTAAATGTACACAGTATAAATATATTAACGATTTATGGAATACATTAATTATTAAATATGTCCCTTCAAATTTCCCGGCAGAAGGCACGTTACTGTATTTTTTGTTGTTAAATGTGTAATTTGTCACTGTTGTAATTAAAAATAATGACCCATCTTTTAAAATGTTTTTGATATTTTAAAAGAATGACTTCATTAAGAATTATTCCTCAGTTTGAAGCCCTTGCACAGTTAATTCAATTAACGAAGTTTCACAAATTATTAAATAAAGGAACTGTATTGTGAGCTGTGAGCAATAAGTGTGACTTTTTCCTAGTTTAGTTGAAGTAATGAAAATTTACAGAAAAGTCTCTCGCTACGTTATGTGTTTCTAATCGTGTGACATTCAATTAACATCTCAATCGAGCCTAATTAATTAAGATAGCTGGATAGACGACGGACCTCACGGATCAGAGCTGGGAGTTACTGCTAAAGCCATGCATCGGGGGAGAGGAAATTCTGTTTTACTCTTGTACTTACAGTAGCTTGAATTTCCTGTAAAATACCAGTTTCTGCATGAACAGGCCAGGAGGTGTGTTCTAGACAGTGGCCACCAGGGGTCCTCAAAGTGCCCAGTCGGCTGCTTATCCAGATGCCTGTTCAGGCTAACAGTGTGGGTGTTGTGAACAACCCCCTACTAAATGCTACAGCCGGGAGCAAAGCATGGGTCCCTGGATGAGTGTCCCTGCTAACCGCACTGCAAATATAAATATCTATTTGCACCCCAGACACACATTTAGTTGCTGCTCGAACACTTTGGCTCACCCTCTCACTTACTAACATCGGTGACTTTAATGGGCTGCTCTCCGTAACAAAACGGGAACAATCATCTTTGGTTAATAGGATAAGCTGCCTCTCAAGGCACATTAACCACGACTAACAGCTACTGGTAATAATTAAGCAATCTGATTAATCACTAACTGATCACTTAGTGACAACCAGGGTGATGATGCAATTTCATAGAAGATCCAAAACAAAAACAAAAACAGAGAACAAGACATGCTGAAATCTGTTTCTTCAGTGACAAAGGGTGTTTCTCAATACCAAGACCTAAGATTCTTGGCATGAGCGCTTTTGCGAAGTCATCTCCCAAGAATTAACTCGGGACACAGCGATTCAAGGAATTGTTTTCGCTGGTGAGGATGCAGTCAACGCGTCCTTGATATTTGGGGCGGGGTAAGAACGACACTCTGGGATTTTAACCTTTCTTTGTATTTTTGTTCTTGAGAATTGGAAGTGGTCTTCGGCGATGGAAAATGACATCAAACAGAGAACACAAGTACAGTCAAGAACAGAAACTGATAAACACCCAAATATTATCTGGTATTCACCCATATTTAGCCCAATATCCACCCTCCTTCTTCCTGTACCGGGGATGAAGAGTGTGGAGCCTCCCCTGGGAAGCCCGGGGCATCATGGGGGTGGCAGGTTTCTCCCGCTTCTCAATGATCCCCCGTCTCTTCGTCACAGGCCTGTACACTCGCGGCTGACCTTGGGCTCAACCACATCGACACCTGGTCCCGCGCGGCAGCGATCTGCCCTAAGGCTGCAGGTGAGCGCGGTCAGCACCCTCACATTTACATTTAATTTATTTATGAGACACTTTTATCCAAAGTAAGGTGGGTCAGCCAGTCTTTGTAGGCAATTGGGAGTTAAAGGTCTTGTTCAGGGGCGCATTAGTGACATCACTCTGCAGAACTTGGGACTTGAAACAGCATCTTTCTGATCGCAAACGCATAATGTTCTAACCTGCTGAGCCACAAAGCACCCCCAGTCTTTAAGTTCATGCAGGGTGACGCTCCTTCCTGGTGAGGCTAAGAGTGCTCATCGGACCTGGACACAGGACACTGTGATACAGTTTGACAGGCAAATGAAGCCCCTCAGAGCAGCTGTAGCAGCTTTTAATCCTTGAGATTAAAACCTGCGGCAGGACATGGGCACCTCCCGGCCTCTAGGGGTCCTCGCAGCCCAATGCCTGCAGTTTGGTATAATGATCAGTGGTAGCCTTGATCGTAACACACTCTCCTTTCTGTCACGTATGACAGCACCTGCCAGACCAAACGGTGGTTGCTAAATGTTAGCATAGACGTCAAGGTTTGTCACACGCTTTGGTGAATTCGGTAACCCCTCTCTGTTGGGTGTGCTGACATTCCTTCCTTGTCTCTGACCTTTGGCCTCCCAGGTTTACCCCCCCAGGGTGAAAGGCCACCAGAGCGGTACACTGGGTTGGAGCGCATCGCCACATTGCCCCCCATGTGCGAGCTCAGGGCCTTTCTCTGTTCCCCAGCTTAGTGCCGGATTTGCGCCTCACAATGGGGGCCCCGGTGACAGGACGTGACCCCGCCGTGTCCGGGCCTGTGCCCTCCAGCCGACCCCGGCCCTGCACCCCCCCGGCTGGTTCTGACACAAACACAGGCGCCCCCATGGCGGGATGAGATTCCTCATTCAGTCAGTCAGCGTCTGTCACCTGCCCGGCTCTGAGCCGGGCATAACCGGAGGGTGCCAGCGAGGAAGCAGTGCCAGCTTCATTACAGCTTCATTAGGGAAGAACACCTTTTTCATTTAACTGCCTTGTGTCCTATAAAATCCCACAAAGCTATAACGCTGCGTCTTTAATGAGATTTTTCTGGCCCATCACCTCCCGGTCTCTCAGTGCGCGCGTGTCTCCCCCCCCCGGCAGCCGAAAAGTGACACGGGGGCTTCTCCCGGACGCCATCCGGGGATGGGCACTCCGGAAAGGTGGGAGGGCGGGGGGATGAGGGAGGGGGGCTGGCCCGGCATTTAGGCATAACCCCCCAGTCCCATCTAATAACTGTTAATGAGTTAATTTGATTTAATCTGCAATACATTTAACATGACTGTACACTGATCTGTTAGTATGCGTGACATTTCTCAGCCGCATTTTTGAATCTCACGAGCCTCCAGTTGCCTCCATTTCTTTCTCGTGTGACGTCACGTGTCTCGTTGCCCAGTGGCACTTAGTACTCTCAGGTGGGGCCCAGGTGGGGGGCTGACAGTAGAAGTTTCCACTCTTATGGGGGGGTCGGGAATTAATGTAACGATTCATTACATTTGGTCCCTCTTTGTTGGGTGGCCCCGTAGCCACACCCCCTGACTGGGGTGTACCCATACCCCCCGGGGTGAGGTACCTCGGTTAACCCTGCGACCTCGCTGCATTTCGTCCCCCCCGCCCAGTGCAGGGAGACGGGGCCCCACCTGCCGCAGCTCCTGCAGCAGCGCGTTGAGTCGCTCGCCCTCGGCTTGCGCGTTGGACGCCACGGAGCGGCTCTGCCGCAGCTCCGCCTGTAGCTCCAGCAGCCGGCTCGTGTAGTGCGCCTCCTTGGAGGCCGACTCCTGCAGGAGGTGCTCCTCGTTGGTCTCGCCATCCGCCGCCACCTTGCGCTGGGTAGAGTACGCCTGCCCGAATGCCTGGTAAAAGGGCAAAGGGAGGGGAAGAGTGGCCAATTGATAGGCTGACCATACACACATGACCCACTCTCACCTTGAAAACTAACCAATCACAACATTCTTAAAAAAGAAACAGTCATAAGGCCCGTGTCCATAAGACGTATTTCCCAGGAGCCCTCGCTAATGATGTGTACCCGACAACACTGATGTCGACACGCGGTGCCACGTGACACGGGGTTTCACAGCATGGCCTCCTCAGCCATGGGTGCTGAACAGCGAGCAGCCAGGAGGCCAGTTGCCAGAATCAAGCAGATCCCGGTGCTGCTGCTGTTTTCAGTGTTGGCGTCAGGTTCAGAGGACAAATGACTACTAGTAAGAAGCACAGCCAACACTAATGGCAGCAAATGCAAGCACAGGGGCTACGCTTATCACCCATCCATCCATCCATCCATCCATCCATCCATCTTCCATCTTCCATCCACTTATCCAGGACAGGGTTGTGGTGAGCTGGATCCCAGGAAGCACTGGATACAGGGCAGGGATACCCTGGGAAGGTCTCCAGTCCGTCTCAAGGCACACCTTCACATGCTGAGTTTAGCAATGTGGGTCGCCTTAGCCAAATTCTTTGACTGTAGTATACCAGCAGAACATATGCTCACAGCTAGTGAAAGGAATGGAACCCACAACTGAGCTCCCACACTGCCATTTATTACCCTTCCATACATCCATCCATCCATCTATCCACCCATTTTCCAGACCTACTTGTCCTAGGCAGGGATGTGGGGTCCCAGAGCCTATCCTGGAAGCCATGGGTGCAAGGCAGGGAACAACCCAGGATGGGGTGCCAACTCATCTCAGCCGTCCATTATCATAAATGCAGATTTATTTAAAATGAAGTGACCATCACCATAAAGGACAGTCACACAGTGTGTTCACTAAAGCTAACACGAATACCCCATTAAGGGCTGATGGCTCGCCCCTAACCCTAACCCTAACCATAACCTTGACTCTTGACCGAGTCATCAGCTGCTCACCGCTTCTACCCCAGCGTGATTTTAGGACTGGGAGCTGGAGAGGGCTTCCTGGGGAAAAGTAGATTGTAGGGTTTCCTAGAGAGAGGAGAAGGGGGATGAGGAGGAGGAGGTTGCCATTGGTGACGCTGAAGCCGTCTTCCCATGTGGGAATGACTAGGGCCAGCCCCACCCTTTTCAGGGCCCTAAGCAAAATGTGCAGTTGCCTAGTTATCATTTGTCATCTTCCTTCACTGACAAGCTGATCAGATAGTGGCTGCTGGAGTTTGGTACTTCCTTTGGGCTGGCCCCTGGGGATGATACTCCACAACGAGGCTTCTCAAGGTCCTTTGGGCAGGGGAAGGCCTCAGCCACCAGACACCCAGCAAGGGAAATTAAACGATTAACAGAGCTCAGCACATGTCAGCACGACCCGAGGACAGGCGGAAAGGCAACACCAAAAGCTGCAGGAGACGGGATGCTGAATGCAGACCTGAAGCGCTTCAGACACGTAAACAGGCCACCAGGCGATTCGCTAGCAAGAGCCCTGAATCATTCTACTGCACAGTCTTAAATATACACAGAGCTCTCACACCCTGAGGTCCATAAACGCCTCACAAGCTGTATAATAATCCATCCTAATTGTCACACCTGGAAAGTAGCCATATTGCAGAGGGGTGATAGGTAGGCGGAGAGGCCCCTGGGGGCCACAAAGTGCCTCTCATAGAGCCATGGGTGTGTCCATATATATACCCATAATTCCTCACTCTGTGCTATAGGTCAATCAATTTGTGTCATTTTTACAGCAGGGGCTAACAGGAGTCGTGCCCCCCCCACCACGCCACCAGGGATGAAGGCTGTGATGTAAGAGGCCCCTGCCGGAGTTGCAGTTTGTCATGTATCACGCATTTACTGCATGTGTGTGAAACCTTCAGCACTGCCCAGGACCCCGGTCACACGCTAATGAGCAGCCGAGGAACTTTTCTGCCCAGGACCCCGGTCACACGCTAATGAGCAGCCGAGGAACTTTTCTGCCCAGGACCCCGGTCACGCGCTACTGAGCAGCCGAGGCACTTTTCTGCCCAGGACCCCGGTCACGCGCTGATGAGCAGCCGAGGCACTTTTCTGCCCAGGACCCCGGTCACGCGCTAATGAGCAGCCGAGGCACTTTTCTGCTCAGG
>JAODKM010000058.1:25961305-25978572 GCA_026780845.1 Petrocephalus sullivani
GGACGCAAGGCGCCGAGGGATTCTGGGGAGGGTGCTGCTTGGATCATCTGTGTTTATTTCTGTGAGCTTTGTTATAGATGCAGTAGCTGTGGTCCTCCTACCGAAGGAAGTCTAATGAGCCACGGCTGCATGCCCTGATCCGCTCCCAGGTGCCATTTGAGGCATTATTATGTGACTTCTCCGGCTGGCAGATGCTTCATCCTGAGATCCCCGTCACGGCCCTGTGTCAGCGGCTGTGCGGAACGGACGTGTCGCTTTCAAAGCACCACAGCTCCTTGTTTGTCTCTTTGCTGTTCTTCCATCCTCTGGTAGCAGCCTGGTGTTTGACAGGTCACCCATTTCCTCGGCAGCTTTTACAACGAAAATATTACTCCTGCTTCTTCTTGCCTTCAACATTTTGTTAGCTCGTTCTCAATAATAGCTTATACCTGCAGTAGTAAGGGATCATTCCAGGGCTATTTTCATTGTTTGATTTGGGGAATTCCCCCTATTAAGAGCTTTAAAATGGAAATGAGTGGCAAAGGAGGACTGTAAATGAAGTTAATTTGCATTGGCAGACCCAAAAGATTCTCTTATCCTGAACAATTATTCTCAGAGTGCAAAGAATGGGATGCTCTTCGAGATCACTTACATCCTTACTGTTGCCAAGTGATCGTTCTCTGATTTTCGCTGAGGGTTAAGCAAGTTAGTAAAAGTAAAACTTATTAATAGAGCACATTTCAAGATGACAAGTGTACACCAAAGTGCTTCACAAAACATAAAATAGACTGTTTCTGCAATGCACCTTATGCAACTGCTTAGAGGAATGAGACTTCAGAGCCCCAAGTGGGTGGGACTGTTGTGTCTGGTCAATATATGATTGGTTTAGCCAACTTCCTTTGGATGAAGGGGCTACCTTCTGCTATTCGGGTTTCAGCGGAAAGTGCTTTGCAGTGCACAGTAATCCCACCTGCTGTGCTGTGAAGTCCATCTTCTCCCATTACTAACGGTTGAGGCTAGGGGGGTTGTAATATGGTGGGCACTGAGATTAATTGAGTTAAACAGTCATGCTCATGGTCTCATTAGTACTCTGATATCAATTAAGGCCACATGTAGGCCAGCAAACTGTTCACCCGTGGCCGGAATTAGGAAACATACAGAGACATTAATTGCCTGTGCATAGCATTTTACAAAATTATTCGGGGTGATTTACCATAAATGAGAAATTATTACAGGGAAAAAAGGTGCTATATCTTCAATATCTTAAGTTTTTGTTGCAATATATGTTGCTTTAAGTATTTTGACATTATGTGTTAATTTCCATAGTAATAAATCTAGTGATTCAGTACCTGAAAATTGTATTGTTATCGAGGTTAAGTTTTTTCTTCGGGGGAACCTTGATTGTCTTTTCCATGGCAGTAAATCCCAAATCCCTTCTTTTCAAATGAATGCATCGTCTTTCCTATAAAGGTACAGAATTAATGAATTAATTTTTTTGAGGATTTTGCTAATTGTTAGTTGGGAGTGCTCAGTAAGTCTGTAGCATAGCTAATAGTGGATTGAGTGTTGATCCGCCTTGTCACAGGAAATGTAGATGGAGAGCAGGCCAGCTTCAGCCACAGCGGCCATGCAGACTTCCCGTGTCGTGTGGCTCTCTGCCAAAGCTGTGGGAGGGCCGCAGAGATATGGATGCGAGAGCTAAAACAGTCAAAGGCTTTCACCCCCGCCCGTTGGCGGCTAAAGCTCATGCATGGGGGGCTGAGGGTTGCCTGCCAGCACTCCGATATTTATTTACTTCCAGCTTCAATGAAAATCTGGCTTGACATGAGGGTGCAGTTAAAATAGCACTTTACTATGGACACCTAGGGAATGCTGTCGATTGAAGGCTGGTAAACTGTTAATTGCCTTTTGGGTGTTGAAGTTCTCAACAAATAGCTAGCGTTGTATGCCTGTAATTATTAACAAAATGGTCAACATTTGCATTGACGATTAAGGACATGTATGTGACGCCGTTTTGCCGCACGTATGAGGGTTTGATTTCAGCTTATTTTGCGTGTGTGGGGGGTTTGCATGTTCTTCCCGTGTCACGGTGGATTCCCCAGGCCGCCTCAATATGTTCTCTCAGTCCAGATACACAATGCTGATCAAAGCGGCGTCACTAAATTGCCTGTAGTGTGTGACTTTGTGTGTGCGCTTGGTAATGGGCTAACATCCCATCCGGGGTAAACCTCTGCTTTGTATTCTGTGTGGCCCGGGAGAGGCTACAGGCCCCCCCACAACACTTTCCAGAGTAGCATGTTGGCAGACGAATGGATGGATAAAATGGGCTTGCTTTGCAATGAGTTTCTCTTAATAAATGTATTCTTTATAAAACCCAATAAAACCATGTGCTTATTACATTTGTATTCAATGTGCTTCTGTTAATGCCAAGTCAAAAACTTAATTTCAAATTCAGGTTTTACAAATTGCAAAAGAAAACATCCCTAAAGCCAAACGGATTTCTTCTTATTACAAAATGTATTCATTACCGTTTAGTTTTGATTTACAAGAAATGAATTGACAAACATCTCATTTCGTTTGTCTGCTATAGTCTCTTGGCAGAGAAAATTAGCCGAAAACAACATGAAGTCGATCCAAATAAAACACAACGTGTCTGATTTTAGTGCTAAAATGGATCTAAGGAAAAGTGTGCTCTTGGTTACCAATTAAACATTTTTCCTTCTTAATCAGGATGAAGGTTTGTGATGTGATTTGGAGCAACCAAAGCCTGCTTATATTCCTTTGTTGATTATTGGCTTAATTCCAGGAGTAGATGTATTTTACTGAATACTGCAGACCCCCTAAACTATTTCCATTTGAGTATCGTTACTTTTGTTCAGTCCTTAAATACTTTAGGTCTAGTTTTTTGGCTTCTTGGTCGATCGAAGGTGCTTGGAATCAAACTATTTATCGGCTTTACCCGAAACGGAGCGACTGCTTTTGGATGGAGTTTTAGATTCTACCTTAAAGTCCCACACTAACTTCACCCGAGGTTGTAACACTTTACTTCACCCTGAAGCTTAAAGAAAACCTTTATGAAGTAATGTAAATCAGATATCCCAAGACGTCACGGAATAAATGCATTCAGCGTGTTGATATTTCCTTGGACCAAGCAGATACTCGCGGTACATAATGTTGGAGCACCTTCACCGCTGTGTTTACGTGCTAACCACGTCTCAGTCGAACGTTTTTTGCCAGAAGACGCTGAACACATAACAGTTCTTGGGTAACAGATGTATGTTCTGACCGAGCGGGACTGCTGGAATGGAAAAGCTTGGTCTTCAATTACTTGACCAGAGTAATCTCCTGGCCCGTTCGACTTCCATAAATGTCAATGCTGTAGTCATGACCTTTGGAAAGATTTTACTTCCCTCTGAATAACAGACTGCTGTCTTTCTGCTTGGATGCCTGATGTGTTTGCATTAAGCTTTTTTTTTCTATCAGTGATCTTTGTTTGCTGTTTGCTTAGTAGATATCGGGAGGACAGAGCTGTGTTGTTCATTAGATGATGGCATCCCCGGATGGGTGGAATGGGTGTAAGTGGTGAGGAGTACCATACAGTTGAAGCCATCATACTAAACCAACCGTATACTGCAGGCCAGCATGTGGCTCAGTAGGAAGTCGGCAGGTAGCTGGTTCAAACCCCTGGGTTGAGCATGGCTTCTTGTTCCAAGGACTCACCCATCTTATAAAAGCTTCTTCTAAATAAATAAAATATCTGATGACCCTAAACCTTTCCCTTCTTGATAGTTCAGTCTTGCTTTCCACCACTAGCCAAATACAGAAGTATCTCCTACATTGTCCTTCACCTGTATATTAACTCATAAATTTCACAATCTGTGGGCGTCTCCTCTCTAAAGTCATCGGTCAGGCCTGCCTTAAAACCAGAGTAACATCTGAAAACCCCCATGGGCTCTCTGCTGGCCCGATTTCCCTCAGTACTAATCTCTTGGTGCTCTTACTATTATAGAAGTATAAACAGCGTGATTAAAGTCACCCCTGAGGTCTTTCGATGAACAACAGCCCCTTTGTTTTTCACAGCGATGCACCGTCATGGATCAAACGGCGTGCCGGACCCATGGAGATGTGACTCCCTGGAATGGTGCAAGAAATGATCGATTTCCTGTTTTTTTTTCTCTGTTGTGGAGCTTGTGACTACTCTCCTAGGCTACTACAGTGTGATACATATAATATATGGTCAGAATTATCTAGGACGTCTGATAAGACATTATTCCTTCAAGGTCAGCGAGCTCCCCTTTGTTGAAATGGACATCACAGGTCATATGTCAAATGACACAAAAAAAAATTAACCCGAGACGCATTCCAACAAAGTCACATTTTATCTGTGGAGCTACAGGCAGGACCACAAACAGCTTGCTATGTGATCAATGCAAGGCTCCTATCGAATTCGTTAATTCTCTCTTTATTTGTCAAATTTAGCTGCTAGTTATGTGTAGTTGAGAAAAAATTCCATATGTTGTCTCTTAGACTTCCGGTTGAAGTGCTGAAGATGTTTAGAATCCCTGCATTGATGCAGTCTGGACCTGTACTACATGACTCAGAAGTCGGTGGGAATGATTTGTGTCTCGCTGATGTTTTCTTACAGTACAGCTGTGGGAGAGGGTCGGCTGACTCCTTCAGGTGTGCCCCCCTGGCATCCAGAGCCCGGTGAGGGGCGGGCCCAGGGTTTGCCACGGATGAGCGGGTGGGATCAGGGTAGCTTTTCTTAATGCACCTAGGCGAGGCAGACTTGGCTCAGCCCATCTATTGAATCTGATGCCAGCTCTTTAAATGAACCAGTGAGCTGTTCTGACGAGCTTGGAGATGGAAGAACATATTCAAACCTGGGCTCATCCAGCAGCCTGGAGGAGAGGAGTGTCTATTTGTCTGCAGGGGCAATTTTAGGATTGATTTAAGGTATGAGGCATATAACAGGGCCGTAATTCATTCAGCGGGGCCGCCCTTATCATTAGCCAATGATATGTTTTGAATTGATGAGTGCTAGGGAAGCAGGCACTCTGGGGGCCAATCAGCTTTCAGCTGATGAGTCCCTCCCTTGTATACACTTCTGCTTGCCTGGGAATGGTCATTTAATTACCCCCACCTTGAGAATGGGACCCTGAGCTTCGGGGTTCCTATCTGACTCCTTTCCCTCTGATACTTTGTGTGGGGGGGGTGTCGGTGTGGAGGGGGAGAGGTAACATCAAACACTTACAGAGTGGAGCCCCAACCCTGAGAATGTAAATCAAGCACTAATTACATTTGTGTCTTTATTACTATTCTCTAAACGGTTAATTTGGGTTTCATCATTTTCTGGTTTAGGGCTCAGCTTTTCTTGGCAGGAACCGCGCTGCTACTTTGTTACGGTGTAAATATGGGTTTAATCAGACTAATCAGCTTCACAGCTTTCTTCTGGGACACAGATAGATTAGGTTTATTCTTCTTTCATTGATACATAAATTCAATTAATTAACTTTAATTAGCTTTAGTTCCGCAGTGGTGGCCTGTCGTTACTGCTCCTGACCGCTATGGCTTAAACTTAACACTTGCAATTCTGGCACGGTCTAAGCCAGACTGCTGTTTCTGTGTGGTCGCACCTATGGGGCGCTACGTAGGTTAAATGGTAGCCTGGTTCTTCCCCTTGGTGCCAAAAAGGATTTCTGCTCAGACAAGTTACTGTCTCTGTAATGTATTTAAGGGCATGGGGCAGGTGAAAACAGGATTTGCTGTACGGCGTTTATTGCAATGTCATTAAGCAGAGTCTGGTCATGTAAAATCGAGTGTCTCCTCAGTGTCCTTCACGGAAGCGTCTCTCAGTGACAGCCAGGTATGTTCTCTGCAATGTTGGTCTGACATTATCCAACATCCCTCCAAATATCAGCACTTGGTCTGTCATTGAACTATCAGATGTAACATTCGTCACGTTTAGCGACGCAAATAAATAATGAGATTCTAATAATAGTTATGTTTGATTTTTCATATTTATTCTCCAAGGAAATTTATTGAGCTATTTTACCGGTGAGTTCGGTTTTTAAATAAGTGAATGCTGAATAATTTTCAATCGATTAATAATTATTTGCATACCGTCAGGTCTACCTGCTTGTATGAGTAGTCGTGTTGAGACAGAAATTTTGCTTTTGGCATCGGCCGTTGTCATTGGCAGATACAGCCTGTCAATCAGGCTGAGAGCCTCTATCTGTGCAGGGGGGTTGACATCAACTTGCCCGATGGCGAGGGATGGGCCTGCGTTTCAACAAAGGAGCATGGTTGATTCGATCACTTCAGCTGAGTGCGACACCTGGCTGCCGGGTTACACGGTACCATGGACCAAATGGCAGCCAGAGAGAGAGAAGGGGACATGCAGACAGGAATAAGTCTTTCCTAATATGTCACAACTATAGTACCACTTAAGGGTGTCCCCTCTAATATGATCACAGAAACAGGGACTATCCTAGGAGTTTTTTAAGCCATAAGAGGGGACAACTGTATCATTAGCCAATGTATTCTGAATCTGTGCTTGAGGAGGGGTGGGGGGTTGTGGGGGGCAGACAGCAGTTGGGGCTTGAGGTCCGTCCCCTGTATATGCCCCCACTTGGAAGCCATCATTCTGTTTGCTGGACATCTTCTCCCTCTATAGCTGACAGTGGGGAAAAAAATATTTATTGTGCAGTTGTGGATAATCTGGGAAGTGCAGATCTAAGGGTTGCCATGGCGAGTGATGTGAGGCATTTGCAATCCGCCGCTGTTACAGGGATGTGCTGTCTTCATCTCTCAGCTGTAGTGGCCAGTTTCATCCTCCTAAAATGCCTCAGCCCTGCCAGGGGAACGCGACTCGTTGTTTTCAAAATGATGGTGAACATCTGGGGTGGCGTAGCGCGTTGTGATTCGTGTATGGTGCAGCTTCAGGGCTGGGGCTGGTGGTGACGTGCTCTTATGAGTTTGACTAACCTGTAGGCTATATGGAGGGTGAGTGGTGTCTGTCCCCTGTCCTCGCCGTGTCCACTGTACTTGGACCTGTGTTGCTGAATTCTAAGATTCCTGTACAGTTGCTCCTGAGACTACTGTTCATCTATGCTGTAGTTTCCTGCCGCAGCTGGATAACGGGGGCCGATGCGTGCAGGATATCTAAATCAGTGGGTTTTTGGGTGACAACTAGTTGGTAATTACTCTGTCACCCCGGCAAGAAACGATGCGAGGAGCTACCGTCCCCCCGCCAAGACTGCAGGGGATTGAGGTGTGCTTCCGCCTTCCCATACAAGCGAACGGTGGCCAGTTTCGGAGCAGCTTTTGTGTGTGGAGAATTCGCCCCCTCGGGGCACTGTTGGATTCCAGCAGCGCTGCCTTTACACTCCGAGTTCAGGCTTTGTCTAAAACCAGATCCAGCTAAACAGGCCTGGTAGGCAGAAGGCTTCTCCCATGCCAGGAGCCATGAATTATTCATTAGACTCTAATTGGGTACATGGTCGTCTCACACCACTGATTACAGCCATTCAGTCTTGCAAACATGCCTCTAAGTGAGGATGACTTAGTCATGTCCAGCAGGCTTCTCCGCTGCTGCTTGGATTTGGACCCTTCCTATACAGTAGGGGTTCTCAATATGTGGCCCATAGACCAGATTTGGAGCCTTCCTTTGGCCCTAAATCAATTCAAACTGGGAATGTAGCCTAATTAATACATTGGGTTCACTGGGACTTTTATTATGAAGTGCAATTGAGACTTCAGCATAAAAGCCTGCAGAATCGCTACCTGATAAAAAAAGACTCTCTTGCACTGCTGTTGGTCAATAATAATTTAGCAAGCACCCACCTCCATCTCCACCCCCATTCTGCTTGGCTGGTGGTAGCATTTCAGCCCTGAAAAATTGCCATCTTGGAAAAATAATAGAGAAGCCCCTGATGTACAGTATGCTACATCAGCTTAATGAGCTGGCAGCCAGCTCTACTGCCTGCACATTTGTCCTGGGGGGAACCAATTGCTACCTGTAAGAGCTCTTCTACTGCGTTAACACGCTAAATAGATCCGTTAAGAATCGGTAGGCTACGTCCATCAGAGTCGTCAGGGGGGTGGGGGGGTGTAGGGACGTTGGGTTCCCTCCCGCAAACGCGATCGCAATTTCACTGTGGTCGATCGCCCGCGTCACTTCTGTCGTCATGGCGCTGCGTGGCTGCCCCTCGGTTCTCAGAAGTCCACCGCGGCCCTGTGTCGCACTGCACCCATAATGGATTCTCAATGCGGAGAATGCCGCTTGAGTGCGCGGTTTGGCCGGGGCGGACGTGCGTAATTTGCTGTCAGAAAAGCGTGGGGGTAGCACAGATACTGTCCAATGAAAACAGGCTTCTGAACTCAAGCAGAGAGTGGTCATGTGCGCACGTGGCTTTAACCACCCAATGGGGAGCCTTTCTTCTGACTTGGTAAACCTGGTAAAGATGCTTATACGTGCAGCTTCCCAAGTGTCATGAACCGTCACAATCGAGGGCAAGATGGTGCATGCATGGCTACACACATCTTAATGTGTGTTGTAGGACGTGCACAAGTACTGGATTCCTAATTCCCACCGATGGAATGTAAGCAATTCTCAATCCCGCCCAGGACGAATCCTCAATATGTTTTACTTGGCCGTAAACGTATGGAGGTACACAGACTTGATTATGCTTAAAGGGTGAAGATAAGATTCTTTCCTTCATCACATGGCGGTAATTGAGTTTGGCTGCACAGCAAACAAACAGCAGGGCTGTCAGAGTTCTTGCTCTCTAACTGCATGGAAGGAATCGAAATAATGAAGAGCTTACGGAGTCCGGCTTAATAAGAGTCTTGGAAATTCATTCAGTGGACTGTCTGTATGCATCCTGGTCACATGACCTGCTGTTGGCACTGGCATGTTGAGCCTAATGACCTCACTTAGCCTCTCATGTAATTGTATCAGTGAATATTTCATTTAGATGAACTGGAACTGGAAAATAAGGGAGGGGCTGCAGCCAGGAATTAGGGGGGTGTCATTGAAACCATAAATGATCATTAGTTTTTTTGCACAGGTTCTCATTGGACGACACGTTGATTTATTTCTGCCACCCTCCTGTAGGGGGCACTGTAATCACTGGCATGGGCACTGGCTGGAGCTTTCCCCACCCTCCTGTAGGGGGCGCTGTAATCACAGGCATGGGCACTGGCTGGAGCTTTCCCCACCCTCCTGTAGGGGGCACTGTAATCACAGGCATGGGCCCTGGCTGGAGCTTTCTCCACCCTCCTGTAGGGGGCGCTGTAATCACAGGCATGGGCCCTGGTTGGAGCTTTCTCCACCCCATGTAGATGCTCCGAGTCCTTCCATTCGTGGTAGTCAAGGAACAATAATGGCAGGTTGATTCAGCTGGCCCGTTCAATGCAGCTGTGGGGGGCTCACACGGGTGCGTGGGTAATGTTTCTTATCATGATCAATGCGGGGTAAACGGCTGGACTCCTACGCTTTCGATGCAGATTACAGTTATGCTATCACTCCCCCCGTAGCCTGTGGGGAATTTTATTCCGGGCTACATTTCATGTCTTATTCATGAAGCTGAAGTCTGCTCCCAGCCTCATACGTGGGCAGTTTCAGAGAGGCCGGCCTCACCTCGTGATCGACAGCGCACTTTGATACACGTACGTGAAACATTCTGTTCCCAGGGCTGCTCTTATTACCTGCCATTCAGAGCTCCTCAGAACCACTGTCTTTAATGCTCACCATGAGCTCGCTAAAATCTGCCACTCGGGTAGCTTTGGGATGGAGGAGCCATCCTGGAGGCTGGTCCAACAGCGATGGATGGGGTGATACTAGAATTTTTTAAGGTGAGAGACTTACGAGGCACCAGCCTTATCATTAGCCAAATCATTAGTGATTTGCTTTGAGCTAGTGATTGACAGGGGAGAGGTAATTCCAGGAGCCAGTCAGCTTTCATCTGGGGTGGGTGCCCCTGTGGCCCCGCCCCTGTAAATGTCCCTGGAGGTGGGAGTGCTTGTACCCATGGTAACTTGATACCATGACTGCAGGGAGAATGTAAACAGGCCAGCTCTCTTGGAAGCGAGGCACTCTGTAGACCAGGCCGCGACCGCTAGGGCCTCCTGGCCAAACCGACAATGGCCTTTCCACACCTCTTTGCCCAAGTAATTATTAGTCTGAAAACCGTAAGAAATGTCTTAATTGGAGACCTATTCTGAGGTTTTTCGGCTAAGAATACTGTAACGAAGAGTAAGTATGCTTGTGTGATCGCCACTAGTCACTGTTTATTCTCCAAAATATAGTTTTTTTTTCCATTTTTTTTTGTTTCGTGTTAAAAAGCTGCTGTATTTTTCTGCAGAGTTGTCATAACTCGCCTTTATTTACATTTAACTGAATTCTAATTTTCGCTGCCGATATCCATCCTAACCGAACGGCATCGAGGAGCTTCCGTATTTGTACAGGATCTCTATTTTCTGAAATAAACATCATATAAATAGACTGCCTGCTCTGGCTCTGTTGATATTCGGGGGATGTGGCAGATTTCGCGTTTTTGCGTTGCGCGCAGAAAGCGGCAGCTCTTCGCTTCTCTTTTCAGCCGCTGCTCCGAGCCCGGGTCAAGGCCACGGCCCTCGTTTCCTCAGTGTGGCAGCATGTGGGCGTCTGCGCGCGTGCGTGTGCGCATGCGCGTGCCTGCATGCATGCGATTTGGACGCGGTCACACTGTGAGGAATGAGGAAGCTGTGCCGGCTGCTTCCCTGCAGAAATAGCACTCAGGTCCCCCTCCATGCACCGTCGCACTCCGCCCCGCCCCGCCTCACCTGGATGGACTGCCCCACCACTCTTCACGCTAGGAGGGAGTCACCGCTCTGCTCCATCCAAACAGAACCAGGCAGCACAATGAGAATACATCAAGACGCGATCACTACCCAATATATTACTACCCAATATATTATTATAATAATAATAAAAATAATAGGGATTGGCACCCCATAGCTTCTGGGATAGGCTCCGGACCCCTGCGACCCTGAATAGGACAAGTTGGGATACAAAATGGGTGGATGCATAATAATAATAATAATAATATAATAATAAGGCTTCATTGCAGCCAGGCCTTGTTCCCTTGCATGTGCCGCTTCTTATTTGCATTAAATTCCTCCGACCAGCTGGGAGTGACTGTGTGAATCCTCACCCAGGAGCGGCTAACATGAGAAACAGCTAATATTATCTGCATTATTTGCATCTGCTGTTCTAACCAGACTCGTTCTCTCATTCTGCACAATTGACAGTGCCATCTGTTGGTGATTTTAGGTTAGTGCAATTTGACTAAGACTATTAATAGGTAGCTGTTTTCTTTTTTTTTTGTAATATACGTTCAGGTGTGCTTGTATCATGCCTGTATACATGCTTGTTGAAAGACCTCAGACAGCAGCAGGTGGCGTGGAATTTACGAGTACAGATTTGTGCCCGGAAGGTTAACAGTTCATGTCCCAGGTGGGTGGCCTGGTGTGTTCCTGCAGGATACTTAACCCGAACTGCCCTGGTATAAAAACCACTTGTGGAAAAAGCTCTCAGTGTAAGTCATTTTATATAACCCATATGTTAAGTGTTAAAGCACTGAATGGAGCTGTTTCTATGGAGCTCTTTCTCTTACAGCAAACTCTAAACAGCGGCTTATGCGCGTTTTGAATGACGTGGGTTTGTTTTAACATCCCAGTCAGGCATGCATTTCCCCTCCGTACCTGCAGCAACCGCATGACTGGGAATCCGACTCGATCATTTGATTATCCTGAGGTCAATGGTCTGTGCTGCGGGGGGAAACAGCGTGTACGCCCCGAGCCAAGGCGTGCTCCCCAGCTCTCTGAAAACAAAGCCGGCACATTATCAGGCCCCTTTAAGGAAATAATAAAGCCGTCCGCTCACGACAGGCCCTTTTGTGGGAGTTAATCCTCTCACTCACTCCGCTGTCAGACAGAAAGCCGGCATTCTGCAGACCATCCTCGGTGACCGTGCTAACTTGGCAGGCCGGAGGAAGGGCCTGAGTGGTCAAAGAGGCTTGCGCTTTGAACAGTTTATCATTACTTATTACAGTAAATTTGCCCATCAAAAGTTACAGCGAATAACCTGTCAAACAGCCCCCCTGCATCATAAGTGTATAAGTTTATTTTGAGTTCATTCTGCTGTTTCCTTCAACAGAAGATCATTACGCAATGGTCTGAAAACTCCTGCATCCTGACAGGTTTTTGTCTAAATGGTATGGCAAGTGAAAGTTTCTTTACCCTTGAGAACCGTTTGAGGAATTCCTTTTGTGTATGTTTGGCTACGCAGGTCAGAAGTAATGGGGCTGTGGTGGGTCACGGCGGACTCGGCGAGGTGTGGCTCGCATCAAGGTTATTGGATGACACTGTCGTTAAACCCAAGGGCGCGCGTGTAATGATCAGCCAAGCCTGCAAAGCGGCCGGGGGGGGGGTTTGGCCGAAAAGTTCAGCAGTTGCGGGTTTCTGCTTTTGGGCCCGCAGGCTGCGCTGTTTGCCCGTGATCTCTGACCGGGGTGCCCACACCCTCCACAGCTGCCCTAGCACTCGTGGTCTTTATCCTGTGGCTGAGGTGTCACTGTCCAGGCTGTCCATCCAGCAGAGCTGGCAGCTAAAGCAGGTGATCTTGGCCGGGTCGTGTCAAGTGATCTGGGGCCAGTTTCAGGGTCCAGCTCTAGCTGTGGACGGAAAAGGTGGTTCAAGACAAGAATATGCAAGTTGACGGTGCATTGAAATACTGTTTTCCTTGGGCCCCCTATATTGCCACACATAAAAAACTGCTGCACCAAGCCCCCAAATTACTTGTGTTGTGGAGGAAGTGAAATGATCAGTTTTCTTGGCGAGGGGGGTGGGGCTCAGACATAAAGTTCTGCTGTGGGCCCCTGAAAAGTAGCGCTGGCCCTTATCTGGGAGAAAGTTCAGGCCGGTTCGGGCCGTTCGCCGTGCGGTTCGGGCCACTCGCTTTGGTCGGCGCTTGCGATGCGGATGCTAGAGTGCGCCCTTCCAGCGTTCAGTCGCTAATAGGCTGGGCGATGATCAGACGCCGCCCCCGTTTTCCACGGCTAACCATTCGCATAATGAACGACCGTCGTTCTCATGAAGACGGATGGCGTGCCGGGAAGTGCAGCCGCGAGCAGCCAGGCCTCTTATTCTCCCTTAATCTGACCCATTCGTCTGCAGCGTTTGGCCTGCCGATTATAGGCAGGTCTGGAAAAAGCCGATCCGCCATCCACGTGACCCATAAGACGCCGCGCGCCGCGCCAACGTGGTTACCTTAGCGACTGATCCTGTGGATGCCTCTCTCCAGCACATCCCAGTAGAAATTGTCTGCAGAAGTTTTCCCGCTGTGGAAAAATTGCTCTTTATCGCAAAAGGCTAAGTGTCTCTGGCTAGGGTCTCTGCAGCTTGTATATATATTTCTTTCTGTTTACCACACTGTTTTGTTAGCCAGTGGACGGACCGAGTCTGGATCAGGTACTCTCTCTGTGGCTCTGTGATACCTTCACCTGTATCTAGGTTCAGGAACAAGCTACCAGCCGAAGAACACTTTCTATTGGTAGACTTGTGGGTGAGAACGTGATCCTGTCCTGGTGACCGAAACAGAATCGGTTTCACCATAATAATTCTTATTTATTTTGTCATACCGACTGATTGTGTGTAAATATGTATGTATATTAAAAATGTGAACGTTAGAACAGTGATATCAGTGATATGCTTTCCCCAGGCAGCTCTGTACATTGGAAGCCATCCTGTACAAACAAAGTGTAGGTGACCTTGATCTCACTGGGAAAAAAGTGCTTGGAATTCAATGTGATCTTACGTGTCATTAAACTCGCATTTGCTGTTAATCTTTGTAGGTTGTTGTTGTCACTCAGGGGTCAGATATGCCTTAGTTCTATGTCAGGATTGGTGGAATATGGCACTGAAACACCGGGCATGGTGGTCTGTCGGTATTTATGGTATCTGAACGGTTTTAAGGATCCAGGTGAGTAATTAAAAACAGTGAATTTCAGGGGTGGATGCGTCTGGTTCTGACTGGCCGCTTGCCAGGATGGCACCGTGGAACAACTCATTCCACGGGTCGACCAGAACGATGGACTCCCCTCACGGCCCGTGTGACTCCACGCCACACCGTTCTGCATGACGTCCTGTGCATCCTGTGCCTATTTAGGAGGCTGTGCGTGGCCACGAAACCCAAGACCATTATGGCAGGGAGGCCATTAAAAAACGCTAATTTCCTTTATTGATATTGTAAGATCGATCGATCGCATGCTGAACCCCCACGGCGTTTAATAAGCGTTAGAGTAATGAGTGAGAGGAGAACGAATAAGCTAGCATATCTCGCGTCAGATGCGATTTAACGAGATCATCTCTGCAGGAGTACAGCTTAATTAAGTCTATCAGTAATTAAATAAATTCATTCTCCAGTAGAGAGGCAAAATAAACTTATTTTTAATAAGTGTAAACAGGGGCTAATTAGAATGAATAGAGGAAGGCTTCAGCACTGGCAGAGGAGAAGCAGGCTTTATTAAAATATGCCATGACTTTTAAGAGTCCTTGTTTCCCCTGTGCTCTCTGCCTCTTCCTGCCTCGGATTCCATTTCCCCCAGCTGACACTGATGAATTGACTCGTTTCCCAGACTGTGAGGTGAGGACCCCTCTGTGACTGGTGTCAGCTATACACCCTTTTGCAGGGCTGCTTTGTGCATGAAATGAAGGTCCCACTTAATTCAGTAATTCAGTTTCCCTTTAAAGGGATCTGCAGGTAAACTTGAAGGTTTTCGTAATATCTGTCTTCATTAGACATATGCAAATGATAATTATCCATCTACATTCTCAATGCTTATCACGGGGAAACTACAATCGTTTGAAGGCTTCATTTTTTTAGGAACCTGGATGACTGGACTCCTTGGGTGTAGTCTACCCCAAACTATAATTCCTTCTATCGATCTACTATCCTCTTATACAGTGTAGGGTCATGGTGAGCAGTTTTTTTGCTTGCACTTGGCTCCTGGAGTTTTACTTACACCAACATGTTCTGAGGGCAGAATGAAAAATTATTGGTTCAGATAGATAACCAATCAGATCTTGTGTCAGATGTCAGACCAACCAATCAGACTCCGCTAGTTGCTTGAACCTACCTCCTCTACAATCTGACTGGTTATCTTTCTGAACCAATCATTTATCTTTCTGTGTTAGTAATGCTCCCACAAGCACTTGATTTTGAAGACAAATGTGTAATCAGCATCCAACTTCACCTGGTTTGAGGCTGACAGTCTGGCTCTGAGCCGCCTCCACAGGTTGGCTTGTATAGAGCAAGTTCCCTGCTGGGTCTTCTAATCCTCACAAGCTTCTCCCTCCTACCCTCTCAAGTAAAGTCCTCTCTGGCTGCTCTGGAGGTAGAGACCAGCAAAGCCTGGGCACTTGGATCCTTCTCTGTTTTGCTCATTCGACCTGCGGTTGCCGTGAGACACATAGGGCACATAAAAGAGCGTAAACACCTCTTTATAGAATTACATTTAGCACTTTACTGGTCCTCTAGGTGACTCACTCTATGTTATGATTGACTCAACACCATTAACAGCTTTAACCTGAGCATTGCTTTTCTATTGAATAATGCAGATGCAACCCGAGTGTTGACAGCTATTGGAACACCACATCACGAGTGAAATTACTCGGAACTGTGATTTACAACTCATTAAGTTACCCTGCCGCCTTTCCTAAGATCTTTATGGAGTTTGTGGCAAGATGGCATTCGGCTACTACAAAAAACGATGGGTTTCGATAAACGGTCACTGTGGAGACTCAATTGGTTTCGTTTGGTGATTTGGCAAATATTGCAATGTGGAAGGAGTTCTGGGTGGCCTCCTTCTGTTGGTCCCAGCATAGCACACATAAAAGTGTGGTGTGAGAGCCTGGGTAATGTAAGCCTGGGGTCTGAAAAAGAAGTGAAGTAGACTCCTATTTGTCAGGGAAGATGAAGTTTCTTGATGACTGTGGAAAAATGTTGACTGAACTGTTGAGTGATCACTCCTATTTTGTTATCATTTTTTTTGTTACACGCTAGTTCACAAGGCAGTTCAGGCCAAGCGGGTGTGATACTTCCAAGCAGTTTTCGGAGATGACACTGGCCTCTTCTGTGTTCATCCCCACTTGCGTCCTTGTTTTCCTTAGTACGCATGTGGACTTGTTCAGTCACCCAGAGGTCACAGTCTCTGCTGAAAATGCTACATTTAACCTTCCCCTCTTGAATGTGCTCTCCTTCGGTTAAGATTCTGGAGGAAACGTGCACTTGAAATTTCTCGCAGTGGCACATTAACAGTATCCGCACTTGTTGACGTCGCGTGCATTGTGAGTGTCCATTCAGCTGAATTCCTCTTTTATGGGCCCAGTACTGGCCGCTGGAGGATGTCCCTTCGACTTCCATGCGTTAAATAACAATGTAAATAGCAGATTTTAAGATGCCGAGGGGTCACCAGATATCACCTTTAACGTTCTGCTTGGTTTTGGGTAGCGCATAACTCATTCTCAGCAAACTCCTTCTTTTTATACTGATGAATAAACACTCTTGTGGGGGTAATTTTCTTTTCTGCCTTCTTGAAAAATATGGTTCCACTGGACCCAGTATCTCTTATGCACATGCATAAACACGTCAAGAATGTTCAATCATTGGTAAATTTTCATGTAGCTGAAGTACACAAACATTATTAACTATATACATAGATAAGATGCAACATGCAAGATCTGAAATCTTGCTGAAATCTGAGTCAATAAAGACTTGATAATTCATTTGTCTTCATCTGGGGGGGGCATTTGTCAAGTCCTCCTGGGACACCTTCCTTTGTTTCCTGTCCCAGAGTTCTAGAGGTATTTTACGTGGGAAGAGAAGATGAGACTGATGATCATAATTCATAATGTGACCTTCTGTGAATGGATTCATTATAATGTAACAGATAGCCCGTCTAACCTGCAGGCTTGACCCAGGGGTGAGTGTAGGCTTGATGGAGTCTGCACGGCCCATCCCTGCGTATCATGTTCAAAAGGGCCTGACGGCGGATCCAGCCCGCTACACGTGTCTGAGCACATCTGCCGTACGCGGTGCGACTCGTGTGCCCGGTGGCTCTTGACTACCTGCCAACGTTCTAGGGAAGTCCATGGATTCGGGGGGGCGAATTATTCAAAACTTCGACAGGCCGTAGTATATTTTTTTCCGCCCCGTGCAGAAAAGCTTGGAGCTGGGGAGGGCG
>JAODKM010000058.1:25987702-26027517 GCA_026780845.1 Petrocephalus sullivani
TATCCTGCGTCCGTATTCCTGTAAGTGCACTGGTGTGTACCAGCAGAACAGGGGCTGGGCTGCAGTGTGGTATCCTGTGTCCGTATTCCTGTAAGTGCACTGGTGTGTACCAGCAGAACAGGGGCTGGCCTGAGTTGAAGACAAGCACAACAATAGTAGCAAGCAATATATTCACTAAATTGTGAAAATAAGTGTTGCCTTTGCTGGTAGTAATATATGCATATTTAATTCAATTTAATTTAAACATGCACATACTAGATGTAAATTAGACTTAAACGTGTTAAATATTTTTGTATACTGCTTGTCCTGCAATGTGAAAAGCCACCTTTTCTGTATCTCTATGTTCTTTGGAAGCCATCTCTGATTGGTTTGAGATACCTGTACTGACCCCATTGAGGGTAGTGGGATCGGTGTATTGTACCCAGGATGTCCCAGCTGCAGTTCCAGAGACCTGTGACTGACCTATTCCCCCTACCTACCACATTCTCTCTACCTACCACAAGCATTCAGGAACGGACTCACACACACGTTCTGAGGGCAGAACGAAAAATGATTGGTTCAGAGAGATAACCAATTAGATTGTAGAGGAGGCAGGTACAAGAAATTAGAGGAGCCAGGACCAAGATATCTGATTGGTTAATCTGAAATTTGACACAAGATTGGATTGGTCATCTCTCTGAACCAATCATTTTTTTGACCATGTTTGTGTAAGTGAAACTCCCATGAGCTCTGGAATGATGAGGATGGTCACATGACTCGTAATTTATGGGTACAGGTGTGTCTGTCTGCTGCCAGTATGTTCGATGGGTATAACTCGTGTTTATCCTCTGCTGTTTGTCGGTTCCTCGCTGTACAAGCACTGCTGTTGTCTCTGCATGTTTTCTCCTGCATGTACGGATCACAGAAAGTTTTCTTCCCAGTGATCTTGATCTCGCTGGATAACCACAGCCAGGCTCCCTGGCCGCTGGCTTCACATTTATCTGGAATTGCTGTTGATGCATCTGGGGAAAAAATTGGTTATGCAGATATAATGACTGCTGGGGTCTGAATTGAAACTTTTGGTTGCCCTCCATTTATTTCCTGAGGTTTTCTTATTATTTTGCGTATTTATTTTTTGTTATTATGCTTGGTGGTTGGTCGTCTATGAAACGTTTAAAGCTTGAAGTCATCGTAACTTTTTCTTAGTATCCTCAAGCAGCATGTATTTAGTCATCTCGGGACTTTGTTGTGTTTTCTAATTTTCTTTTTTTCCCCATTTATTTATATATTTTTCTTTCCGCCGTTTGATGAACCTTTCAGAACCAGGACTTGGGATTTGTCTAAATTAACATTCATAGCTGGAAAACATGAGTGATTTCATATTTGTGGCAATTTCACAGCTCAGTGACTCCAGCACATTTCTGCAGGGTGAGGCTGGTCCTTGGCTCTGCTAAGGTTTGATGATCTCCAGAGGGTTTGGCCGCTGGGCCCCGAACCATCTCCTTTGCTTGCCCAAAGCTCCAGTGGCCTTCAGTTGTCTCTGTGTCACAAAAAAGGCTGTGTATCCTCACCTCCCTGTTTCAGAAGTGGGGAGCGCTACAGTACAGTGGAATTAAATTGGCACAATATTTAAAATTCCGCCCCAGAAGTCTGATCTCTTGAGGTTGAATGAAGAGCTCAGTAAATATTCTCATAGGGGGAGCGATTTCAATAGCCTATGAAATGCTTTCTTGCCTGTTATGGATTAATATATGTGGAAACAGTATAGCCAAGAGGGCCGCTTGTCTATTGGACAGCATAGAACAAGAATGCAGATAGCTCGAATTAATTCGCTTTTCAGTTGTTGACCTAGCCAAGTGTCGCTGTTGTATTACAAACTGTTTAGCGGCACTTAGGGTGGTGAAGATGTAATAGCGCTGTGTTTAATAAACCTCAGAATGGCAGAGGTATGAGTATCAATGCAACCAAAGCAGGGGCTGCAGTGCATTCCTTCCAGATAAGTAAGGAAGCTCCAAAGGAGGAATTACAACTCAGTTTTGGGATGGTCTTGCTTTGTCAAGGTCAGCCATGACCATGCAAAGGTCACTTAAAGGTCATACAAGGTACATTTAGTCCTCCTATTTTATATACACCTTTTTTACCATTATGTTCTCTTTGTCATAGAAAGAGTTATGGGGTCTGGGTCAGAGGTACCATCAAGTCATTTGTTTTTTAACCTTATGGAGAAATGCAGGAGTTTATTATTAATCACCTGCAGTTACGAGCAGCCGTGTTTCTGGGGCTGTGCTCTTCAAAGCACGCTGCTCTTGCTGTTTCATGTAGCGACAAGCCATTTGATGTTTTTCATGGATCTGTCACGTTTTTTGAAGAAGATCCCAAGCTTAGCCTCGTGCAAACACAGGGCAGACGTTGAGAATCAGGCGATGTCACTGCCAAACACACCCGGGGGGCTGCGATGGTCTCAGGTGTCAGGTTTCTTCCAAAAACCAAGTTCACACCCTCTCAGGTTTGCACGTTCTCCCTCTTTCTATCTCTCATTCTCTCTCTCTCTCATTTTTTTCTCTCCACCAGTCCTTTGGTAGACTTCTTCCATGTCACAATTCCCACCACACCGAGAAAGTACCGAGCTGGTTGTAGGGCTTGGTGTGTCTCCTGTAGCTTTTCACAGTCACATATATGCACCAGGCTCATTGAAAGGACCTAAACTAGATAAATAAAAAATTAAAACTTTTTATATGCTGTTCCTATTTTCATTGACTTTATTCTGGGACACCAATAGATATTGATTGCATGCAGTTTTGGAGCTCGCTGAAATTTCAGTAAAATCTCTGTCCCCTGTAGTCATGTAACTGATTTTGGGCCCAACCATCGGTGTGTTTGACGTCGTAGGAGGAGGTTCCTTGGTTCTTTCCTTCATGGTTTCACAGAACCAGAGCCCTGGGAAACAGTGCTAGGCTTCAGCTCCCCACCAAGTTGGAGCTGCTGGGCACTGTTCTCAAGCAAGACAACTTCACCCAGGGGCAGTCCAGGACAACCTATTCCTGTTGCCTGAGGTGAGATGGTGCTGTCCTGCCAATTGCAACAGTCCCCTGGCCTGGAATCAAGTCTACGAACCTAGAGCTTTGCCAAGTACAATAAGAATGCATTTAAAAAGTGCAACACTGTGTACAATAATTGCATGTATAGTATACTTTAATTCTTTTAGAGTTAAGTAAACGTACTGCTCTATAGGCCTCTGTGCTTAAACTATTACTCTTGGCTAAGGAGCCTGTAGAGAAGAATCGTGGAGGTGTTGCAGGCAAGTAGCTCTCTCTTTTTTATGGTGCTAGAGGATTTACCTCCATGCCGATGACAAAGTTAAATCTGCTCCATTCCAAATTTGATTTAAATCCACTCATTAGGATAATCCCGCCATATTCTGTTGATATGAATACTTTAATCCTATTATATTTACAACGGAGATTATGAAATATTCTCTAAATCGACTTTCGCATAGATTTTGCAATATATCCCGGGGTGAGTATGCGTCTGACGGGCACCCTCCTTGTGTGGCGTCCGTCTCCACGTCCCGTCAGATACCAGAGCATTCCCGGGCTCGTCTTCAGAGCGCCTGCCGGCCCAAGGAGACGTGCCGCTTGGGGCTTTGCGTCTTCCTTAAATCCCTTGCCAGCTTCTCGGACTGTGGGAGTCTTTCTTGAGATCCAAATGGGTTTTCCTGGGAGCGATCTTGGCTGGGTGCGCCGTGCTGCGCTGCATTCAGGACAAGCATGGCACTCAGTCCCTCCCCGCAAGAGGCTCTTACCTCCTTCATCTCGCTCTTCTTCTGCCATTGTCTTCTAAAAGGGACCAACAAGGAGATCATCATAGCTTCCCTTCCAACATTCACAATTTATTGTTTGTCATTCTGCTTATCTGTCTTTTTTTGTTCTGAATTGTTCACCCCTGTCCAGAGATGGATTTAATGTTTTATTTGGTTCCCCTCGCTATTACTTGTTGAAAAGTAAAGCTAAATGTCCCAGATAATCGCAGTCTTTAGCCTTTACTTATAATGGCAACCGGCATATTCATTCAGTTCAATGAATGATCTGGAAAGTGTTTCAGGGACCTGCTGGGCCTGTTATTTACGACACATAACTGTTGTCAGTGGGCGTTCTTCTTAATAGTCAACATGTGTAACTGGTTAGCACCCATTTGGGCATTAACGGCATATGAGAGACTACTTCACTACTCTCCCATGGTGTGTTTAGAAACAAGTTAGGGGAGCATTTCAGAGAGGTGGTCAAGAACGTGGTGCATGAGCAGTGCAGAGTTGGGTTATGAAACTTGTGTCATAAATATTGCTTTGAGTACATACTACAGGTTATAATTATGAATGAGCATCATGGTGACTCTTTGTGATCATCTTGGTTTCCTTTAGTTTCCTCTGGCTTCCCCTCAATCCAAAGCACGTTCTTTTCAGGTCATGCATCTGAGAACAAGTCTTCAGTTGACAATGCCAAATCAAACACATGCGAAGAAGCCCTTAATTACTGGTAGTCCTAAGCAATAATCGGTGCATCTTTCAGTGTAGCCATCGCTGATTGCAGATATCTGAAAGGAATGTGGCCAGGAACCTTTGTGCTGTGTTGTCCTGAAGTCTTGGCTGCCTCTGGGTAAACAGGAAACCAAGATAACACCACTCTGATACGACGGGGAGCATCTTATGCCAGAGGCTGCTGAGTGAAGCCAGGAAGGCTGCTGTCCCAGGCTTTAGTGCCAATTCCAGATGCAGAGAGCTAGCGGTGGCTGGCATAGAGCCACAGGAAGCCAGTTCTCATCCTCAGCGCTTCAGGAGAGCTCATAGCTGGGGGCCGGCCTCTAGCTTGGCTTCAGGCCCCCTGGACCAGAAGTGTGAGGAGGAGATTTCACAAGGCTGTGGTGGGTTAAAGCATGCAAATATGGCAGTAGGCTAAAGGTAGGCCCCCGCCTGATTACTGAGTGGGTTTTCTTGGCCTTGTGAAGTTACATGAATGGGATGCAAATGTGTGTAAAGAGAGGAAGTCACACTGAGGAGGGCATCTGGAAGCAGACTGGTAGTTTAATGAGCACTAAGCCGAGTGCAGTGTGTAGAGAGAAATGCGAATAATCACTGGGGTTGGGCTTTTTAATAAAGGAGCGTGTTCCACATCTGGCTCTGTCTTGTGTCAGAGCTGGTGCTGGTTTAAGGTGAAACTAGCCTTTAGTCAGGGCTAAACCAGTGTAAGCCAGTCCTTTGCCAATGGTTAACCAGGTTGAATGAAGTCTTTAATATGTGGGAGCACAAGGCTGACCAGCACTTAACCACATACTATGCTGCTGCTGGAATGTTTGGGGTGTGTAGCACTGGAATGAGGAGCTTGTGAAACATTTACCATCCATCCGTTATATTCTTTCTCCATTTTCTGTTTTACTCATAGTTCAAGAGCCGAGGTGGTGGATGACACCTGTTAAACATCACCGCTAGCGAGGAGAGACAGAGCGCATACGAGCTCGACCCTCTTCCCTTCGCTAGGTCTTACTACGGTTTTTCAGACGACTTGTGTTAATCAGCCGCCAGCAGGCCTTTAAGCTTTACCTCCCCATGACTATATCGGGCGTGCTTTCCCCCTTAGCTACAGCGCCATGGCTGCTGGCACGGCTGGATGCTTTTACCCTGTAAGGCCGGGGGAGTGATTCTGTTTAGTGTTTGTGTGAGGCAGTCAGTGCCAGTGTAAGCCGCCTTGGAATGCGGGCAATGCGAAGTCGTAATGTTGCATCTCAACCCTAGCGTCTTTCTCCGAGCTGGAGAAGGAGCGCCATTGTTCTCGTGATGTTGGTCTGGTGTCACTGTGCTGTGCTAACCCGTTTCATTGAGGTGGAAGGCTGAAGACTCTGCCAGACGTCGGAAGGCATGTGACTGCTACTAACCTCTCCCAAACCCTGTGTATTTGCTCTTTGTTGGGGGTGTGGGGGTGGTTACTCGTGTGTCCCCAGGCGCACATCTGATACCGCACGGGTCATACTAGGTGATGGTGCTTCTGGGGACTAAGTGACACAAAAGGGGAGCACCTGTTTTAGGGCACTGCTCGGCCAGGCCCTCAGGGTCACCACCAGGCTCCCTTGCATGCCTGGGTTCATATCTCCTGTTGTTCCACAGCCGCTATTGTTTGTTTTTCTGTTAGGGCCAGTCTAGTCTTGTTTCAAGACTATTTATCTCTCCAAGCTAAGACAGTTGAGAGCAATGGTTTGTCACCCTTTTTTATATTTAGGTCAGAGTAGGCACACGTGCAGGAATTGCGTCTGCTTGTTATTCTGGACAAGGGAGCCCACTGCCATCCCATTTGGACTTTTATCAAGACCAGCTGTTCAAACCAGGAAGTGCATCAAGCAAAGATTCTTCCAGAAAAAATCTGGGAAAATCTGGGAAAAACAAAGCAAAGTCCATAGGATGGAATGTGACTCTTGTAGATTTGGTTGTTTTACACCGGTTTGGTGGTAGGAATGAAGGCTCCTTTCAAAATCTGTTGAATGTCTCTCATTGAAGTTTTGCTGTGAAAATATTCACACAGATATTGCGTTTCAAGCAGAGTGCCGCAGAGTGATGGGTTTCATTGAGGTGCTTGATGGAAGCCTTGTGACGAGAGGTCCTTGGACTTTTTCAGACGGGCTAATGAGTCTGATAGTTGGAGACGGTGTCGGGAAACAGGAAGACCCAGTGCTGTCTTTGCTGAATCTTTGCCGGAGGATTTCCGGAGGAAGCAGGATACACGTTTTACTCGTTGTCAGTCTGTCATGTTTACGTTTCCCCAGAAGGATGCACCGTCCACTTACAAGACCACCGAGCTGCTGCTCAGATTTTCACGCGGCAGCTTCTAGAAGGACACCTTGTCACATTCTTTTGCTCTGATATCAAAGTTCATGGATTGCCGGTGGGTTTCACAACATCAGAAGAGATGTCAGGAGCTCGCAGAGCCGTATGAAAGTTGGTGCTTCTCTGGGGCTGCAACGAGTGGATGTGACAAGGCTCGTGTGCTGAAACCCATCAGAAAGGAATGCTTCAGATGTAGCGTGACAGGCCGCCGCTCAGCCATCAAGCTTTGTTTTTCCGCCCGACAGGCTGTGCATGCGAGAGATAACGCTTCTGCAGCTGGGCAGGTCCCCATGCGTGGGAGGCTTGTTTAAATACCACTGCCCCGTGGGAGCTGGCTTTGGGGAGTCACCCCAGCTGGAAAGTCGTGCGCCGGCCTGGAGCGTGAGCGCCTGTGTTGGAATGTTTCATGCGATCAGGTGTCCCCTCCATTAGTTATTCCCTGGAAAGTGGTACCATTCGTCAAGGGATTGTTATTGACGGAACGTCGAATGTGATATTCCCATCCAGATATGTGTTTGTGATGGTCAAGACGCAGTAGCCAGCTTCTGATGATGCCTGTGGTTACGATGCCTGTGACAATACCTGTGGTGCCGTCACTCTTGGTCAGCACGCTTGCCGAGTCTTTGTCTCTGTAAGGATGAAGTAAAAGTATGTTGTTGTCCATGAGATGTTTCTGCCCGCGATGCTCAGCGACACTCCAATTGACCGCTAACGGGAGAAAATGACACAGTTGTGGCCTGGGTAAGGATACGTGGTGCTTCATGGTTCCTCCCTCTCGTGATGTGTGGTTCTTGGCCCATGTGAGGTGTCTTGCTGCTCTGCTTTTAGCACTTTCAGCTTGACATCATGCACTCATGTCTTCCTGCAGTAAGTCATGTTTTTTTGTGTTCTTCTCCAGTAAAGCTAAAGCGTCACTTTCATTATTAGGCAGACCATGTGTTGGATGCAGTCGATATTGGCATTTTGTCCAGCGAGGTGTAAACAGGAGACATAAGGCGTCAAGGTACCAGGGATTATCTGGCTCACGCAAAGCAGAAAAAGGTGAAAGGTGAATAAATACTGGGGAGGATATTTGTTAATGGAGAAGATGCTTCAGGGACCATTTGTTCAGGAGCAGTTCCCATCAGCCTGTGCATTCATTGCCATTCTCTGCTGCTATTGGATTATTTGGCGCGGTATAACGTCTGCTTTAAATGCTTTTCTTCTTATTAATCCTCAGCCCTCACATATAGGGTTCTAAACCACAGCAGATGGCAGCTTTCCATATAAAACTTTGCCTCTCATCTTCAGCTTATGCGTAGTAAGAATATCAACACAGGGAACGGAGTCTATATTTCTGATATGCCTTTGGTTGCATCAGAACTTTCATCTTGTGTCGTAATAACTAATAACTCATTTTCCTTATTAAAAAGCTCGCTGTCAGTGTTAAATACACTTTGGCTGTGGATTAACCGCCGAGGGCAGTTCTTGCTTGATGACAGTCAGCAAGGTGGTATTCTCCTGCCATGAAGCACCATCCCCCCCCCCTCCCCCGTGCAGTCCGTAAGGGCACGTTGAAACACCCCTGCTGTCACCCCTCATCTTTCTCTTTTAGAGATGATGGTTCATTAAAAAAAAAAAACTGAGACACTATTCCACAAAGCATGGGCTGTCAGGTCAGGAGTGAAAAATACCTAGGATCCAGACAAACAGCTCTAGTGAAGGGATTGTTTCCGGGCTAAACGCTTTTCCAACAGCTGTTTGTTTTGGCCAGAGTATACACCCACACACCCGCCCTGTTTTTTTTTTTTAAACCAATCTTTTTATATCATATTTTATTATTAATATTATTTATTCATTTGTTATTTTTTGCCCATGGGCAGGAGTACCCTGTGGCGGGTAAGAGGTTTCTGCGCCCAGGCATCCCTGTCCTGGAGCAGGAATGCGGCTTTGGCCCGGCAGCTACGTGAAAAAAAAATGTTTTCATTTTTAAAAATTCTTCTCTTGGCTCTCTCCCCTGAAGTGGCAGACTTGTTTCTCGGCTGGAGGTGTGTGCGAGTCACGGGCAGTGCAGAGGCGGCAGTCCCTGCACGGTGCAGCCAGCCCCCCCCGGGTCCTGTTTGGTGGAGTTAGCTCTGTCAGAGGTTGTGGGAGGGAGGCGGCAGGACACTGCAGTAACTCCCCACACGGCGCTCGGCGAGGAGCGCAGAATGACTGCTCCCGCACTCCCGCGCACGGCTTCTCCGTCGGCGCTGCATTTATTTATTTTTTCTCGTTGCTAGACGTCAAAGACATTCTACTCCCCCCGCCCCCACCAGCCTGGCTCATGTGCTGGGAGGGGACAGTGACGTTTCAGATTTTACTTTTTTATTTTAATTTTTTCCCTTCTAGCTTAAGTTAGGGGTCCAAGAAGCACTGGTGCCGGATCCCTATTACTTTTCTTCTTCTCTTTTTGAGTTTCCCGCCATGACCATGCCGGTGGTCGGGGTCGCTTCCAAACTCAGGCAGCCCACGGTCGGGTCCAAACCGGCCCAGACGGCGCTGCTCATTCCCAGGCCGAACCCGTCCAGCGTGTCGCTGTCCGCGGAGCTGAAAGGGACGGACCTGTCCGTGCACTCTTACCAGCTGTCGCTGAAGTCTGCCTGCGAGCGCAGGGGGTCACGCCAGTCCCCGGGGCGGAGCACGGAAGCGGACGACAGGAAGGTCAGTGGGGTCGCGCAGTCCCCCGTGCGCGCTGACACACTGTATCGCACTGTATCACTCTGTATCACACTGCATCTGTAGCCGTAAGCACTGGCAGCGCGCGGCAGCGCCCAGAACACCGGCAAGTTCCGAGTCCGCTTCGGTGCCGTTTTTGGGAACCAGTCCTGTCACTCGGTTTGTCCACAGGAGCACCATTACGTTACGACACCCAGTAAGGTTTATTGGAAAATGCTGTCAAGCTGAGGGAAGATGCGCGCGCGTGCGTGTGTGTGTGTGTGTGTGTGTGTGCGCGCACGTGGTATTTGTGCTGAGGTTACTCGCTTACCGCTCTCCCTGCTAAGCCTGTGCCTTTCTTGGGCAAATTAATACATGATAATCACTGCTACTCCGGGCGTGGTGTGAATTTAAGCACGTCCTCCCCGGCTTCTGCCTAAATTAGGAGAAAAATAACACATAAAGAGCCGGCTTTTTCCCTCTCCCCTGAAATTCCCTGTCGCTATCTCCACAGCATTATAAATTCATACAGACAGCAGCAGACCAGTAATCGCTGTGGATATTCTAAGTGTATTACCATACCTGTTGGCTGGTGCCAGGGATCCAGATTTTTAATAACATTGCTTGGTGCTGGAATTGGAGCTGGTCACGGAACGGGGGACAGAGGCGTTGACAGGATTATAAAGTACCCGTCAAACCGTTTTTGGCTGCTCTTCCACACAAAGCTCCCTGAAAAAAACTTTTTTTTTGTTGTACAGTGTCTTCCGGAGCCTCGGGTAGAGTTCATAATCATTTTTCAACTGTAAACGGCTCAGAAAGGAGGGATTGGGTTAATCACCTTTGGGGCTAAGGGGCTGTGTTTGGCTGTTAAGGGTATTTTTGGGTTAATGGTTTTTCAGGGGTAAAGCTGGTTTTGTTGGAGTTTGTTGGAGATCTGTTCTTCCTCACCATGAAGCGGGGAGTGTGACTCTGTCCTTCCATCAAACCTCACGCCTATGACCTGTTTCGATGTGTCAGTCACATGACTGTGTGTACAGGTAGAGAGGAGAGACTCACTGATCCAAAATGATGGATTCAGTCGAAAGTGAAATTAAGGTGATTGTTTGCATGAGTGTTTGCTGCATGTTTATAGACATCTATTTATATAGCCAAGGTATTATTCAAAAATACTTTCTCTTATATGGCCTGCAGTCAATAGTGCTGAAGTCTAGTTGAATTAATTCCAGGTTACTGTATCAAGAAGTTATGAGTAAGCTGGATACATTTATCCCTGATGAAACTGGGGAATGCCACATAATGGTTAACTATGGTGACCTATGAAGGCAAGTTGCTAGCTTCATCTATGCTGTGTCTGGTGGATGCTGGGCCTGTGTGTTTCACTGCCACATTACCGAGGAGAGCAGGGCTCACAGAAAATGTTCCTTGCATCAGCCACAGACGTGCAAATCCTCCAACAAGGTCAGCCAGCATTCGAGACGTTCAGCTTGCAGAAGAGACGTGACTCTGAAGAAGTTAGTCTTTGTGATGTCTCCTCTGGTGTGGTTCCTGCCTCAATTTCTCTTCTCCGGTCAATTGAGGTGGCCACTGTGTTTATGGCACAGAATGTCGATGTCGCTTCCTGGCTATGCTCTGACCCGAGTTGCCTGAGCGAAGTGACACCTGGTGTGAGAGGCGGTCGCTATGGTGATCTGTGAGCCTCCAAGGAGCGATGGCGACAGGGATGTCTGAATGTGTCAGCTTCTCGCTGGGGGGGATGTGTCCCGCTATGTGCCAGGGCAGTTCACAGCTGAGCACCATCCCCGCGATGTCTGCCCTGCGCCGACACTGTAGATTAACCTCATCACATGCCGGCTGGAGTTACAGGACCCCCCACCCCAAGTTACAGGACCCCCCCAGAGTTAGTGGACCTGGCTTTTGTTGCTCTCCTCATCGCCTTAATAAGGAAAGGACAGCTCCTGCCAATTGCGTGACAGTAGGTGCGGAGGTGATGCTGATTGATGACGGGCTGGTGGGTGACACAGATGGATTAAGTGGCTGGCTGGTGACACGCTAAGTGTGTAGTTCAGTTGGGTCCACGTGCACCATTATCTTTCCTTGATCTTTAACTGGGCCCGATTCTCCGTGACTCATCTCTGGTATTCTGGGAGTCAGAGTGGGGGGGATGGGCTGTGGGCATGTGGGGCTGTGGACCACGAGTGTGTGGAGAAGGGGCTCCAAGATGTGATGGAGAAGCTGAGAGAACTGGCAGCGCATCCAGTTCTCCTTAGGGGGGTCCCAGTCATGGGTGGTCTGGCCTGTGGGAGTCCTTAGCTGGCGGGGAAGCCCGTGGTTACATGGAATGAGATGTTAGGAGACCTGTCCTCTGGCTGTAGTCTTTTAGTGGCTTTTTTGTTCAACCTCTTTCTCTTGGCTTACCTCTCAGGGAGCTGGGACTTCTCCATGCACTTACCACCCCAAACAGCAGGGTGGCGCTGAAGCACGCACTGACAGGCACAGCGGGATCTAGTACCAGTCTGAAAAAGACTTCACCACCAACCCCACGCCCTCTGCATCCTCCTGCATTAAAATCTCTCTGACCACAGCATCCCTTTTGATACATCTTGTTTCTCCATCTTCCCGTTGTTAAGTTTTCCTCATTCCGGGGAATGAGGTGTGCTCCCCACTGCCACCATGGTCCTGGGGAGCAAACCCAAGGAGGTGATGCAGCACGTGGAGGTGGTTAAATATAACTGGGCAAACAAACCAAAGTCCCGGCAGTCACAGCAGTACGGGAAGAAAAATACGAGGGCTGGAATCGGCAGCAGCTCGGGGTGGATTTTTTGGAAACATCCTGTTTGTCCCAAGGGAACAATTACAGGCAGAGTTAGGGCCACATAGAGCACGTAAGCGCAGACGGGCAAACAATGCTGACAAGCGGCCCGCGAGGGTCCCCCCTGGCCTCAGCACGGAGCGCTCCTTCCCGAGGGGCGAAGGCGGGTGTTGCCTGCTTAGGTCTGAGGAAGCAGCCTTTTGTTTCGGGTGTTTCTGAGCTGTGGGACTAAACGGGAATGTGGTGTTTTCTGAATTCCCTGCCGTTCCTCACATGGCGTTCAAACAGCCAGCATCTATGGGGGGCATCCCTCACCTCAGGGCACGACAGTGAAATGGTCCCTGGAAAATAATATGGTTGACCGTAAGCAGAGACGCTGAGAGTTTGCGGTAGACCTCGCCGCACCGGCCAGTGAGACGCTCTCGCTTGTGTCTTCTGGCTGACAGGAAGAATTAGCATCCTTGAAATGGCAGGTACTGGCCAGCTTGGATGGGAGCTGGAGTGCAGCAGGTCCAGCCGCTTGGTGGCTCCTGTCCCCTGCTCTCGCTTAGCATAATTTTGCATATAATCAGCGTATATCTTGCCTTGGGGAGTCCGGCAGCTGGTTAGCCTACCTTTCTGTGACCTAGCAGTTTACCGCTTACCTCATGGGTGCAGGATGAGTCTGACTTAGTGAGTCAATGAAGTTCCGAGCAATAAATAGGCTTGGTGCACAGCTACAGGAGGCGAGGGATTACAGTGACTCGAGTGCGCCCCCTTCTGGAGGATGCTGGTACACCTGGTCCCGCATCGACCTGGAGGTGTGCTGCCATAGCCTAGCTGCCACAGCTTGGCTCAGATGTCCTTGCCGGGGGCCTTTTCTCCTCCAGCTCACCCCTGGACCTCTTTGCCTCATGTGGTGGTAGCGTTTGATCCATATGATCTCTTTGGTCCCGGTTAATGGGCTGTGTAAGTGTGTGTCGAGTTCTCTGGCCAATGCCCCCCCGCCAGCCCGCTCACGACCCAGTAGAGCGAGCGCTGCTTGAAGAGGTCCCACGGAGATCCCCTCTAACTAATGACAGGAAACCAGTAGGGTTTATCAAAACAGCTGGATTGCAGAAAAGAAATATTGGGAAATTTGCTCTTCCATGAAGAGATTCCCACCCCGCTGGTGCATCACTGGCCTCTTTCTCCAGGATGGACTTCACTACTGTACTCTTTCTCCAGCCCTGTGATAAGCATGGGGAGCATCAGACGCTTTTCGCATGCAGCAGACTCACAGAATAGAAATCGGTACTAGTGCAGGGTTGACCAATTCCGGTCCGGAAGGGCCAGTTTGCAACACAGTATGCAGATCAGACACACCCACTGAATCTGGTAATGAACTGATTAAGATGTGTTTGAGGAGGGAAATCTGCAAACTGGAACTGGGAAACCCTGTCTTAAGGCTTCTGTTAATAAACCAAGTCAATTCCTCTCAAGGAATCCCAATGATTTATTCTCACATTTACTCATTAATCCGATGCTTTTGTCCAAAACGACTTACAGTGGAGAGAAGGATTACAATTTATGTTTGCACATTATAATCCCAGCCCACAACGTTCACATTATTAGCACAATGCTCTACTTGTTGAACTTCAGGAGGTTTAGACGGTGGGCCTCCTGAATTTCCTGCTCACTCTTAGCGACAGATGCTATCCCACTTAGGAGTGTTGATGCTGTAATTAAACTCAAACTTCAAGCTGGTCCCTGAGCACCCAGACTGGCCTGTGACCCTAATTCGCCCCTTGTTTCGATAAACCCCTCGCCGCATGCTTTGAATATGGTTAGGAAGTCCCGGGTGTGGGGGGTGGTGCTTTGACTCCTCTCTGTGACTGTTGAGACCATTGTACAATTTGCATGTTTATCGACTGCCCGTTTTTGTTCCCAGGCTCCTCTTTCTCTGCATAACCTGTATTCACTGAAGTTGACCGGTCCTGTTAAATTGCTTTCTGATTGGCATCTGACGAATGGGAAGCGGGTGCTGAGGTCCCCACGTCAGACCTGCCCGCATAGCAGCCTCCTTATCTCTGGCTGCTTCCCCCTCTCCATCACAGTCCTATTCTTCTCATCAGGGTTCGTGAACAAAGTCAGTCCTGCATACAATGAGCCTTCAAGGACCCAAATAAACATTCCTCAATAATCCATAAAATAACTTAGGGGCACGGTGCCCATCTTGAAAGGAGAAGTTAATTACCTTTTATTACGAGGGAGTGGATGCCGGTTTATTGTCCGCTGATGTCTGTCTGTACGCGTGCCAGCAAGGCCTTGCCGAGGTGAGACGGATGCCTCTGGTCTGCGGCTTTTACTGAACTCCTCTCCCACCTCGCTTTATCTGTGTGGAGCTCTCATACTTCGCAGAGCATCTGTATTATTGTCTAACGGCATTTCAGGCTTGATTTGACACAGGAAGATGCCCTTTGAACGACTCAGCTGGGCCCGTTTACAGCTGACCAGCTGGGGTGACAATTGGCGCGTGGGAGATTTAGAACCAACTGGGCCCTTGGAACTTGGAAAATGAAGGAGTGGCTTGCGTGGTCTAGGCAGTCGGGAGTCAGGCTCTCGTCCATGTGGTTTGCGTGGAAGGCCGCACCGCCCTTCATCCAAAGAAGACGCAGATTTAATGGTCCTTGTATCTGGAAGCATCTGCTGGGTTTTGACCATCAAGGGACCACATAAGGGAATAGCTATGAGAGAGAGTGGTCTGGAACTGGGGGCAGGGGTGGGTTAAGCTCCTCAATATTCCATCTAGTCTGTTTTAATTAGACTACAGAGGCTAAAAGGAAGCAGGGAATTATGAAGACGTCGGCCTCTGTCGGCGAGTTTAATTGATGGATATTGGCCCGCTTCTTCTGGATTTGATCTGAATGGGCAGCTCGCCGCTCGATCCTGGGATGTGCCCAGAAGCTCCAAGAGGGAGGTCCCACCCGACCTCCTCCATGTCCGGGATAAACTCTCCCTGCTGTTAATTTCCTCTGTGCCATATGGTCGTCACCCTTGGGAAGCTTTTGAGTTGCAGCTTTTAGGGTAAAGATTGCTGGAACAAATTCAGTACGGATGCGGCAGTGTGTGTGTGTGAGGATGTGTGTGTTCATTACACAATAGTCACGCTTCACTGTGCATAGGGCTTGCAGACCTGATGGAAGCCAAGCCAAAGGAAGGGTCCTGTGTGATAAAGCATCCCAGCTTTGCCAGCAAGGAAAGGAGATGCTTCTGACCATCACAACAATTTTATAAGGTGGGGACTTAAAGGGGGACTATCTTATCATTAGCCAATTAAATGTTTTGTCTCAGTGAGTGACGGGTGAGGGGAACCAATCAGTGGCCAATCAGCTTTCAGTTTGGGCCAGTGACCTTGTGGCATCCGCTGACCATCGACCTTGCAGATTCCCAAATCCCAGAACGTTCTCAAAACATTCTCACAATCCACAAACTCCACAACCCCACTGAGATTCATTTAGAACCAGAATCTGGCTAATTATGGGCCTCTGCGTTGGCAGCATCCCACCAGGGCAGAGGTTCCATCCCATCTGAAGCGGTTGCGTCTCTTCGATGAAGCAGCGGGCAGAGAGGTTTGCACTACAGTTCATTAGTCCTTCCCTCAGCTTCACGCTGTCAGCTTAGACAGGAGTGCCGTGTCATCTAGCGGAGTATTAGGTGCATCTCTGATATGATCCCTATTTAAAAGCAAGATGCAGCTCCTGAGCAGCTAAAACCCACTTTCTCACATTTGCTCAGTGTCCCGTAAGACCGGTTTTTGATTGTAAAATCCCGCAGAGTTGCACCCTCCTTCCTCCCAGATATGGGGCCCCAGCCGTGTCCTATCCCACGCCTGATGGTCCCATATCGAGCACTGACATCTGCTTCTCCCAGCGGTGGCTGGGATCTCATGCAGTCTGAGCACTGGCAGGCCAGCTCTCCAAAATCCAGGCAGTCGCGTCCTTTATACAATGGATTCTGTTTCAGAGCTTCCCCTGGGAGAAATGCTGGGCTTGCTCCGTCCCAGCAAAACTCGAACATCTACCAATTGAGAGATGGGACTGAATCTCACGTCACAAGTGCCAGCTGTGTTTGGTGACTGGACGGTACAGCAGTACGGCCTCAACAGAGTGAAGGTCAGCCCAGCAGGGGCTGTTCAGAATGTTTTTTTCTCCTGCTTGTGATGTCAGGGCGGTGAAAACAGGAAGTGGGAGTTGATGGGCGTTCACGTTGGTGTGTGAGTCCAGATGCCCTCAGTAGCCCTCAAACAAGGTGGTTACTTACTCATACACACTAAGTGCCCACTTCCAGTTTCTGTTTTGGAAAGTACTATTTTTATGGCATGTTCAAGTAATTTGCTGTGGTAACTGGCTTCACATCAGTATCCAAACTCATACCTTTTCATCAGAATCTGTATCCCTTGGTTAGCACACCCATGTCTCTCTGGGTCTGGTGGAAGACATAGATTAAAGATAATTTGTTCATCCATGTGGGATTTTTTTTTTTTTTTTTGCCGACCCCATCTCGCTATCCAAGGGAGACACAGACACATATCCAGGTGAGAGAAAGCCTGGGGCTCGCAGTGCAGGGTCAGTCAGCATTCCCTGGCCCTTGGGCTGAGGGCTAGTGGCCTTACTTAGGGGCCCAATGGCAGCATCAGTCTGCCAGCCACAGGATTTAAACTGACAACCTTCTGATTATAGGAATGGAGTCCTAACTGGCTGAGCCACATTCTGCCAAAGCCTTCACTGTAATCATTCCTGAATCCTCATGGAAGGCTTTACAGAGATTCACAGGAATAGGTGAGGAAAGCTGGTGCCTGACCTTAGGAGACCCAGCTTCAACGTGCCTGATATCACGGCACCCATCGCTCGACTGCAATCAGATGGTCTCCACATGCATGTTCCTGGCCTCCCAGTGAGGCCGGCACGCCTGACCACAGCACCCTCTGCCTTTCTGAGAGGAGAAGCCGCACCTCCAGGGGACATAACCACCTGTTGACAGAGGTTGGCCACGGAGGAGGAGCGGGACAGGAGGCCAGCAGGCGTGGGAAGGATTTAATTCCCTCTGACAGACTGAGCAGACGTTTGGAGGCAGTGGGTATTGGGTCATCCTGGACCTTGCTTCATTAATCATGGAAAAAGTGGCACTTCTCCTGGAGTCATCAGTGACACACGCCCCCCCCCCACCCCGGAAAAACCTCAGCCGGAAAACTAGACTAGCCAGACAGTCTACTTGGGAATGTTTGTGTGGCTTCAATCATAGAATGAAGTACCTAATTATGATTGTAGTGTGTGGCTGAGTGCAATTATTATATCAGCTAGGCATGCAGTCCAAGGATTACACTGCGGTTAGTTTAGAAAGAGTCTCTGGAGGTAATTTATGTGGTATAATTAGTAGGCACAATTTCAGTTTAAAGAAAAAAAAAAAGTTGACATGTTTATTGACAGGGCCTAACATCAGAATGCGATGTGTACGATGCTGTTTTAAGCGTGTTTCAGTTATCCTGTTCTCACTGTATGCAGTGGATCTAAAGGGCGGCCAGGGGTGGCCATGCCCCCCCCTAGTAAATATGTGCCCACCGCCCACCAAAGAATAAAAATGAAGAATGGAGAATTTAATTCAGTAAGCCGTCGATCAGTTGATTGCGGTGCATCTCCAAGTTAAGAGTTTCTAAAGAAAAAGTCACAATTGTCAAAACGTGGACGTATGCAGTTTTTATCAGACAGCGGCGATATGCATTATATTCTGGCCCCATTACGTTTTACAGAGAATTTTTTAGATTAACTTAATGCTGTGCAGTTAAATATTTTAATAGGCCTGAGTGACCTGCAACATAATCAGATGGTTAAGGTCAGTTTACTGATGTAAGTACTTTGTCCGTGTATTGTATCTTAAAGTCCTCTTTAATATTCATTTGTTCTAATTATTTATAATTATTATTCTCTGAGCAGTGGGTGAGAAAACACTGAAGGATTCTTATATCACAAAGTTTCAGCCTATGACTCTCACCACGTTAAGCAGTTGGATGGATGGATGGATTGATGGATAGATGATGGATGGATGGATGGATGTGCTCTCAATCAGTACACCCCTGACCGCGCAGCATCAGCAGGGCTAACTGACGACTTTTTGTTTCTCTTGCTCCAGATGCTCCGTTTTCCCCCTTAACGAAGCCACCCAAACACTCAAGAGCTGTAACAGGTGTCTACTGTTTGCGTTTTTTCCCCCTTTCTCTTCAGTTGCCTTTGGCGTGTAATCTAACCTCCTCCGTGGACTTTGAACGCGTATCACAGGCAAAGCCGGCTGAATGATCAGGGGCCAGCTTTTACTTTTGCAACTCTGATTTTCACTGAGATTTAGCCAGGCCTGCAGATTCCATGTCGAGCAACATCCGGTAGGAATTCCCCGTCCTTTTCAGGAGCGTTGATCCATTGTGGGGGGGGGGGGGGCGTCCTTGACCGTGCTTTATTTTATTTCATTTATTTTTTTTTGAGATGGTGGGAAAGCTCTGGGACTCTAGGTGTCCCAAATGACACAGTTTTCACCCTTCCCGGGTGAAAGGGGAAGATCACTCGATCTTTTACACAGGTCTGTCTGGGCTTTAAAATGCTCAGAATTCAGAATTTTGATTGCAGATAGCTGCAAAGTGCGCAGAGAGGTTGGTTCTAATGTGTCCCTCAGATCGAGCTGGATGAAGGTCACCTGCCTGAGATCGGTGCCTGAGAAAAGCTGTCCGGACCGGAGGGAGTGCATGATCCGTTAGTATACAGCTAGCCAATGCGGGCATCATCTGAAGCAACTGGGTATATGTTAACCCATATAAACAAATGCCATGTGCATGAAAGACTTCCAGAACTGGGGCTTTGACACAAGAGAGCAGATGTTCAGTCTTGATATATTAGGCTCCCGGTCGAACTTCACTGTAGAAAATGAACAGCACAGAGACATTTGGTAGCAATACGTCTGTCTCCAGTTTGGTTGGCCCCCAGTGGCTTGTCAGTCTGGGCCAGTGATGCACCTGCTTTATCGTTACCTCATTCGTTATTTTGAAGTCTCTGATCTCCTGGTCAGCTGTCCTTGGGCACTGTGAAGCTGATGATACTTTGTGCCTCTGGCTCTGTATATTAAAATACAGATATTTTATCTCCCTTCTGAAGAAGATGACTTTTCCAGCATTGTCTAAGACTATGGCTTGCTTGTTCATGCATGCTAAGACCAGACAAGTCAAAGCTCTTCTCACTGAAAATCCCTTTTTTGTCTGATTAGAGAATAGGGCTTTTTATATCTGTGTTTCAGTGGGGAGGAAACTCCTGCAACAGTGAGCCGTCATGACCAAAGCAGGTTTTGGTGGAAACTTTGGTCTCCTATCTCCTGTAATGGGATACTGAGCAGGACTGTGGGCCAGAGCTGCCATCAAACGCGATCTGCAGACTTTTGATCTGTGGTAATGACCTCTAGCTGCTACTGTATTATCAAATAAAACCAAGGTGTGTATGTGTGTGTGTGCTGCTCAGTCCTATCTGCAGCACAAATGCCTCTTCTGTATTCTCAGTTCCAGCAGCCATGTGACCTTATTTGCATATGGGAGAATCTCGACCAATCAAATGCTGGCCAAACGCCAACGCTGAATTTCCCAACGAAACGTTTTTTTTTTTTTTTAAGGAAACAAGTGGATCGTCTGCACCCCGCCCCCCCCCCCCACATGTTGCAATGCACTTCTTGTCAGGTCTGGGCTTTCTATATGTATGGAAGGTCAAAGAAATTGCACCACAATGCAAAGTATTATGGATGAGATGAATGAGAGACAACCACGGGAAAAACCCCTTGTTAGAAATGAAGCCACGCTGAACCTGCATGTCTTGTAGGATTCTAAATATTGAACTGTAGCCAGATATATAGTGCTTTATAATTGATGTGCTCTTCATCTGTGCACGTGTGCGCAGCTGTGTGCACCCCAACCCGTGCTGGGATGCGAGCGCGTATGCGGGTCTGCACGAGCGCAGGTGCGAGTGTCCCGGCGCAGCCAGCACTGCGGCGATCGCAGCTGCCATTGGCCCGGGTCCATCAGCGTCCATAGGCCTATTCTAGGGGGCCCTCTTTGAAGTCTCACTTGTTAGGCTGCCCTTATCCCCTACTTGAAAGGCTGAAAACGAAATGAAAACAGCTGTATTTATCTTTTCCAGATATGACTTTTGCTGATAACCTGGAATGAGCCTTTTTTCTGGGTTAAAAAAGGGTGAAAAAAAGAGGCACCGTGGTTGGACTCTGCGGTTTGTCTGGGGCTCAGGTGTGCTTTCTTCCTGGGCCTGACCCGAGACATCGCCTTTTAGCATCGATTAACAGCTTGGCCCGTTTCCTCGTTTTGATACACGGTCTTCACGGTGATTCTCACGCTCGTTTACAGGCCCGTTCATGCGGGCGAAACGTGCAGGTCCTGCAGGCCGCCGTCGCTGCTTGAATTTGAACCTATGACCCCCCGATGTCACGCAGCAGGAAAAATCTCTCACAAATCTCCTAAAACTCATGGGAAAACTCATGCCTCTGTGTGAGCCGAAGAGGCACTGTTATCTCCGCTCACGATAAGCGGGGCTTTTCTCTGTCGCTCAGGGGTCACGGTCTGGCCGTCTGTCCGCCAGCCTCCTGGTCTCTAGCGCTCTTCTGTGGTTTTTATGGCTGTGTAGCCTCGTTCTGGGTTACGAAACCGTCTGTCTATACGACTGCGCTGGCACATTAACTACAGTATCTAGTTTTAACGTGGAAAAAACGTCCATATACTATTGTATTATCATAGCAGACACTGTCACATGCCACCCCATGGAGTCACGGTGCCGCTGATCCCAGCATGCTCTTCTGCTATCTGTTATCCACCCACCCCCCACCCATACACACAAGGAGAGGGCCTGATTGCTCAGTGACGGGGCTGCTTTGCCCACTAGCAGGGGGAGCAGGAGGAGGAACAGGGCCGGTTGGGGAGGCTGTCGGAAATCCTCCCTGGGAGATCCTGGAGGAGCAGGGCACGGGTCATGAGAACAGAAGGAGCTTAGAAGAGATATAAAAACACAATAGGGTGGCAGGGCTTGACTAGGCCCGGGGCGTCTGTCCATCTTAAGTCTTATGAAAAAGCCCCCCCCCCCCCAAGTATCAGAACCTTCTGTTCTAACCACAATACCTGGACAGGTGCCTACAGCCCAGTGCTGCGAATTCTCCCAGTGCGTCCGTATAGCTGACGCTCAGCACACGGAGTCGGCCCGTCGCTGCCAGCCTGGGGCTTAGTCAGCAGTCAGCTGATTAATGGAGCGGAAGCCTTTTCCTGTGTGGTGTGTGTGCCTTCACGTCCCACCTAGGTGTAGTGCCCAGGTAGGAGCTCTGTCCCAATGTCTGGGGCCTTTAAAGTGTAACCCGTCTGCCTGACTTCACGGGTGAGTAAGGATGCACAAATAATCATGCGGCTCACATCAAATGCCGACTACTGATTGGCTGAGGGGTTTAGAAGTGCTGCCCAATATGCAACCAATGTTTATATTATTATGGGCAAAAGTATCTTAAAGCGATGACTACCTTCTCCCTTTTGCAGCTGTATGACGTCCATGCGTGACTGCTTGTTCCCCAACTTCCCGGGTACGTTCTCGATCCCAGGCTTTCTCCGTTGTCCCTGAGGATTGGTTGCGCTTTTCATGCTCTTAGTGATGAAGTATGTGTTCCTCGAGAAAAGGATGGCAGCTTCACCCTCACAACTGCATAACCCTGGCCAGACGTGGCCGAGGAGGGTGGCTCACTGTGGCGGCCTCCTGCTGTTCGTTCCGTAGCCTGAAGGGGGCAGCATACTGTAACTGGCCTTTTTCTGGGTCAACGTATAATGTCAACCTTATTGTCATTTTAAAATACACGGCCAGGCATAGCATGACACGTAACAGGCTTCACTTCACACATACAAGTTAGACTGGACCATGGAGCTCTCTGAAACACGACTCCCCTTATTTTAGAATAAAATAAACTAAATATTGTGATATCATTTACATACATTCTGCGATAATGTATAAACAAACCGACTGCACAGCCCAAGTCAAATGTCATATCTACAGTATATTCATATTAGTAGATTTTTGTACTGAAGGGCCTGTCACTAACTCCACAGATCTGCCTGTAGGCTGTGAATCGCAGCGGAGGTAACAATACCTTCCTTTCAGTATCACAGAGGCAGCACAGGGGTACTTTTGCCAGTCTTAGAGAAAGCAAAGGCCCGAAACAGCTGAGCTGGCCTCTCGCTGAGCTCGTCATCGGCTCGGGGTCTGACCCGGACTGGCTGTGAATCATTCAGTAGAGGATGCAGTTTTCCACGAGCGCTGGAGCCGGCATGCAAGCGTGGGTCCAGCTGGAGAGGAAAGACCAGTGAGCAAGGGGTCTGTGGTGCACGAGGCTGCCGAACTGCTCCGCCCCCCCCAACCCCCCCCTCCCCGGACAGCCTGTTCCCGTTACCCCATAGCCGAGGGCCTCAGACAAAACTCTGAACTGATACCCGCTGCCTGCTCTGTCCCTGTCCCAAATCTCAAATGCTCCCGTTTCCTCAGCGTGTAGAGAAAGGGCAGAGACAGGCTTGTGGCCGTTTGGGCATTCCCCACTTCAGCAAAATATCATTTTCTCCCCATTGGGAAGGATTTACTGACATGTACCACAGAAACCATCGGGGTTCAGTTTCAGCTAGATTTAAAACCTTTCTTTGAGGCTGCAGTTTCATCTACAAAGCATTCCCTTGGACTGCAGTTTAGATGGGCAAAATGACTCATAATTTAATCCAAAAAAAAAAGATGATTTAATAGGACCGTTGTTAAGTACAAAGTTTTTGCGTTGTTTCGTCCGTTCATAAGCAAAAAAGATAAGCAAAATGAACGAAGCCCAGCAAGGGATTTGCATGAACGAGTGTAACATTTATTTATTTAACCTCTTTAACTGGTGTCTGACTGATTTGAGGGTCACACTTTTACTGGAGCAGGCGTTTAAAAAGCGCAGTTAATAGAAATATCCTGTATGCTGCTTAGGAAGGATGGCTGGTGCGTGTACGTGTTTACAGATGGCTGGCTGTTTTATGTGTGGGTCGTCGACCCGCGTGTCCAGGACAGAAAAGAGGAACAAAAAAGTTCTTAAAATGGATAAAGTATTAATTTGGCTCTGAGCCCCATCTGCTCCTGCCTTGAATCCCGTGGCACTCGGGTTGCCGGAACACCGGCACCGCTGCCGGTGACTCAACAGGTTATTCTCTTTTTCTATTCCCCGGTCTAATGAGATGCGGCGGTAATTAGCACTCGGCTCCGCTTCTACACCAGCGCCCTCGTTTCGTGATCGGGAGCGGGACTCGGGTCCGAGTCGGCCTGCGCGTCCCCGATCCGGCCCGGCCCGGGCGATCGCGGCTCTGCAGCTTCGGCACCGCTAATCCTTTCCAGCTTGTCACAATTCCCCTTGCATCAACAAAACGCCCGGAGCCACTGCATCTACGCTGCACAGCCTGGAACTTACATTAGGAGCCGCGTCTTCCAGAACCCGAGTATCAGCTTAGTGTCCAGGCTGAGAACAGACGCTCTTTGTTTTATCTTTATAGCGCGAGTAAATCTCCCCGAAGTACTAGCAGATAAGGGGCTGCGAGACGCTCCTGCGAGTTACCGTAAGAAAGCACGTGTATTTACGCGTCCCGAATGCAGGCCAGCTTTCGGCGCAGCCCCCTCCCTGTCTGGGACAGTGCAGCGGGTCCCGAACCGGGACCCGATGGGCTCTTTCCCCTTTCGGAAAAACCAGCGCTGCAAAACCGATTGCACGTTTTTGGGAGGCTCGCGTTACCGCGGCCGGTCTCCGTGAGCGCGCACGCTGGGGGAGTCCCCCCCCCGGCCCTTTTATATCTGACGGTGTCTGTGTCCGCACACCTGCTCCTCTCATCATCGCCCCCCAGCCCCCGGCATCAGGACGTCCGGGCGCGTCGGGATCGGGGGATCCAGCCTTATTTTATAGGGTTTCCTTAGCCTGACTGGCACTGAGGAAGGGGGGGTGAGTCATCACCTCCAGTCTGTCCGTTATAAAGCCAGCTGGGGGGGGGGGCTGGCATGACCCCATGCCCGCCGAGCCTCCCGACCAAGGAAATGCCATAAAGAGACGAGACGTAACATCCCGGGGAACAATGAGGCCCTAACAACCCCATAACCCCCCCTCCCTCACGTGCCCCGCATTCCGCACGGAGGGGCCGTCATTTGCTTAGGAATAGGCCCAACAACCCAAAGGGCGATGTGCGCAGAGACTCGTACCTGCCCCACCGCCGACGCTCAATTCATTTGGTAAACGCTAGGGGGCGCACTTCTTATTTATGTTCAATATAAAATATTCGCTTTGCTCCTATAGCATTATTTCTTCATATATTTTATTGTGGCAGTATTGCACAGTTCTAATAAAGGTAACAGTAGCCTCTGCAGGGCTGATAAATTTTTAAGTCGTTGGGCCAGACAGTAAATACTTATTCAGTCCTACCTACCCATACATGCTATGTGACACAAGGAGCTGGTCATGTGGATTTTACTGCCAGACCCTTCAGCTTTATTGTGGTGCTGTGGGTCCAAACTGAAAGGTAATGGGGTTTGGCAGTGTGTTGGCGAGTTGGGGGTGAAGGCCCCTTTAGAACATACCCCGCACTGTCGTCATGGGAAACTGCCACCTGTGTACGGACTGGGTACGGACCTGGATGGCCCGTATAATACCTATATTATAAGGCAGGGGTAGGGAACCTGATCCATGGAGGACCGGTGTGGGTGCAGGTTTTTGGGATGACCTCTCAATCAGCCAATAATAAAGCATTGGTTGTCAGCTCCTGTCCTGGGGATCCAGTCTTATTGGCTGATTCAAAAGTCATCCCAAAAGCCCGCACCCACACCGACTCTCTATGGATCAGGTTCCCTACCCCTGTTACTGTATAAGGTTATAATAGGTTAAAATTGTGCTGGCTGATTGCGGTCATTAGGTGTCCTCACCAGGAGGTGGCGCTCATGAGCCTCCCAATCCAGTTACTCTTAGGAAGGCAGCCGGGCCTCTGGAAGAGGTGGCCCATGTTAGATAACGACCAGTGCTGACGAGCTTACAGATGCAGCAGCATATGCTTTAAGGACTTTGATGTGTGAGGCGAGTGGCCCCATCCGGCGGCGATATTAACGCTTTTTGTGCAGGTTTATGCAGACAGGTCGGTCTGAGAGGCAGAGCTACTTTCACGGGTACAGACTGCTGTTAGTCTCAGTGCCATGCGCTGGCGGCCATTTAACTGTGAATTTATTCGGTTTTCCTGCTTTCATAAAACTCTTGTTGCACATAAAGCGAGGAACATTTGTCTCAGTTCCTTTTGTTTAATCTGACTTTTTTTAGAATTCAGCCCCCATCAGAAAATATAATATTCTGCCTTTATATGAATAAAATGCTGTTGCTTCTGTGCCCCTGACCAAGATAAGCAATTAGATGGCTGGCAGAATCAATGCATAGATGAATGGGTGGGCGGATGAATTGATGGATATTGTTGTTGTCTAGAAGGCTACAGCCAACTAGTTATCACGGGGTGTAGATTTGGATATGGACGGTACGGACATGTTGCCTCCAATATTTTGGGAGTACCCTGTGTATAGGTAGGTGCAGGGTTATGGGATTATTTGGTCTCTACCAATGTTTTAAACAAACTTAACCGTACGCACTTGACTCATCATTGTGAGAACCTGACTTTCTGAACATTTCCATTACCGGCACATATACTGAAGAGCTTTAGCTTCTCTCTGCTGCGTTTCTGCCTTTCATGACCCCAGAATGCTGAAGTGGCATGGACCACAATAAGGGCCTTGGGTGTCTATGCAGCCTCAGTTGTGCACTGTGTGACAGGAGGGCTTCGGTGTCCGTGGGAGGGCTTCTGTGTTTGTGGGAGGGCTTCGGTATCCGTGGGAGGGCTTCTGTGTTTGTGGGAGGGCTTCGGTATCCGTGGGAGGGCTTCTGTGTTTGTGGGAGGGCTTCGGTATCCGTGGGAGGGCTTCTGTGTCCGTGGGAGTGCCTCGATGTCCGTGGGAGCGCTTTGACGTGCGTGGGAGTGCTTTGGCGTCCGTGTTCGCGGCCGCTTACGGCAGTCTGTGTCACCGCAGCCATTGGACACCAAATCCGCCCACGGTCCTGAACAAACACTGGCCTCTCCTAAACGCTGGCCTCTCTTAATATTTTAACTTTACAACCCCCTCCCCCCCCTCATTTTCTTAAATGCTTGCAGGAATCACATTTTTAATCATTGGGAATGAATCATGTTTAACTCATCGGTAAGAGGTGACATTATTTCCTGAATATGTTTACAGCTTCTTACAGCCGGTCAGTCACAGACATTTGAGTTGGATATCAGGCCCTGCGCATCTGAAATCTCACCATGGCACCGAATGGCAGCTATTTCCACTGGTGATGGGGGGGGGGTGTGTGTGTTTTCGGCATCTTTTGCGTCACCGTGATGTGAAGCCCTCGTCCGAGATTTCACGGGCGTTTTGAATAATAATGGTGCTGCTTCTGCCAAGTCTTAAAGTGTTCTCTGCCTCACCGAGCACTTTGGAAAGGCCTCCTTTGATCCCGCCCCCCTGCCAGCCGGCCCTTCCTATGAAAGGCCCCCTTGTGGTCTCTCGCTTATAGGCGGCGGGCGCATGCATGACCGCTCCCCCAGGCGGGGTGACGGTTTGCTTGGTGATTGAACTGCTATGTTTTTCCGTCCCTCTGCTTCAGTCGGCAGAGGAACTGCGGTGAGCACGGGGGGTCCCGGGAATTCCGGGTCTGGTTTGCGGAATGAGCGGGAAAAGGGAATCCGTAGGATGACCTCAGTGGGCACCTCGCCGACGCATTGTCGTGGTTCATCTCGATGAAAAGGGTCGATTTGGAGATCTGGGTCGTCTTCATGTTGGGGGGGGGGGGGGGGTTGCTGCACTGATCTGACCCAGAAAAAGAGGATGGGAAGCCGACGTATTCGCAAGCCCAAGGAATTCTGGGTATGAAGTCCTGATCTATTCACTGTCGATGGGTGATCCTGCCCATTCTGAAATACACACAATGCCTGTGACTGTTATGGTGGTAATATCCATTTGAAAGGATGCTGTAAAGGTGGTGGTGGTGGGGGGGGGGGCTGTGGATGATCCCAAGGGCCTCTGAGTGACTGGGGCCCTAAAAAGGTATTTGAATAAGTTTATGGAGTGGGGGCCCAATCTGATGTGCTGTTATGCGGGCCCATGTCAGTTTGTGTTATATGAGGTTTTGTTTGGTAGGCTTGGCGTGTTGGGTTGGTGGAGAGTTGCAGCCTGGTTTACACATTCACATCCCGGGTGGAGGTTCTACTGTCAGCTGTGTGAGAGATTGAAATGAGTGACGGTGGAGTATTTTGGGGGGAGGAGGGATAGAGCTTGCGGACACAAGGGATCTGTAGGTTATTGGTGGAGTCAAGTGACCGTTTATATATAGGTTGCCGTGTGAATGCCTGGCCACACTGCCGTGAGGCCCAGCCTCCTCAGTGGTGTCTGTAACCTGTGTGTCAGGCTGATCTCGGGATTCATCGGCGCGCGAAGGGCACTGTGGCGTATCGTAAATACCACTGGATTCCATGAGGCCCACCCTGCCCCCCTGGTCGGCACGGAACTTGCCAGATGAAATGCTGTAATTACAAAAATTAATCAACCTCTGAGGGATCTGAAGTGCCTGAAGTGTCTTTTATCAGACTAACATTTACAGCTCAGTGATAAAGGCCTCAGATCTCAAACTAGATAGAGCGAGATCTGTCTGACTCATTTTTCAAACAGACCTCTTCATTTCTTCTTGACAGATTTCTTCTGTGTCTTAAATCCTTGACCGGTGGCTTGTCCTTTTGAATGTGGCAGAATCATGGCTTTACTTGGTGTTGCAGGCCGAGCTTTTATGTTGCTTCCAGCAAATAATACATTTTTGCAAGTCACGCACTAGCAACGGAGCCTGGGACAGCCTGCCTGGGCCCATGAGGGTCCTGGCTGTACTTGCAGCAATGACTCCTGACATGCATAAAAAAAGGAAGGCATGGTACTTTTTTCTGTGGCCTTGAATGGACCTTTTCCTCTGCTTTACCCAGCATTCCTTGTGAGCAGGTGCACGTGGAAGGCCACCTTTCGCCTCCTTGGCCAGCCTGGCTGCCTGGCTGCTTTTTCCTGCCTTTTCCCTCCTCTCCGTGGGCCGGTGGAAAGCTGGGAGAGACTCATAGCTGGGAGAGATGATGCAGAGGATGTCCCGTAGAGCAGGGGGCCCGGGAGGAAATCCTGATTGGCCGTGGCCTCGGGTCTTTGACCGGATTGGCCCACTGAATCAGGCACAAATGAGCTCTAGGCCGCAACGTGTGAGTGTCATTTCTCAGAGAGGGGCACTCCATTACTCCACCTGCCTTCCAAGTCTGGGACCCAGACCCCTCGCAGTGATTCATCCGTGACTAAGAGGGCCGTCCGGACTACTGACGGACCCCTCCTGTGGCCGATTCCCCGTGTAGCTTTTGTAAGTGTGCCAGTAAAATGCTCTAGCACGCCCCCTCCTGTTTCGTTTTAAATGACAGCACCGCGACTCACACATGACTCACTGTGACTAGAAACTTGGAGAACAAATGGACAAATCTTAGATACTAAAGAGGTTCATTCATATAAACGGCATGTATTAATGAGCCATTCCTTCCACTTAAGGTAGCCATGGGAAAAGGTCAGACATGACAACAGACAGTTAAACACAGTGAAGTGTAATGGCTTCAAATACTCCTCTGCCAGTACAGTGGCCAGAGGATATGGTTTTAAGTATATGTTAGTGCAAAGCTGTGGGGAAATGCTCATCATTTCCAGTGTGAAAACTCCTCCATGAGGAAGTATAAACTGTCTCCGCACTTAAGTAGCTGTGGGGCCCTGGGGATTAGCTTCCTGGCTCTGCACAAGAGGAGAGGAGTTCTCCCAGTAAGTCTCGTTGGTCTAGGGGTCCCCCTGCTGGTGGCTCTGGGTACTGGGCGCCCAGGATGCCAAAGCGGAACGTAGCAGCTGTAGTTTTACCGCAGAGCCATAACACGGGAGTTTAACCGTGTATCCCGGTAATTCACAAATAAAAATAAACATGTTCTCGGCCCGGTGCCCGAAATCCCTGTGGAGATTTGGGTTCTTGGGATTTTTTTTCTTCATCTTTGACCAGGTTTTTGCTGTTCGATCTGGCAGCGCTGCCAGGTCCCTCTCCAGCTTGACGCGCACTATCATTAATAACTATGTGCCAGTTTTTGCTCCCATAACAATAGTGGTAAAACTGTCTTTAAAGAATCGCCTGGTGAATTAGCCTCATTTGATTGCAGCGGACATACTGTTTCCGGCATCGTGACCTCCCCATGTTTCCCGGACAGCCCCTTGAGATGCGTATCACCATAATTTGGCTAATTTTACTGTCATGTCGGAGATAATAAAACCAGCACAAGGCAACTGATAATGTCACCTCGACAGCAGGAACAATGGGAGATATCCTGATTACCTCATGCTGCAGTGTGCAACATGCATAAGCATGGCTTAAAGGCGAGGACACATAAAGACCCCCACAGAGATGGGGCTCACAAATATTGTGGTGTCGGGAGAAGACCAAGAGCCAGGGTGGTCTGTCCTCGGAGATGTTAGCCGTCTAGCCTTAGCCCTGGCTCAGGTTTCTAACCAAGAGAGCAGAGTAGGAGCATGACAGTAGAATAGGGATCCCCTGTAGGCTAAACCCACACCCCCCCCGCCCCCCCTACATTCCAGGGCCGGCACGGTGCCTGGAGGGTACCATCGGTGTAGCAGCCAGTACGGTTAATGAACAAACCAGGAGGAATGAAGTTTGAGTCTCTTAACAGGTTGAGATGGGGATGGCCCCCGCTGTTCAACTCAGCGCCTTTTGGACAGGGGGTCACAACTCCGCACCCCCCCACACGACCCAGGGGGTCAAGTCTGGGTCGTGTGGTTCTGTGATGCACTTCTGATGGGGCGTTCCAAGGTATTTCACAAGAGAGTATTGGGTTTGGATAGAGTGGAATGAGCGCTGTCTGCTTTTCATTACAATTTTCCATGATTTGTTTTACTTTCCAGTCACTTTCAAGTTATGAATGACTAAGCTTCTCTTTTCTCTGCGCCAGCTGAGAAAATGAATTCAGTTTAGTGTCGTTTTTCACATGGCAAATTGTGGGAAGCTGGCGCCCCCTGCTGGACCAATGTGGCATATGTCTGAATTGCACTGTAAATTAGAGCGTAGGCATGATACAGTTGGGCACGACTAAGCTTTGGTAAATGAAGCTGTTAAATAAACATCCTACGCAAATTAGATTCTTGGCCCGGACTTCAATTGATTTATTGGAATGCAATGGATGTCTGTTGTATGAAGCCAGACACATCACTGTCAGACTGAGGGCACTTACGTCAGAAATAAAATTGCAGACATAAAGATTTCTGAAAGAGACTTGATGCTAATTATTTGATTTTCTGTAATTTAGATGGGAGATCATCAGGAAGTTTTTGATGTATCAGTCTGGAGGGGGTATTAAGTGTGTGTGTGTTTGTGCATCAGATTCCTCTAGTTAGCTGTTTTGTGTGTCTCAAAAGGCAGCACACCCTGAAGGCCACTCCCGGGGGAGACTGATGCTGGAGCTGGTGCCTGTTCGCCCCACCCCGCCCCGCGGAGAGATTGCGGCAGCTCTGGGGGAGTCTCGCGTTTTGCTGGGTGCTGCGTCAGCCTGCGAGGCCAGGGTTATTGGAGAGCAGGAGAAAATGGGGGAGGTAAACGGGGACAGGGAGAGAGCGAGAGAGAGAGAGAGAGAGACTTTTGACTTCCTTACATAAAGGCATGGACATTGCCAGTAAAAAACTTAAAAAAAAATTAAAGAGAAACATAACCCATGACACAGATCCACAAACTCCGAAATGCCATGCACCATCACAATTTTATGTGTATGGGTCAGTGAAGAGTATGTATGCTCCACCAGCCCCACCATCACCAACGTCCTTGGTGATCGTCCAGCCGAAGTGCGAGTTTAGCCTGCCCCGCCAAAAATCTACCCCGAACCCACCAAACCATGCCTTTGACTGCAGGAACAAGGTCCCAAGCGTTCCACACCTCAAAAAGACGTGCCAGAGTTTCATCTTGCCCACGAAATGGGCAATGCCCGGCCACCGAAGGATCAGGCTTCTCTATGGGAGGCTTGTACAGGGTCCTCCAACAGCCTAAGAGGGAAGTGCCCAGTGCCAAAAAACCCGAGCACCTGGAAGCCGCCGACCCTGCCAGAGAGCCCATGTGCAGAACTTTCACGCTAAGTTCATAAGGAGCAAAAATCCTTTGAACGTGGCACTTTGAAGGAGAGCGATAGGACATCCATGTCCTTCAGGTCCAGCACAAACAGATGCCTGTCATACCCCAGACCCTCCACTCGGCGTAGAGACATGCACGTGTCTGCCCACAGCAACCCGTCACCACACAGCAACCTCTGAGCTGTGTTCAGCTGGAAAGCAGTGATGCGGCTAAGTAAGTCCCTGACCACCTTCCCGCACAGGCAAAAAATGCACAGAGGCATCGGTCCAAAACTGGCCAGACCAGAAGAAATCAGCCAGCTTCTTCTGGAGCTCTCTGATCAGTGCAGGCGGCGGCTCCAAGAACCAAGAACCTGTGACGCCGTCTGGATGCCACCAGGTTATTAGCTGCAAACAGCTTCCCCCTGTAGGACAGCTGAGGCAAGATCCAAGTCCACCTGGACAACCTGGCACACACATCCCCCAGCACTGCTACGGCATCTCTATATACCTCTTCCACACCTAACAAGACCTCGGGACCAGTCTCGCATCAAACCCTGTGCCGCAGTGAAAAGGCTGACTCGCGCCCATCAGAACAGGATGCCGTCGTGGCGAACCAAAACAAAAAAAACACAATCACGCAGTGTATAGAAACTCACCAAGCCCCGAAACACAGAAAGAGAACATAAGAAGTTAGAAAAACACAGAACTCTCCCACCAATCACCGTTGGCTATTGCGCACTCTCATATGCTCCGCCCACTCCCATGCTCCGCCCACTCCCTCTAGTTACTCCAAAAGAGAGAGAGAGAGACTGAGAGAGGGGGACACAGAGAGAGAGATGGAGGGAGAGAGAGAGACAGAGAGGGGGAGACAGAGAAAGAGAGAGATGGAGGGAGGGAGAGAGACAGAGAGGGGGAGACAGAGAAAGAGAGAGATGGAGGGAGGGAGAGATGGAGAGAGAGGCAGAGAAAGGGAGGGGGAGAGAGAACGAGGGAGAGAGAGAGATGGAGAGAGATGGAGAGGGAGGGAGAGAGGCTGTGCATGTGCATTGTAGCGATCTGTGTTGATAGAAACAGCATAATTGAAATACTCTCAGCGCCATTATTTTCTGCCTCACAGAAGCATTACGCCACCTGCAGGTGGAGCCTCGCACCCTTTCACAGCTCTTCTGTTTTTCTTGCTGCTCATTCAGTAACTCGCCCGCTCTCGCGCTCCCCGTAGCGTGCTGAGTCATGCCCCACCCCCTAGGGACACCTCACTTTCCGGAGGCACTGATTGGTTGCTCCTAAAAATTCCTGGCTGCCTGGGTACGCCGGTCCTGAAGTGGGTGGTGCTAATTAGATGCAGCCGGCGAGCCAGATTCATTACAGAGTCCAGTCACAATGCTTATCTATAACACAGCCACTTAAAAATAATTTGCCCGCTTATACCTGTGAGTGTTAAACAGTAAGAGACTTTCTGACTCACAGAATAGGGGGGAAGGGTTTGGACCGGACAGCTGTGATTTCCGTGGAAGAATGTGTCTGTGATTTACACCTGTTCTGGTGCTGCTGGTTCAACCCCAGGCAGCGACCCAGGCCTTCCTCCTGGGGGATCGTCCTGGACGGCCAGGACAGAATCTCAGGCCCGGAGTTTAGCCGCCGACGGGATTCACACCAGAACGAAGACGCACTGGTAATCCAGGCTGATCCTGGCAGCATAGATGCCGTCCAGCACATCTGGAGCTTCTTAGCGACTCTGTGCGTTTCCAAGGCTGGGAGTCACAAATGGTATTAAAAAGACATAATTTATCTGCAGGGGAAAAATGAAATTAAATGATGCTTTATTTACCATTTGAGCAAGTACATTCGGACTGCTTCTTTCTGCATATCCCATCTCGCACTCCAGACAAACATACTTTCTGTTAAGAGTGAGGTTTAGGGTCCAAGCACATACTTAGCTATTTGATTGAGTCCCTTGGAGCACTTTTGGTTTATAGAGATGTGTTACTATTCTGCTGAAGCTTGAACCAGTAACCTTCCACTCAGAGATACAGCAACCTGACCCATTGTGCCATGGTTAAGCGATGTGCTTTGTTTGCCACATTGCAATGCAATTGTGCGAATAATAGTCCTCCACTCTCCTCGGAGGTACCAGATATCTTTAAGCTAAATGCTGCACAGGCCTCTGATAAGTCTTACTAATTAAAGCCTGGTTCACTCGGGGCTACGCTACAGCCTTCTGTACCATGGAATGCTGCTTTATTTAATCTGCCTCTTCTTTTTCAATTAGCGTCCGACTCCGGCGACCAGGTTTTCCCTCCATGTCTTGTGACATTAAGGAAGCTTTGCCTCTGTCTGGCAGCACAGATATGCTCCGGAGATTAGGTTTATCCAAATCCGCCGCTCGCCTTCCAAGGAGCAAGAGAAACCGCACATGATCGCTCTGGAAATGTGACACAAGCTGACTGGTGGGCCTCAAACCAACCGAGCTCTGGATTTGCCATCCTGACCATTTATGAGTATACCAAGCTCTGTGTGGTCATTTCGTGAGCCAGATGTGCTCTCCATTAAACCGGCGAGAGAGCCAAGAGCAGGTGGAATGTGACAGCCAGAGAAATCATACACACATAGACTGCCACAGGCTGTAATTTATACACAGATATCTATAGATGAGCAACCTAATGCATGTCAGAGGGGAAGAGGTCTACTGATCTGTATAAAGACTTTCCTCTTTTATGTATTTGTTTTTATTCATCTATTTCTTTGTGTTCTTACATTTGTGTCCACCATGTGATACAGCTCAGGGTGGATTGTCCATGGATAGCCTGTAGGGTTCCAGGGATTGATCTCACAATCTCAGGTCTAGCTCACCCCAGGACCTTCCAGCAAGACTTCTTCATATGCTGTTGATTGAGCTTTACCAAGAGGTGCTTGCCTGCTCAATGTCGGCTGTTATCTGGCTACTACACTGGGGCTGTTGGGCAAGTCTAGCATGGTGCTGGTGGACTGGGGAGTTAAGGCCAGCTCTGTTCCCTCATGGCCTCCCAAACTTCCTCCTCCATCACTAGGAGGAAGAGCTTTGGGATTCCAGGAGTGGCTCATTAGGCGGGGAGCCCGGAGGTTCCGCTGCTGTTCCTAATTACAGGCCACGTCTGGCCCGTCATCATAGAATAGATATACGAAACACTAACGACACTCGCTGATCCATGGGGTGTCCGAGTAGAAGGACCTGATAATGGGGCCCCCTGCTGAGCAGGGACTCTGCGGTCTGGTGTTAATGAACTGCGCATTGACTTTCGAGAGTTCTTTCATGACTTTACCTTTTAAGTTTTTGAAAAGCTTATCAGTTTTAAGATCGATAAAGCGTTGAATATTCAGACTCAGTCAGCTTGTTTATGTGCTGTGAAAACCTCTGAAGGCCAGTCCTTTCTAGCTGTAGTATGAAAATTAACAGGGGATATAATTAATATTAATTGTAGTAACTGAGGCATGAGCAAAGTTCTTTTCCCTGCTCGGCTACTGCACCCCAGAGATCCTAGTGGCATGTTATCAAAATCTTTTTAAGAATTCACTAAACTCTTCTTTGAATCTTTGGTTGAGGACTTCATGGTCGGAAATGCCAAGTGTAGAGGATCATCCATAGCTTTTCACAGGCCCTCAGCGGCTGGGTTATTTGGTCAGTGATGAAGCAGGAAAACAGTCCTGCCCAGTCTGCTCAAGGTAGGCGATCCTGAGAAGGAGGAGAGTCTGTCACCAATCTCTAGAAGGTGTGTGATCCCAGCTTGGCCTCGCATGGAGTTTGGCACAGTCTCAAGGTGCTGTGCAGCATCCTGGCTTCAGCAGGAAGTTGCCTTGTACCTTTAGACGGATGTTTCGACCTTCAGCAATTTAATGAAGCTGTCAAGGACGCGGCGACGGGAGGAACAACCCATGACTGCGGCTGCAGGCGTAATAGCCCTTCCAAAGGGCATTTATTACAAAAAGGGTAACAGAGAACAAGCCACAACAAGCGAACAAAAGTAGCGACAATGACCAAACTAGGGAAACGGACTGGAACGCAGACTAAATACACAAAAGCAATAATACCAAACGAGAAACAGCCGGAAACAGGAGGATTCTCACGGGGTAAATGAGGGGGCGTGGCACACGGAGGGATCGAACGGACAGGACATGACAGAAGCTGAAGCTTTAACACATTGTGGTATTTCCTCCCTCATACGACAATGAACCAATTTGAAGTGTGATGCTTTTCGAGACGACGGTGCTGTATTCTTTGCTGCAGGCTGGCTAAAGGTTATTCAAGAAAAAACATGCAGATGAGCAAAAACATGACCCCCCCACCACGGGAAGTGAATCTAGCTGGCACGATGCATTGCCGTGACACATTATTCCCCGAGCATCATAGAATTATCTGTAGTTTGGGCCACAGCAGTCCTTCTGTTAGTTTGTACGACACAGGACAGCCTTTGCAATCCGCATCGATGAGTCCTGGCTGCCCAACACCCTGTTATCGGATCATGGTTTGTCCCTCCTGAGACCACTCTCAGTAGGTACTCACCACAGCTGACCGTGAGCACCCCAGAGCACCCCATGTTTCAGAGATGCTCTGACCCAGTCATCTGACCATAATGGTATGGCCCTTGTCAGAGTCACTCAGAACTTTACCCCTGCTGTTTCTTCTGCATTTATTTCGGCTATGAGTACCAAATGTTTGCTTATCCTCTAATGTATCCCAGACCTTGACACATACCATTTTTATTTGAAAGTCAACATTATTCGCTTACCGTGGGGGGGTCATAATGGTTTGGCTCATTGACGTATATGATCTGAGGAAAGGTCGGTGGTCTATTGAAGAACAATTGGAGAACTGGAGAACCACCTCCATAGCCTCCTCCAGAGGACCGCCATGCAGAGTTGGCATGTCTCATACTTGCTGTGTGACTGTCTTTGATGATCCTTCTTTCTGTCCATCGTTCTCTAAATGCCCTGGCCAAGGCCTTCAAAGAAGGAGGCATTCAGCCTGTGTGCGCCTACAAGACTGTCCATTGCGACTATGATTATTCTTAATTTTGTTTTCAGAAGTGTTTAGGGGTCAACCAGGGGATGTGCTGGGCAGTGAGCGAGTACGCATGACCCAGTGGAACCATCAGCCACGGGTCTTCCCTGGGTCTTTTGGGAGATGCTGGGAAATTATCTCTGCGCCTTCCAGCTAATTGAGCTGTTGTGTGCACAAAGAGTGGCTAAATAAAGACGCTTAGTTATTATTGAGCATCGCACTGCCGGGGGCGTCCGGGGTTAATTAGCTTCTTTCTTGTTTAGCTGGCTGCTGGATGGGTAGCCCATAGTTTTTTGGGTAGAAGTGCTGGAACTGTGTTGAATGGACTGGACTTCTGACAGCAGGGTTAAAGGCTTGGGTCTTGGCAGGGATCCTGCTGTGGAACTCTTTCAGCGCGGAGCTTCTTAACCAATGTTTGAAAAGTTTAAAGTCGTAGACCCTGCAGGTCATGGATCCCCCGTGTTTTGTTGTGGCGTCTCGCATTTTCTCTTCCTTTCCGAGCTGGAAAAACAGGATGTAGCCAAAGACTCCAGCTTCGTACCATGTCAACAGAAATAATGTCAGTTAGCCGGAGATTGTTTTGTTGATAGTTGTGCTGGTTAGTAAGCGTGGTACACGCAGTGGCTACTTTATTAGCTAGATCTAAGTAGAACCAGTTACGACTCCCCCGGAGCCACTTAAAAAGTTGACGAGCATTCAGAGAAGCCGTTCTGCGTTCTGGGTTGTTAGGTTTTTCCACCCATGGCCTTCTGGTTAGCTTTAACGAGTCTGGCCATTCCTCTCTGACCCCTCTCATTAGCAAGGTATTTTTGTCCAGAGAATTGCACCCGGCTGGATGTTTTTTTGTTCACACAGTGTTCTGCAAACTAGACACTGCAGTGTATGAACAGCCCAGGAGGGGGTGGTGATTAGGGTCCTTTGTCTGCGATTAGAAGCCCACTTGCACAAACCCCAGAATTTATGGAGTGATGTGACTGTTGGGCCCTTGAGTAGAACTCCCAATTGCTCCAGGGACTATCTGACACTGCCTTCATTTGGGCATCTGCTAGATAAAGAAATAGGTAGTTATTGTGTCTTAGCTGTTTAAACACTAAGCTGCACTGAACTTCTTGACCCTGTTGGCATGCTTTATATGTTCAGTTGCAACCGTGTGGTTTTCTGTTTGGAAGAACAGGTTATTTGTGTTAGCCAGCAGGTATCTAATGAAGTGGCCACTGAGTGTCGTTAACTTGTTTTTAAAAGTCTCCGTTAGTATCCTTGAGGTCTCTGCTGTCTGTGTGCTTAGTGTTGGCACTACCAGGGGCAACAGAGGGGCATTGATATCCAGGCGGATTCAGCCCCCCCACACCCCCCCCCCCCCCCCCCGCCAAGAACCTGAACCCACAAACTGCTGCACTCACAGATACTCAGCACTGGGTTTCTGTCCTGATCACCCTGTGAGAGTTTAGGTGGGGTCTGTGATGACTAATCACACCCTGATGCTGTGGGTGGTGGCTGGATGAGGGACATGTGACAGTCTGCGTGACAGTGCGTGTGACACTCTCTGTCATATGCTTCCCTCTGACTTTAGCCCGAATCTGCCACATGCTGCACTTAGTGTCCTGTCTGCTTGGATCGGTCTGCCCTTTGCTGGTATGTCCCGGAATGAGGCTGCGGAACGTCTCGTCCAAACTGCACTGCCGTCGCCCCGGGGAGCCCCCACCATGCTCGAATGCTGCTTGGGGCAGCCCGCTGAAGACCTCTCCTCTGATTGGCCCTTTGGGACAGCCCGCTGAAGACCTCTCCTCGGATTGGCCCTTCATGTTCTGGCAGAAAGGCCAGTTGCTCCAAATTTTTTAAAAAAAGTTTTGTCTATTTCCATGCCGGCCCTCCCTACCCCACCCCCACTACCGGAGGTGCCATTGGACATGCCGGGGGCGCGTCTGAATTCATCACCACTGGAATGTGAGGTGGGGAAGACGCAGTGTTTCCCGGGCAACAGCACAGAGCCAAGGCAAGCATTCTCATGTTTGCGTGAGAGACGGGGACCTTGTTATCGGCCGTTCCGCCTGCCCTGTAAAACCTTTGCGTTTTCCCTGTTTGGGAGGCCGCTACTTGCACCCTGTTCTTTAAGTTAACTACCTGGGTATGTGCTTGTTATGTGACCCACATGCCATGTCACAACCTCCTCTTTTAAGTGGAGGGCGGAGCCACAGGCTGGACCCAATGGCATCAAACCCTGGATCTTGCTAGGTGTTAACAGGGTCTTTCATCTCCCTCCTGTGCTCTGAGGGGGGGGTTAGGGACAGGTGAACAGGTGTGCCTCTGACCCGTACACCGCCACCCCCCCCCAACCCCACTGGGTTCCCAGAAGAGAAAATCAGTGCAGATATTTGTAGAACATCAGGTCAGAAGGTTCTCATTAGAGCAAAAGGAGGCCCTTTGTTGCAGCACTGGAGTCTCTGGCTGAAGATTAGCTAGAGCAGGAGTCTCCCCGGATTGGTCCAGAGCGAGCGGGAGCGTTCCAAGGCCACCGAGGGGGGTGGGGGTCGGGTTTTGTCCTGCCTGCAGGTGCCCCCCTGTCCTCTGTTCCGCTTTGTCTAATGATGTATAATTTCAGTTGCCTCAGTGTTTGTGGGGGGGGTATCTCTCAACTGCCCATCCTGGGTGTTCTCCAGTCCCCCAGAGTGCCTCATGCTGGGTCACACCACGTGGATGGAACCCCCCTGGCTGAACACTTGGGTGAGTCCGCAGGCCTTTAGGAGACTCTACGCTGTGAGACACTGCCTCCCCATTTTTAATTCTTTAATAAATTAAAAAAAAATGCATTGTTGGAGGCCGTGTCCTGCCGCAGCGAGGGGGCTGTCACCGAGAAGCGGCACCGTGGCCCCCAGCAGCTCCATCGTGTTCTGTCCTCCTCAGCTGTCTGCCAGCTGCTCTCCGCAGCGACAGCCCCGCTTGAGAGCGATCATGGCCATATCACGCCATCCATCGTTAACGCGACCTTCAGCTACGACTATGTATGCCACGAGCCCGGCTTTGTTTTAATATTAATGACCCATAATGTGTGTCTGAGATCTATATACTGAGCTTGTATTTATGTTTTCATATGAATGTGGCGCTGCGAATGTAGAGTCCTTCATTTATAGGTACTGG
>JAODKM010000058.1:26050558-26067345 GCA_026780845.1 Petrocephalus sullivani
GGGAGGCCCCACTATATTAGGGACACCAAGCTAGTACCGGGGAGGCCCCACTTTATTAGGGACACCTAGCTAGTACCGGGGAGGCCCCACTTAATTAGGGACACCTAGCTAGTACCGGGGAGGCCCCACTATATTAGGGACACCAAGCTAGTACTGGGGAGGCCCCACTTTATTAGGGACACCTAGCTAGTACTGGGGAGGACCCACTTTATTAGGGACACCTAGCTAGAACTGGGGAGGATCCACTTTATTAGGGACACTAGCTAGTACTAGGGAGGCCCCACTTTATTAGGGACACCTAGCTAGTACTAGGGAGGCCCCACTGTATTAGGGACACCTAGCTAGTACTGGGGAGGATCCACTTTATTAGGGACACCTAGCTAGAACTGGGGAGGATCCACTTTATTAGGGACACCTAGCTAATACCGGGGACGACCCACTTTATTAGGGACACCTAGCTAGTACTGGGGAGGCCCCACTTTATTAGGGACACCTAGCTAGAACCAGGGGGGACCCACTTTATTACGGACACTAGCTAGTACCGGGGTGGAGCCACTTTATTAGGGACACCTAGCTAGTACCGGGGAGGCCCCGCTTTATTAGGGACACTTAGCTAGTACCGGGGAGGCCCCAATTTATTAGGGACACCTAGCTAGTACTGGGGAGGCCCCACTTTATTACGGACACTAGCTAGTACCGGGGTGGAGCCACTTTATTAGGGACACCTAGCTAGTACCGGGGAGGCCCCGCTTTATTAGGGACACTTAGCTAGTACCGGGGAGGCCCCAATTTATTAGGGACACCTAGCTAGTACTGGGGAGGCCCCACTTTATTACGGACACTAGCTAGTACCGGGGTGGAGCCACTTTATTAGGGACACCTAGCTAGTACTGGGGTGGAGCCACTTTATTAGGGACACCTAGCTAGTACCGGGGAGGCCGACTTTATTAGGGACACCTAGTTAGTACCGGGGAGGCCCCACTTTATTAGGGAAACTAGCCAGTACCGGGGTGGAGCCACTTTATTAAGGACACCTAGCTAGTCCCGGGGAGGCCCCGCTTTATTAGGGACACCTAGCTAGTACCGGGGAGGCCCCACTTTATTAGGGACACTAGCTAGTACCGGGGTGGAGCCACTTTATTAGGGACACTAGCTAGTACCGGGGTGGAGCCACTTTATTAGGGGCACTAGCTAGTACCGGGGTGGAGCCACTTTATTAGGGACACCTACCTAGTACCGGGGAGGCCCCACTTTTTTAGGGACACCTAGCTAGTACTGGGGAGGCCCCACTTTATTAGGGACACCTAGCTAGTACTGGGGAGGCCCCACTTTATTAGGGACACCTAGCTAGTACCAGGGAGGACCCACTTTTGCCTCCAGAACTGTTTCAGAGGTGGACGAGCCTTTCTGCACACTACTGTTATACTGAGATGTTCTTTCTGCATTTGTAGCATTCCTGTTAGCTGTAACGAGCCTGGCCTCTGAGTGCTCTCATTAAGAAGGTGTTTTTAGTAACAGATCTGCCCCTGGCCGTTTGTTTTACTTATTTATTTTTCATTTATCATACAATTCTCTGTAAGCTTGAGACGCTGTTGTGTGTGAAAATCCCAGGACGAGTTCAGCGTTACCCTCAGCCTGAGAAATGGGATTTATATTAACCCCCAATTTGCTAAGACCAGACTTTGGGGTCCCTGAGGTCAGAGCTTTTGAACGGCACCACAGGCGGCTGCAGTATTTAGGGGTTATTTGTTTGAAGGTTTAATGTATGGGTCAGTCCATCAGTCAAGATGTAATAAGCTGCTGAAAAGCCGCAGTGACGGATCTCCGGATGACGGAGCTCTGACTGATTGGTGCGGCTTCCTTCCTGGCTTGCCCCTTGTTTTCCAGGCTGCTTTCAGCGGTTTGAGCATAAAAAGCTCGTTTTTTTTTTTGTTTGTTTCTTTCTTTCTCGCCAAACCCCGATCCCACTACCCAGCAGTGGTCTGAGGCTCGCGCGTATCCCCTGCCTTTCACAGAGATCCGCAATGGCGATCTGAAGACCATCCTGGGGCTTTTCTTCAGCCTGTCCCGCTACAAGCAGCAGCAGCAGCAACAGAAGCAGTATTATCAGTCCCTGGTGGAACTCCAGCAGCAGGTCTCTCAGCAGGCCACCGGGGCGGCGCCAGCGAGCTACCACAAGTCACAGGAAATGCAGTCAAGGTAGAGGTCACCCCCAGCTTCTTACCTTTTACTCCTTTCTGAAAAGCACCTGTACAGTCTAACACTGTAGAAGATTCTATCTTGTCTTATTCTTGACTCATTAGCTTGTTGGGAGAAACATTGGAAATGCCATTTTTAACTTTGTAGAATACATTTGGTGTCTAAATGAATTCTCCCAAAATTAGAGAGAGAAACAGCAGAAAACAGTGTTAGCTAGATGTATTATTATCTATTACAATAAATTTGTTATGATTTATTATAATTTACTATTTATGATTATTTATGATTAGTGAGCAGGTCTCCTCTTTGTATTGCAATGGCATTGTTTCGCCCGTGGGAGCTAGGAGAGAAGCACCAGACATCAGATATACATCACTGTCCTTTGCTTTGGCATCTGATATCCTTCACAGTAGCCAATTCAAAAGCAACTTTGATTTATATGCATCTGTCTAGAACTTTGAACTTTTACGTGTACTGTCATGGCGGATTTTTTTGTTTGTTTTTCTGGGGCCAAATATAAACATATAAATTTTATTTACTTTTATTTGGTGTTATGAAGAAATGGCCAGTGCAAAATTGAAGGTGGGGGGCCATTAAGGGGGCCTTTTGCTTGGCTTTGAGGACCTTCTGCGCTCCACTGACCCCGAAGTCTGCTAGGTGTCACCAAAACAGGCTTCCTTAATGCTCAAAGCTCAGCTGATCCTTTTTGATCATATTTCTTTCATTTAAAGCAATTGGAAATTTAAGCCGATACCGAAATCTCGAAGGTGTGAGATCTGCAGATGTGGGGTGGTATAGATTAATGTGGCGAGTGAGACACGGGGGGTCTGTGGGTTTCGTCATGGAAGCGAGCCGCACTCCCTGGCTGTCCTGAGCCTCTCTGCTCTCGTCTTCCCTCAGACTGGCACAAATAACTGCAGCGCCCTCCGTGTGCCTCGATCAGCTTCACCTGGCCAGCCCTGCTTTCCTCAATGCGATGGACCTCCACCGGCCGCTTTCAGCAATGTGAGGGGGGGTCCTCTCTAGGCCATTTCTAGGCAGGGTGCTCATAAGCCACCCCTGCTCTCCCATGTGAGCTACCGGGCAGAAATGAGGGGGGTGTGTGTATAGCATACTCTGGATGCAGTCTTCTCGGGACATCTCAGCGCATCTTGTCGACAGTTTCACACTGTGACTGGCTTGTGTTCCACGGTTACCATGGCAGCAAATTCCCCCCCCCCCCCCACCAAATACGAGATGACTATAACTGATTACTATAAATATTGCAGTCTGCTTCAGCACGTACGCAGTCTCTCTTTTGTAATACATCATTTCCTGACCCCCCCTCCCCCCGCCCTCGGCTCCAAATCCACTTACTTTTTCTTTTTTTATCCAGCCAGGTCCTATTCTGACAGGGTACTGTGGAGGTGGCCCCTCCTCAGACATGCCACCATGTGCCATGGTAACCTCAGCATTCCTGGTTCTCCCCACGCTGATGATTGGACGTCGTCATCCTCTGCCTACGTGGAGGAGAATATGGGTGCTGCTTGTTTTTAGATGGGAAAGTGATAGCGTAGGATGGGGTCCTTACTGGCCTGTTGGGTCCGCGGACGTCTCTGAGCAGAAACCTGTAATCTGGACCATCGGGGGAGGGGCTTGATGTTGTGCATCAGTCGCACCTGTGTGCCCCTAGGGGCCCGGAGTCCTGGCTGATAGCCCATCCCCCAGCGACGGCAGCTCAGGCCTGATTCCGGACCGGGGAAACCAGAGCGTGCCGCGTGGACGGGAGGCCAGACCCGCGCCCATCCTGCCGGGGAGATACGGAATGGACCTGTGGCCGAGCAGCGGTCCCTTTATCTTCCCCGTGGCAGCTGAGCCGTTTCACCTGGGTGTCAGACGTATTTCAGGCTCCATGAATCAGCCCGGAAATTGCTATCTTTGCAGCAAGACCTGCCCGTTTAGTGCAATGATGCTGAAGGCACTCCAGTCTAGGTGGTGGTGGTGGGTGTTTGAATACTCTTAAATTTGGGCCCCCGAAATCCACCTTTCGCCGGGACCTTTTCCGGCACCTTCTATCGCAATGCCCTCGGCTCGATTGCGTACCGCGCCTGGACGCCATAATGGATTTCACAGTGCCCCATTCGCAACACCCAATTACTCTCCTCTTGCTAACAATTAATTATGCAGAGCTTTAATTGCCTGCGGAAAAGGAAAGCTGCCGGTCTCAGTGGGTCATTTTAAATAAAAGTAATTATTGGGGTAATTTCGACTGGAACCGAGTTTTAACCAAAGCAAGAAAAATGCTGCTTATCATTTAAATTGATTTATTTTTCATTATTCATTATAAATGGGGTAGAAGTTGGTTCTTTGTGGATCCGATTTAAATGGTAGGATGCGATTCGCCGACTCAAAGCTGTATGAGCTGTTTTATTATATAAATCTAAGACTATTGTTTTGACGGCTTGCATGCGGGCGCAGCTTTGTGACAAATGAGTAAAAGAGCCGGACCTCTTACCCTTAGCCAACAGGGCTTCCAGGAGCACCTTACTGAGTGGCAGGTGGACAGATTCCTTCCCGGCACCACCTTCCACATATGGGAATAGTTTTACTTAGTTTAGAGGGCAGAATGAAAAATGATTGGTGCAGAGAGATAACCAATTAGATCTTATGTCAGACGTTACACCAACCAATCAGTCGTCCCACCTCCTGTAGTTGCTTGGACCCCTGCTTGGGTGACCTCCTGCGGGCTGGGGGCACATGGCTACCCTGTGCTACAACGGGAGAAGGGGCCATGAGGGGAGAAGCTGGGGTCCCCCAGGCAAGGGAGCCAGAGGATAAGGGGGGAAAGACCAGCCATGCCTGTATCTTTGAGGAGCTTAAAGTTTAGGATGAGGAGAGTTTGAGCAAGTTTGGGGGGGGGGGGGGCCACCGTTAAAGGCCTTGCTTCAGGGGCCAAAGGCCAGCTTGGTCTGATGACCATGGGGTTTGAACCGCCAGCTTTCCGATGAGGGATATGGAGGTCTGACCCGCTAAGCCGCACACCATCCCCCTCAAAAAAAAAACATGCCTCGCTTAAATTAAAGAGGGTCCAAAAACTCCATTTACTGAACTAGAAAGCCAGCGTTCTTTGAATTACTGAGCTTGTGCCCCTTTGCTACTTAATAGCACGGCGCCGACTTAGCCCTGGCTATAGCGTTACATCCACCTTACGTTAGTCTGACGCCTAGCTGCTGTGCTCATTAGCGGCGCATTTCACGTGTGGGCACTTTGTCTTACCCTGAAAGGCATGAATGAGGGTGAATTGGCCTGTGTGTCTCTGGGGCGGGGGGCTGGCCACAGGCTATATTTGATACAGCTCAGAGCCAGAGAGGAAGTGACATTTATGAGGACGCCAGACGGACCTTTTAAAGTGGGGGGTTTGGGAACAACCAGGTATCGCTAACCGTGGGCTAGACATAAACTGGGGATGGGGGAGGGGGCATATATTTTGGGGCCGTCCTGCATGAACTGTCCATTGTGAAGCCGGGGGCACCTCTGGTAGGGGAGAATCCGGGCCCGTGACACCTGGTCCATTTATGTGATCTAACGGTTCTGGACAGACAGAAGGCCCCAGGGCCACTCTGCCAGTAAGCTGCCTTGGTACTGTGCTCTCGTATAAATCTCCCAGTCTAAGATCCATTTAACAGGTTCCAGTTTATCCTGAAGATCATCCATCCGTCCATGTTCTGTACCCGCTTGTCCTGTGCAGGGCCGAGAGCATCTGGAGCCTATGTCTGAAGCTACGGGCACAAGGCTTTATGTGTTAATACTGATCACCACGGCAGGGCACTTGCACCATTCACACACGCATGCACAATTATGGGCCGTTTGGTGAGTCCAATTCACCTAGCATGTTTTTGGACTGGAGGGAGAACATGCAAACATGTGGCAGCCGCACTAACCACTGCATGGCCCTGCCGGAAGATCAGAATCAATGACAAGATGGCATCCCATCATCGATGCACAGCTGGGAGCGAAGCTTGGGCTCTGTGCACAGCGTCAGCTGCTTAAGCAGCTCTCTTGAAGCACGTTTTGTGGTGGAGGCGGGGGTCTGAAGGCCTGGGTTAGAAGCTCAGTGAATGTGTGACTGTTTTGCCAAGGATGAGATTTGACCTGACGACCTTCCGATCACAAGCACAGAGGCCTAGCCCAGTGAGCCGCACCCTGGCCCACTGCTGAGGCATCACGTTACATTTAAATATTCCAAATAAATTTGGCACAACATATGTACTGATATTTCTATCTGTAGTGACTTTGGTTTCCTAGCAGAGGGGGCCTAAGCTATTCAGTCTGAGTAATTGCTGCTGTATGAAATGTTACCCATAATACTTGCCTGCTTCCTAATGGAGTGTGACTAATAAAGGTCAGCCGTGCTGCTGGGCCTTCCCGCCTTCCCGTCCGGCTCGTGAAGGATGTGACTGCGAGTGCTGGCATCCGTACGCTCACCGTGATTAAGAAGTGACTGAATTTAAAGGAATTTCCTACCCCTCCCCGTGGTCAGGTGCTATCTTCTGACTCATTAGTGTGGCTACTAAGGAATTATGGGATATTCTGTGTGTGGTCTCCTGTGCGGAGTCGGGAAGAATGTATTTAAAAAAAAAAGGAAAGCAGTTTACACTGGTAGCTCTCTCCTCTTCCTCCTTACATGCCTTCTTGCTGGTTGCTAGCGGTAACATGTTCCCACTCTCCACTCTCTGTTCCCGGCCTAGCCTCACCGCCAGATATGCAACTCCCCCAGGCCACGGCGGAATGGCCCCCCCTCAGAAGAAAGCCACACGGTAAGTCTGCCTCCCCGGGCCGCGCTTTCGGGCATCTCACTATCTCTGGGCCCCCACGGAGACCGCCACTCGTCCTCAGCTCATTCTGCCACTTTGGCACTCTGCGGCTATCGATTAGAAGCTGATATCCGAGGAGTTCAGCCCTACTTGTGAATCTTTTTTCTTTCCTTTTTGTTTATGCGACATCAGAGCTGCTGCAGTGTTCCAGGACTCTGCAGATGTTCTCCTCTTTCTCTCCAGCGGTGGCTGGCTTCCTAATACCCACAATACATCTCTCTGGCAACTGTTAAACTTACACCATGCGCCGGCAAACAGGGGTGTCGGAATGGCCAGGCCAAGTTATTCTTACGAACGCCAGGCCACACCAGGAAAGTGCTGCATGGAGCCCAACTCCTTTTCTCTCTGCAGTAATTAAAAGTGCTAATTTTAAGCTCATTTGTTGACCACTTGTTGCCGAGGGCCATGAGCCACACCCTACTGTTCCCAGCAGTCAGTGTAGAGTCGTATGAAGAAGCATCGAGTCGAATTCGGCTGATCGGTTTGGACTGGAAAGAGCAGTGGGAGAGAGGAGTCTCCTGATCTCCTCCTCACCTCCTCCTTCTCCCCCTTCCTCACCTTCTCCTCTCGCTCTCCTCCTCTACCTTAGAGAATGTGAGCATCACTCGCTGCTGTGAAATGGGGAGAGGTAATGGGATTTTGAAGAAAAGAAAAAAAGCTGGTGGTGGTCACCCAGGGCAGCCCTGTGGGGGGTGGGGGGGCTGCGGTTTGGGGTACACGAGTGGCGGGTAACTATCCAGGTAGCTAAGGCTATAAAACATGGCCTGAATGGGGCTATGGAGGGCAGTTACCCTTAAGAATACGCTTTGTGTGTGTGGGTAAGTGGGCCCCCGCTGCTAGTGAAAGTAGCTGGGGGGTGGTGACACTTTTTATGAGACTTTCTGACATTTACTGCTGCTCGCCCTCGCCGCACACCCGTACCCTGGTCCCGTCCACCTATCCTCGGTGGCTGGCACAGCGGAGGGCCGCCTAGCACTGACGCCATCACACATCCAGCCCGTTATTTTAGGCGCCCCCCCGGCCGCCTCGGTTTTTAGGGTTATTTTCAGGGCAGTAGAAGGAGCATGAGCAGATCCCAACCTTTTGGCAAAGAAACATCTCTTAAACCCACAGGATTTATTTATATTTCATATTTAAAAATTTAACTTGTAGAAGTGGACTCTAGAAGTACAACTATCTTGTACTAGTATTATTTGTTAGTTTCTAGTCTTTAGTCACCCTGGTTTTTCAAGCCTGTGGTAACAAGGACCCGTCTGTTACACATAATCAACTAAACGTCTTTTGATGGTTACACTAATTCATTGTTTGAGCAGCAGGGGGCGATATATGATAGAGCGGCATAGACTGATCTTCTTGTGGTCCTGACTGATTGAGAGGCATTCTGTAGCTGAGTAATGATGGTAAGAAAAATCTGCCATACAGTGAGATTTGGGCTGCACAACTGAACCCTTTTCTCTCTGCAGTGCATTTATTTAGTTTAAAACCTGTGCATTATTGCTGCGCCGCGTAGCAGCCAATCAGCGGGCTTGGCTGTGTGGCGCTTGAATTATACAGCATCCTCAAAATAGAGGTGGTGGGAATCGACCTAATGGTGTGTGGAGAACAGGGGAATCTGCATGATTCAAATCATCAGTCACACAACATTATATGTGCATTATATGTACATGCACAACACTGTTTAGGCCTGGTCAAGGCTCCTGGCAGATTAATATGAGAAGCACAAAAGCTTCTTTTCTGTGATAAACAGATAATGAGTAATGACTATACACAGATGATTTTTCTTGTTTCATTCCTTGATCTGTTGTTATGCTTCTTTCATGTTTTTGTCATCTGGAAAATTCTATTTAACCCTCAGAAAATGACATAGACCGTGATATTCAGTCTGCAGGTGTTTAATAAATCACATCTCTTCAGGGACTTGTGATATTGAATGGAATACCTTTCTGCTTAGCAGGCATTGATTGAGCTCTTCCACGAATCATCAGTCAGTGTTTGTCGACTTTATTGACCGGACCGTGGATTTTCTACGGTGTCCTTGTGTAAACTCCGAATGAACGTAGGTGCAGAGGCTCTGCGTGTAAGGAGCAGTGGGGAGGGAAATGGCTGATTCCACGGTGTCCAGATACAGGAGGAGCTCTAAAAGGTGTATACTGCAACATTTCATGAACCACCCAAGATCAACTTCTTGCTTTAGGTGTTGATCTGCCGTGCTTCCATCAAGGACAAACAACATTTCCCAGCATCAATGTGCAGAAACGCGGCCGTGGCAACTGCGGGCTGTTGTCACGGCGACTCAGCGAAGAGTCAGCGATGCTCTGTCTTGCTCCGCTTTGCCGAGTGAAAGGGACAGTCAGTGAGTCACCCCACAAGTGCGAGTGGTAAACGATTGTGACAGTTCAGCTGTGGCCCTGTGTCCATCGCCGTGAGCGAGTCGAGGCATTCGGAAGGCGCAGTAGGTAGGGACGAGCCTGTCAGAGATAAGGTCTGAACGCTTATCTCTGAAGGTTGTCTAGTGTTCTGAGCGCTGAGCTTCACTTCCCATTAGATCTCACTGAAGATGACAAGGTCAGCATCAGCCCCCATCGGTACACGGTCCTGTCAGTATGAAATGGCAGATTCCAGACATTGCACTGACCCCCCCCCCCCAAATTCCCGCTGCTAACTCCTTCTCTACCCTCCCTGGCTCATGATTCTTACTCTGTGAAACAAAGGTCCACTCAAGCCTGACACTGTCCCATCATGTTTTAGGGGGTACAAAAACAACATTTAAGCATGGCTGTTGTGTTTCTCACTCACGTGGGAGTAACTGAGATCCATGTAGGGCTGGACTCGGGACATGGGTCCCCTGGCAGATTCATGGGGGCCACCACTTTACAGGGACCTTTAAGTATGTGTTTTGTCCCATTTTGCCAGCCCCTGGATTCACGAGGACGTCGTCTGATGTCTGCCGGAGTATTTCCTCATGTGCCCAGTCCGTCTCGGTCTTACGCAGAGCAGTAATCTGTGCCCTGATTTGGCTGCTGTCACATTAATGCCTTAATGCATGTGCATGTCTCCTTGTCTGTCCCCCAGGCTACCGGGACCCCCTAGGGTGTCCGCTGCAGGCGGCGGAACCGGCAAGACCCACGGGGCGTCCAACCTGAACCGGCGTAGCCAGAGCTTTACCGGCATAGACAAGAGCAAGCCGCTGCAGTATGCCAGCGGCAACGACAGAGGTGGGCCGCTAGCATTCGCCTCGGGTTCGAATGATCCGATCCCGGATCGACCATAACTGCTAAGGCGGTAACAGAGCGACATGCCTTCTCAATAAAAGGAGGACCTTTGGGCCTCAGCGCTTCTGCGCTGAAGTCATTGCAGCTGTAACAACCAGAAAATAAGGTTTTCACCCCCCTACTGTACAACTTGGGGCCCTGGGCTGCAGGCCTGGTTAGCCCGGCCTTGGCCCCCTGTGCTCATGGGTCTGAGGGAGGCTGTGTATCGGTCTGGGCCCCTGTGCTCTCGCAGCCCAACGCTGTGTGTTAGAGGAGGTGTTATGCTGAGGCCTTCTTACCGTACGCTGAGAATGATGCCATACTGGATTTGGGAGGTATGGCAATATCACCCCCCCCCCCCCAGCACGCCCATTCCCAGGCCTCAGAGGGTCCTCTCCACACCACATCCGCTCTCAGGCTTGCAGAAGGGCGCCTTCTCACACCAATCGCTGCCAAAATCGCCCCCCCCGGGGGCCCTGTGGTCTGCGGCTTGCGAGGGCGTGTTCATTTTACTGCCTTTATTTATTTACTTTGGCACTTTTGGCCTAATGGATTAACACGCCAGTGAAGCACCCCCTCCTTTTACCCCCCCTCCCCCCCAAAAATAAAGCCATGTTTGTGCTGTCCTTTGATGGATGGTCGCGTCCACAGAGAGCGGCTCCAGGCCTGGGGAGTACCCCATACCCAGTACTGCTCCCTGCTGGTAATTTACGGCTGAGCCAAAAATCTCCCCAGGGGCGCGGCACGGACTCCCCCCCCGACTGCCTCTCTGTGCTGAATGGCCACGCTGTGCCTGGAACAACCTGCTGATTGTCTCTCTGTTCCACCGGCAGTGTAAATAACACGCATGCGTGCGAGTCGGTCATGCTCTGTCGGGGGGCACGGCACCGATGCGACCCACCTTTAAGCACTGTGTGAATAACCATGCAGCCCAAAACGCACTCATACCTCCCGTGATATGGAGTGCTAATGTTAAGGGTGTAAATAAGAGATGCACCAGCAGACTCATGATCACGAGTGTCCTTGCCAGCCACTGGGCATGTCGGACTGTATCTGTAGTGACGTTACATGGGGAAAAACATTTTTATTTGCATGCCAAACTGAAACAACATTGACTTTAGTAAGAGTATCAGACATCCCACCTCTTCATGAAATTCGGGGAGCCTTGCGCAAATTGAAAGCTATGGATGCGCAGTGTCCCGGAAGTCTGCCATTCAGCTGTGCAGCGGGGGTAAAATGAGCCTGCAATTTTACCGCTGCAAGGCCACCTGGTCGGCAAGTTTTATCACCAGCAATGCCCCCCATTGGACAAAATCTATTTCTTAATACCGTTATACCATCCATATTGTGCTATACGGTACTTTGACAATATTTTAAAAACCAGAACTGCTCCGGCATTTTCTCAGATAAAGAAATTGCTTCCCGGTGTGAGCAAGAGAAACATTTCACACGAAGTTTAAATGCGCCGAACAGGCGGCGTTACATTAGTAGTGGTTAGTGCAGAGAAACGGCGGCCAGCGTGTGAGTGCGGAGGTGTGACGGTCACGTAGTCGGCGTGTGCCGCGACGGTGGGGATCGCTGAGTCCGAGGCAGCTGTGTGGGAGGGGGGTGGGAATGCGAGCTCGTCCCGGTGAGGGTGGGGCGGCGTGCGGGGGCCAGGAGGTGTGGCATTCCGCTGCCCCGACAAGCTGCTGAGTGGCATGAAAAAAGGGTGTGTGTTACCATGGAAACCCAACATGGTTTTCCTGTGGAGCTATGAACCAGGCCGAAACGGTGGCCCACGGAAATGGACATTACTCGTCGAAGGCGTCAAGAAGCAGAAGCTTAATGACCCCCCCCCCCGCCATCTCAATAGATGAGGGGGTGGGGCATTCGGATGTTGAGTGTTAGGTTTCCATAGGCAGGCGAAGACATTGTTATCAAACTCTTTGAAGAAGATACATTCTGTTCATCCGCTACCCTGTGAGGGAACAGGGAAAATGCAGAGCAGAGCATTACAGGTTGTTATTTGCATGCTTGACTGTGTTCCCTGGACTAATTTCACAAAAATTTGATGCAGCGCTACATGTCGGTAGCACATGTAAGGACAGCCACAAATGCAGATCTGGGGAACCGGATGACACTAAAATAAGTCACACAAAGTTTTTTGGAGAGGAGGGGAGAGTGTGTTGAGGGGCTGGAGATTGTGGGGGCTGCGGGTGTGGGGGGAGTAGATTTGATGGGAGGATGATAGCCTCTAGTTTATTTTTGTATCTATAGAGTTTTTCATCTACTCCCACTTGACTGAGTGCAGTGAGGTGATCGGGCACTGAATGGGGTCAGTATGGCCCCTCCTTCCTCCTGGTGGAAAGAAGTGTCTGTCACCTTTCCCCATGCAGGGTCACGTGGGCGTTTCTTGGGATGATGGAAATCCCTGAGTCCGTGACAGCTAAGCCTCAGCTCCCAGCATGCACTGGGGCACATGGTTTCTTGTGCAGACCTCAATCTCCCCTGAAGCGTGCCTGGTAGCGGTGGCGGTGAAAAATGAAACAACCTCGAATGAATGGGAGGGGGTGAAAAAATCACCAGGCTCAGCGGTGAAAATGAGGCACAAATCGGCCACATCCAGCTGTTCGGGAGCCTCATGATAATTAGAGATTGCCCCAAAACCAGTTCATTTTTCTGCTTGAGTGGTCCCGGAATTAATGGGACCAGAGGAGAGATTCGGAAAGTGCCGTTTGTTCCCTGCTGCTGTTGCTGCCTTTGAGTTGGATAAGATCACTGGCTCACAAGATAATATAAGGGCAGGGCCGCAGGGCTGCTGGCCCCAGCTGAAAGCTAATTGGCCCCCTGAGTCCCCCAACTCCTGTCACTCAATGATTACAGAAATATCATTGGCTGATGATAAGGATGGCCCTTCTCTTCCTGTCTTGCTCTCTTGCAGAATCGGTATCATCCATCCCGCTGCCTGGCAGCATGAATGGGAGCCCCCCACCACCTGCCTGCACCAACGGGCAGCAGCTGGTTTCTGCCATCCCCTCCCCCAGCGCCAGCAAGCCCTGGCGCAGCAAGTCCATGAACATGAAGCACAGCGCCACCTCCTCTATGCTGGCTGTCAAGACGCCCAGCCCGGCCACTTCCCCGACGCCGCCTCTGGCCCCCAGCCCCACCTCCATGCTCAGCCTCGCCACTGACCGTCTAAGGCCCCCGCTGGCCGAGGCAGGAAAGGCAGCTGCCGGGGGCCAAAGGTCTATGCTGGAGAGGTTCAAGCTCATCAACACGCGACCTGTTCCGCGGCCCTCGGCGTTCCCCAGCCCGGGTTCGATGGCAGAGGTGCCCCTGCAGGAGGAGGAGATCATCCTGGAATACGGAGATGAGGGCCTGACGGGGGCCGGCTCTGCCTGCAGCAGCCCCAGGCAGCCCCTCAAGTCTGGCCTGGTGAAAAACTCCAGCAAGACATCCGGCGGCAAGGCTCTGGTCCAGCCCAAAGACAAGGAGGACAAGGGCAGGCCCAAGAGCCGGGCCAGCACCCCCAGCCGGGAGGAGAAGGATCAGCCTACTGATAGTCCCAAAAAGACCTCGAAGATCACCAGCCTCATCCCCAAAGGGGGGAAGTCCTCGGCCGTCAAGAAGGAGGTCCTCCCGGCCTCCAGTGGGATCCCCAAGCCGGGCGCCAAGGTGTCCCAAAGCGGCGCAAAGCCGGCGGCCTGTCCCGCCACTCTGCCCATGGCCAGCGAGACGGGCAAACCAGCCAAAGGCGGCCAGGCCTACCATGCTCCGCGGCCGCTGGGGGGGCTTGGAGGCCCGGGGGGGCGCCGCACCAGCATGGTGTCCTCGTCGTCAACCTTAGGCCTGAGTGGGGGGCCCTCGCCCGGAAACGGGGCAGTGCAGCTGCCCCAGCAGCAGCAGCATAACCACCCCAACACGGCCACCGTCGCCCCTTTCATATACAGGTGAGCCTCTGGAGGGGGGCGCTGGTGTTAACAGAGACCAGAATGATGCAGTGCTAATGGTCTGACTAGGTGCCTGGTGGATCTAGCAATTCAGATGTATTAGATAAGAAAATAGCTGAAAGACCAGAGTGGAGAGGAACGTGGGAGGGAATGGAAATGAAAGGGAGGGAGAACTGACATTGGCTATGGTGTCTTCTAATACAAACACAATGCCCACCCTGTGCCTGTTAGATGTGGAAATGAAGGCCCTGCCAGTTGGCCAGTTTTCCCCTCTTTAAAGGGCCAGGCGCATTTTAAACCTTCGGCGTGGAACTCAGCTCTCTTGTGACTCTTCAATGGGCCACGGTGAGATGAGTCAGAGTCCGAGGAGCAGCCCAGATGTGTTACTGCACCCACGTCATGCAGCCGACTGAACGCGCTCTCCCTGGTCCTGAGCTGCCGTGTGTTGGCAATGGCTAGCAGCGCTAGAAATGGGCAAATGGATTTTTTTGGAGTCAGCCATGAGCTTTGGGAGATTGGGAATATATTAAAGAACAGCAGAGGACTGACTAGGGCCGCCCTTTGCGTTGAACACCCCAGCCAGCAGATCGGGTTGATTTAAATGTGCTCTTCCTATCAGCAACAGCAGCTTTTTATTTTCTTATACTGCCATTCTTGTCTCTGTATGTCACAGTGCCACAGGGGCAGGTCTAGAAGGTCCTTTCCACATCCTGTCCCTGGGCTCCACGGAGGTCACTGTCACTTTGACTCCATAGAAACCATTCGCCAGGGGCATACACAAGAGCAGGGCCACCGAATCCAGCTGAAAGCTGATTGGCCCCCAGAGTGCTCCTCCCCTCTTACCTGCCAATTTGAAACATATCATTGGCTAATGATAAAGTTGACCCCTCCCCCTTCTGCCCCCCCCCCCACCCTAAAAAAATCCTAGAATTGCCCATGCCCTTCGCTCTTTGTAGCTGTGAGCGTCCCTGCAGCGCAGAGATTTATTTCTTTATGGTTGAAGCCCACTGTGTGGGATCTATCCGGCGCAGTAGCAAAGGGCAGATTACCTTCTCTTCAGTGTCGTCTTCCAGCTCTCCCAGGGAAGCGTTTGCGGTGGCAGCTTTTGTTGGCCGCCGACAAAGCTTATAGTCCTCGACGTGCTGAAATTAAAATCTGGCTCCACTTGGCTCTCATCCCTATCCTGTTATTTTCGTCACGCCGATAAAGCCGTAGCCGTGCGGTGGAGCACCTTCTCTACATAAATAACCTGGATGGTAACACTGCGGTTTGGTAAATTGAAGTTCCCCGTGACAATGTTCCTACGGTTTCACGGAATTGGCCGCATTATAAAGAGACGAGTCGTTAACCCGGAGATTACCTGATGATTATCAGTACATTGTCAGTCTGCCCTGTTTTATTTTCTAGAGCACATGAGACTTCTTATTACTGCCATTGAACTTTTAACCCCCCCACCCCCCCCACCAGGACCTGCTCTGAGAATGACTGTGCCAGTGTGGCCCCCGCTGACCCCTGCCTCAGCCCCTCCAAGGAGGACTTGGTCTACAGCAAGACAGCCAAGCAGTGCCTTGAGGAGCTCTCTGGTAGGTGGACGGGACAGACCCCAGGAACCCCTCAGCGGGTTAGAGGTGGGCGGGACAGACCCCAGGAACCCCTCAGCGGGTTAGGGCACTGCCTGTGATTGGAAGGTCGATGGTTCAAATCTCGTGGCTGGGCAGAGTAATTCCACCGTTAGGCCTCTGAGCAAGGTCCTTAACCCCCAAAAGCTCCAGGGCCTGTCTGATGCTGGTTTCTCAAAAAAAAAAAAAAAGCATGTTGCTTTGGATAAAAAGCATCTGAAAAATAAATAAAATGTAAATGCCACCTGATCCGTGGCTCAGGCATGAAGGGAGAGGACAGGAGGCACAGATGAGGATGAAAGGAATGATGCTTTGGAAGCCGGGGCTGATTGCTATTAAGTCACTGATTGGTTCAAAATGGGAGGCTGTCTGGGATCAAGTGAGAAGTCACTTCCAGATGTTTCACCCACGATTGCACAAGGGCAGATGTTTCTAGGTGTCCGGGTCTATCCATCACTCTTGCCCTTCTGCTGTTGCCGGGAGTGTGTTGCATGGAGGAGTGAGACAGCATGTAAGGATGGAGAGCCAAGACGGTGGCAGATGGTGCTTTAGGCAGCCTGCTGCAGGTGGGGGTGGCGTTATGAGCAGTCAAGGAAAGGCTGTGTTTAAGTGATAGGCTACTCCTGGGGAGTGCACTGATAACCTGGATTAATCCTAATGATTAGCACTAGTGCCTAGTATTAGCAATTGTGATTAGCATTAGCGATTAGCGTCCTATTCTGTATAGCAGTGATCATCAACTGGCGGCCCGCGGGCCGAATTCGGCCCGCTGAGCCGTTAAATCCGGCCTGCGACTGGATTCCAAAATTGTGAGGATCCAAAAAGAAAATATAGTGGTCCACACTATTAAAGCAATTAAAAATAACAACAACTGAGTCTCTTGTCAGAATAACCACCATTTATCCACCATCAGGCCTTCAGTTTTGTAATGAA
>JAODKM010000058.1:26067445-26080733 GCA_026780845.1 Petrocephalus sullivani
TATTTGATTTTCTTCTTGGTTGTCCGGCCCCCAAGGAGACTGTCTGGTAAAACTCTGGCCCTCTGACAAATATAGTTGATGGCCCCTGCTGTATAGGCTTAACAGCGACAATGCAGAAGTGTTGACTTTTACTTAAACACAAGATGGACAACACTGAGGATTGGTGCACAACCAGACTCTCTCCTCCTGGCATGTCCTTTTGTGCTTATAATTTGCATCTGGAAAACCAAACAGAAATTTTAATAGAACAACATAAATGGATGCTTTCATGCGCTTCGTGCAGTAGTTAAAGTCACGGGATTTTTTTTTTTTTTACACACGGACGCATTGTTGCACGACATTGTTTATGGTCTTATTTTTATATTTCTAGGCTGTAATTACACATGCATGTGGCGCTTTTGTGGTGGGTAGAGTCTAGTTGGATTTGAATCTAGTGTGTAAGGCTGCAGGGCTGCCTGTTCCTGATAGACAAATGGCATGGTGTGGGCAGAAAAGGGATCCTCATCTACCGGATTAGACCTGTAGCGATTGCTAGGTGATCAGCAGCCTCGAGGTATTATTCCGGATTATTCTGTATTATTCCAGAGCTGCTGTGTGTTTTCCGAGTGCTATTAGGACAGCCTTCCTAATTTCATCTATGATCAGTGGATGGCGGATGGACTTTTCAGAAGGCTGTTTGAAAAGGAAAACTATCCCCTGTGGGCCTTGTCGAATGCGTGAGAGCTGCCCCCCTCTCTAAAAAATTGCATCAGCACAAGTAGACCTTCCAGAGCAGCCCGTAGCCTATATTTCCTACCTACTGGCTCTGTTCGGGTCTTTGGGATCTCAGGAGGGTCACGCCAGTCTGGAAGCTCTTGGATGTTACAGGCAGTCACAAACAGGATGAAATGATGTGCTTAGGTTCTTCTCTCTATGGCAGTGTTTTCCAGTATGGTCCTTGGGGGCCCACAGACAGTGCAAGTTTTTGCTTCCTCCCGGGAGCTGAGTGGGAGCAAAAATGTGGACTGTCTGGCAGGAAGTAAAAACAAGGACCAACTGTGGGTCCTAGAAACACTGGTCTGCGGCATGGATAGAGTGAGCCTCGGGGTGGCCCCTCCCCCTGTGAGACCCCAGCAGGTGGCTGGTGAGGCTAGAGCCTGAGTTGCCAGGTTATGCAGCAGCAGTATGGGGGGGGTGCAGGTAAAGTAACTGGGGATCTGGGGGTTAGAGGGGGCCACCCCGAGATCGCAGAAGAGGTCTTCAGCAGGAGGGAGATTAAAACGCAGCTGAGCTTTAGAAGTGTGAACGAGCGAGAGAGAGAGAGAGAGGGAGGGAACGAGAGAGCGAGGAAGGGAGAGGCAGAAAGAGAGAGAGGGAGACAACACGTTCATCAGCTCCCTCACCGCTCACTGGGCTGCTGAGGAGCTGAAAGGAAGGAGATCGCAAGGAGAGGAGTAAGCGAGGAAAGGAGGCGCGCAGTGCCGTGGTAGAAGGTGGTGGGAGGCGTGGCGGCGGGTGGAGTCCCAGTGCGGCCCCGCCCACACGTGAGGAGCGGCTCCGCCGGCTGCTGCAGAACGCGAGCGCTCCGGCGTTAGGAGGCACGCCGTGGTCCGGAAGAGGATGTGAGCAGTGAACAGGTGGAGCAGCGGAACCGGAGCCCGAAGATCCAGAGAGAGAGAGGAAGGGGGAAAGGGGGGTGAGAGGAAGAGGAGGGGGATGAAGAAGGTGGCGGAGTTTTCTGTCTTCCAGGGCGGGAGCCCCCCCTGCAGGCGGACGCCCCGGGCTCCTGAGAAGCTCTATAAGCCAAAGTCGCTCACAAACCTGACTCTTCTGAGTGAGGCCCGGCCCCGAGGGGGCACCCTGGAGCTGGACACCTGGAGGAGAGGCGTGGACAATACCCCCGGGGACCCCCGGCAGCGGGCTCGGGCACGCTCCCTCTCCCTGTCTCTGTCCAGCGTCTACTTCCGCTCGCAGTCACCGCTAGCGCGAGCAGCAAGGCCAGCAGAGGGGCGTGGTGCCACGGGCCGCCCACCACTAGGGGGCAGACGCAGGGGTGCCGCGGGTGAGGGCGTGGATGAGGAGGGTGGCAGCAGCCGGCCGGACGACGAGGCGGGGGCTCGCACACCAGGCCTGAACAGCGCCAGGGGCCTGTGGGGGGAGGAAGAACATGGGTGTGCTCGTGAAGGTACCGCTCATTTGGACCAGGAGGTGATCCTCACCATGCTGGGGGACTTGGAGCAGGCCCTGCACTCTCACTCGCTGCGTAAGTGTGACCTGTCACCAAAGCCGACCGATTCTCCGCCTGCGCCCGGCTCGATCACGCCTACAGGTCTGCCGTGGGGCATTTGGGCACGTTACACACTGTTGGTGTGCAGTTGGCTAACCCAGCTGCGAGATATTGTGCTTCTCGGGAGTCTTACCCATCAGCACGGCCATCAGAAAGCTGTTGAGACTAGAGGAAGGATGAAGGTGTTGGTCAGGGTCCCACAGAAGTGTGCCTTAACCATGTGCTTGTGGTGCAGGGGCGGTTCTGGGGGGGTATGGCACCCCTAAATACACACACTACTTGGGTATGAAATAAATGCATTATTATTATTATTATTACTATTAAAATTTTGCGAGCTGGGAACATGCAAAACACAAACTTAAGTACGTACTTCTTTAACACGGCTGCGCCGGGTGGTCGAGCCGCTTCAGTGGGCATAAACAAAGTTAATGACAGGAAAAAAATAATCAAGCTTGTGGAAGCAGGACAGTCTAACGGAGAAATCAGAGTGAGTTACATATTTGTAAAACCTGAAAAATGTGACTGCACAGCATTGCATGAATAAGTTATCGGTTTTCAAAATAGTCTTTTGCTTCTTAATGCTGGCAATCTGGTGTAAGTAATACTTGGAGGACATTAAGGTCAAATGCATACCCCCCCCCCATACAGAACATACCGAACATACAGAACAACTGGCTCCCCCCAGTTGAAGTGGTCCAGAACCGCCACTGGGAAGGCGGGGCTGTGGCACGGGTGAGCAGTCGCTGGGGCACCCCGCTAGAGCGCCGCCCTGGTGGAGCGGGCGTGCCACCAAACAGAGAGGAGCGTGATACCTTACACCGGCGTGCGGGGACTTGTGCGACTCCGATGGCAAATCCGGCTTCATATTCCCACATTATTATCCCCAGGGCTTGAAATTTCTGTTTAGTTTCACGTGCGGCTTTACAGGCGTGTGGCTCCCGCTTTCATGTTGTAAACCGCTTTGACGGAATAAGCTTTCTCGCCGCGTTCTCGGATTACTCTGCGCTTGTGTTTTGTCATTGTGTTGGCGCCCCACATTGCCTCTGACGATGCCCGTGACGTGATTTATTGGATCCTGTCTGCTCTCTGTTATATGAACAAAAACAGAACCATTTAATATCACTTCTTTGTGCAAATGCCTGTCTGGGAGAGGGAGGATCCTGAAGAGGACTTTACGGTACATTATGGAGGGCAGGACAGACATGCTGAATATTAAGGTATTGGAACACAAGGTAGTATCTCGGTAGGCGGGTCTGCCTAAGTCCGGGGGCCAGTATAGCCCGCCAGTGTGTCCATGTTCAGCTCAGTCCCTCTGCCCGTAATACGACTGTAATTGGCCAATTCTGATAAGCAGCAACTGGTGGACTGGAGCTGTTGCCATTTTCAGGACCTCGGGGTGCTTTAGGTCTGTGTGCATTTCCCTAGGATTGGCTCCTCATGTCAACTCACGAGGAGTCGTGCTCACATGAGTGACCTAAATGACCCTGAAGCTCAGTCTCCTTATCCCAGCCTTCATTTTGGATAAAAAGCCCAATAGTTTGCAGTATAAGCCCCCAATAAATCACTCATCGGGTCATTAAACTGGACCGGCTCCCAGGAAGCGTGCTTCTCGGTGTCCGGCTGGTGCAGGCGGTGATGTCGGGGTGGTCGCTACACGGAGGGGGGGGTGTGCTGAAATATTAATCTTTCACATGTCACTCTGTTTCCTGGGTGCGTGGCTGAATGCAGAGCCTGACGGCACAAGTCTCTATTACGCGTGTGCATCCGTGTCTGACGACAAAATCGCAGTCCGTGGATAGAGAGTCGTAGAGGCTACGGTTATATAACATTTTTCAACATTTAGCGGAATTCAAGGTGTTTAAACGGGCTGCATGCTGTTTTTGTCATCTTTTAGCACTGGCCACGCCAGTTTTACCGTGGCCCTGATGTTCTAATTTAAGTATTTAACAGATTCAATTAATGAACCGAAGAACATTCAGAAAATGCAAAACATAAATACAAAACAAGGGAAAATAATTTCACAACCATTATTTCAGTAATAATTGTAAATCTGGGAACAAAATGTCATTCCATCTTCCAGTAGATTATCCAGTGTTTGTTTGCATGAAACATGTTTTAAAGACAAATTAATATGATTGAAAAATTTATCTCCAAAACAGAAAATGATTCTACTGGCCAACTATTCTGTTCTTAACACTGATGAGATTGAACAGAGGTCAGTCTTTTTCCTTTGACGGCAGGTATGCTTAAATTGTTGGTTTCATTCAGTGGTTTACAACTCCTAGGGCAGTTAAGTATTTGCAACCTTTTCAGCTGGTGTCATTCTTTGGGGGAGAGATCGTTCTTTAGTTATCACATTTTAAATAACCTTTGTCAGATCTGCCAATTTCTAAACTGTTGCAGTTAATACTACCAGTGTAACAGCTAAGCGCTGTTTGTTCCTAAACAGTTCTGTTGCGCTTGTTAGGAGCGATATTCTGGCTTAAGGGCCTCAGATAGATAAGATCTGCAGATGAATCCAGACAAAGCCGGCTTGTCCATGTGATCATTTCAATGCCCTGCACACTCTCGATTCCCTCGGACCCTCGGGGCTCTGAAAGAACATGGCGCCTGCCTTGCTCTGTGGATTCCCTGATCTTCTAGAATGAGCTTCCTGAGAGAGCGCGGCCTGACACGGTGTGACCCCACGCTCAGCTGCTCTCAGCCTGACCGCCCCCATCTCTCCGACCCTCCAGGTGAGGACCCGGAGGCGAGGCGGATGCGGACAGTGAAGAACATCGCCGACCTGCGGCAGAACCTGGAGGAGACCATGTCCAGCCTACGTGGGACGCAGATCAGCCACAGGTCAGCCAGACCAGCTTGGGAGCACCTCAGAGCCTTTTAATGACTGGCATTCCCAGATACCTGTCATCTGCTGCAGCCTGTGTCTCATCTTTTACTGTGGGTATAATTATACGGAAGATGAGGGTGGTGAGGCCGGCCGCCAGGGGGCTGTTTTATACAGTCTGCTTAGCTAGTAACAGCAGGCAAAGAAACTGGAGCCAGGGTAAATGCCCCTACCCCCCCAGTTCCCATGCCCCTGCCTGCATGTTTTGTCTTTATCTAAACCGAGAAGGTCGAAGGTGTCTGATGGTGTACTGTCAGTAGGTATAGTTTGATTCCGGGGAAATGCTATAGTTGGTAATCCTACAGGCCCCATGGGAGTCTCTTAGTTCTTGTGGGGGTGGGATGTCGCAACAAGGGTCTTAGTTCCCGGCACTAATGCCCCTGGTGCCCCCCCCACCCCCCGCCCCTCTTGAATGATCCTGTCAGACATCCGGTCGAGAAGTTAAACCGGCAAGGCAGCGTAGAGCCTGCCAGGTAGAAATCACCCAACCTCTCTGAAGCCGGATTCTGTGATAAATCAATGGGGCCCAAGGCCCCGCCCCCCCGGCCGGGCACGCCACGGATGACTGGCAGATGGTGTGTCAGTCTCAGTCACTGTGATTTGTGGAGAGGAGCGACGTGGTGTCAAAAACAAACGCAGGAGGACCCCGTGTGTGACAGGGGAGCGGCGATGAGCGAGAGGTGTCAGTCACTCAGAGGCGGGAGGCGCCATTCTTCAGATCGGCCAGATGGGACGAGCAGCGGCCCGGAGCCACGCAGCTCCCCAAAGGCCTTTTCTCTCTCGTCTTTGCCGCTTCCTTTCATTGCCAGCTTGGTAAGGCGGACGCTCGCTGATGTCATCGCAGAGCGGCCCTGTTATTTACGGAAAGCTGGCCTTTTTACTGTCATTATTCAGCTCAGTGGGTCTCACTTTGGGGACCCAACATTCAGAAAGCGCTTCCGTGGGGGGTTGACCTAGATGTAGACCTGCGTTTTTTTTTTTTTTACTCTGGGGGGTCTGTCACCCGTGAGTTTCCTCGAGAACACAGCTGACACATGCCTGTGATTCCTCCAAGCAGGCTGACCCCCCCTCCCCACCACCTGCCTGCAGCTGGATACCATCCCCATTGACTCCCCAGGCACGTGCCATCCTGCTCTACCCCACCCCCCACCCGGCTCCAACAGCCGCATCCCGTATCCCTTCAATTTCCTGAGCTGTGACCAAGTGTGATTGTATTGATTTAAGAGTCCAGTTAAGCGTCACTGTTTCTCGTGTATTTCCCTTGTCTCTTTCGAATGCCCATCAATGCCTGTGTTTGGACATTAAAGTGCAAAAAATATCCTCTGCAATGCACATGGAAAAAAAAAAATGTGGGTGGTAATTACCCATAATGCCCACTTGCGGCGCTCGTCGATTTCTGTCTCGTGAAGGAATCTGGCCAATGACAGTGCCTCACCTGTGCTCTGAGGAATGCCATGAACCATATGCTGTTGCTTGGCACAGACCACGCCTCTGTACCCTTGCACAAGCTGTTATCTGCCAGGACACAGTCTGCCAGCTATATGAGCCAGCAGATCTATGGCAGTCAGAGGGAGCGGTCAGGTGCCATCAGGTTGAAAATTACACAATCGATACACACCTGTGCACAAAATACATCATTCTAATATTACGGGGTTTTAGGCAGACAGATTACCTATAATTCATGGGTAGGGTAATATATTTGTACTTGCTGCAGTTCTGGTGTATTGCCACCAGGGGCGCCAGTGTTTCTTATGTGTGTCTTGTAGAACTTATATTATAAGAAGTGCAGAAACAAATTCACACCAAGGACCCAGAGAGGGAGTGTCCCGTTTGTTCCCAATGTGTGATGCTGCGAGCGAGCAAATGTTAGCTGAGGCCCTCGTGGCTGTTGAAAAGCGGGCCTGTAAGAATATCAGCCAGGCGGAGCCCACGTCATCGTGACTCTGCTGTTTTCAGCTCACAGATGGGGGCGATCTCTTTGTTCTGAGACTCGTTATGTGTTCCTTTATGCCGTCGTGTGCAGAAAGCTGCAGGCCCGGAAAGAAGAGGCCGACGGCGCTGGCCAGGGTGCTGAATGGCAGGGTGTCTGAGTCCGTGTGGCCGGCACTGATCCCCCCCATCCCCCCCAACGCCACCCCAGTGCAGCAGGGTTATACAGCCTGAGGTGTGATATGGAGGCCTCAGGGTGCCTGCCATTGCTGCTGCAGTAGGTCATGTCCCCCCCCCCCCCCGTCTCTTTGTTTTATGGAAGTTGCTGTCTGTGGTCATCCACATGTCACACAACTGTCTAATCCAACTTTTGTGACCTTATATCAGGAGGTTGGTGTGTATGTGTGTATGTGTTTATGTGCCCCAGTAAACAGACAGACACACACACATACAGACAGTACACACACACTGCCACACACACATACTGTACTGACAGTACACATACCATGTGTTCCTGTCTTTAGGGGGACACTCCATTCATTCCTATGGGCATAACCCTGATCCCAACTATGACACCCTTAACCCCTACCCAGCCCTAACCTTAACCATAAGTAACCAAATAAAATATGAGACTTTTAAATATTTTTATTATATATATTTTTATAAAATTGAGGTTATCCTTATGGGGACCAAAAAAATGTCCCCACAAGGTAGAAAATAACAGGTTTTTATCACACTGTGGGGACATTGGGTCCCCACAATGTAATATAAACACGACCACACACACTGCCACACATACACACACACAAACAGCACACACACACTGTCACACACACACAAACAGCACGCACACACTGTCACACACTACCTTCCTTCCCTCTGAAATGTACTAGTGGACCAGAAAATCAGCTTAACCAGGAGAAATGCAGCATGTTATATCTTACATTAAATATGAAGCTTATACTGATTTGGCTGGTGCAGTGACTCGCGGCGCAGCCTCACACTTCTAGGGTTGGGGGTTTGATTTGCACTGTTTGCTTTTTTATAATTATGTTTAAAAGTATCATTGCATGCTTGCAAAGTGCTATAATGGTAAAACAGCACTTCCTGTTAGGGGATTTAAACCAGTAACACTTTCCTACCTTGATTAGAACCAGTGAATAGTTGAAGTTCATTGACTCAGCTGTCCAGCTCTTTTCACACTGTAACAAGCTGATGATAGTACTGGCTTATTTTTACTGTAGATATGAGTTAAATGGAGTCTTGTTCTTATCAGGAGTGTCTGCAAGACTGAACTTCTGAAAGTCTGCAGCTTGCAGTTGGCCGCGACTCATCGGTGGGGTGATTGTGCAGCACCTCTGCTCTCAGTTTGGCACGAGCTCATAGCATTGTGTCAGCAGTACGCGGGCTATCGATCTCTCTGTATCAGGTCCCCCGCGGCCGTGCGGAAGTGCAGAGTGGGGCTGCTCAGGACTTTGCTAATGCCTTTCCCATGACTCGTCTCCTCTCTCAGCACCCTGGAGACCACCTTCGATGCTACGGTGACCACAGAAGTCAGTGGGCGTGGCCTCCTCACCTTGACCAACCGCTCCTCCCCCATGTCCTGGCGCCTGAACCAATCGCCGAGTCCTCGCCTGCAGGCGGGCGACGCCCCTTCTCTGCCCAGCGGTTACCCGTCACCTCGCTCGACCTCCGCCGGCCGCTACGGGCCCACGGAACCTGGGCGCTTCATGTACGGGGGGGCGCCGCGGCGGGGGCCGGCGGGGGCGCGGCCCGGCGAGTCGGCGGACAAGGCGGGGGCTGAGGGCGGTGCCGAGGCTGACGTGATGGGGTACATGAGCGAGGGGGACATCCTGACGAAGAACAGCAGGCCAGAGGACGTCAGCAGCGGGTAAGAGAGAGACCCACCAATGGCAGCCAGTAGCCGCTTACAGCACCCCAGACGTCTGTTGTCCTTTAATATAATGAAATCCTGATTCTAATATTTGTTATTTTGACCTATTAGGGATAATACACATTCATCAATGGGAAAAATTGGCAAAAATATGGCACTAAGTATGGGCATCCCCACTATTCTCAGTGTCAAGATGTCAGGCAGTACTGGCAAATAGAGGAATCTCCTCTAAAAATTATTAGTTACATGTTAGAATGACATGATATTTAAGCCTGTTTTTGTCTGGATGTTTGTGAATTTAATTTTATATATATATATATATATATATATTGCACTGTGAGACCAAAGGCAAATGTCTAGCCTTGGTTGGACAGTAACGATTTATTCTGTTCTAATTCTAATTCTATTCTGTTCTATTCCATCACCAGTCACGGTGCTCTGCTTTAAGTTAGATTAGTCCTATGTCCCCCTTATTAAGCATGAAGAAAGTAACTAAACTCTAATTCTCTAATAAATGGAAGAGTAACGATTTATTACCCCCCAAAATTATCCGTGCGTTTCCCCAGCTCTGCACGTTCCCGGTCTCGTCGTTTCACGGTTTCAGTCCTGCCTGTCTGACGGCTCCTATCGGGGGATTCTGGGTGGATTTACGGAGCTGTCTTTGCCCCCCCCCCCCCATAGCTTTAATTGATCCCTCATCTGCAGATACGTGACAGATGGGGGCCTGAGCCTCTACTCTCGGGGCCTCAGCCACACGGCAGATCCGGCCAGCACCCGTGACACCGCGCAGAAGGGGCCCGGCGGCACGCAGGTGGACCCGGACAGGTAGGAGTGTCCTTGGGTGCTTGGGATTGGTTTCCAGCTGCAGGAAGCTCCAAAGGGAAAGTGTAGCTACATGTGGTGTGTTTGGCCAAACGTCATTTGCCGTATAGCTGTACAAGGGAACTTTTGTAAGATGTGATTATGTTGGACCTAATACAGAATTGTGGATGAAGAGAGCCCAAATTCCATTTCTGGTGTGCAATGACGGAGAATTTGCGGAGAAATGCGGAGTGTGGTGCGAGGTGCGCCTCAGAACTGCTGACGAGCCCGAGTGCCTATGAGAACGCATTTCCAGAGATGACATCATCCTCATCTAAGTTAGGAAAGACTGTCATCTGTACCCAGGTGGGCTTCACAGAGAGGTTAAGGGAATATTACTGTAGAGAAGTGGAGGCATAATGTAGGTTGGTGCTTGGATATGTGGAGTGTGAATGACAGGATCCTGAGACTATTCAAAGACATTTCTCAGGCTGAAAATGTGAGAGGCTGAGATATTTTACTAAGTAACATGGCCTTTCTTTTGCTACTTTTTAAGCTCAGAGTTTTGAGAAGACCGACTGTCATAAAAACTTGGTAAGAAGTGATGGATTTATGAGAGTCACCCGAGCAGAGCAGAGCACAGCGACATCCTCATGAGCGCTTTCTGCTGTTAGGTGGCCGCCGGCGTTTTTAGCTGACTCCTTCCTCCTGCCCAGTCTTCCTGTGACCGTTTCCTTCTTGTGTTTTGATTGGACGGTCGTCCCCTTGACTGGAGCCCTGTTATGTCTGTGCCGGGATATGGGGTCTGTGCCGGGATGTGGGGTCTGTGCCGGGATGTGGGGTCTGTGCCGGGATGTGCGGTGTGTGCTGGGATATGGGGTCTGTGCCGGGATGTGGGGTCTGTGCCGGGATATGGGGTCTGTGCCGGGATGTGGGGTCTGTGCCGGGATGTGGGGTCTGTGCCGGGATATGGGGTCTGTGCCGGGATGTGCGGTGTGTGCCGGGATATGGGGTCTGTGCCGGGATATGGGGTCTGTGCCGGGATATGGCCGTCTTTATTTCGGACACTTTTTTGTTCCAATCTTCTCGTCCCGACTTCCTTCCCGATCCCAAAATAAAACTCCGGCTCATTCCAGACTCCCCGTGTTTCCTGTGGTCGCCAAACTTCCAAGGGTGTTCTACGGTCACTAACACCACTGCAGAACATATCGGCCTGGATGCTTGTGAACTGGGCTATGGAGCGTGGTGGTTCTCTCCGGGGTGCTGAAGTCAGATCTAGTGGTGTGTTCTTTTTAAGAGAGATCCATGGAACACTTGCCACAGAAGGTCAGGCTCTGTTAAAATGTGTTACAGCTGAGGTCACATGAGGGAATAATCTTCGAATTTATGAAGAGGATCGACAGTTTATGCAGGGGTTGTAGAGCTTATAAAGGATTTATAAGCAGGTTTATATGATAGTATATTGAGCTAATAAATAAATCTGTCTTGGGATAGATTTAGTAACAGCATGGAAGCAGCTTCAGCACCACTATCATGTTGTTAATCTGCCGTAGGGGCTTTACAGTACCGTATTCAAAGAAGACGGTCTACCTTAGATGGGATTCCAAGAAAACAGCAGCGGTCCGGGGACTCGATTGTGCAAATAGAGGTTTTCTGTGGTTCTGTATGGAAACCAGCTTGTGTTTGGAGACCCAGCTGAGTTGTCTGGGAATCTGATTCTACCAGCTAGTCTGAGAAACAGTGCTGGAAGCACACAGAGCAGCCGGGCGCGAGCGGGGATACAGACAAAAGCACTGGACCCTTTCCACCCACGGCACGTTGACGAGTTCCCCGCCACGGAGGAGAGGCATTCACGCATTTGACCTGCAAACAGAGGCTCCCGGGTGGCGAGGGACGAGTCGCTTGCTCGAAAGCCGGTACATGGAAGCCGAGGTGCATCCAGTCACAGGACAGAGCTTGGAGCCAAGGGCAGGAAGCTGCAGAGGCATCTGTTCATCTCCATCCATCTGGCTGATAGTTAGCCTCTTCTAATTGGGCACGCACCGTAGCTTAGCGAGTCGCGGAGGGCTGATAATATCCGTTCAGATGAAGCTGAGATGATGCAATAATTACAGAAGGAGAAACACACAGGAAACAGATGCCTCGCTACATGCTGAGGTCATACTGTCATCTGTAGGGTCCCTGTTCTATATGTGTACATACTGGCACACACGCAGTGACACTGCATGGCCACCTGGCTTTGCTATTATTATGAATATTATTAGGTGGAGTCAAGTCAATGTCGACTATTTGTGGGCATTTCACAAAGCAAGATTTAATAGTTAGTTGAATTAAACTAGAAGTCATGATTGTCCAATAGGAATGCTTCTTACCTAAACTCTTATTGGATGATCATCTAGCCCCCTGGTGCCCATACAGGCAGCGCTCTTCCAGAAAGTTCCTTCCGGTTCTTCAGTCTACCCCCTGGCATGTTCATTGCTGTGATTGCCTGTGCGTCCTCTTCTTTTTTTTTTCTTTTACCCTAAACTTTTCCCAGTACTATGGGTTATTTTTTTCTTCAGTTGCAATTAGCTGTTGGTCAGATAGATCAGGGGTGTCGGACCCTTCTGATGTGATGGCGCCTGACACGACTGCGGGGACATTGTGCTGATGTCGGCCGAGTCCCAGTGCGTCAACCCGATCCCCTCTGCCCCCCTCCCGGAGACACACCCACTCTTGTCACCTGACCGATCATCATGGCAGCGCAGGTGCTGAGCTGGGGAGTCGTGATGAGGGTGACGGAGACCACAGCTGACACCTCCCTGACGCCTGTCCCTGGGCCTCCCATCAAGTAGCGGCTGTGTGTGTTTCTTTAGTGTGACTTACTCAGACATGTGATGCAGGGCAGACTGCTGCCTCTAGTCGGCGAGGCTGTAACAACCTCAGGCTCTCTCTGATAATGGAGTTCAGCAGATAACAGCATATTCCAGAACACACATCTTCTAATGTAGACATATTATATTTGTACTAGATCTGCTGACATTATTTTTCCTGCAATTATGATAAGCAAATTTGAATTCTCACGGTAAAGTTATTATTATTGTTGAGGTCGACTGATATATCGGGCCGATATTTGGCTTTTTCATCTGCCGATATCCGAGTGTAGTACGCCGATTTACAGACAGGCACGTCTGCGGGCAGCATCTCTGCAGGACCCCAGCCAGAACTTTCATATGAGTCCTGGAATGGCTTTAATCCTGGGGCTGGTTGCACAAAACACCTTAAGTTAAGATTTCATTAAAATTTGCACAAACCATCCTTAAATGTCCTCCTTCCTTAAAATGTTCACGTATTTAAGTTTTTCACCTTATCTAGGTCTTATACTTATGGAATCCCTTAAAGTTCCCTTAGTGGTTGCACAAAAGACTTTAAGAACCAAAGTGAGGAGAATAACTTAAGGCAGTGTTTTTCAACCTTTTTTGGGCAAAGGCACACTTGTTTCATGAAAAAAATCACGAGGCACACCACCATT
>JAODKM010000058.1:26087795-26106906 GCA_026780845.1 Petrocephalus sullivani
CCCACCCCCCCCGTTGTTCCGCAGTCATCAAACATGACAATTTTAGGCACATCGAACTTCTTACACGGGAACACATTGGGAGCTTCGGATCTCCTGCACTATCGAATGCGTCGGGTTTCCGCGGCGGCCCTCGCGGGCTGCAAAGCTGCCAGCGTTTAAGCCCATCTTTCAGCACTCGATTAAATCGATTGCGCTAATTGAATCAGTTTGGCAGCTGACAGCGTCAGAGCTGATGTCTGGGGTGTCCTTTGGGTACAGCGATAGCTGGTGGTGTTTGGCAGCCCTGAGTGATGTGGCTGAAGGCCGGCCCGGTGTAGCTTGCTTATGTATGCGGTGGGGAGCTGTGCAGGCCCCTCTTTCCATAACCCTGCTATGCGACAGCCTGGCCCCCCACTGTCACTACACCCGCGCCTTACTCCAGGTGACTCGTCCCCAGGGAGATCTGTCATCTGAGAGGGCTGGCCCCCTTTGCGGATTTGGGGGCTTTTAAGTAGCCATGATTCAGGTGAGTGCGGTTTAAGAAGGAGACATACAGGCAGAATGTCACGGTGACCTGATGGACGGATGCAGTTGCCATGGAAACCCCAGGTCTGTATCCTATGAGTGCCCCAGTGGAGAACCCTTAGCCGTGCCTGAGATGAAAATGTCACAGCAACCGGTTTTAAGGTTTTTGATTTTCTGGATTGTGCGGAAGCTGCAGCATTTTGCGCGTATATTACTGGCAAAATAAAGATTAATTGCGAAGCTTTAGCTGTTCATCACAGTTTCGAAAGTACACGTCTTGCCACGCCCTACATCTTAGTGATGGCGTGGTTTATGAAAAGAATGACGGGCATATGGTAGATTCAGCAGTGCCAGTGAGACACCACGTATACGACAACAGAGTTTGAATGTCAGTTTTCCCAGAATTCACTCTTCTGCTGTCAGAATGAGATGTGGCTTATCAGTACAAATGACACAAAAGGAGGTGATTGGAAAGTCATTGCCAGTCACACCGTCTCATAACTTCTGGTATGGCTCGAGTTCCCTGTCTTAGCAGCGATGAAGTTATATTTTGGGAATAAGATTTAGTTATTTTCCAGAGTTATACAGGGTATAAAGGAGAGAATTTCTCTGATGCCACAGCTGTTTGACAGGAAGATGGGGTTCCATAGGATATGAAATCACTTCCGTTGTAGCTTTGAGCTGAAATGAAAGAGCGTATCGGGAGAAAAAAAATTTATCACGAGTCTGTCGGTTCTGATAAATCACAGGGGTCCTCAGCAACTATGTCTGTATTGCTGTCGGTTCTGCTTAGGCCATCCTAGACAGTGCTTGTTCACTCTAGCCAGCACGAGTTTTCACACTTTGCGCGAGGAGCTCGGACACGTGCAGACTCTCCTGGGTGTAGAGTCCCTTGGGGGGTGGCGTCCGCTGCCCCCACATGGTTTTGGGACAACATGAGGGACGAGCGGAAGGAGGCAATGAAGATGTGGAGGTTTGCCTAGCACAGCAAATGCATGATCTGTAAGCTGTGGAACTTTCTTATGGGCGTCACCTGGGTGTGGAGCTTTAAGAAGATTTATAACAATCTGAGCTGTTTAACCAAAGATTTGTACCAAGAGACGAGATGTAATTCAATATATTATCTAAAAAATGTATCATGTGTCTTATAAATGCAGCTATTTCATCTGCAGTAATGGAATGATTCGTTCAACGTCTCCTCAAATGAACTGTCTATGAGTCCTTGTGAGACCCAGAGCTGCAGAGTCAAGCTGCCGCCGTCAGGCTTTATCGAACTGCTGCTCACGGGTCTTGAGAAGCGAGGAACCTGCATTGTATGACCTGCTCAGGGTCTGGGGGATGGGTTGAGGTTTGGAGGATGCCAGGCAGATGGGGCTTCTCTTACCCAGAGGAGTGGACAGGCTCCTCCTCTGAGATCCAGTCCACAGAGAAGGAAGTAACATTGGGTGTGAGAAAATGAATGATATGATGGCCCATAATGGGGGGTAGCTGGCTGCCGATAATGGGGGGTAGCTCGCTGCCGAAGCAAGATCGCGGTCTTCTGAAGCAGACTTGCATCTCCAGGGATCATGGTCTTCTCCAATGAAGGACGTCATCCTCCTGTATTGATTAGTGAGCCATTTTCCCCCTTTCACTTCCCGTCTGTCTTTCTCCCCCCCCCATTCAGTTGGGATGACAGCAGCTCAGTTAGCAGCGCACTCAGCGACACGCTGGACAACATCAGCACGGATGATCCGAACACCTCTTCCTACGCTGACATCCCCTCCTCGCCCCGCAAGAGCAAGGAGCCCCAGGTAGACCTCGTCTGGGTTCGCATGCACGTGTGTGTCTGTGTGTTTCTATGTGTCATGGGGCGAATCGCTATGTGTGAGCTATAAGGTCAGTGTAATCACCCTGCCTTAATACTATTCACATCCATTCACTCGGCTGGCTAGGAAATGTCAGAAAAGTGCTCTAAAGAACTGCGCCAATATTAAAATTGATTTCTCGAGGTATGGGTAAAAAGAAATTGGAACGTTAGAGGGCGGTGGGGAAAAATTAGCCTATTTGGTCCTGACAGATACAGAATGAGACTGTCATTTTCACCGAGCGGGGCTCGGCCTATAGATAGATCTGAACTTGGTTTGTTGGGTGAGCTTCTCATGCCCGGCGTGCTCACCAGTCAGTTTGTGCTCATTACCGATGGCAAAGACCTCCTCCGGTGATGAAAAGCAGTGGAGGAATTCACGTACCTGCCCTCCCTTTTGGGTGTCATCTAAATTACTGCCAATCGCTCCATCTGGGGCTCTTCTGAGAATATTTTCCCTTTAAATATCATGATAAAAAAGACAAGTCACAGTGCAACTATGTGTTTTTCCTTCCCCATAAATGAGCTGGCAGAAAGCCCACTTGAGAGGGCACCTCTGCCACCTGGCTTCATAACACGGTTTGATGGGGACTCTGGAAAAGGTGCTAGGAGGACCTCCATCAGGGGGCACTGTACCCTGTGCATAACCCATGGCTGGACAAAAAGGCTACGTGGCTCTTTGAGTGCATGTATGATATGTGTTATTCTGAAATGCCTCGGGATTTGTTGAAAGATTTTGCTAGTTTGTTAGTTAGCTAGTTAATAGTATTAGTTGGGGGAAATTTTGAGGAAAAGGACTTAAAAATATATATATATATATGTGTGTGAAAATATGAAATCTTCGTGCCTACAAACACAGTAATGAAAATCCATGTGTCATCTGAGGTGGGCAAACCCAAGCGTGTAGCTGCAGACCTCAACAGCAGTGGAGGGGGAGGCGGCTGGCCTGCGGGGGAGGAGCTAAAGGCAGCGGAGGAGGAGCTATCGGAAACCATAGACCCCATCTCTAAGTGGAAGCACGAGGACATAGAGCGGGCAGGGCAGAAGATGGGCCTGCCTCTGTCCCAGACAGGCTCCTGGAGGAGGGGCATTACTGCGCAGGTGGGCATCACGCCCCCCAGGACAAAAGGCACCACCGGGACCTTCAAAAGCATCGGTACGCCTCGTTTTCCACTGTTCTGCTGAAAGGAATTATGGGAGGTTTGTTAGTTCTTTGAAGTGAGGAATGTTGGTGATTTGTTGGGAAGGTGACCCGAGGACCTTTGGAAGGTGGTTGAAGGCTGTTATTGTGCCATATGTGGAGATTTGGTGGATCCCTGAGTAGAGAGAAAGGTGTTTGGTAAATATTTGCATCCCCGTGATGAGGGAGCTTCCATAACCCTGAGCCCAGATATCCCTGATACATTCAGTCCTGCCAGTGATGCATCTGTCAGGTGCTCCTCACCTCGTTAACCGCTAAATTATTCATTGATTTTGCTGAGCTGCCGATGACCCTAATCTGGCCGATCACCCCTGTAGGTAAGACCGACGATGCCAAAGCCTCAGAGAAGGGCAAAGCTGCACCCAAGACCACCAGCATCCAGCGCTCGCCTTCTGACGCGGGGAAGAGCAGCGGCGACGAGGGCAAGAAGCCCCCCACGAGTCTGGCCCGCCCCTCTGCCAGCGGCTCCTTCGGGTTCAAGAAGACCGGAGCCCCCGGGACGTTGGTGACGGCGGGCGGGACCATGCTCGCCGGGAGCTCCGCCACTCTGGGCAAGCTGCCTAAGTCCGCAGCCGTCGGGAAAGGCAACGGGACCTGCGGCGGGGTCCGCAAGACCAGCCTGGACGAGTCGCAGCCGCAGGACGACGGTGAGCTCCTGGGCGTCGGCACCACCAGGGGGCCTTCCCAGTTCTGCTCTCTGCCCCGTCCGGCCAAGTCGTCCACCAGCACGGTCGTGGGCCGCGCCGGACCGAGCGGCAAGCCAGGCGGCACAGGCAAGCGGCGGGAGGGAGGGAAGGTGGGATCCGGCCGCTCCAGTCCCGTCACCATCAACCAGACAGACAAGGAGAAGGTGGCCGTCTCTGACCCCGAGACCCCGTGCCTGTCGCCCAAGTCCAGTCCCACCTCCACGGGCCAATCCGGCCTCCGCCAGCCAGGCTCCAAGTACCCCGACATCGCTTCCCCCACCTTCCGCAGGTCTGTGCCTGATTCTACAAGGTTCTACTCTTAAGTAGGCAAGAACGAAACATGCTCCACGTAGATGTTGAGTTTTTTCTGGTTACTGTCCCTTTAAGGGTCACTAATCATAATGGAATTGAAGTGACAGAAGTACCGAATGCATCTATTTGTCTGCAGTAAATGGTCATGACCACCGCTTTCCTGTGCTGAGATAACAGTGCCACCATGTGGTGAACAGAGGTTACTGGATGTAGCCAGTCTCGTGAGACAATTGCGATGTAAATCTGACAAGGACAGTAATTTGTCTTTCAGTCCCGGCTACCTAATTCGGTCAAGAGGACAGAGAGGAAAGCATTTTTTCAGACTCTCTTGCTCCAGGGTATAGATAATGGTTCCTTTATATCAGAGATGTGTGACCTATTAGGTTGCACTGTGCAAGGTTATTTTATTGGTCTGGGTTAGGTTTGTTGTGGCACACCATATTTACATCCATCTTCCGACCACGTGTCTTGGTCAGGGCTGCCAGAGGTCTGGAAACTGTCCCAGGCTGCGCAGAGCACAAGGCCGGGCTTCACCCAGTACACATTCATTACCATTAGCCTCTGCCTGAGTATGTGCAGTGTTAGCGCTGTGACCGCCTCCATGACTCTGCCGTAATACCGGTGTCTCTCGGGCCCAGGTTGTTTGCCGCCAAGGCCGGAAGCAAAGCCAGCTCTCCGGGAACCCCCGACTCAGGCAAGTGCCCGTCCCTGCTGGGTAGTCCCCACGGCACGCTGGCACGGCAGGTCAGCCTGGACTCGCCGTCCTCGGGCACGGGCAGCATGGGCAGTGCCGGCGGGCAGAGTGGCGGCAGCAGCCCCCTCTACGGCAGGGCCCCTGAGCTGGTGGGCTCCGGCGACGCCCTGGGCCTGAGCCAATCGCCAGCCTCCAGCCCCGCCTCCGGCCTCTCATTGGTGCACGGCGGCCGGCCCTGGGCCGCCCTCAGCAGTTCCTCTGCCGGCAGCAAGGACACACTGAGCTATCAGAGCATGACAAGCTTGCCCACCAGCTCCGAGTCCATCGACCTGGTCGGCCACCACACCTCGGGGCCCAAAGTGATGCGGGCTGGGAGCATCAAGTCCACGCTGTCCGAAGGGTGAGTGAGCACCCTCCAGTGGCGGGCTTCCGCCATGTCATGGAGTCCCTTGTTCCCCCACCATACACTAATACACCGCGGGTGGGCTCCGTGTACAGCTTTTTGAGTGCCTGGAAATTTTAGTGACCCTACTATACTCCAGTATTTCTCAACCCAGTCCTGGGGAACCCCTCGCTGGTCCACATTTTCGCTCCCTCCCAGCTCTCAGCACACCTATACCAGGGTATTTGGTGTTTATTGTTCGGCTCAGGGGTGCTGGAAGCAGGGAGGGAATGAAAACACGGACCATCTGTGGTTCTCTGAGGACTGGGTTGAGAAACAGTGCTGTACACTATATAATAGCTTATAAAGCGTGCCCAAGCAGTCACTACTGTAGATATGCCAGATGTGCTGTGTTTCGTCTGTCTTGTTGGCTGTTTGTTTTGATCAATATGACTTTATTTTGATGCCTTATGTTTTAACAGCATGCCTCTGGACCGGAATACGCTGCCAAAGAAGGGACTGAGGTACTGTGGCATTGTACGGTTACTCTCGTTGGGGGGAGTTCATTTCATGCCTAGCTGTCTCCCTATTTATGTAGCACCATTGCATTCCAACCCCCCCCCCCAATTCCCTGCTCTCTTTTTAATTTCCCCCACTGTGGGCCCGTGAGCCCAGTTGGCGCCCCCTTGTGGAGACCTCTGGTCCTGCCAGGGCCATCTGACAGCTTTAATCTGGGCCCCAAGAGGGTGACGGTGATCCCATCACTGGGACTGTAGCTTTTTACCTCCGTCTCTTGGCTAAATTTCTGGAAGGGGTTTGCACATCACCAGCGAAGCCCAGACATTTGAAGATATCCGGAGTAGAAAGAAAACTGTAAAAAAGCCACCCTGGTCTATTCCCCTGAAGTGCTTCCAGCAAGGAAGCCTCTTAGCCCCCATCCGCCGATCTGAAAGCTGAGCTCAGCGTCGCTTTTCTCTGCGCACACCTGCTGCTCGAAAGGCACAAATCGCTGCCACAGCCAGGTCAGAACGAGCAGGCCTGTGCCGCTTGGGGGTGCTAGAGGGGGCCACTGGTGTCCATGGCGACCGACAGATCAGCATCCGTGTGCAGAAGGCCCGAGCTTCCTACATCCACATTAACGGAGGCCTGGTTCCATTTCACATTTCTTTCCGCTTCACCGCCAGGCACCCGTCCTCATCCCGGCAGGCGTGCAACGAGGAGGGCAAAGAGTGGCTGCGCTCCCACTCCACGGGGGGGCTCCAGGACACAGGGAGCCAGTCCCCTCTGTCGCCACCGGGGGCGTCCTCCACTGCCAGCAAGTTCCACTACTCTAACCTCTGTGAGTTCATCACCAGCGCTCGAGAAGGTTTCCGTGCCAGGTCTGTTTGGCGCTGCCTTTTGCAGGTTGACCTAAAGCAGGGGTTCCCAACCGCTGGCCGGTTCTCCACTGGGCTGCAGAGGGCTGGGGGTTTGAGCGGAGGGCCTATTATTTTCAAGCCACGCCTTTTTATGACCCTTGAGCTGGCAAAGGTATGCAAAATGAAAAAGCAAGCTGACCCACAAAAAGAAAAAACCACAGCAATGAAGATATCAGTGATGTAAAAGGAATAAAATACCATCTTGCAGGCACAAACATGATGAGCGTTATATAACTTATGGTTGCCTAGCGACCAGCAGCGTGGGCTCTCCTTACCCTCTGTGCTGCGATGTTGCTGATATAATCATATTTTTCTGTGTATTGTGTGATCCTCCGGGCTGTGAAATTCTAGCCATTCCCTGGCTACGGACAGGCTGGGATGCCCTATCCTACATGACCGCTCCCACTCTGCTCCCACAGTGAGCCCCACCAACCTGACCCAATTCACCCTCCCCGGACCCAGCATGAGTCGCTCCAACAGCATCCCAGCCCAGGACTCGGCCTTCGACCTGTGCAGGGAGGCCCATGCGCTCGGGGGCAGTGCCACCTCCCTAGAGGAGCGCCCACGGGCCATGAGCCGCTCTGGCTCCTTTCGGGACAGCATGGAGGAAGGTAGGCCGGCCCCTGGCTAATCCCCACCTTCGTGGGGTCGCATTGCTTCCGGGGCTCTGGATTGCAGGCCTCCAGTCATTACCCTCCACACAGGGGTGTTTCTAGGATTTTTTAAGGTGGGGGGGCATAAAAGGAGCCGTAATTCGTACAGAGGGGGGTACTTAATCATTAGCGAATGATATGTATTGAGTCAGTGACTGACAGGGAAGGGGGCACCCCAGTGGCCAATGAAGCTTTTGTATGTGCATCCCGTCTCTGCAGAAGACCTGCTTTTACCAGAACAGGAGAGGCAGGCTGTCATGGATCACATGTGTTTCAGTGCATGACTTTGTGGCTTTCAGTCACTTACAGCCTCAGAATAATGCCTGCTGTGTCCTGGTGCCGGACTCGCAGTAGCAGCAGGTATATGGCCCAGATGCAGGATGTGAGGGCCAGCGTAACAGGCTGAGCCCTGGGATCGACAGGCCTGTCACCATGATAAATGTTATCGGGGTGGATCCTCAGTGCGAGGTAGAGTAACACCCTCTCCCCTGTCTGTCCTCTCCGCAGTCCATGGCTCTTCCCTGTCACTGGTCTCCAGCACCTCATCCCTGTACTCTGCGGTGAGTCTCGTCTGACCCCTTGCTTGCAGAACTAGCCTGTAACCATGGCGACCACGGCGGCGCTGAGGATTCTCTGAGATTCCTGCTGTAGTATCTAAGCTCAGTGGAGTGTCAATTCATGAAGTTCAGATCACTAAAAAATATTCAAGGATTTGGACGTGCGCTGCTGCATGCATCCTGAGAAGGTGTCTAGCTGCGCTTACCAAGCAGCACGGGGATAGAGCGGCATGCAGTAACGCGTGAGGAATTCAGGCATGCACCTGAGAAGGTGTGGACCTGTGCTTACCAAGCAGCACGGGGATAGCGCGGCATGCAGTTATGCGTGAGGAATGCAGGCATGCACCTGAGAAGGTGTGGACCTGTGCTTACCAAGCAGCACGGGGATAGAGCGGCATGCAGTTATGCATGAGGAATGCAGGCATGCACCTGAGAAGGTGTGGACCTGCGCTTACCAAGTAGCATGGAGATAGAGCAGCATGCAGTAACGCGTGAGGAATGCAGGCATGCACCTGAGAAGGTATAAACCTGCGCTTACCAAGCAGCACGGGGAGAGAGCGGCATGCAGTAACGCGTGAGGAATGCAGGCATGCACCTGAGAAGGTGTGGAGCTGCGCTTACCAAGCAGCACGGGGATAGAGCGGCATGCAGTTACACGTGAGGAATGCAGGCATGCACCTGAGAAGGTGTGGACCTGCGCTTACCAAGCAGCATGGGGATAGAGTGGCGTGCAGTTATGCGTCAGGAATGCAGGCATGCACCTGAGAAGGTGTGGACCTGCGCTTACCAAGCAGCACGGGGATAGAGCGGCGTGCAGTTACGCATGAAGAATGCAGGCCTGCACCTGAGAAGGTGTGGACCTGCGCTTACCAAGCAGCACGGGGATAGAGCGGCGTGCAGTTACGCGTCAGGAATGCAGGCATGCATCTGAGAAGGTGTGGAGCTGCGCTTATCAAGCAGTACGGGGATAGAGCGGCGTGCAGTTACGCGTCAGGAATGCAGGCATGCACCTGAGAAGGTGTGGAGCTGCGCTTACCAAGCAGCACGGGGATAGAGCGGCGTGCAGTTACGCGTGAGGAATGCAGGCATGCACCTGAGAAGGTGTGGACCTGTGCTTACCAAGCAGCACGGGGATAGAGCGGCATGCAGTTATGCGTGAGGAATGCAGCAATGCACCTGAGAAGGTGTGGACCTGCGCTTACCAAGTAGCATGGGGATAGAGCAGCATGCAGTAACGTGTGAGGAATGCAGGCATGCACCTGAGAAGGTATGAACCTGCGCTTACCAAGCAGCACGGGGATAGAGCTGTGTGCAGTTATACGTGAGGAATGCAGGCCTGCACCTGAGAAGGTGTGGACCTGCACTTACCAAGCAGCATTGAGCGGCGTGCAGTTATCGTTAACTAGTCTTTAACTAATCAATATGGTGGTGGTTGCAATGGATCCCCATTGGTCTGAAAAGCACTTTGGGTGTCTTGAAAAGTGCTATATAAATGTAAGATTCATTCATTCAATATGTGTATTCTGTATTTATAAATGTCGTAACCATTTAATGATTTTCATGGAATTTGTGAGTTTCGTTAGCGGGTAACCATGAATGTTGTTTAAATTGTCTGTGCCACTTTTAGTATTCAACCAATAGCGGCTGTTAATAAAAAAAAGAGCAGCTACCATTTTAAAAGAGCTGCAGTCACCTCTATGAAAAAGACTCTTGCACTCGGCACAGTACAATTACCTGCTCCCTGTATGTGGGTCTGCTGCATCACAGAAATTCTGCACCCTCTCGGGAACAGAGAATAAGGTGGCCATATCATTCTAAGCTTGCAGCAGATTCTTCTCGCCTTCGTCTTCTATTTCCTTCTGTCTGGACACTGTTTGAAGTTTATGGCCACCTTTCTCCTTTTGATCCTCCTCCTGCTTTCTCATCTTCTGATATTATCCTTCTCCTGTTCATTCTTCTCCCTCTCCCATTTCTCATGCTCCTGTTTTCTCCTCTTTCCCTCGTTTCTTCTCCTCCTGCTTTCTCCTCTTCTGCACCTTTCCTTCTCCTGTTCATTCTTCTCCCTCTCCCACTTCACCTCCTCCTGCTTTCTCCTCCTTCCTTTGTTTCTCCTCCTCCTGCTTTCTCCTCCTTCCCTCATTTCTCCTCCTCCTGCTCCATTTCCTTCCTTCATTTCTCCTCCTCCTGCTCTTCCTCCTTCCCTCATTTCTCCTCCTTCCCTTGTTTCTTCTCCTCCTGCACCTCATCTGATCCTATCCTTCTATTGTTCATTCTTCTCCCTCTCCTGCTTCTCCTCCTCTTGTTTTTTCCTCCGTCGCTTGTTTCTTCTCCTCCTGTGCCTCCTTCTGCTTTCTCCTCTTCTTCCCCTTTCGTTCTCCTATTCATTCTTCTCCCTCTCCCACTTCACCTCCTCCTGCTTTCTCCTCCTTCCCTCATTTCACCTCCCCCTGCTCCTCCTCCTTCCCTCATTTCTCCTCCTCTTGCTCTTCTTCCTATCCTCATTTCTCCTCCTTCCTTTGTTTCTTCTCCTCCTGTGCCTCTTCTGATCCTATCCTTTTCCTGTTCATTCTCCTCCCTCTCCTGCTTCACCTCTTCCTGTTTTTTCCTCCTTCCCTTGTTTCTTCTCCGCCTGTGCCTCCTCCTGCTTCTACTCTTCTGCTCCTTTCCTTCTACTGTTCATTCTTCTCCCTCTCCCACTTCACCTCCTCCTGCTTTCTCCTCCTTCACTTGTTTCTTCTCCTCCTGCTTTCTCCTCCTTCCCTCATTTCTCCTCCTCCTGCTCCTCCTCCTTCCCTCATTTCTCCTCCTCCTTCCCTCATTTCTCCTCCTCCTGCTCCTTCTCCTCCTCTTTACCCTCCTTCTATTCTGCTCCTGTTCCTTTCCCTGTTTGCTCTTCTCCTCCTCCTGCTCTTTCTCCTCCTCCTTCTCCTCATTCTCTTCTTGACAGCAATTAGATGCCTCCAAGCTCCAGCTGTACCTACATTACATATAAATGATAGCTATAACAGTGTATATTATACTCCCTCTGATCACATAATGAATGGCTGCTTTCATCTGCTAATCACCCCATTTCACAGATAAAGGCTCTGGCTGCAGATATATACAGCATACAGCATTCAAGCTTCTAATCTTTACTTAATCGTAATTTCTCATTTATTACTGTTCCTCGCCACATACTCTATTTTATGTTTCATATATTTATTTTTTTCCCTCTCACAGACAGAAGAAAAGGCTCACTCCGAGGTAAGGACCTTGATTGGGGGATGCCGAATAAAAAGAAATGGTGACATCTGTGAATGGAGCTCTTAAATTAGCACGGACACACAGACACACCCAAATAATCCATTTATATTCCAGACACTTGTTATGCTCAGGGACCCCTAGAGTCTGTTCTAGGCAGTGTAGGGTGTCCCAGGCTGGGATACACCTTGGGTGGGATATCAGTTCATCACTCAGTGTGGCGATACATTGGGCAACTTTTTGAGTAATGTTGCAACCAGTGTTGTTCCAGCACTTTCCCAGTGATATGGGTGAACAAATTTCTATTTGAAGAACTTTTCCCAATTGTCTACATCCAGATGAGTTGCCCTTTGTCTCACCTGGTTGGCAACAGCCTGGCAACACTGTTCAAAAATGTCCCTGTGTATCATCACCTTTACACACTGCAGAAAGTCTAAAGACGCCAGTTTGCTTTCTGTATGTCTAAAAAAACGTTACAAAGATCAGAGGCAAGATTTGAACCCACAACCCTGGAGGTGTGAGATAACAGTACACCATGCTACCTGTACATTCCAGTAATAATACTGCCGTATTATTTAACAAAATACACATGCTTTTGGTCAGGATGGAAAAAAGAAGACATTTCTATTAAAAACTATTTAGTTTTCCTTTTTTGGGCTTATAGTCTGGGTCACTGGGTTCCTCAATATAACGGCAAAAATGTTCTGTGCTTACAGCAAATCCGGAAGTTACGCCGGGAACTGGACGCCTCGCAGGAGAAGGTCGCGAAGCTGACCTCCCAGCTCTCATCCAATGTGAGCCTCCTAATGCCCTCGGTGCTCCCCTACTGTCACTCCCGTACTGCGGGTTCTCCTGCGCTGGCCCTTTAAGGAACATGTCCCGTATTGGCTAAGGTGGATTAGTATAATGACAGTCAGGTCACAGCTGCTGATACAGCGTTTCACCGAAAGCCTAAGTGATGGGAGTGGCTCCTCTGATTGGTTCATCAGTTCTATAACAGCAGGGATCAGGCCAGTTTGATTTGAAAGGAAATGCCCTACAGATTGCTGAAGCAGCCCCCCCCCCCCCACACGCGTTCAGGGTAGGTGCGGTGACCATGCCCCGCCTCCTCCAGTCCCCCCATGACTGAGTGAGTAACACAGCGGTGCGCAGGGTGTGCTGGGGTTGCGCGCGGCTGTGCAGCAGCGATAAGGAGCTTTGCTTTGTTTATGAAATGAAGACTTTAAGACTTTAATGAAGTTGTTTACTTCGCAAGGAGGAACGCTCACGGTATACAGCAGTTTCCAAATTAAAGACAAAAGAGAAGTCTGAATGCAGCTGTCTTTCTTTAATGGTGTGATTAAGTTTGAAAGAGGCTGTTTGGGGACGCCTACCCTGCAGTGTCCTCTCCTGAGGAACACGGAGCGCCATCCAGCCTTAAGTTCAGCGAGCTGAGAGCAGGTTTCCTTCCCCTCCAAAACTTTAAATACTTTATGAGTGGTGTATACAGGGGCGGGGCCACTAGCCCCAACTGAAAGCTGATTGGCTCCCACAGTGGCCCTTCGCCTGTCACTCTCTGATTCAAAGCATATCATTGGCTAATGATAAGGATAGCCCCCTCTATATGAATTATGGCCCTTCTCATGCCTCATGATGCAGCAGTGCTAGAAAGCAGGCTGATTATTCACACTAGTGCAGGGCCCCACAGCCTCACATTATCACTGTAACACAAAATACAAAGCTCCTCTCCAGGCTCAGACTTGGACTGATTTATCCTTGAGAACTGTTTAGCCTAAACATGGGTTCCACTCAAGCTGTTTCAAGACAACATTAATATTTAAAGCACATCTGATGTAAATACTCCCTTGGCTGAAGGGCTGCATGATGGTCCTCTTGAATATTAAGCGGCTGATTGGTTCACTGCAATTGCACCCGACGCAGGTCTTTTACTGGCCGCTCTTCTGCAGGATGGGCAGTTTGAAGGCAAAATGAGCGGGCTGGCAGTTAAACTTAAAGGCCTTGCTCATGAGGTGTTATCGATTTTAACAAAAAAGGGTTTGTCTTTAACGAGGAGACATGCCCGAGTGCAGACAGGTGTGTGGTCTCTGGCCATGAATTATCCGCTAATTCATTTCCAGTTAAAGGCTTAACATCAGCAAGGGGCCGAGCGAATACGAAAGCAGCCGCACGCGAGTCTCTGTAAGTGGTGTTTTTCGAATGACAGAATTAGACATGAATTCTTACTGGGGAGGGGTAAACTGCAAGGCTCACCCCAAACCCCCACCCCACTGCCAGCCCCCCCCAGCTCCCTCCTCTTACTCTACATCCACCCATTCTCATGTCTCTCCCAATAACCCATCATCTGAGGTTTAGTGGTCAGTGGATCAATGCCAGGTGGAATGCGTGGTGCGAGGGAAAGGGTTACAGCAGTGGTTATGCTTAGCATGGCTTGCTGTCTGGCCTGGCCAAACCAAACCTCTGACTCCTTGCCTGGTGGCCATCTAATGTAAGGATAAATCTAATAAACACAGAAGTTTGCATGAGAAACATTAGCAGCCTTAGAATAGTTCAGAACAACGAGGAATGTTTAACTTGTGTTTTAAAATGTATATTTCTTTGTCACGCTTTCTGTTTGTTCCATAAAGACTGCCTGTGTTAGAAGAGTAGTGCTCACAGAGCCTTAAATGGTGATTGACTATAAGCCCTGGGCGGGTTTATTTTAACTAGAGAAATGCAGATCTGTGGGTTACAGAGCCGTTAGCATGTTCCTTCTTACTCTTTTGTCTCCGGGCCTCATGCTGTGAGCTGGTGGCTGATGTGGGTAGCCACCGTGGAGGATTCAGCTTCTCCTAACCCCAGGGGCCAGAGTTGCTGGCAGTGAGGGCTGGATCATGCTGGATGATGCTGGGATACCTCAGATCCTCGTTTGTCAGAAGAAATGCTTTTGAAACTTCAAGGAGGAGAAATTTCATTTTCAAATGTCGATCTGTTGTAGCATATTTACATAATATGCCATTCATTTTTTTTTTAGAAAATAAAAGAATTTTTACTTGATATTGTTTTAGTTGAGAGCTTGCTAATTGATTAGAGAAGTCGAAAGATATAACTATTATTGGCGAGATCTAGATGATAATCGTGAAAGGTGTTCTTTGCTGAGAAAGCAACTCAATCTATAAGGTCAGACATGTTTGTTGAGTTTGGAGAATCAGCATGACAATCTGGCCCATGGGCAACTGAAGGTGCCGGAGCTTGAGCACCGTGGTGTCTCCTTGCTGACTGACAAAGCCTCCTGGCCTCCCTTAGGCTCACCTGGTGGCCGCCTTCGAGAAGAGCCTAGGCAACATGACCGGCCGTCTGCAAAGCCTCACCATGACTGCCGAGCAAAAGGTACATTTCCCAGACTTCTCTACAGCCCATTCCCCCATGGCAGGGACCCGATGTTATGTTGGGGGGGGGGAGGGGGGGGTGCATTTGGCCTTAATGTCCCCCAAGTATTACATACACTAGATTGACAGTATCAAGAAGTAAAAGACAATTTTTGTAAGTTATATATCCAATGATTTGCAGTCACATTTTACCATTTTTACAAATATGTAACTCCCCCTGATTTCTTGTTTTGACTGTCTTGCTTCCACAAGCTCAATTATTTCTTCTGTTGTTAACTTCACTTTTCGCCAACTGAAGCAACTTAAGCACCTGGCGTGAAGAGTCCATCATGAAAATACATTTCAGTGTTTTGCATTTTGCCTGTTGCACAAAATACTGGCCCTCATTCATAAATGTACATAATAATAATAAGAGTAATAATAATAATACATTTATTTCAGATCCAGGTAGAATACATATTTACGACTCCACGGGGAGTCATGCATATTGTCATGGAGCCACTACCTGTCCCCTGTCATGAATTTTTTGGTTCCCTGTTTTTTTAAACTCTGATTTCCGAGCCTGAGTGCTGAGAAATGCTACAGGGAAATGAGTGAGAAATGTGAAATCTGTAATCCCACATGAAGCTGGATTACAGCATCAACTGTTATTGCTCCAGTCGGATGTAAATGGCAGGTTTTGGCTTCTGGAGCTTTTAACGGACCGACTCTCAGTCGGTGATCATGGGGGCTGCATGTGTTTAAGCGGCTCTTAAAACGAGCTCCGGCCTGCTTCCGCAAATCCCCTCCCTAAAGCTGACAAACGCTGTCAGCTGTAATCCCCTCTGAATTAAACAGGAGATTCCGGCGGGGCGTCTTCACCCAAGCAGCCGTCATACCCGGGTGTTGACTCCGGACGTCTCTCGCAATTCCAAATGCTTCTCCGAATCCCCGTTGCTAATTCATTCACAGGGTAATGCGGCAGACAGGCGTGGAATGCATTTGCACGCATGGCCACTTTCGTGGAGAATAGGCAGCAATGTTGCTAGAAGAGAAGCAATCTTTACTTCATGTTTTGAAGTAGCTGTCAGCTATTAAAGATGTGGCCTAAAAAATAACATTGGTGTTATAATTGTGCCACGCTGAGCTGTGAAACATCCCGGAATTAAAGGAGATGGTCGTCTCAGTTGGCTCCTGTTGAGTAGGCGGAGCTTCAATGGCGAGATGTGACTTGCTGCCTCTTTCCTCAGGAGTCCGAGCTGGCAGAGCTGAGGGAAACCATTGAGGCATTAAAGGCCCAGAACTCGGATGCACAGACAGCCATCCAGGTGGCACTCAATGGGCCCGACCACCCGCACCAAGGTACTGTGTTCAGAGAAGGTGGCCTGCTACCAGACAGGTGACCTGTTTGCATCATTAGTGGTTACTGGGGACCAGTAATCATTCCTGGATCTCTCACTACATATCCTGTCGGTTGCCAGTGTGTGGTTAGTGTTCTTCGGGGTGCAGGTCCCCCAAACCAGTAGGGGGCGCTCACGACTGGCTTCTCGTCCCAGACCTGCAGGTGCGGCGGCAGCGCTCCTCAGACAGCATGTCCAGCATCAACAGCGCCACCAGCGCCAACAGCCACGCCAGTATGGGCAGTGCCACTGATGCCGAAGCCAAGAAGAAGAAGAAGAAAAGCTGGGTGGGTCACCTGGGCCTGGGGGGACATGGGGGAGAGAGTAAGACCACCAGGCCAGCTGAGGGAGCAGTTCAATTCAACTCAATTTACTTTTATATAGCGTCCTTCACAACAGAGTTGTCCCAGGGCGCTTTTCATGGGTGTGTCTCAGGCACCCCCTACTGTAAGGGATTGGAACTATGTTCAGCAACACTCGACACAGCAACTGTGTTTTCTTTTGTCAGAAAATGGCCGTGACAAAATATTAAAGGGCTTAAAGGGACTCTGATTTAGCCCTGGCCTTATGAGGGATGGTATTCTGTGGATTGCCGGACCTCCAAACTTCTTCAGCAAGCTGCATTTCACAACAGGCCCAGGGGACCTGAAAACCTCTAGTACATTGCAGTCAAGGAATTCATACTGATGACATTAGTATATCCAGAAATAGGTATTTACAATGCTTTTCAAATAGATGCACAGGCAGTGTTCATTGTTGTGTGGACTTGCTCATGAATGTAGTCAGTATCGGCTGAACGGTTGAATTTTGTGAAGCTGAGCAATGCTCTTGTTAAGTAGCTCCATTTAAGATACATGTGGGATTATCGCTTTTCTGTTTTACCTTTTAGGAGGCCAATTCCATCCCTGCACAGGTCATTGGTGTCTGTCCAGGGTTTTTGTCCCAATTTCTCCATGTTGTCTTAGATGCCTGTTTGCATGCTCATAGCCACGCCCCCTGTTATAGCTCCACCTCATCCTCATTGTGATTGGCTGCATCTCCATATACAGCCACTGGGTCTGAAAGTATGTGTCACCTTCTCGTCTAGTCTTTGGCAGGTCAATAGCCTTTGCCAGACCCATGACAGGCAAGCATGAAATAAAAGATGAAATAAAATGAAATAAAAGCAAAAGACATTAATTAACTACAACTTTCAAGGTCATGCACATGTTACTTTTTCTCTAAATTTTAAGGTGCTCCCAATTGAGACTTCTTCTAAACCTGTTCATTTCCCTCTTTTCTTGTGCTATTGCCCAATAAAGTTCCTTCCTCCAGCGTGTATTAATTACTAGTCCAAATCCCCAGTGAACAGCATTTCGTAATAGCATGCTCACGTGCACCTATATTCTTAGGTGATTCTTCTCTTGTGGATGAGCATTGGCGTTTACCAGATGAATAATGAAGTATGTATACTGTATAAAGCATATTTTGAGAAGGAAGTCTTGCCCTACTAGTTCACGTTCATGGGAAGCACTTTCCTTGGTTTCCGGAAAGGTTTCGCGTCATGTAGGATTTTCACCTCAACCCCTTGGCTTGCTACTCGCCAATCCGAGGCTGAGGGGTTGGACTCACCGGGGGGGCAGTGTCTGAATAAGGCGTTTGTCTAACATGCATTTCTCTTGCAGCTACGCAGCTCTTTCAAGCAAGCCTTCAGCAAGAAGAAGTCGGCCAAGCCGCCATCGCCGCAGTCTGACACGGAGGAGCAGGTGGACTCATATCTGACCTCCTCGCCAAAGCTGCACAGCGCCCCCGAGCAGACCAGCACCAGCCCGCTCAAGTCCTCCCCCTCTGCTCTCGAGTGAGTCGCATTTCTTCACTCGCCACGTTGAAATTTACGTGCATCAGGCAGCTTCCGAATTAATAATAACCTTTTGTCAGGTGCATAAGATAGGCTAAAGATTACCCGCATTAATGGTCTTCTCACATGCCCACTCGTGGCTTCGTGGTGCCGCGCTGCCTCTCAGGCTGTGCGACTGCACCGAGGCCGAGGCCGAGATCATCATGCAGCTGAAGAACGAGCTACGGGAGAAGGAGCTCAAGCTGACCGACATCCGGCTGGAGGCCTTGAGCTCCGCCCACCACCTGGACCAGATCCGCGAGGCCATGAACCGCATGCAGGTGCCTGACACACGGCCCACATGGAACAGGGGATGAGCATTAGCGTGCATGTTAGCGTCCTGTATGGGTTTCAGGTTAGGTGGAACAGTGTACATGTAAGCATTCTGAATAGATTTCAATGAGCAAGGAACAGGGGATGAGCACTAGCATACATGTTAGCATCCTGTATAAATTTCAGGTAACAAGGAGCAGAGGATGAGCATTAGCATACATGTAAGCATCCTGAATAGATTTCAGGTGACATGGAAAAGGGGACGAGCATTAACGTACATGTAAGCATCTTGAATAGGTTTCAGGTTACATGGAACAGGGGATGAGCATTAGCGTACATTTAAGCGTCCTGTGTGGATTTCAGGTTACATGAAACAGGGGATGAGCATTAGCGTACATGTTAGCGTCCTGTGTGGATTTCAGGTTATATGGAACAGGGGATGAGCATTAGTGTACATGTTAGTGTCCTGAATAGATTTCAGGTAACAAGGAACAGGGGATGAGCATTAGCATACATGTTAGCGTCCTGTGTGGATTTCAGGTTACATGGAACAGGGGATGAGCATTAGCGTACATGTTAGTGTCCTGAATAGATTTCAGGTAACAAGGAACAGGGGATGAGCATTAGCGTACATGTTAGCGCCCTGCATGGATTTCAGGTTACATGGAACAGGGGATGAGCATTAGCGTACATGTTAGTGTCCTGAATAGATTTCAGGTAACAAG
>JAODKM010000058.1:26122338-26157801 GCA_026780845.1 Petrocephalus sullivani
AGTGGAAAACCCCCCAAAAGTGAGCTGAACTGAACCGTGTCGTGCCGTACTATGCAGTGGAAAAGCGCCATATGTGTCCATTTGTATAGTGAATAAGAAAAATTGTGTATCTTGTGTGCGTGGGTTTACGTGTCACAACTTGGGTGCGAGTTTGTGTGTATGTATGGGTCTGCAGCTACTGAAATCAGATACCATTTTATATTCCTATGCAGTGATTTCATTGTTTTATTTTGTGACACAATCATTAATGTATTTAAAGGCACTACTATTGCTTGGGTTGCCTGATTTATAATATTACCGTCAAGGAAAAATGTTTTCATCTCCATCTTTGAAAAGGGATCCTCAGCACAGATTAGAACGCCCCTCTGTGTTCCTCAGAGGCTGTTCTCACCAAGAAGGGTTTCACTTTCCTAAGGGTGTGGAAGCAGGTTGGCATGGCAGCTTTGTGCATAAGAATAACAGCGTTGCTTCCTAAGGTCAAGGAAAACTCCCTCGTGGTCCTCAAAACAGAAGATGATTTCATCCTGTAGCTGCACAGACGTCGTTGTCAAGGCCAACTACCACAGTGAGAATGGACTCCCGGCACATAACTCCGGAACTGGGTAGATATATTAACAAGGATGGTTACTGCCACGCTTGGAACATGGGGGTGAACATTGCACATAGGATAGAAATAGTCAGTGAAAGCACCTCAGCCCAAACCTAAAAAATAATTTACTAGGCCGTATGAGGCATTTAAATATATGTATCTGTATGGCGTAACCAAAAACATCCATCCTTCCACAGGTATTAACTAGCATCTGGTAGTGGCAGATTTGAGAGCTGTCAAACTGATTGGCCTCTTCTGCCTCTCCAGGGTAAAACCTCAGATTGCATGCAAACATCACGATGAGATTAGAACGTCAAGACGCCGCAGGTGGTGCATGCTCTGTTTGTTCAAAGCAAAGATGGGAACAGGAAAAGGAGGAAATGAAATGCAGGTGCTTTTCTCAGCTCTTTCTTATATTCTGTCTTCCAGAAGGGTCTGTTTACATTGCCCAAACAAAGGGGCGTTTGAGAGACTAACTGGCCCCCTCCTCACGTGTAACATGCAGAGAGGCGCTGGCTGGATTTCATTGTGTGAATCCCCGGAGAGAGTGGGTGCGTCTGGCTTTTAGACGTACTTCACAACTTACAGCAGAAAGTCAAAAGATTGGATGAGCATGAAAGGAGAGTGAGCATGAATCTGCTGTGTGCCTGCGACTGTGCAGTGGCGTTTCTCCCCGCACACCTGCCCAACTGCCTTTCCAAAGAGCCCTTTAGGTTCTCACAGGCGGTTTAGCTAAAGCTCACCTGAAAACATTAAAGAATGACTCATATTTTTACAGATGCAGCAATACTTTACTGCTGCATTTTTTTTTCTTTCTATCATCCATTTCATGCAAAGTGTAGCTTTTTATCTTACAATAGTGACTGCTCCCATTTTACGTGTTGTTTGGTAAGAGGAATTTAAAAATCGGAAACCTCAGGATGGTTGTTTTGAAATGTTGAAAGAGGTTGAAAGAAAACAGCATAAAAGGGTCACAAAGACCATTTCACTGGTTTGGTTCTGACTAATACTCTCTAAATTACTCATCTAAGTTGAAGCGGAAGCATCACAAACTTTCGGTGCTGTAACAGAACCTGCTCAGCTACTGCAGGCTCCTGTCTTAGGACATTGATCTTTAATAAATTTTGAAAAAGTTTTTTCATTTTATATACTTTAGAATCTGGTCATATACGCTGTGTAAAATTCAATTTGATCGATATCATCTCAGCCTTAGTTTTCGTTCTTTGGTGGACGGTGTTTTCTCTGCCTTTAAAGGAAACCTCTGGCAGTGTGTCTTGAGTAAAGTGTAACAAGGCACAGCGTGTTTTGCTAATAGCTGCATTGTTTTTAGGGGTATTTTTAGTTTTGGCAGTGACATTGCGGTTCGGGAATAAGCGGAGTAGCGGCACATGTCCCGGGTCACGGGTCACAGGTCACGGGTGCCTGTTCCTACCTCTGTGCTGGGGGGGTTCCTCTCCATGCTAAAGTATCCACAGTCCTCAAGCTTCAGATATGTGAACTGGCAGCTCTAAATGGTGTATATGTGTCCATGAGTATGCGCCATAGCATAAACTATTATCCTGTTCAGGGGATTCTTCAGCTTGGGTCCTGTGCTTCCAGGAAAAGGCTCCAAAGTGACCCTGAACGACATAGCAGCTGTGGAAAATCAATGGAAGGATGGATTTTTAGTTTGCATCAACATTATAGTTGGAGTGGAAGTTAACAGTTTGCCAAGGTCTGTGAAGTTGTGTAATATGGTGCCTTGTCCTGACAGTAGAGGGTGGAGCAAACAAGAACTTGAAGAAAACACACACAAATACAGTCAGAGGTAAAAATAAACAACAGAAGACTTTGGCAAAAATAGAGCTGTTACATTACACATGTGCTGTAGTGTGTGATATTCAAAGGCAGAACTCTGCAGGGGCACTCCTGGTGCACTCTTTAAATATCCCATTTATCATGAATGGCCTCAGAGAATAGAGGTATAAAAGGATAGAACGAAAAACAAGAACATGTACTTAAGTTCCACACCAACAGCTACTGGGATAAAATTACAGGGCAATCACATCCTTCAGTGGAACACGCTCATGAAAGGCCAGATCGCTATGTCATCTTTACATAAAGCTAGAGCATCTTTGATTCCCATTTTTTTCTAATTCTGAACATACTGATCTGTGGACAAAAAGTAATTTTCACCTTAGATTCCAGATGCTCTTACATTTCCAGGGCCATTGAGCATGTTACACACACTATAGTCAGATCTCACTCTTCTTGCTCAAGCAATGAAGTGCTTGTCTGTTTGGTGTTTAGGGGATTGTCTGTCTGGTGTTTGGGGATTGTCTGTCTGGTGTTTAGGGGGATTGTCTGTCTGGTGTTTGGGGATTGTCTGTTAGGTATTTTGGGACTGTCTGTTTGCAGTTTGGGGATTGTCTGTCTGGTGCTTGGGGATTGTCTGTTTAGTGTTTAGGGGATTGCCTGTCTGGTGTTTGGGGAATGTCTGTCTGGTGTTTGGGATATTCTGTTTAGTGTTTTCGGGATTGTGTGTTTGGGTAACATTGCTCACCGCTGGAAGTGTGTGTTGGGGAATTGGATGCAGGACGCACATCTCTTCTGTCTTCTGTAATATTATAAAATAGCAACAGAAAATAAAATAAAAACAAAGTGCCGGGTATTTCACCAATGCCATTTCACTCTGTGTCATATCAAAGGCTCAAGGCTATACAATTATTTCTGGATATTTTTCAATTATTGAGTACTAAGTATGCTAGCTGGGGTATTTTTATTGTAATTTTATTGTACTACAAACAAATACAGATGTTACACATACAGAGTTACAGCATGGATTAATCAGAATTAAGTTGGTTCATGCTTCACTGAACTTCACTGACTTATAGGTATAAAAATGGTACACTTGTTTTAATGGAAATAACAATAATAAAGACAGATAGATGGATGGATAGATGGATGTATAGAATCACAGCTGTCACCTGCATGCTTGTTCTGGAGGTTCTGAATACTGAAAAGTACAGATACATTCCACCTCACAGCACCAACGTAATGACCCATTTTGATGACCCACACCGCAACAAGACACGTACAGATATTCACACCTTAGCAATGGAGGAGAAAAGAAGGAAAGGTTAATGTGTATGATATGTGTGTCCTATTACAATTGGAACCCTTCGTCCCCATGCATGTCTGAGGAAAATGTAGTTAACTGTGCTGTGAGCAGCCAGCAGTGAACTAGTTATCGCTGAAGGTACTGGACACTGTGAACTTGTGTGAGCACTTGTAGTACCTCACTCATTGCACCATGGAACAAATACAGGCGCTATGTGCTTTCAAACAGGAAGCTGTTTGTGCTGAGTATGCAGGTACATGACTCATGTATATATAGAGTACTATGAAAATGTCTTTGGCAAAGAAAATGTTTAACGCTATTTATCTGGCTAGTAAGTATATATGTTCACAAAAAGTACAATTTAACCTTAACCCATAACACAACTCAGGAAAATGAACATTAAAGCAATAAAAAACTACAATAATTTCTTCTCTTCTCTAAAACATTACTGATATCTTGCCGGATGGTTAGATGAACTCTCAAAACTCTCCTCAGGGGCACCCCAGCCATTCCATGTATTACCTATATTTCACCACCAGCTCACTTAATTAATTAGTTAATAATTTGATGAGTTATTGATTAGCTAAACATGGTATGCCAGCTGTTGAGTTAGCAAATGAATGGGTGTATTGTATTAGGTTACTGCACAATCTGGGGTGTTATTCGGCGAGGTTTTGAAATGGCTAAGCTGACACTCTAATACTTTTGAAAATTACTTCACATATGCTGCAGTGAAAAGCCAAAGTGCCATAGAAAGTGCTGGGCCACTTTACAGTTTTTGCAGTTTGTGTTATGTTTCCTGTGACCCACTCTAAGATAAGCAGTCTGGAGTCCCGCATTTTCTGTACTTGCTTGCAGGGCTGTGTCTGGGCTTTGGAGGGGCAGGTCCTCCCAGGTTAAACATGGGCACTCAGTACTTACAACACAGTATGTAGTGTAAAGGGGGAGGGCTGCTCCAGCCCCTCACACCCCCGGTACCTACCTGCCCATTTGTCCATTACACTGGGACCCCCACAACCCTGAATACCGATTGAAATTTTATATAGAAATTATTAAATGTTTAAATTTAATTTTTTGAAATGCCGTTTTCCAGATGGCACAGTGGGTGGAGCTTCCTTGTGCTGCTTAGCTTCCCATCCACAGTCCAAAAGCATGCAGTGCAGTGAGGGGCATTTCTGTGTGTGTGTGTGTGTGTGTCCGTGCGCACCCCAGCACTGAGGGACTGCTGTCCCAGGCACGGTGTCCCCTGTGCTTCCAGGGATATGTGGCAGGAAGTCGATGGATGATGGTACGGACTCAGACAGACACATACACAAATGCACACAGTCAATATATTCCCACCTTTATGGGAGTTCTCCATTCATTCTTACGGGCACAACCCTAATTCCAGCAATGGCAACCTTAACCCCTACCCAGCCATAACCTTAACCTTAAGAAAGGTTATCCTTGTTGGGACAGAAAAAAATGTCCCCACTAGGTTTTTGTCACATTGTAGGGACATTGCATCCCCACACTGTAATAATTACAAATCCACAGTCAATTATCACTTTCTGAAACTCAAACAACTGTAATTCTGTGTCCTGTGTTTATTTGAGTTTGGAAGGAAGCACAGACTGAGGGCAGACATGGCCATGATGCTAACATGCCAGTGATGCCATGCAAGATTAAGGTGAAAGAGGCTGTTCTCAGGACCTTCATAAATGCCTATTTACACAGAATACCCCCCCTCCCCACTGTCACCCCCCATTAATCCCCCTCTGTTTCTTATAGGAGTCACAAAATATCACAGACAGCCCACGTTTTGCCAAACATGCATTAGTATGGAAGTTGTATCTACAAAGCATAATAATTAAACGGCAGGGTCAGGTATATTTTATGTTTTAACAATATTGTGGAGATGAAGCTTTATTGTACAAAAAAATTTTCATTGTGCTGCTAGGCGTCTACTTTTGGTGGAACACTGTAGTAGTGTTGATTAGAAGTGACACTAGATGGTAGCAATCAGCCAAAGTAAAATGTGAAGACAGAATAGCTATAGTTACAGTAGCTGATGCTGACTTAATTTCTCATTGTATGTGTGTGTGGGTTATAATGGTCTGCTGCTACTGCACACTGTGAGCTGCAGGAAAGCTGGAGATGGTAGGGAGTGTTCCTTACACAGCCTGCATTTCAGCCCTGGTGTTCCACATAAATCACGCCATTATAGGATAATGATTCACTTTTTAATAGATTATTTTGTTTACATCACTGATAGACTGATATGATGACAATTAATTTAAAATACTGCATGAAGTATAGTGGAATTTTCACGGGGGTGTGGTGAGCCTCTGGTCTATTCCCAGGAATCCCAGGGCAGGAGACGCCATCGATAGGATGCCGGTCTGTCATGGGGTATAGACACTTACACATCATGGGCAATTTAGAGTTTTTGGGTGCGCTGGACTTTGAGAGACAGAGACCTAAAACACACAGAACTTCCATATCTGAATGGGTGAAAGAAATTAAAGCAGAACCCCATTGGGAGGCCGAGGGAGGACCTGGAAGGACTTTCCCTTGGGTCATGATTTGGGTAACTTTGTTCCTTATAGAAGTAATCATTGATACTTTTAATTCATCCTCAGGGGGAAAAAAACATTTTCTTGTCAGCTCCCCGAGAGCAAGCTTGGCCATGAAGGATAGCTCCTGTGGAGCTAGGTGACAAGGGCCCACAGACATGCAGAGGCGGGGCTTCAACCAGTGACCGTCACACTAACAGACACAGAAGCTTAACCCATGGAGCCACACACTGACCGCAAAATTCAAATGGTGTTTTATATGTTTACACTCTGTCTAACATTACATTTTATCTAAAAGTCTGAAACTATTTAACAGATAAATGAGTAAATCAGACATACTGTTTTGCACAGTATGGTATAGGCACCTCCTAGAATCAATGTGCCTGCGGTTGGGGTAAGGGAAGAGCACCTGCACACACACCTATAAATGTACAGCAGAGGCAGGTAGCAGCCATAACTATCACAGACACCATCACTATCACAGATACCATAACTATCCCAGACACCATCACTATGACAGATACCATAACTGTCACAGACACCACCATAATCACAGACATCATCACTATGACAGACACCATAACAATCACAGATTCCATCACTGTCACAGACACCATCACAATCACAGCCACCATCACTATCGCAGACACCATCACAATCACAGACGCCATCACTATCACAGATGCTATAAGTATCACAGACACCATCACAATCACAGACATTATAACTATCACAGATGTCATCAGTATTCCAGAAGCCATCACTATCACAGATACCATCACTATCACAGACACAATCACTCTAGGGGACAGCCATTAGGTGACCTGGCTCCCATTCTGCCTGGAACAGGGACACAAAGCAGAATATTTCCTCTGTGCTTCTTGCCTTAATAACTACTTTTAGAAAGTCACTTTCAATGGGCAGTTTCTATGAATACTCACATTATCTGTTACACAGTATTCCTGGGTTTAATGTTACCCATCCGTACAGCTGTACCCTGCACATGGGTATATAGGCATGCAAGTACACTACTGTTTGTGCCTGTCCATCCCATCTGCTGTGCGGCTGTGAGTAGAGCACTTGACCCGTTGGTCATTGCTATTTATGTACTCCCCCCCACTGCCAAGTTCCTCCCCGTGCAAGGCTGCACTTGGTACAAGCCATGCAGCTGGAGCCCCTCCCCCCAAAATCACCCTCTGCTGTAGTATCAGCAGCAGGACGGGCAGCCTAGTGAAAGGGTGTGCAGGCGTCTGCGCCTCTGTGCTGGATCCCTGTCCCACTCTGACCCGGAGAGGTGAGGGAAGGCCAAAAGAGTCCCAATTCCCCTCAACCGTACAGCTACTCTGAATCAGGACGAGGAGCAAAGATGACCTTCATGGGCTCCAACGTGCACCACCAGCTCAAGCCGCGTGAGTGACTGAGTAACGCTGACCATGGAGGCCTAGGGCTCCGGGCTCTCCCATGGAAAGCCATGGCCATCGCGCCTCCTGGTTCTGAAAAAGCATATTTAGGGATATCATGCTCCTGTATGGGACATTTAGGGATATCATGCTCCTGTAAGGGGCATTTAGGGATATCATGCTCCTGTGAGCCTGTAGACTATTCTGTGTAGTTTCAGAACTATTTTATCTTTTGGGTATCCACTTCAAATTGTTTAACTTTACTCAAAGTGAAGAACAAAATCCTTGCTTTTCTATGTAAAGAATTTGAAATTTGTTTTGCATTACTTCCTCTTGTATAACAAGATTTAAATCAGGATTTTAACCATTACTTTAGGTTGAACTGGCTAAATATGCTTTTACATCAATACTCATAAACTGGCCTTCTGTTACCACCTATACATCTGTGAAGTGATCACAGGACTGGTGATTTCTGTTTGTTTTTCCTGGTCCCACATGTTTAAAGTTTAGCTTGATGAAATTTCATCCAGTGATTCTTCGTATATTCCTTATAAGGACATCATAACTTCGCCATCTGTTTTGGAAAATTAACGCCATATCAGCACTGCCGATTTCAACGTGAATGTACAGTGTACCTGAAGTAGCCCTGCATCTGTACTATAGCCTATGAAACGTGCACATAAAATTATTTTGTGAGTTTGAACCTATGACGTCACATTTAGAGGTCATTACCAGAGTTGCTTCAGGTCCAGAGAGAAGGACAGAAGTGCTTTTTGTAATCTTTCAGAAAATAATTAAATCTGGATGGAAAAACTACACTAATATATTGGACGAAAATGCTCCACTGTTTGCTTCTTGAATGTCCTTGGGAGACTTATGTCTCTATGTCAATAATTAAGAAGAACTGCCCTCATAAGGGTATTACTTGACCATTTTTCAAAGATTAACACAGCCATGACTACTTGACATGTAGCAGTAGTTCTCTGGGAAACCTAAGTGCATTAGGCTGTAATAGCAAACAATATATCAGAACAGAATAAAGCAGAAAACTGTTTCTTGTCATTTGGCATTATAGCGGTCCATTATTATGATCCTTCAAATATGGTGTATTATAGAGCCTGGACAACAGGCATCAAAGAAAGACTCTTCCCATTTAATATATCATACCTATGAGTCATTGAATATAAGAAAAATGTTGGGTCAGTTTATAAAATGTTATTGTATCATTTACAAGGCAAAACAATACCTGAAATTTACACCATGTTTTATACCACTGTGTAAGAGATATACATGTGTTGCAGTGAATTATGGGTAAACGTAACTGCATTGTGACACGGCACAATGCTGAGGGCAGTTCAGCAGCCATGGAATGTTAATGCTACAAGTCTAATAAGGAATTTACTTAACTTAGTTTTCCATTAGGCATAAATTACTTCTACTAGGTCCTACTAAGTGCTACCATGTTCCATCAATTATGGAAGTCTGAATAACTTATTATGAGTTTAAGTTTGCTTATCTACAGCCCCAATTCCAAAAAAGTTGGGACATTGCAAATTGTAAATAAAAACAGAATGCAATGAGACTGAAATCTCATAAACTCATTTTTATTGACAACAGAACACAGAAAACGTATAAAATGTATCATTTTAAGTAAAAATTAAGGCAATTTTGAATGTCATGGCAGCAACATGTCTCAAAAGCCATGTTTACCACTGTGTGGCATTCCCTCTTCCTTAACAAGAGTCTGTAAATGTCTGAGGCCTGAGGAGATCAGTTGCTCGCATTTTGGGAGAGGAACGTTATGCCATTGTTATCTGATACAGGATTCTAGTTGCTCAGCTGTCCTAGGTCCAAATAAAGCATATAACAAAAACAATTCTCACACCCAACAACCACCTACAATTCACATACACAGTACAACGACCAACTAACAAGCAAGACTAAGGCAGACACTTAAATACATAGAACCAATGGGGCAAACAAGGAACAGGTGCAAATCAATTAACCAATCACAAAGCTACAGGACAACAAGCAACAGATGAAACAACTAACGAGAGCACTGAAGAACTAACAAGACACAGGTAAAACAGCCAAGGCTAATGAACATAGGAATCCAGACACTGAGAAAACCAAAAGGACACTACACTAACGGAATGGTAACCAGAAGCACGAGGGAGGGAGATACCGGAAACTCAAACGAGAAAAACCAAACACTAGGAAGCAAAAACAAAATAACAAATGAGGCTAGCTGCAAGCCAGCCTAGAACCTGTGACCCAAGAGGTAATAGCCTGCACACTTAGCCCACTGAGCCATGCAGCAGTCTGGGGGGGACGGGTAGCACACTAAGGCAGGTAATAAGGAGGGGCTCAGGATGGCCAGTAACACCAGCTGGCCAAATGGGGAAAGACACAAAGGACAGGCACCAACCATGACACTGGGGTTGTATTTAGCTTAACTATAATTTCTCATATCATTTTGAAGCATGAGTTAATGCCTGATGGTAGCATTTATGAAATGTATGTATGTATTAGTGCAATTTAAACCCTATAACATCCTCAAAAAGGTATGCTAATTAATAGTTGTGATTAGTATTTATCCATGACTCCCTCATTCTGTTGTTATAATGACAGAGAGCTGCTACTGAAACCTTCAATTACAGCATGATTAATATAGTGACAGAACTAAGTGATGCTGCAGTGTTATGGGCCACTTTGGCCCTAACCCTAACCCCAACCCTAGCATACTAGTGGTATTCTGAAGACTAGAAAGTCAGCCAGTTAGATAAAGGATAATTTCGGGAATATATATCAAAACGCGAATGAGACATATTGCTATGTACTGATAAAACAGTGCAGAGGAAAATAGTGAGGTCTTACAGCAGCTAAGTAATAACACAGCACCAACAGATTTACACAGATGTCAGTTTTATGCAAGCTGGTAAGAGCTGATTTACACTATATTACCAAAAGTATTGGGATGTCTGCCTTTACACACACAAACTTTAATGACATCCCATTATTAATACGTAGGCTTTAACAGAGAGTTGGCCCATCCTTTGCAGCTAAATAATAGCTTCAACACTTCTGGGAAGGCTTTCCACAAGGAGAGGCAAGGCAATTTTATTCATTCAGGTGTTCTATCGAGTTGAGGTCACACAGGTATCTCCACACCAAACTAGCTCATCCATTTGTCTGATACCAGCTGTGTAAATGGCTTTGCATGCTGAAGCATTAAGAGTTTGTTTCACTGGAACTCAAGCCCAAACCCTGAAAAACAACCCCACACCATAATCCGCCCTCCACCAAACTTTACACTTGGCACAATGCAGTCAGGCAGTTCTCCTGGCAACCGCCAAACCCAGACTCGTCCATCGGATTGCCAGACAGAGAAGCGTGATTCGTCACTCCAGAGTAGAGCTGAAGACGAGTTCGGTCATGTTCAGGCTTAATTTCTATGAGTAATTTTACACGTGCTCCCGCCAGACTCTTGCTTGCGTTCCGGTGTTACACCAAATTCTGTGACCATCGAATTCTGTGACCCTAGAGGCGCTGCTTCACATTTTGTTGCAAATCAACATCAGGCTCCCCTCCACGTGCACGCGGTCAAAAAACAGTCCCTGTTTTTTCCCAATTTTTTTGGAGGTCACAATATCTGATAGCTGCTGAAGCTGACGGGTCACCATTTTTGATAGCAGCTGTCAGATATTGTGACCTCCAAAAAAATAGGGAAAAAACAGGGACTCTGCTGTCAAAGACACCTCAGGTGACTTGTCATCACTGTAGATTATACCGGATACCGGTTTCGGTACCCATCCCTAATTCTAAACCTGTCAACCTAGCTAACGCTAGCTCTAACTCGCCATTGGGGTTAAAACAGTTCATGCATGTAGCCCAACACTATGGTTCTGCTGCAAAAGCCTGTAACTTACCCAAAACAATTAACGGATGTCTCGAAAGCAAATAATTCCACCAATAAATTAGTAAGTGCAACCAAAAGTACAATCTGCATTGTTTTAATCACGAGTCAAAATGCTTAGATATACAGTACTAGCAAAATGTCAGTGTAAGTGTGCTCCCGATCTGCAAAATTCTGAATGATAGTCGGTTTCCACTTTCTCGTTGTTGTTGAGCAATAATTTTTCTGTAACTGATACTTATTCATGTCAAAGTCACCAGTTTCTGTATAAGGTTCACTGGCAAGAGAAAGCACTCGCATGCATGAGTACCGTAACTTCTTCAGATATGAAGACACAGTACAACAGCAAGCAGTAATACAGTGCTCTATAACAAAAAATGGCAATACAATGATAATAAAATCATGTCCTGTGGGAACCAAAAACAGTGGTATATCACTGCAATTTATGGAATGTATTTTTAAATCATTTTGACAGCCTGGTTTGCATGTGGTGGCTAACAGTGATCATGCATATACAGTTTTGGGTGTAAAATTATTACAATGGGAAACTAAAAAATCAATTTTGACCAACAGGACTATGATGATGATAATTGTACAAAGCCATTTTCATATATGTACTGTAACATTTGGTAATTAGTATGAAACGATGAGAAATCACATTCTGCTGTGCCGAAGTGACATTGTGGTGTGGGGATTACACTTGTTTTGCAAATGTTAATTGTCATTTGAGAAATGCTCCAAAGCAATCAAGAAAATCAACAACTCCAACCCAGCTCCAGCCTTTATGGCAGCCCTAGCTCTAATGGCAGTGGTAACTCTCTCCTTAAGTCTAACCCCAATGGCAGCCCTAACCCTAGCTCTAACCCAGAAAGAGAGTGGGCTCGATCAGCGAGCCAGCTTCTCCCCCAAACCCCAGTGATCCACAGCCCAGTGGAATACTGGCTGCGGGTCAGGTGTTGGTAACCCCTCTATAATATGACACTCCTATTACAAGCTGCCCATAATCATCATTATGACTAAAACGACAGCTCAGTATTTTGCTTCAGAGTAGTACAGGGTACAGCAGTCTCCTGGGTTCAGTGTCTGGGGTTTCAGTCACTGTACTGCCTGTCATCTATGCAGATCTGATCTCCGGCAGGCTGTCCCTATGAAGGGAGCAGAGGTGTTCCTGCTGGCTGGCCCCCGCAGGCTTGGCAGCCATCTCGAAAGCTCAGTGTTATGTTATCGCTGGAGCGTGACACGTGCAGGCGTCAGCATTTCAGTGCTGTGGCAAGTGTGATGTGAGAGAAGAGGCTTTGCAACCTGCACCACACTCTCTCTAGTTACTTTATTGCTCGTCACTCCATTTGATAGACAGCGGACAATGATAACCAGCCTGACAAGGATCCAATTTACTGTACAAACAGCTGTTTGGTCCGAGTATGTGTTTGCTCGGTCTATGTTTGTGTTTTCTGTTGCATGGATCATAGAGTACTTTTGTGTCCTCAAGCCAGTCCTTGGCTGGGTATTTGTAGAGTTTGCATATTCTTCCTTCGATGCACGGTTTTCCTCCAGGTACTCCAGTTTCTCCAGAAACCATGCATTTGAACTGATGTAACAAAGTTAGCATAAGTGTGTGTGCCTTACGATAAATAGCTTCCAAGGATGCTAAATATAGATAGCTGCCAAGGATGTCCCCTGCCTTGTGCACTGTGCTTCCTGGAATAGGTTCCAGGCTCACCAGAACCCGCACTGGTAGTTATAGCCGATGGATGGATAGACAAATGCATTAAAATATGTACCTCTGTTGCAGTTCCATGTTCGGCCAGATGATGGCAGTGTTATGTTTTCTAAAGACTACTATTTTACAGAAAATAAATGTTTATTTTGATGCCTAACACTGAAATACAACCAAATCTGCATTCAGTATGTCTCTAGAACATCAAACAGTCCATGTTTTTCAAAAACTGTTGGTGTTGTCTAATCACAGTCAGCCTGAAAAAGAAAACATAAAATAGCTAGTTATTTTTCAGTTCAAGCTAAGTTTTGTTTAAGCAGATTCCCAATGAAATAACCAGCTGGTAAAAAATGTGTTCTCCAGTGAAAGATTAATATTACACCAGAAATTTATCTGAGAATTTCAGTGCAATGGCATTATGTTCTCTTTTCCATGGCAACCGGAGACCCAGATGCATAAATTAAACGCAAAGTGAAGCGATGCCATGGTGAGAACTCGTCGTGAGGATGTGTGTTCCTAAAGCACTGTCACAGATGCTGAAATCCAGGTCACTTCCTCCATAAATAAATTCTGGAGGTTCCCAGTGAAAAACTTAGCAGGGCGTTAGACACACAGACACAGCAGAGCTTGGGCGCTCAGTGCTGCAGAAACAGTCCCTGATAGCTGAGCACAGAAAAATAACAGTTTCGCATTACCAATTGAGAACGTATTTGAGCCCCTGCTCTGTATTAATGAGTATTTAGCCCCTGTTTTAAATGTAAGGATAAGGGCTTTTTTCACATGTATTATGAACACTATGAAACCCAAGCTCTTTAGCGCCACCTGTCTGCAGTTGCTGTTACTGAGTCACATTTGCCAGTGGGACTGCATCTGGTGAGGTCGATGCCCTTCTGTCTTCACCGTCTCCACCTCACAGCAGACTCGCTCAGAATGCCCCAGGATCCCTCCGGGTCGCTCCGGCCCAGCAGTGGCTTCCGCGGGCCGAAGGCACATGCCATACGGAGGGTGAGCCGGCGCTGGGTGGCTGGAGAGGGTGTCAGAGATGGCAGGGCATCTCGTGGCATGGCTGTGCTGAGCACCGGGCTGTCCACCGCCAGTTTGTGGGCTTCATACCATATTGGGACACTGTGGGACGTGCAGTGCAAGCTTCTACTGTCTGTCAGGTCCTGAGTCTGGGGGCTGATTAATGAACAGCCTGTCCTGGGCTACAGCCTAGGGCCCCAGCAAAATTAGGGGCCTTGCCTAGGGGAAAAATGCAAATCATTAAATCTGCCTGATTGATCCATAAGCAATTCTCACTAGCGCCCCCATCTGAGATTAGCGGATTATTGCATTGCATTGTTTTTAATTCTGTCTTGTTTGTCTTTTGGCTCAAAAAATAGCTTGAATGACCCATTTGGGGGGCCCCCTAGCCATGTACAGTAAGCCTGATTAGTTGTGCCCCCCCAAAGTGTAATGCATAAATGTGTATCGTAATAACAGATAATGTGAAATCTCTGGACTGGAAATTCATGATTTGAGTAAATTCTGCGATTGGGAAATAAAATTTACATTTCCCTATAATTCCTGCCTCTCCAGCCAGGGATTTGAGCTGACAGCTGTGGTCCTTGTGCTGACCTTGCAGGCTTGCATCAGTCTTACCCGGGGTTTAAAGCCGGAGACTAGCTGAGTGATGCTCACAGGCACGCACACACACACACACACAATGAAAATTCACTGAGCCCCATCGTCCCACTCCCCTGTAGAGCTGGGTTTTTGGCCCTTAAGGCCTTTGACCAGCCAACGTAATTTGCCACCTGTGTGTTTGGGCTTTCAGGAAGTCGTTTACCATCTGCATGTCTTTGGGCTGAACGCCGCACGGTTTTTAACAAGCAGTCGGCTGTGGGGGGGTGGTGGTCATGGTGGCGTCTCTCGGGACATGCTCCAAGGCGGCTCTTCTAATCTGAAAGCAGCATCATTGTCCTGTGTGTGAACACACCAGCCCCCTGATAAAGGTCGCTGTAAGGTCACCTGACGGCAGTGCTGAAAACGAGCGCAGAGATGCTCCTCATAGGAGAAGAACGCTCTGGATGATGGGAGCTCGACTGGCAGTGAGGGACAGAAAGCTGGCCCAGAATTCCCAGCATCTGATCTTCACATAGAGAAGGGCATATGGGCTGGACAATGTGTGTGTGTGTGTGGGGGGGGGGGGGGCACTCTGGTCAGCTCTTCCCAGGCCATACCCATCTCCTCCTGACGTTACAGTTCTATGGCACTAAGGAAGAGGGGAGGGGGTATTTGGCCTTCTGAGGATCTCAGTGGCCCCAGAGGGGATTTATAACGCTTAACAGACACCACCAAAATAGCTTCCCTCCTGCAAGTCGCGGGAGGCACATCGGAAAAAGTGATGAGAAGGGAAGCCTTACCCAATCAGGATGAAGGATGCAATAAGGGCGGTCCCTCGAGTGAGACTGACCTGGCGTCGCTTAGCAAAGCCGGTGAAGAGAATCGTCACTGGATTTGTGTAATGAGCACCCCCCCGGCACACACCACCTCAAAGCCCGGAAAAATCTGCCTCTGTGTGCTCACGGGGAGCCCGTGTTGTCACAGGCCCCAGGCAGAGCGCCTCGTCTGCTCATGAGGGCTTCTGATGACTCCAAGAGGAAGTCATGTGACCTTCAGGGAGGCTGAGGAATGAAATCAGCCTTGAGGCGGGGGGGGGGGGGGGGGACGCTGGTTTGTACTGTTTAATGCTAAGAGATTATAAAATCCTAATAAGAAATTTTAATTTGCTCCCTGAAATACAAGGGATGGTGACAGGAAGACAAGTGCCTACAGTGCTGCCTTGTGCTGGCTGTGGCACGTTTATATAATGTCCCTCCAGATGAGGAAGCAGCCCCCCCATGACACGCCCTGTGACTGGACACCGTGGGGCCCTCCTGCAGCCGAGCGCACTCGTTAAAGATCGTTAGAGATTGTGTTCATTTTGCTTGGTGTCAAAACTCTTTGATCAGGACTGACAGGTTGGTTTTCTCGTGGGGATCTGACGTCGCCCAAACTCCTCTGCTGTCTCTGTGCCAGCATCGCTTGCCAGTCACTGCCATGTCACATAAATGGGGGGGAGGGGCTTTTATTGCTGGCTAATTTTATAACAGTCACTGTCTCGATTTGTATGCGTCTGCCCAGCCTAATTGAAAGGTGGTGGGAGCGTTTAATGCCAGGAATCAGCATCTGATTGACTGAAGGGCCTTTATTGATGGTTACTGGCCAGGCCTCAATATGCCCCTCTCAAGAACACAAATGCTGATGTCACACAGACTTGCATATCCCTTCGCCGATCGGCCAATCAGAAGTGAGACTGTGGTGTGAGGTCCATGTGACCATGGATTCACAAGTGGCTCTGCAGGTACCCAAGACACTGATTCTGAAGGTCGAAGCCGATTTCTGTACATTAAAGGGCACTGGAGAATGATCTTTAAATGATGGAATTCACAATACAGACAAAAAGAAAAACAATTTTATTGTTGCAACCCTTATGCATTCAAAAGAATAATAAAAATGAGACAGTAATGTTAATTTACTGAAGGGCACAGTCCTCTTACATTCACAATTTACACAGGAACTAAATTGGATTCATAACCCAAATGTAATTTGTTAAAAGGAAGATGAAAAGAAAATTAATTTCAATAACTTTGCCATAATTTTTTTTTTCCCTCATTATTTTTTCAGCTGCTCAATAAAAAAAATAATTGCTGTGCTATGACTGATTCCTTTGTATGATCGAGTGAACATCTAAATGGTAAAATAGAATATAAATTAATCGAGAAATTAGCATTGTTATTGTTTCTAAGTCCATAGCAATTGAGATTAAATCCTCAAATAATTTTCCGACCACATTAGTGCATTCAAGAGCCGACAACATGATTAAATTGCCTTTCCTTATAAACACACAAGACATATGTTTTTGCTATGAGCTGCTAATATTACAATATAAATAACGGGTAACTTTCATACGTTTCCATTATTAGATTTAAGGTCAATGAATATAGGAAAGTTATGCTGAACTAGCTACCACTAGTGACACTAGTCTCTACAATTCATTCCCTGCATCTATATAAACTGAGCCAAGAGCTTTCACTTTCTGTGAAAGATATGTTATAATTTTCCAACCAATTTTCACTTGAGATGTGTTGTGTTTGTGTTGAGCCCCTGGGTTCCGTATAAACCAAAGCCTTCTGAATTAGGCTGCATTTCTGCAAGGAGGTGCGAGACTCTCGGCTCTCTTGTAAATATGCTCTCGGTAAGTGAGCGTCCAAAGCTTTGTGACGTACAGCTGCTGAAATCTGGCCCCTGTTGTTTGCTCATGCACAGTTTGTATTTTATTAAGGAGCTATTTGAGACCCGTTCATGGGTTTGAAAGAATGTTTGACAATGGGGGGGGTGCTGTGGTCAGCGAGACTCTGTACTGCTGGCCTGGGAGGTCAGCATCAACATGAGCAACTGCGGTGCACAGAAAACATTCGGCTGCTCTCTGAATGTTATGCAAGGCAGGAGAGAATAGAAACAGCTCTCCCTACTTCCTGGATGCATTGGCAGAGCGTCTCTCAGATCTCGGGCCCTACGGAAGGCGAGGTGGCAGGATCGCTTACCCCGGGGTGCGGATTAATCTCCCTTTTTTTCCCCGTGTCGTGACTCATTCGGGGTGCTTGCGCACTCTCCGCACATTTGTGGGAGGGCGAGTGCTCGTTAAATCTGAATACGCCCAGCGCTGTACTCAAAGCAGACTTTTTCATTCAACAAAGGAAAGAAATAAAATCCCACAGTGCATCTTGTTACTTGTTCCTTAGGTCTAGTAAATACCAACCCCCCCTGCCCCCATAACGCAGTTCATAACTGCAGGGAAGCGCCGTGAACCAGTTAAGATTTGGTGGGGGCAGCGTGGGGGGTGCACAAGAAGCAAGTTTGGGGAATGTGCCTAAATTAGTTGTATCATGGGGCACTGACAGTTCCAAGTTACTGGTGTTCCTGGTTGTTACGGGAAATTGCAGGTCTGCATAGATGCATGCAGGACCAGCCCATCAGCAAATTAACTGGCTCCTTAGGGCCCAGCGGCCTCCAGGGTGCCCCCATCTGATCAGCCTGTCAGACTGGGAAAGATGATAAATGACAACTAGGTTAATCACATTTTGCTTAGGGACCCCGAAGAGCCCTGGACGCATGGACACTGCGCACTGCGCACCCCAGCACGGCAGCTCACAGCCGCTCACCGCGAGCTTGGAAACGCAGCGGAGGGATGATGGTCCATGTGCTGGAAGGTCCGATTTTAACCTGCAAGAAGAGCATCGTTGCTGTCTGATGAAAAACATGCGTCACCAAAAATTTGTTAAAAATTTGTTACATTTTCTCAGAAAATACTTCACAAAATAAACCTAAAAAAAAGTAATGAGACGCCCTTAGCAGCACAAATGGACACTTATCTTCACAGAGCTGCCAGTGAAAAGTTTAATGTTTTAAATGGACTTACAAGGATTGTTGTGGGTGTCAAATGTGTCAGTCAGCAAGAGACAAACTAATCTTGCTGTATATTTACAATTAATTAATGTTCGCAAACGTTAAATTGTTAAAATTAGTAGCATAAAGTAATCCATACAAATTACAGCGATGAAGGCTAAATAAAAAATTACAGTCATGAATACAAGCATGAATACTATAATTAAATAGATGATTTCATAAAACATCTTTTCGTAGGTCAATTAGGTGCCAAATGCTATTACTAGACAGAGACAGAGAAAGGGCGTATTCCAACTATAGTGAAGTTACAAAAAAAATGGACATGCTTGGTTTTCATTGGACAACAGCAATATGGTGACGTCTGAGAGAAGGCATTTGATGAAAATGATGCTCCCACACTCCATAATACGGTAAGAACTGGGAGCAGATGGTGGGAGGGGCTAAAACAGATGCCGCTTACAGACTAACCACTTAACAAGGCACACGGCCAGAAATGAGGCATTGCTCCCAATCTTTCTCTCATGTCTTATACGCTGAATATGGTTGTTTGCCGGCGATTTGAGGGCCTTGACCCCCGAGCTGACCCCCGCCTAAATACCCACACTATCCCCCCATGTATATATTTTCCCCCACCGGCTTTATTTATCTGTCATTCTTCTGTATGTCTGTTCATTTCCAGTCACTTTTAAGAAGCCAAAGATCTGCTGTCCAAATGAAACCTGCCCTTCTGTCCACTGGCGTTTTAATGTAGCAAAACAGCGCACTTTCACTAACTTCACTTTGAGGAATCTTCCTTGGGGAACATAACGTGGCTTTTGATTATTATTAGGTAAGGGTTCTTATTCAATTAATTTGCATGTAATTAATGAGTTCTCCTCTGCTCTTAAAAAATGTTGATTCCTTCATGCTGACATTTTCTTTGGCAAAGAATAGTGCATGTGATGAATGTGTTCTGAATTATTGAATTGTTTTATTCTTCTTACAGTCTTTTCAGTCACTTTGGTACATTTCTCAGGTCAGAAATGAAATTCTCATAACTCCTTCTATAAGCCCTGCTTCGTCGGGTCACTTGCGCACATCATAAATGCAAAGTCTCATTATGTTGGTCAAATTGTAGATGCCTTGGCACATTATGATTATGTACAACCATCTGCTGTTTCCTACATTATCAATTGTTTAATTCTTTTTACAGCTTTTGCCGGTAATCCATTATGGGATGCTGTTTGCAAGAATTGTTTCAAGAAATGTACGAACTGTTTCGCAAATGTTAAAGATGATTCAAGATATGTACCAAAGCGACAGAAAGATTGAAAATCGAATATCTAGGATCAAATGATAAAGTCCTCGGTATGATGGAAGTAGAAACGTCTTTGCATAGACTTCCTGAGACATTCAGAGTCAAGTCAAGTGGGCTTTATTATCATAATATCTATGTCAACATATATAGTGGCACACTCCCCCAGGAGCATGGTGCAATATACAGACAGCATTGGGGGGGAGTGTTTGATTGCACTTAAAGTGCAATGATACAGAAGAGTGCAAAACACGGGAGGGCTGGACACAAGTGACTATATACATAGTGCGATGTGTATGTGCACTACAGCAGATAAGGAAAATGTTCAAAGTTGTTGATCTATTTAATTACTTAAATAACTCAACTAGGTATTGATTCGCCAAACATGGTATGCCAGAGGTCGAAAGAAGTACAGGAGTGTATTTAATCGTTGCTGCAAGTAGTGAGGTGGATTTAGGGCCAGTTTCGATATAGCTAAGCCGGACAAACTTTAACACGTAAAATCATAGTTTTACACCAACATGAAAATTTTTTAAATGTCATTTTCTTTGAGTGCTTAGGCCTTCTGTGCAGTACTGTACGTAAACAATATGCAATACAGCCGGACAACAGGGTGGAATGTATATAGGGCTAAAAACAAAGAAAAACAATAAGCAGTTAGAGTGAGCAGTGCCAATGCGGGGGGGGGTAAGTAACCACAGGGATGGGCCGGGGGTAAGCTGGTGCCTACAGCAGATGCTCCTGTGCCTTCTGCCCGGGCTATACAGGGTTAAGCCTGCTCTGTAGTCGTGTGAGCATGCCGTCCCTCACAGGGGGCACCCAAAAGGGCCTCCTCAGGTGCCTCGTTTGATTGGCTGGCATGGTCGGTGAGAGGCTCAGGGGGCGTGGCAGCGACGGGATGCGCCGGCTGGCTCTGGCGTGCAGGGGTGGGCCGGGCGGCCGGCCACGGTCCCGTTCACCCCGTGGTCGCCTGAACCGAAAATTACAGAGCTGGCGGTATGCTCGCTCAGGCATGCCCAGCCTACAATGGCTCTTTGCTGTCGACAAAGTATTTAATTGAGGGCATTTAAATAAAGATAAAAAGTCTTTTATACCTCACAATAAGGCTAATTATCACAGGAGCCAGGTGTGGAAATTATATGCTGTCAGTCACTACGGTAACAGAGTAGTCACTCCTCTCTAAACACCCACCTTAAGTGGCTTGGCCTTAAGTCAGTCACGATCATCGGGGGCTGGGGGTGGTGGGCAGCTTTAGTCACTCAGGGGAGAGTTGGGGGTTTTCGAGTTGGAAAAACTTTCTGAGAATGACCTTTACTTCTGTGTGTTTGCTATCTGTTGTTCTGGGGGTGTCCTAATTGAAAAAGTAATGCTTTTTAGCAGTGTTATTTTAAATGCTGGAGTATGACAGGAATAGTGATTAGTGCCAAACAACCCCCCCCCCCCCCAAGTCCATATTGAGGGGAGAGGGGTTCATTCACCTGCGTGTGGGAGCAGTACAGAGCCACCAGACTTCCGTGGCATTTGTCCCAGGATCATGTGACCACCTCTAACTACAGCTCTGCCTTTGAGAGTGTGGCAGGCTTTGGAGTCACACATATATACAATGCTTGAGTTGCTGAAAGTCAAGGTCGATGGCCTTTGTCGAGGGGGGGGATTACAGGGTTGGTGGAGGGTTGATCATGCGGAGTGTGCCGTTGAGTACCCCTAATATAGTCAGTAGATTTATCTTTATGAGTAAAACTATACCGAACAATTTAGGGGGTGGTATATTTACAAAGGGAATGCTTTTTTGCACAGGAGGGATGCCATTTATGTGCATCCCATGATTGCTTGAGCCCTAGGCATATAACTGCTAAAGCACCTTAAATGATCAGTATCAGATACTAGACTGGGGCAGATACGCTTATGGAAAGTTACAGTGCAGAGATGACAGAGTTCCTGGCTTGTTTTCTGGATCCAGCATCAGTTCATTAGCTCTCTGCAATGGAGCCTTAATTAGTCCCTAAGAAAGCCCGCCTGGAACTTGTACATCCTCCCGGGGGGATCCTGTAAGGGTTCCTGCTCTGGATGGTATCATGGATAAAGTCATTACTTAGCCAAAAATGCAGTAGCCCGCTCGCTGGCAGAAAACGAGTCTGATTGGCCAGATAGAGCTCCTTAGATTATTGCACTGAAGCAAAATGCTAGAAGCTGATTGGCCGGCTGAATACCCGGGATTCACTGGACCTGAGGTCAGGAGGACAGAAGCCCGCTGGCAATGCAATATTTCTCCAGCGGGGCCTGTATTTGCGCTCAGCAGTGGTTTTCCTTCTCCTCTGGATTTCATTTCCTCCCATTATGGTCACCGTGAGCCAAAACTAATCGATGTTCTTTGAGTCGTGCCTTTGGTGTGATGAGTGTACCTTAACAGCCGGAACGGAGCCTTTGTCCTTTGCAGCCATATTATTTGTATAACGCCAAAAACGGAACGAATCGCAAAGTAAATTATGTTAATCCATCAAACATCAAGCCCAAAAGTGAGATATCATGTCTGATTGGTGTGGTGGCAGCATTACTGTATTCAGGGAATCCGCATGGAATTCAGTGGCCATGTCAACAAGCAAATGTGACGAAGATTTTGGGGCTCACCCCCTGTTAATGTGTCCCAAAGTATGAATACACCATTCGTTATCGATCTCGCCTGCAGGGGGCGCACTTGAGAAGTCGATGACATTGGTCTTCTGTGATAACAGCAACGTCCAATTAGCTATGCATGGCATTTATCAGGCATTGGGAGAGCGATTAGCAAATTTTGTGACAAGCTGTCGAGGTCTTCACCCAGGGTCTCACAGGGCTTCATCTTCTTCATGATGACAGGGCGGCCATCTTCCCGCTCGCATTCCGCCGTGGGTCTGGGCTTCTCGTCTCAGAGGCCGAGCCGTCCTCCTTGCAATGACCCAAGAGAGCCCGGCTCGCACGCGGATGCAGAGCGCGGGGAGTGAGGCAGATGCTGTCAGCCTCCATCCGTCAGGCCGCTGCCCACCGCTGCCTAGTGCCGCAGGGGACAGCCTACATCTGTAAGCAACTCCGAGGAAACCTCTCCTATCCCAGGGGAGGACCAGGTATGCTTCACCTCTCCAGAGAGCATTGGCTGTTTACAGCCTGCCATCTACCTCCCGTGCAAAACAGAAGTTCAGACTCAGGTCATGCAGTGGATGAAAATATTTAACCACACGATGCACCTGCTTAGAATTTTCTTGGTGTCCAGTAAATAATTTCAAACTTAATTCTTCTCAATGGGTAACTTGGCTGTTCCGTCCTGTACAAAGTGTGCCTGTTGTAGTGTCCCAAGTGTCCTCTCCAGGTGGCACAATACACCAAGGGGGATGTCCCATCCTCGCCCCCGCCCCGGGTCAGCACAGTGTACTGAATGGGGACCACCCCTTTGTCAGAAAAATTAGCTGAGGGGAACCAAAATGCCTGCACATGTCACTTCTCTGGAATGCTTTCCTCTGGAATGCTTTCAGTCTCTTGATCTTCGCTATGAAGTTAAGCCGTATTTTTAATTAGGTCAAATGCAAATCAAATGGTGGCGAAGAGCATTGTTAGAATTGGTGATTCCAGCACTAAAGTGACCCGACGAGTGTCTTACAGAACAGATTGTTAGTGTTTGTTTCTCCGGCCTGTTTTGGGTGAAGCGAACTCCGCGCTCAGCACCGGTCAGACCCCCTCGAGATCCCGCTGGAGGGAAAGGATCCGGATCAGGAGCAAGACCCCCCATTTCTGCCGCTAAGCGCGGATTACGCAGAGAAATAGGCTGAGTTGTTTTGAAGGCCTCCTCATCCCAGAGGCAATATGAAGCACAGCTGGCTGTGAGGGCTCATTTGCTGTATTATTAGGCCGCCATTCATTTTTTTTAATGCGCAATTAATTATGCCGCTCCGACTTGCGATTCGCCACGTGTGAGTATGGCGAAGCTGCATGCTTGGGATGCACGTCTGCAGATCCGAAGAGTTCTCCTTCTTGAACGCCAGACCCCAGCATTTAATTACTCACAAGCCGGAACCACTCTGGACCATGTCAGTTATGCAAAAGGGAATCTAACAGTGGGGATCCCAGCAAGCTGGGTGCAGTGCACCGAGACATGCTGACCCCTAGGGGCCGCTATGTGTCGTGCAGCTGCTCCTTGTCAGTGGCCGGTTGAGGGTTGGTCTTTGGCTTCTCCATGGTGTGATTCGCTGAATTTTACTTGCAGAACCAAGAATTTGGAGGGTTTAACAGCAGGTGGGCCAGCATATGTGAAATGGGTGTGGGGTGGGGGCAGGGGTGTATGTACTAACCCCGGCTGAAAGCTTATTGGCTCCCAGAGCTCCCCTTGTCACTTTCCAATTCAAACATTATTGACTGATGATAAGGTTGGCCCCTCTATATGAATTATGGATCCTACAATCGCAAGGTGCAAATAGCTCAAGAACACATAATGCACCTTTACCCAGAATGCAATTCCTCATGAATTCATAGATCGTCTCCCACATAATCTTCCATCTCACCTCTGCTCATTGTTGACCTCGATCTGCCATCTATGTGGCCAGTCCTGAAGCAGAATTTGAACCTGAAGGATAGAAAGACTGTAGGGTCTGAGACCAGCAGCCTGGGAGGATGAGGTAGAACTGAGGTAGGTAAAAGCAGACTGCCAATAAACGTTTGGGAACCGATCCACGTTTGGGGTTCGCTCAGGACTGGGAGAACCTTCTCCATTCTCACATAGAAAGGGGATGTGTTGTTCTCCCTCCTGTATTGTTGGTGAATCGCTCCCAGCCCCCCTGTGGGAAATCATGCCCCATACATGGCACCTCCACGGTGAAACCCCCAGGAACGCTTATCTGTGTCTGAGGCATCCCAGAGGTGTCGTCATCTTGGGGGGAGAGATGCTTGCTCGCCAGTCTCTGTCCGCGGGGTCCCCCTCTGGCTGCTGTAGCTGGCCTTGCATACTAATGGGGGATGAAAGGGTCACATCAGTTTACTGCCTCTGGATTCTGTATTCCAGGCATCTCCTGAGCTCTGGGCCAATCAGGGCCGAGCAGCGGATGATGCAGGTCCGCTCTCACTGGAGGGATTCCGAGGGACCTGGTGCGTGACGGCACTCTGTTAAACAGTTGAGTCGCTCACCTCCGCTCGCTCTCTTCTTCTGCTCTTAGTCTTCGCTACTCCATCTCTCTCTGGCTCTCTCTCTCTCTCTCTCTCTCTTTCTCTCTCTCTCTCTCTATCTCGCCCCGACTCACACATATGAACAGCTCCGGTGCTACGTCGACCCATTGTGTCTCTCCTCCCGGTCGGTAGTACATCGCCATGCCCACGATTCTTTCCCAGCTGGCTGGAAGATAAGAGAGAGCAAGAAGCAGAGGGGGTCACCGTTCCCGGGCCCCCCTCACCACTGCCACATCCTCCCACCCCCAGATGTGCAGTGCCCCCAAGCCGGCTCGCCAGATCTGCAGCTGAGCACCAGAAGTCCTTAGCACTGTCCAGGTATGAGACTCTCCTCTCTCGTGCTCCGCTGCTCAGAACGTGTTACTCGCTTGGGGGGCTGAGGACGCTGGCGACCTCAGATTTGTGTACTGGGGGGAGGGGGTTTCGCTGGTGCCGCGTGTGGGGTGGAGGTGGAGCTTGAGCATGAACATGTGCCCCCCGGCTCAGCATGCTGGGACCCCACCGCCATGTGAAATCTTCTTCTATCTTGTCCCCCCCCCCACATCTTTGCCATGTGACGGCTTGATCTTCAGCTCAACTTAAACAAAACGTGTCAATTTGCCGACAGGCTTCGACCCCGAGAAAAAAGATTTGCTCAGCCCTGGGAATCGCTGGCATATGGGAGCTGCCTCGTGGTGCCTTGGGTACAGTTATCCTGAGAGTGAGCTTAGGGCAGTGATGCACGGGCTGTGTTATCACTCCGGACCGCCGCGTTTCTGCTGATAAGAGCTATCTGGGGCGCTCTCTCTGGTCACGATGCCAGTTCGCTCCCCGGGAGTTTTTGGGATGCCGCCAAAAGGGAAAAAATAAATAAATCCTCGGCATTGAGATATCGGCTGTGATAGATCCCTGCTCGCGGTCGCGTCACGGACATGTGCTCCAAGAGGTGAAAAGTGCAGGGGAAAAATGCCCCCCCCAGCATGGACGCTGGCTGCAGGCTTTTTATCCACCTTCCCAGGATTCTGTGTTTTTCAAGAAGGTTAACAGGGCCCCCCCTGAACCAAAGCAGGTGCACCTGAGTCTCAGGTGTGATCCAAATGGAGCTGTTTCCATGGGGTTGGGAGGTGCCCCTCAGATGAGGCCCAGGGCCTGACTGCATGGACCCACTCACTTACTCCCCATGTTGACGTGGTTGGATTGTCTTGGGATCTCTCCTGGTGATGCTGATGTAAACAAAACAGGGAACAATATCCCTTTGTGTGACTGGAGCCGCCAATCATCAATCTGCTTCTTCCTCCTTGCAGCCAATCAGGGGAGAGATCTGGGTCATCTTGAGTAGATACGTAAGGAGCCTGTTTGAGTTATAGAACGTTCCAGCAGCGGGGAGGTCGCAGCCATAGGCGGTGGTGAAGCAACTGATTGGCTGTAGCACAGAAGTTCTGGAACCAAACAGTGGGATAAGAACATTATGGTTTGGCCTTGGCCCAGCTGGCTCACCTCAGGGTCCCCCCCGGAGGAGGTGTGCACCTCTTTCATGCACGCCCTGCCGCTACTCCGTGGTCGAGCCCAGCCTCCGTACCTTTAAGAAGAGATCCTCCGTGCCGACTGCCTTGTCTCCGGGTCCCAGATGAAAGGGCTTCTTTGCTCCCGTTATTGGCAATGCCTTTTGCTTTTTAAGTCTGTGAGTGAAAGGCCCACGCAGTATAAAACGTACCAGCATACTTTTAGTGTAGTGTGAGGTCTGTTTCCTTAATTAATCTCTTTTAGATTAAAAATTGCAATGATTTTCTTACTCTGTGCAAGTTAGTCAGATAAGATAATGTTGATGAAGAGGTCATTTTTATGACTCGTATAAAAAAGATGATCTGGATAGATGGGTAAGATGTGGTATTCTGCTGCGGTTGGGGTGGGGGGGGTGCTGGCTGAGTTAGGCCTGCAGATGTGCCGTAGCGGCTTTGTGCTTGATCGTCTATTCTGGCCTGTGGCTTGAGAGGAACCCCCCTGGCCTGGAGGTGACAGCTTACCTGTCATTATGTCATTATGCAGCGCAGACGGGACCTTGGTTGCCATCTTATCGGCACCAAGCGTCGTCTGATGGGATTAGGTGAGCTGCGAAGGCCCCGACACTGCTAATCTACCTGTGGCCAGGAGGAATCCTGGATTAATGAGCGGGCAGGGGGGTGCACTATGACCCTGGGCAGGGCTTATCCGACCTGTCAGGAGAAGGCTTTTGGCTGCACGATAAACCAGCGGCCAGATGGTGGCAGGCCAAGAAACGTGGCTCACCAGGTCTACAGACATGCCCTTGTGTGTGTGTGTGTGTGTATCCACACATACTGTATATGTAAACTGTGTCTACGGGGTAGGCCAAAATTAATATCTATACCAGAAAATAGATTCTTATAATAATTCAGTGTTAGAAATCTGTGCTGGGAGAATATTATTGTCTATTATTATGAATATAAAAATAAGCACTCCTTTTAAATGTGAGCTCCTACACGCAATATAATAGCTAATAGGGACATTTTATCCAATCTGATTTTTAAATGGTGGATAGAGCCCAGTAACAGCTGCTTGGTCACTGACCCTATAGCGAGGAGGGTAAACGTGAAGCCCGCACATGTGAGACCGCCTCCTGCTCGTAGCTGTCTGCCCATTGGTGGAGGTGGGGAGGTAAGAGGCGGGATTAATTATTGCTAAAGGGCAAATGGGGCTGGAGAGTGACGCTGGAGGACATTTTGAATATTTTATGAGTATGATGAGGGTCCGCTCCGTGGGATCCCACTTGTTCTGTAGCGAGAGCGGCTGCTGAAACGCTGCTCCCACAGAGGCAAAGCTTGTCAGGGCTTGGAAATCAGGGCTTTGCCCTGCAACGCAGTTTTAAAAGAATTTTATTAATTGGTTAATTTTTAAAAATGCTGTTGTTGTGAATCTGGATTCTTTCAGATATGTAATGAGGCAGCCCCTCATTTACATGTTGCTTACTTAGCACACACTTCTGTCTATTGTATATTTTTGGGAAAGCAGAGTCAGACAGGCCCTGAGGCACCTGGGGGCTCAGGAGCCGATGGTCAATCTGCTCTGTTTTGGGATTTGAGCCAGTGACCTACTGGTCAGCACCCTTACCTGCGGAGCCATACACTGCTCTCGATCCCTTGCCCCCAAAAGGGCCACAGTGCCCTCTCCCCTTTGAGTAAAAAGGAGAAATAATCAGTGCTGATGTTATGCACTTCTTTTGTGGGATGTGTTCTGGGGTGGATCTTTTGGATTGATGGTTGATTCCTCTGACCTCCAAAGTCTGTTGTAGTTTTTTATCATTGTGCTGCTAGGGCGTGCCTCAGTTTGGCCACACTTCTCTTCTTTAGGGGATGTAAATGCTTCAAGCGATGCTGGAATCAGACAATCACAGCCAAGGTCTGTCTATGTGGGCAGGAGCCATGCAGGCCATGCCATCCAGAGCCCCGGTGACAAGGAAACAAGACAACGAATTCAAGTGAGCTGTCCTTTAATGGACCTTAGATGAAGAGTAGGAGAAGAGGTGGAGGCTGGGGGCCAGTGTTTCAGAACGCTGAATTGTCTGGCCTGATTGGCGGATGGTGTCAGGTCAGCCTTCTTTCCTGATGGAATGTTTGCTCATTGTTTGTCACCATGGCGACCAAGTGGACCCTGAACCTGCTGAAGATGGGTGTGGGGCCGCTAAGTCGTAACATATGTGCACCCATTCTGGGTGATCCCACCCCCATATTTTAGGGTTTTCAGCTTTACTCCCACTGCTAGACAGGCAGCCACATGACAGCATTACAAATGAACTGATGAAAAAGAGTATAGATAAGTAAACATGTTTGTTTGTTTAGTCTTGGTTTAGCGGCCCAGGGCTGGGAACCCCACTAGGGTCACTATAAATTGGGCCCACTTACCCCGGCTAACATGAGGCTGAGATGGGGGGCGGGGGTTGGTTCTCAGCCAGCTCGACTGCAGTTAAAAGTGTGAAACCCTCTGGCTGGCGTTCAGCGACGACACCCTTAAATGCAGAGAGTCAGCTGACTCAGTGCCTGACGCACATCTTGGGTGTGACCCGCAGGATGGCAGGATTCCTGTGCTTTAAATCGGCCTATTACCTATCCTTTTATCACTGCTCTTTCTGTGACTGTACAAGCAGCTCCTTAAAGAGCAAACGCCATCAACCTGGCATCGCTGTGCCCTGTCGGCAGGGTACCATGAAGATGGGGATTCCTAACAAATCTGGAACATAATTGTATTGGCCTGGGTTGGGGAGGGCAATATAATATGCTTTCGTGGGTCTCGGAACCGGTAGTGACGCCCCTGCCAGTCGGGACCCACATCAGTTCTTTGAAGGACCCTGAAAATCTGATATGGGTGCGAGTTTGCGGGAATCCCCACATGTTATGTTTGATGACATTCTCGTACGGCGTAAGATAATAATCATATATATCAAGGATCCTTATGCAAATGGCTGCTTCATCCACATTACAATCTCCAATCACTCAAGAGGGTCAGAAAACGAATACATCTATTTCTGCCAGGAGAATCAACAAAAGATAATGACTGTAAGCCTGTATAATTAATTAACCCCTCGTTTATGACACGCAGGGACTGTACAGCTGGGAGCACAGTGGAACAGCAGCTGGGAATGTGTGTCTGACCCGTAATTCTGACGATAAGAAATTAACGGGCGGTTTCCAAAAGGCCAGTTTATGCGCGATCTGAAGATGACCTGGTCTGTTTTTCCTCGGTTATTTGTTGGTAGTGCAGAAAGTGTTTTGCCTGTAATTAATATCCATTTAAAATCAGCAGAATGCCTAATCGTTTCGGTTTCAAATGGGGTCCTGACTTCACGGAGTCACGTGGCCGGGCTGAACCAGGTGCAGCTTGGAGGGAAAGTGAGAGTTTTGAGGCTTTGATGATGTAGATGGTGATGATGGTCTGCCTGCATTTCAAAGGTGCTCCCGCCACATCCGGCCCCCGATTATGGCAGAGGTACAATGGGGCTGATGGTAATGTGGGGGCCTGATCCGTACACATGCCCTAGCAGGACACAGCAGCATCACAGCAGCAGATGCAAATGGATCCGTCATCTGTTCTAAGTGTAGCGTTCTCCTTCTGTCGATAAGGCACAGAGCGATTCTGAGCTACTCAGGCTGTGTACTCTGGGTCACATGCACATGTGCGTATGCTGTTTGACACCAGGAGATGTCGACACATATACCGAAATATTATTAGATATTGTGAAGGATAGATTAGCACTTTTCGGAGACATCCTACTCATTGGATCTGCGCGTCAGGACGGTGGGTCCGTTTTGGCCTCGAAGCCCCGTTGGGACTGATTATTCGCATTTTTTTCTTATCTCTTTACTTTAAAAAATCCATTAGAATTACATCAGCTAAGGTAAGACAAACATGTACAAAACCGGTGTACTTGTGTACATGAACAAGAAGACAAGACATACGCTACCCAGAAAAATATAAGAAGATTAAACCAATAGGTAAATAAATGAATAGAGGACACTGGTTATGTTTGTGTAGTGTGGCGTTTGATGAGCATGAGATGGGGGTGCCCAGTGGCTGGGCCGAGAGTGATCACACATGGATGGCTAGAGGCCGATCCAGTCACACTAGAATAATGTGACATGAAATTAGGAGTACAAATGGCTCGCTCCCTGAGCTCTCACCTCCGTGGACTGTACCTCTACTCTTCTCCCAGTGGGACATTCGATTTTTTTTTTCATTATTTGACGTAACTTGTATTAATTAATAAGTAACATTATTAATTAGCACAAACAATATTTCAATGGACTTTGAATGATCTATTGTTAAATTGTGCCCTAGAGTTCCTGTATAACAAGAAAATGATACAAACATTAATAAAGCCTAAAGCATGATCTAGCATAAGTCTAACTGAAGCCTCATACTTCCAGTTACAAAGGGTGTAGCTTTTGGATTAAGTTTGATTTTTCTATTACAGTAATACTACAAGCTTGAAAAAATGATGCATGGCACACAGCCATACAATTGGCAGTCATCTGTTAATTTCAAAGAATGTGGGGGGGGGGTGCATTTCCCAGCCCTCGTCACCAGCCCTTAGCCAGGACAGCCCCCAGGGAATTCTCCCATTTCTGGACTAGGCTTCGGCAGCTAACTATATCTCTGCAGTCTGTCCCAAACAGTGCCCGCTTGGTGGTGCCTGATTCGGAGGGTGCCTTTCAGAGGTACGCCTCATTAGCATCGGCTGCAGGGCCTCCCCTTCAGAGCGTGCCCCAGGTGCTATCCTACCCTTTGTACCCCACCCTCGCGCTCACTGGCGCTGACTACAAAGGCTTCAAAGAGATTGCTCCAGACAACAGGCATCGCTCACTGCTTTAAAGTAAGCAGAATTTATTAGGCGGCTGCCCTAAAACTGAAATCGAAGTGATGGGGAAGTAATGTTTCCCCAAATGTAACACCACCCTGCACATGTACTGTATCCAACAAGCAATGTCTGCTTATGAAGGGCTATCTTGACTTGACCCAGTATATTGTTGCTATTTGAGAGATATGCAGGTTTGTCTGGCTCAGCAGTGTGACTGTGAGGAAGGACCAGTAACGGCTGAAAACACCCTGATCATAAACACTCTTCTAGTTCTTTTCTGCTGTGTTTTTTCCCTCCAATAGCCCACTAGGATGCTAGCTGTGGACCCTGCTTCTACGCTACTGCAGGTTATGACGCCTTTAGATCTGAATCAGTGGAAAATGCAATATTGCGATATGAATCGGGAGTGAATGAATGGGGACTGGAGACATAAACTGCACATCTGTTTGGATTCTGAAGGAATCTATTCCTGGAATAAACTGACACTAACTGTTGTTTTAAAAAAAAACATTTCCTTTGATAGCTTTTCAAAGTGTCCTTTTCGAAATCAAATTCAACACAGCAATCTCAGAGGTAGTAAAACCGAAAGGGGAAAAAACAAGTAAACTGAAACAATCCAGTTTCCCTGGAAATAAATGCAGATTAGCCCAGCTGGTTCTCAGAACTGCGGGCCATTTGCATGTCATGGAACTTGACAACCTTTTAAAAATTAATTTGACTTACAAATCTGAGCCCTGTGGAGACGGCAGGGGCGAATGGAGATCTGGCTTTTTGTTCTTGGAAATCGCTCATGCGGTAATGTTCGTAGGTGGGTATGCCTATGGGAAACAGGAAGCGGACTGCATCTGGGAATCACTATAGGCTCTCAGGACGCGACAAGGCTTTCGGATCAGCTCAGCTCAGCCTCAGCCCCTGTCTCGAACCCAGTGCCACGGGCGGGTTCTGTCTTTCTGGGCCGTGAGCGGATGCATATTCGATATATCAGCATTCGGGGGGGTCTCTGTTGGTAACATTGATCCCAATCAAACACTCAGACCTGGAGACCATTTATGGAGTCTATTTTAGAATATTTACAGGAGACACCCCAGTATATGTTCATATCTATCTGTGAGAGCCAGCGTAACAGTAACAATTCATTTATTGCATTTTTTTAATCCCAAAAATGAAAACACAAGGTTGACCATCCCTGGAGCAATCGGGGGTTAAGAGCCTTGCTTAAGGGCCCATTGGTGAAATTAAACCAGTGACCTTCCTTTCACTGGTAGAGCTTCCTAATCCAGTGAAGCACACAACGCCCCCCCCGTAGAGGTCGGAGGATTGAAGTAGGAGGATGTCGAAAATATGATCGGGGGGTGATTAATTATATGGTGACCCTAGTTCTTTTCTTAGCCCTCCGGCTCCCTGAGAAGCGTATCGATTGACGAGCGGCTTTGGACGCGGGGGCCTTGGACGCGGGGGCCTTGGACGCGGGGGCCTTGGACGCGGGGGCTTCGGACGCGGGGGCCTCGGACGCGGGGGCTTTGGACGCGGGGGCTTTGGATGGGAACTTAAAAAGCGTCGCGGTGGGAAATCGGCCGCAGCTCTGAGAGCTGTGGTTTGGACTGAGCCGTATTTATGTAAAGCTGGGCGGCAGTTTGAAGAGCACAGCGCTCCCAGAGTGCCTCGCTGTTCCTCCCTTTCATCTGGGATGGACCCGGAGATAGGCGCATATGACGGGGGGTCCGTCTGGACCTGCGGCCGGCGCGGAAAATACGTTGTGTGATGAAACGGCGGACGGAAGACAGCACCTGGCATTTTATCCGTCCGGTAGTTTCTTTGATCAGTGATTCTGAGCTACGGCAGAGAATTCTAGCAGCCTGCGAAGGAGAGAGCTTTTCCTTTCCGAGACGGCAATCTTCTGAAACCTTCAGCTGGGTCGCTGCCAAATAACTTGCAAATGATCTGGTTAATTACTAGCAGGTTGCTTTGAAAATGTGCAGTTTAATGAAGCACGGTCAATATATTTCTTTTTCCACCTGATAGCTGCGTTGTACATTAGCGAATGCCTTTTCTCTGACTCATCGTTAGCAGCCTTTGCTACATGGGGCCCGGCGATGTAGATATACCCATGTGCCATTTCTCATTATGGTATGGAATGGGTCATCAGGATAAACACACTGGTTGCGTAAGGTGTACCGCCCTGAACATTTCACTGTTTGGGTCCACAGTCTATAATCATTACCGCTATGGACATAAATGGTAACCATTAACTGCACCTTCATTATGCATTCATTATGTATTCATAGAACATTCATAAGCAGCATGTAAGTATACCTTAACATCCCAACATGCCTTAACAGCTTTAATATACAATAATAACAACAATAATAACACCATTGTTCGATTATCCAATTATAATGTTTAGTATCATATAATGTATGTTATTAATGTACATTTAAGGTATATAATTTTTATATATATGTTTTTATATATATTTTATACTTATTATTTTTTACATATTTTTTTTCTTTTTTAATTTCTGACAGTACACAAACAGACAATAGAAGCAAAAATGTTGACGTAACTGCGTGCATTCATAGGACTAAAGCCGAAACCCTTCTGCACAATAAACACAAACTGACCATTCAGTAGCAGAATATTACTAAATATTGTTATTATGCAGCAGTGCTGATGAAAGGCTTTATTCTGAATTTTTATTCTGAATATTGTAGTATTACTGAATACATTGTAAGCATTACGTGTAATTATATTACTAATGGCATTCTTATTGACCGTTCTTTCCATCTCTGTAGATGGAAGTGCTTTTCAGTACCGTGACGTCAGCCACCCAAAACCGGAGGAGGCTGAATTATATCTTTCCATTCTTCCCCTCCATTTACTCGTTCCCCTCATTCTTTCTCTCCAGCACTGATAAATTATCCATTTATGCAGCCACGTATTTTAGCGGAGCAGTGCCGCATACTTGGCTAGCTGAGCGGTACTGGTACACGAGTACACTTTACTAGTACACTTTACCAGTACACTTTAAGTACATTTTTAGGCGCTAGTCTTGCTGCGGTGCTAGAGCACCCTGCAGCATTCCCTCACCTAACGGGGGGTTCCGTAAATGGTAATTTTACCTAAACTGGGTTCTGTACCACGCCCACTCCTCTGTGTTGTACAACTGCCACTTGATACCGGAATAACCAAGCTGAGGAAATTGGCCTTACAGCCTGGATTCTGCCGACAATGCATCCAATTACTATCACAGCTGTGATGGTAATTACCTCCCCCCCCCCTCCCCAAAAAAGAAAGTAAAAAGCTGCTTTTGTGGATTTTGCCCTCCCTTTAAGTGGGAGCCACAGTGCTTTAACGCCGGCTTCACATCCTCGTGTTTCCCGCACGCTGACGTCCGGCTAAACCCCGATAGCGCACCGCTGGAGGCTAGCCAGCCCCAGAGCCTCGCTTTGGACGCTGTGAAATCTGACTTGCCCATATATTACACAGGTAGTTCCATTGTTGTCTGTTTCTGGGCCCACAGGAGCACCCCATCTGTGCATGGTTGTTCTGCTGTGTTTGGTAGATGAAAATGAAATGATTTATTTTATGATTTTATTTGCCTTTTGCACAAATCCTTCTTTTCATATGCTCTCTTTTGAGAAACACACATACTATATATATATATATATATATACACACTCACCTAAAGGATTATTATGAACACCTGTTCAATTTCTCATTAATGCAATTACCTAATCAACCAATCACATGGCAGTTGCTTCAATGCATTTAGGGTTGTGGTCCTGGTCATGGCAATCTCCTGAACTCCAAACTGAATGTCAGAATGGGAAAGAAAGGTGATTTAAGCAATTTTGAGCGTGGCATGGTTG
>JAODKM010000058.1:26179544-26197700 GCA_026780845.1 Petrocephalus sullivani
TTTTTGTTTGTTTTTTTTTCTTTTTTTATTTTTCCCCCGGAAGAGGCCCCCCCCCCCCCCCCCCACACACACACACACACCCCGCCCTTTGGTGCCATGTAACGTCAGAGTGGTGACAGAGATGAATTCATGCTTTCTTGCATGGCTTTCCTCTTCTGTGAAGACCGAGTGGCAGGGCGAGCATCTCAGAGCCCGCTCATCTGCTTTCATGTCTTTTTTTTATTGAAATGGTTTATTTATTGAGATTCCTCTCGTGTGTCTGGTAAGGCTCTCACGTGGGCTGCCTGCCTGAGCTTGGTCGACAGAGCGACATCACTTCCTGCTGTTTACGTCCACGTTATTGTCTGTCTCGGACCTCCGCGGATCCGACTGCGGCAGCTGGTGTGCATTGTTGATAACAAGGGTATTTTCAAATGCCGACCGCTGTCTCAATGTTCGACTCATTGGTGACTTTAAGATTATTATTTTATCTATTGCTAGTTTCTAGCCATGTTATTCGTTCCACCCAGTTATGCTGCTGCTGTCTTACTGTACACTTACACATTTAGCAGAGGCTTTTGTCCAAAGCGACATTCAAGTGAGGCAAATAGCACACTGCAGACATATATGCTGTCAATGAGTCAGCTAGGCATAAGTGCAGCTAGGCTGGGCTTCCAGTGAGTGCCCAGGTACTAGTGTAGTGTAGTGCTGGGGCAGGAGCTACACAACAATTTCTAACAGAGCAAAAACCTAATATGACTCTTCAACGACTAGAAGTGCTACATAAGAACATTCATGGAACATAATGAGGCATCAAATTAGTAGAATTCATGGAGCAGATGGGTCTTCGGGGGTCTCTTGAAGGTGACGTTTTAGCCCAGACCTGTATTTTTGCACTTTAAGTGCTATGGACCCCCCCAGTGCTGTCTGTATATTGCACCGTGGTCCTAGGAGAATGTGCCACTGTATGGCTGTATATGGATGGTATGACAGTAGAACACACTTGACTCAACTTGACTTAATAGGAAGGATCAAAAGACAGCAGATTTGTAGGGGGATCATGAAAAGGTAGGTGTGACTCGACACATAGTCAGCTGACTCTCCCTCCTGAGACACCCCCTCCTCCCATGTCCCAGTACCACAATAGTCTGCTTTCAGTTACCAGGTCAAACTCTTCAATAGGTGTGTGCACTAAAGAGCTGTGCCATTAAAGGCAAATAAAGAGCCTCAGAATGACTCTAAGAGTGCCAGGATGATGACATAGATACGATGATATTTCTGAAGGAAGCGAGTGACCATTAAGTGGGGGCAGAGGATGAGAGAGGGCGGTGACATGGGGCGGAAGCCATCTGTCCTCTTTAGCTCTGCCAATGTTCCCTAACGAGTCGGTCACTCCTGCCCGAGTCCCGTGAAGAGGGCCGGACAGAAATGCCAGTGACCCTACACAAGGCAGAGGAGAGACCTTTTCTCACGCGCCGTCCTGAGCATCAAACAGCAACGCGCGCTTTGAAGCTACCTGGTATCCTCGCGGCCATTCTCTGCCATAATGCAGCTCTCTGCAAACCCTACACCTTTATTTAAGTCTGTATTTCATCTAGGAGGAAGCTGGTGCCCTTATCAGTGTGAGCTCGAATCGCGCTTAACCGAGGACTGAGTCATGAGGTTGAATGTTTGGCTTGATTACAGTCCGTGTCGTTACAGAGCCGTGCACCGGCCACCTTGTATTAAAAATAGATATCCAAACTCTTATCGAAAGTCGGTACTGCGTCGGAATTCAAAACCATCATGTTAAATAAGTAATCGTGCATTTGTTCAGAATTTTCCTGTGATCATACTTTCATAATTTTCAGATTGACATTGTATGTGTGACTTGGAGCTATTAAATATGCAAAATACAAATTCACATGCCTTAAAATATAGCTGTCAGAAATATTCATAGTTGTTGTTGAATTTAGACTAAATATGTGCATTTTAAACTAAGAGTCCAGGAATTTGTTTATCGATCACGTTCTCCTCTATGTGCAAAGGGCAGTTTCTCAATGAACTGGATCAGACTGAACCAAAACATGTCAGATTTTATTTCCAAATTTCCATTTTGCTTCCAGACAGTTCAAAGGGACGGAACCCTAATGAACCTTCCACTTTGGAAAAAGCCAAACAGGCCGTACACGCTCCGCCAAAGTCGTCCTGCAAGGTCTCGTCAACGCGTTTGGCGTCTGTCTTAACGTCCGCACTCGCTGGCTGTGGCTGGGGCCAAATCCTTAAAAGGTACCTTGTCCCCTGTCAGGCCGTGTGTGGCTTTAAAGTCTGAGGACGCTGACGTGAGCCGACGGCTGACCTCACCGAATACTGCCTAGGGCGCTATGCCTTAGCAACAACTCGCAGAGCCCATAGTGTGAGATGATGTGTGCCAGTATCTGCCCTGAGATAGACCAGGGCATGTCCTACCTTAAATCCTGTGATTCCTATTGTGGCCTCTAGGATAACCATGACCCACTACAGGGTAAGCTATTATGGAGGAGTACATGTGCACAAGATATATCATATATGTGTACAAGATCACTTTTTAGACACCCCCTAATTAACACATGGGTACTGGCACTGTGACCTCAGACCTTCAGGGTTGTGGATTTGATTCCACACTCCAGAAATCTCTAAGGCACTTGTAGCATGTGTTTGTACGTTTCGCTATGTAATCTGCAATGGACTAACATCCCTCCACTGGTGACCCCTGCCTTGTGCCCCGTGCTCTCTGGGGTCAGCGCCAGTCTCACCAGTACGGATTCCTGTGTAAGCAACAAGAAAGACGGATGGATGGATGGATGGATGGGTGGATGGATGGATGGATGACAACAGCTGCTTAGCCTGTTGGTACTGAACAGGACCCTGTGGTACCTCTTTTGCTCCGTGTCACTGCCTGGTTTGCAGGTGCTGTGGACTGTAAGGCTCTGTGCTCTTAGCCGCTTTCTCCATGTGCAGAAACACTGAGGTGGGCTATTCCCCTCATACAGGAGCCTCCATGCCATGTCTGGACTCCAGTCTATAAAACGCGTATTAACTCCGTTTGTGAATTCATCCCAAAAGAGAATTGGTTCTTCTCTGATCTTATCTGATTACAAAAAAGTAGGTCACGCTAGTATCTTAGTATCTGGCTTTGATTTTTTTTATTTTCTTTATCTTTATTTCGCTGATATTACATGTATTTAATTATCTCGAGCCTTATTTGAATTTTTGGTGCAACTAAGATTGACAGTCCAGCACTTGAACTCGAGTACTTTGGTGATTCAGTCTCAAACTTCACACAATTAACCAGCTTAACGTCAAATTACCTACCAGTTTTTAAACATTGAACATGTTTATTTGTAATGCAGTCATCCAGGGAACTACGCGAGGTAGTTCTGAACAAGTGGTCAAAAATGTATTCAAACGATAGTGATGTCAAATTTACAGTTCTTTAGATTAATAATAAATTACCATGAGTAATACATGGATAATACAAGTAAAGTAGGCTAAACGCAACGGAACCCACAGACAACTAGTATTGTTGTGAGAACGAACACTACGTGTAACGAAAAGAAATTAAGGGTATGAGATTATATACAGAGAAAATTGTTAAAAAGATCATAAACTGAGAAAAAGATTACTTTTGCACGCGAAGCACACAGCATAGGTTTCATAGGAGTTAATAAGCGATCTCCTCGATGGATAGCGTGGAAGATGTCACTGGCTTCTTTATAGAGCTATAGGTGACGCTGAAGGCGACGCGCGCAGGCAGCCAGCGCGTTATAATAACCTACAGCCGCGGCGCGTTTGGAGACGCGGATATGCCGGCGCACGGCTCTCGGATATGAAAATGCGGGCGATCTACTTATAGACGAGGTAAGGCATGCAATAGCTGACAATTACTGTATGGCGGCCGCCACCCTGAGAAATAAATCGTTTGCTATTTAATCGCGGTTCATTTTTTTTTGTGATTACAATACATGCTGGTGTGCATGTGTACACGGAGAAGAATATATATGTGTGTGTGTGTGTGTGTGTGATACGTGGATCTACACGTAGTATTTCTGACATATGGTGTATACTTAGGATGGTAACTCAAATATGCTTATGTCTTTAATGATTAAAGTAGAAGTTATGTGCTTCCTTGATTTATTTACTTCTTTAAAAAAAGCGCACTGGGCAATTTATTTAAAAACAATCTAAGGGCTCTTGAGCCCTGTGCAGAAGACATTTTGCTAATTTGATTGGTCTGTGAGCTCCTTAATGCCGCTGCATGATTCAGATTTCGGCACCAACTTTGGGATTTAAAAGATGGTTCGAGGCTGAAAGCGACAGAAGCGGACAGATCGTGGTGACGGTAGCGGAGTAGGGCTGTGCAATGACACATTTCTGATGCTGGTTTTTGAATGTTCGTAATATCCACGATGACGGTACATCACGATAGTAACATCACGCGTCTCTTGGTTATTAAAAACGAAATGCTCCGATCGTACATACAGTCTACACGACATATTTGATCGACGATGTCCCATATGATGTTAAATAAAACAATATTATTTCATGGTTTTATCCATGCAAGGGCAAAGTCTTTTGCAGAGAGATTTGCAGTTTTCTTTGTGCCTCCTGTCTCCGTCTATGTCCAGCGTGAAGTCCTAGAATTTAACTGGCTCCGCCGATAAAATCGGCTCGCATACATAATTCATTTTGCTGCGAGCGTCGAAGCTTGCCATTTATAGTTTTTTTTTAAATCAGCAATCTGTTGTCATGGCAATCTGTCTCGATCTTAATATACAGTGAGTTTTAACCTTCTGGTATCGGCGCTTCTGTTTCCAGTTAATTCCAGAGTCTTTGGGATCGGACGGGCGTTCGGAAGCACGGCACAGTGCCTGTATTACTACTATAAAAGGCAGCACCCGGGCATATATGTTTTTTTTTGTTTGTTTTTCTGCAGATTGAAGTTGCTCTGAAATAAAACCAATTCCGACCGGTTTGGTGCCGATAGGATCCGCAGCACACTTGACTTTCTCCATTCCAGATCATTGGAAAATGTTAAGTCGTCGGACAAAGCTGCTTGCCGTAATGCACAGTGCTCGGTGACTGTTAGGTGACCCTGTGGCATCAGGCATCATGTGCCGAGAGACCCATATGTTACAAATAATTTCTATGTAACCATGCCTCAGTGGGATATACATCATTCTACCAATTATAACACTACTAATTCGCTTCACCCCTCGTAATCTGTGTGGTGCGTGACATATTGTGTCCGTCAGGACGTTAACCTTCGTGTGCCTTGTATTTTATTATTATTTTTTTTAATTTAGCATGATTTGTGTCTTGTTTAAATATATCTTTGCCCAGCCTATTGGAAGGAGTTTGTTCGCTTCCCGACAGCCTTAAGGCACAGTGTAACTGCAAGTCATTATCGATTTACTCTGCGGTGCCGCTCGCTCCAAGCGCCTTACGTAACAGCGGAGGTGATGCGCGCTTTATAGGCGGACGGCGCGTTCGGCATATTCCACAGATACAGCCTCTGTTTTAACATCGTTTATCTTTCGTTAATTATCTATCCCCGTCCCCGTTTAAACATGTCGTTGCATGGTTTGTCAGAATTTGTTTTGCAGATGCTCTGTATCTTTTTTATAAGTCAGTTGTATTTAGTCTTATTAAGTGTGTTAATTAAAAAAGAGTCATTTAGCAGTTCACTTTAAGCTTATGCCCACAGGGCATGGCGTATTTGTAATTCAAAACATCCTTAATTGAATATTTGAATTAGGCCGAGAGCTTTGGAGACAAGACGCATTTCAGTTCATTTCACTGATACCCCCCCCCCCATACACACAGGAGTACTTTCTCAGGTTAAGTTTGATTTTTTTGTGTCAGGCTCCACACTCCACACCCCCAGTTATTTTGAAGCCGGAGAGCTTCTGGTCTTTGTCAGTAAGTAAGAAGAACGTATGAAGGTCTCTCTCTGGGTGCTAAGAGGCTTCGCTTTCTGGTTTCTTTTTCAGTAAATCAGCGCTGAGAAGGCAATCACCGCTTGGCAAAACATTGGCGGCATACTCATTAGGACACAACCGTGAGTAATTTATTATCATTTTTGTCCCCCGGTAGGCTTATATTTACTGCGGTCGCCTGGCATCCCAGGGAGGGTGTCCCCGGCCGTATCCCCTGCGCCTCCAGACCCATCGTGACTGCTACTGAATAAGCGCTTATGGTAGACTGATAGATAGATCCATCTATTCTCTTACCGCTCATCCTGGACAGGGTTGTGCGGGCCTGGAGGCTGTCCCAGACATGGATATATATATATATATATATATGTGTGTGTGTGTGGGGGGGGGGTTTATGTAAACCAAGACATGCATTTCTCTGGAACTGAAGGCACTGGACCCTGTAAGGGAAGACCTGTGTTTCTGATTGTTCTTGCCGTTGGCTGGACGGCGCACGTCTCAACGGAGCGGAATCGCGGGGAAACAGCCCCGCACACGCCCGCCTGCTGCGATGCTAAAACACCGCTCTCGATCTCACGTATCGCAGGTGCTCAATGAGCCGGAGTCCCAATTTAGATGAGACTATTTGCGGTTCCGCGCTGGACTCGCTGCGCGCGCTCTCTCTCTCTCTCTCTCTCCCTCCCCCTCCCTCCCGGGCGGTCACGTGACCCGACGCCGCACCGCTAATGAAACCGGAGCATTAGCGTAACAGACATTCACTGATTAATCTGATGGAGGAGAGACCATCACCGGGAACTCTGAGGGTTAACATCGGGGTTTATTCTAGTCTCTCCTCTAAAAGGGTGACAGGTTGGCATTTGGAATAAATGGATCTGAAATTACATCTGAAATGAAACAAAAATACACCAACAATATCAGTTTAGTCCTCAAGAGGTTTTTCACAGTGCTGCTCTTCTAGTGTGGGGCTATAGATTTTTATGGGGGAGATTTGGTGTCATGGGTCCATTTGGTGGTTATGGTCCCTCATGACGGGCAGAGCCAAAGAACCTGGGGTCCAGAGGCCTGTGATTGATGCGGGCCACAGTCCCCAACCTGGGGCCCCCGCATTTGGCTGACTTGTATCCACCGGGCTTCCTGCCAGGTGTAGGGGTCTCATTAGATAAGCAGGCATATTAATCACGAAAGTCCATGGCATAATGCCCTCCCTGTTCAGGGACGTCCGGCCCACCGCCACCTCGATCACCCGCCATCGTGGTGTTTCCCATTCTTTGTAAACCAGTTCCCCGTTAATCCTCTTAGGTACCTCTCACCCCCACCAAAGATAATCCAGGGTGTGCTTCCTTGGCAGGCAAAAGCATCAGCACGCATTTGATGGCGAATCTGAGCCTTTATCAGCACGTGACTATCAATGTTGTCTTTTATTGGCTGCCCTGCATATTTAGAAATCCTTCGCCATTTAATAACCACCATGAGGCAAGTCTGGGCAAAATGTCTCCAATCCCTGATCTCCTTCTGGTTCCTGTGCTCGGCTGGAACGCCCTTAACATTCTCCTTGACCTGCTTTTGCAAAGGTTTCCGCTTCCTGCTTTGGATTCACGCCGGCGCTGTGTAAAAGTCGATCGTTCAACTCAACTGCATGTCTGGTGTCACGTTTATTGATTCATCCGTGCTTCTCTGTGACTTTATTGTCCTGATCTGAGGGTAATAAAAAAATAACACTGGAGCTGCCTCACTTTTTTTGAGATGTCTTAGGAAAAGCCTCAGAACCACTGCAAAACTTTGAAATTTTCCACCTCTGCTTTAAATTCCCCAAGCCGTGTGATATTTCTTGTGTATTTGTGCTTGTGTCTGTGTTCTCCCTGTTACGAGCTGGAATCCCATCCAGCGTAACACTTCCCATTGGCAACTTGCACAGCTGGATTCCTTCAGTTGCATGCTTCCAACTATGTAAGTCGCACCTCGAAAATCTACTGCTGGGGATCCAGTTGGCCTCTGTTTGAGTGGCTGCCCCTCAGAATGTCAGCGCGTGTCACTGTACTTTACCCTCAGACAGTACAGACTTCCATAACATTTCAGAGGGAAGTCCCCTATTCAGACTGGATTGAAATGAACCTGCCATTGAACTGTGCCTTAGCCCAGATTTTGTATAAAACAGCATCTGTTTAAACAGCTGCTTCTGCTCAGTCTTTTACATTTGAAACCGCTCGCTGAGAATGTGCACTAAGGCGGGGGGGACTCCAAGCACACCTGCACGGAGAATCCTGCAGGAAGTTTACATACTCTTCGTAATGAACAGCAGGGGGCGACGGTGAGCTCTCCTGGCGGGCTGTCGCGGTGGACCCCTGTGGCGCTGCTCTGAGTGTTGTCTCACCTGCTGATTTTCTTAATTGAGAAACCCGTCCTTGCTGGAACAGTGGTGTCCAAAACCCTGTGCCCTGGCTGGCTTAACGACGCCAGGCCTGCTCCAGATCGTAGATGGCAGCCTTCTCCAGTCGCCAGGGCCTGTTTAGCAGGAATGTGATGTAATATTATGCAAGACGGGGGGTGCACAGAGCTCAGCAGTCTGAGGGTGACAGCGGTGTTTATTCCCGGTGCTGAATTAGCATGATGACAACTGTTTCCCTGTATCACTTCTGGTGTTTATGATCTTTGGAGTTTTTCAGAACCAAAGAGGCCTTTAAGTTAGCTGTATGTTGTGGTCTAACCCTGGATGGCGACACGAGGCTACCAGAAGGGACAACGGTCGATGCACCGGGTAAGCAGGCAAAGCGTTAGCGGCCACGTACACGCCCTCGGGGTGTCTGTCACAACATCACATATCGCCTTGGAAACGAGGAAACGCGGCACCATTGTTTAGCATCATCTGTCGCCCAGAGCTGGCCAGGCGTCTGGGAGAACGTCGTGTCCCCTTCGTCACGTGGGCGGTCCTTTATTATTCAGTGCCGATGATGTGGCTTTAGTCGTGCAGTCCCAATGCCCCAACCCCTTGGTGTGTTTGAGGGCATCTGTGTGACTTCACCGCTAGAGCCCATATGATGTTAACTCTTTAAGAAGCCTGGAAAGTGCCGTGTCATGCTGTATCCCTGCAATCCCAGTAATGCAGACCGGTGTTCCTGATTGGGCCAGCCGGTGGACAGGCCCCTTTGTTGGGTCCGGAGATCGCCCATCTGGCAGGTGCATGCCACGGCCTGGGCCCCGTGTGCAGGCGCGCGCGTTTTAATCCGCGTGTGGCACCACGTAGGTAATTCCCTCTAAGGCCTAGCAAGGGTTGCATGGCAACGAGAGGGAGATTCTAGGTTGTTTGCCTGGCGTACCTTTGGGGGGCGTGGCCACACAAGGGGCGTGGCACTGATATCTGTTACTCTGGAGTCTCGTTTACCTCCTTGCAGGACGGGGGAGCACTGCGCTGGGCGAGGTCTCCCAAGCACCCCGTCCCCCTGGAATGGGTAACCGAGGTGTGCATTTTGTACACAGAGTGTCTTCATTTTTCCGTGTCTCCAAGCCGCGTTTCTGTCCGTATTTCCAAGCCAAAGCTATAAAGAGACCAAGTCTGTCCTCACTCAGCCGGCCCCATTGGCCGTGACGATGCAGAAAGGAAAAAAAAGAAACACTCACACGCACATCAGAATCACTCTGAACTTCAGTCACACGAGAGCCTGTTTAAATATCAATACATGACCTTGTTGACATTGAACGTTTGGGTAGGTAGGTACTTGTTCACCCATAAAAAGATGTTGCCTTGATTGGATGTGATTGGCTGATATTTTCCCCACAGTAAATACAGGTATCTCTGTGTTTAGGACGTAATTGGCCAGTCGCCGAGCCAAAGAGCTTTTCGACGTGGCTACTGAATGGACAATACAGAAACTATAACTAAAATCTCAGAATACGAAGTGTGATTTAACCTTGAATGACCTCTCTTGGCTGGAAATCTCCAGTTTCAGTGTTGTTGCATTTCTGTTTGCTGCCAGGGGTCCTGGGTGTGTGTTCTGCTAAGCGTTCAGCTGCGGGGGAACTTTGAATAGATGCTGCATGACTGACTTTGACATTTCCTTGACCGCGACCTTGTTGGTGACCAGATCAATGATCGCTCAAAGCCTGCTGGCTCCCTGGGATTCCTGCATCTTGGTTGTGTGTTTGAAACACTAGGGTGAGAGACCTTGTTTATAGGCTTCTGATGGCTAGACACATCAGTTAATACAGGCGATTTGGACCAATGGCATCATCAGCCATGACCTTCCTCTGCCTGAATAATCTGGTTGCTGATAAATCATGTGATCTCTCTTCTTCATCACCGTGATATTTTAAACGGCCGTGGTAAAAAGTGTAATTTTTCGCTGCTTGGAAAATTGTCAGGTTGCTGTAGGGGAATCATCTTGTATAGGTGTAAAAATGTATAATTATTCTGCAAAAAAAAACAGTGCTAATGTACAGTTTGAATCTTGCTCTTTGTTAAAGGAGCACAACCGCTCCTCATTTAGCAACCGAGTTCTGTTCCGTCGACCAGGTTGTTAAGCAAAATGGTTGCTAAGTGAATATCGCGGTAACCCGGGGTGTGACCGCGTTCTGACTTCCGTACTCAGCTTCCTTCATCCGACATGAAGTAGACATTTTTAACAACATCTAGTACAGCCTGCCTCCAAGGTCCCTCTCACTTCTGCGTGTGTTGTTGTCAGGCATACAAAATTTGGTCAGAAAAATGGATTTTCTGTTACTGTCGTATTCGCAAAAGGTTGTTAACCGAGGTAGTCGCCAAACCGAGAGTGGGTGTGCAGAGTTGGTGCTACGTGGCCTCGGGTGTGCAGATGAGCTCAGGGGATTTGGGGGGGTGGCTGCGTTCAGCTTGGGCGTGTCAGCTTGTACTCAGAGCTCGGGACACTGCCGGTTGGCCCCCACCGGCAGAGCACGCCCTTAATCAGTCTCCCGGGGCAGCCTGCTGCTGGGGACAAGTTGCCGGGGGTGGTGTCCCGCCGTGTCTTTAATTTACTTTCCCCTCCCCGCAGGTTGAGGCTGAGGGGGGAGACTGCGGGTTGGGGTGGAGGGTGATGCCGGGGGCTTTTCGCTGAATCCTCTCTGACCGCCTGGCACCATGACAACATCTGATACTGAGCTCTGAATATCACATTTGCCCTTTTAAAAGCAGACTGAAGCTCTTTACTGGCATGGGGGGGGGCACAGAGGGCAGATCTGAGCCCCTCTCTTTTTGTGAATAGTATTGATACTCACGTGGTTTTTCTCTGCATACCCCGGCATCTTCTTTGAATGCCCCCCCCCGCCCCCCCAAGACTATGTGCTGGTCAAGTGGTTGGAAAATGGATGTGGGTGAAAGAGGGCATTGAAATCTTAATGGTGCTCTGTGAGCCTGGGAACCTTAACCCAGTGTGGGTCTGTCGGCCCGGTGCATCATGGTCATGCTTTGGGCCACACTGGCATTCTCTGCCTTTGGCACTGATCTCCAGAATTGGCTTATATCCTCTGCGGTGTATGACAAACTCAGGAAAAGGGGCACTCTCATCTGCGTAATGTGACATAATCCACAATATACTGTGTGTTCTATCAGGCACATAACGCTTGTTCTTAAGAATGTCACATTTTCCAACGGAAACTCCTCAGATAACATTGTGAACCCTTGAAAGGACCTCGATCCGCGTCTTTGATTTGCCTTGCCGTTCTCTTGTTGAATTTAATTACATTTATCTAAAGCAGCTTAAGTTTCTTATCCCTGTGCACGTCGGGGTATTTCACTGGCAGTTTAAGTACCTTATTCCCGAGACCTGACCTGGCAACCTTGGGGTTAGCCTGCCGTTTCATCTCTTGCCTCAAGCTGTTGTGCTTTAGTCCAAGCCAGATCTGTCTCTGATGGTAGCCAGTCATCTTAGAGGCCAGTAATGTTTGTAAATCTGTCCACACACACCTCCTTGTACCCCCCCAAATTACTTGGGAGACTGTTTTGCTTTAGGTTCAGGCAGTATAGGTAGAAATTGCATAGGTGTGTGTCTTAATGGGTATGAGGTGTTTTCCAGTAAGGGTAGAAGGTGTGTGTGTGTGTGTACGTGCTTCTTTTTAGCCTCCCACTCATACTGTGGAGCTGCAATGCAGGGTGTAGCCTAGAGAGGGCGACCTGGCTGACTGGCCCCTGGGGTACCCCTTCCCTGTCACTCACCGATTCGAAACATATGATTGGCTAATGATACGGTTGGCCCCTCTTTATGAATTATGGCCCACACTTTTAAAAAAATGTTGGAGCATTAGCTGTCAGACGTTAATTCCCCTCCCAAATCATAACCTTCTTCCGGTGGCTGTTCAGCTTTTCCTGTAGCTAGTCTGTCAGCTGCCAGCCTTCATCACTTAACATGGTGACATAAATACGCAAACATCCTTTTCATGGTTAGATTGCATGTAAATGGGACATGGTTGGTCTGTCAGGAGAACTGTAGCAGAACTCAACCCAAACACATGCAGTTTAGGAGAATCGGTGTCTCTAAATTGTCCTTTGTGCAAGTGAATTTACACTCTAAATGTCTAAATCAGACATCTGCAGTTCACAGCAGTGTGAAGATAAAAATAATTAACGTGTAGAAAGAACATATTAACACAACTGTTTAGTTCCTTAGCAACCTCCTAAAAAATCCGAATGAATGCACGAATTGCTAATCACTCAGAGTCCGTCCTCGTGTTAGCTGTTCTTAGTTCAAGGCCAGGCTATCTCTAATGCGGGCCGACTGATTTGGGGCTTTAGTCGCCTTAAAGTTGCCCCACCGATGAGGGAATATTACCCCTGTGGTCCTCAGGAGACAGAGTGCGCCGCTTAATGAAGTCTCGAACGGGCATTGCAGAGCGGATATTGCAGCGGAGTGCGATCGCTAATCGTGACAAGCTCTTCGTAGCTGATAGCGCTAATATTTTGCTTCCTTTTGCCCCAATTGGCTAATTACAGCAGTGGCACCGTTTCCCGCTTTCTGACAGCCGCGGTCGCCGGTAGAAGCCGTGCTGTCACGGCAATGGAAGGGGAACCGCAGGTAGCGCTCGGTGACAGAACCACATGCTGCCGATGGGGGTTCTGATAAGCACGTCCTGTGCCGGGCCACAAACGAGCATAAAATACTAGGCAGCTGCCTTGGGCCTGATTGAAACAAGGGGGCCCAGACAAAGTCGTAAAAAAATGCGTAGTTATATATTAGTATATATGTAATTCATAAATAAGAATAATTGCACAAAATGAAAAATAATAACAAATAAAGCCATATACATCAAAATAAAATGTTTATGTGCAGGCAGAAACATGGCCAGCTCTTGCTATAGGTGGAACAGGCATTTGTCTAGGGCCCCTGAAGTGAAATGATCAAATAAAGCTTTGCCAAGGGCCCCTGAAAAGGTAAAGCTGGCTCTGGTCCGGCAGACGGGAAATGGTGAGTCTAGCTTGGCGATGCCAACTGCATGTGAGCTTGTTAACGAAGTATGTCTTTCTAATGTATCTCTGAGAGTCACAGGAAAATAACCAAGTGGCTATTTTGACATTTGCTGTAATGTGCCTAGCTGTATGGTTACATATGATACAGAAGAGCCTCCAAAAAGATGGCGTAGAGGCCGTGTGTGTCTTGGTGTGTTAGGATCCTGGGCATGTGATTGGAAGGGTTAAATCCCCAGGTGATCAGAGATCAGAGAGTGCCCGGGGTGCCGGCCTGTGTCTCGCCTAGGCTCCTGGTCCACACCCGGGGTGCCGGCCTGTGTCCCGCCTAGGCTCCTGGTCCACGCCCGGGGTGCCGGCCTGTGTCCCGCCTAGGCTCCTGGTCCACACCCGGGGGGACGGCCTGTGTCCCGCCTAGGCTCCTGGTCCACACCCGGGGTGCCGGCCTGTGTCCCGCCTAGGCTCCTGATCCACACCCGGGGGGACCCCCACCGTGGTTCGGCTGGCTCCGCGATGGAGTATATCCGTGCAGGAAGAGTGGCCCAATTCCCATGCAGGTGTTTCTTTAGCCAGCTGTGTTGCCCCCCCTCCCCATTCTCTCAGCTTTAATTGCAAAGCGCCTGTTTAAAGAGCCACAATCAATGCGGCTGAGCTCCTCGCTTTAGCCTGTTTAAACATTTTGCTGCCAGATTAAGTTTGCTAAACACACAATTATAAAAGCCCCCACCACCGTCACCCGCTGGACACATGCAAGCTAACACATGCATGTGGAGCCAGAACCGGGGGATTATTTACCATGGCGGCGGCCGGAGGGTACCCCTCCTGGACACCAGTGTGCATGCTGGGTGGGAGGAGCCGTTATTCGGGAAATCAGATGCATTTAAGGGCAGTTCACAGTGCTGATGAGGTGTGTGGCTTGTGATCAGCAGGTTGTAGGTTCTAACCCTATGGTGTCAGAGTTGCTTTGCCTTTGGGCAGTTGCTCCAAGCCACCCCGCTTCCTAAGAAAGCATTAGCTTAACAAAAATGCTGCGAGTCTCCATCAGTCTCCCCCCCCCCCCACCACCCCGGCTATTGTGTTCCAAAACCAGCCAGCATGCCCACACTGCAGAGAGCACCCCTCATCGGGAACCCCGCAGCACTCGCACAGCCCCGCCGGAATCCGAGACCTCATTCTCGTCTCTGCGTGACATTTAAAATAATTTTCACTAACGGGAGGTTGCTTGGTATTTGCACCGCTCTCTTCTCGAAGCTAAGTCTGGAGAGATTCATACTGGCGGATTATAAAAACCTGGTTCTAAACATTTTAGCTGGAAACAAATGGAAATGCTTTTGCGTTGGTCTTGGTCGTGTGATTCGGGTGACACTTTGAACACACAAGGTGGGCTGGATTTGGGCTTTTGTACACTCTGAGGACTGTGTAAATGAGTTTGACATTCAATCTGTGTACCGGGGCGTACCCTGTTTGTATGAGTTTGATTTCGGGGAAATTCTTGCAGGGCAAAAACATGAAGCATCTTCCAGAAAATTGGGAAAATGAAATTAATGAAGTTAACCAGCCTCGGTGATCTGTTTGGAAAGGGTTGCTTAGGTCTGTGAAGCAGGCAGACCCTGTCATTGTGTACGTCTGGGTGTGTGTGTGTGTGTGTGAGACAGTGTTGGGGGGGGCGGCAGAGATCCCCCCATATAGAATCCTTCCTGTTGAGAAGGAAGAAAACAGCATGGGCATCTGAGGTTATACAGCCTTCTCAAGATGACAGGGTCAGATGTTATCAGCAAGAGGCTTTTAAAATGACATTTTGCTATCTGAGAGATCAGTGGCAGGGACAGGCCTGACTTCTTCAGAGCTCTTCTCTCTCTTCTCTCTCTCTGAGAGTCTTCCTGGTAGGCTTTCCGGAGCACATGTGATGCTCCGAGAGTGCATCTGCGTTATTCAAGCCGTTATTCAAATGCGGATTTTAGGAAGAACGCTGGTGTCCCAGCATTGCTGTCTGATTTTGAGTCAGGGCCATTAAAATATATATGTGAATGATGCAACCGGTTGAGTGTGTGTGTCTCGAAGAAATTATTGCTTGATATTCTGGCGTGAGATGGTGAGAGGAATCACAAGATGCAAGGAGGGGAGGAAGGGAGAGGTATTTTATTTGGGTGCAGGAATGCAGATGGGGTTGAGGGGTGACCTGGAGCCAATTCCAGGAAGCACAGGTCATGTGACACCCTGGACTGGGGAAGACAGATACATGAGCACCAAAGGAAGCGTAAGTGAAGGAAGACGAGGGAGGGCCAGGCTGAATATGGCCAGAGGGTGAGAAAAGCAAGCTCAGGTTTGGGTGAGCTGGTCGGCTGAGCTAATGGGCTGGTCACCTGACTCTGCCCAGTCATGGGACACGCATGCTTACCCCCATCTTACCTATGGCTACTCACTGTCCCATCTACATCTTCTTCCATTCCTGGAAGCCATGACCAACACTCCTGATCTCTTTACTTTATGCTGAACACAGAATAGAAAGTCCTGATCTGAATGTGACATTTTCTGAAGACTTGTCAGCTGAAGCCGGTCACCATAACCCGGCTAGGAGCTACCCGAATGAGCCGCGTCTCAGCTCCTGCTGACCTGGACACCTGTCATCATCTGCTGAAGCTTCGAGCTCCATTATGGAGCAGCAGACAGCCTCTGGACGGGTCCCATTTAAGAACTGTGCCTTTGCTGTTCCCGCCAAGGTACCTCCCGGCCGAGAGCACTGCTGTCAAGCGGATTCGGCTCACAGTATCTTTGGTGTCATCTGCCAGGCGGATAACCTGACAGCTAGCCGCAGGAGATGCTCCCAAAAATCAGCTGCCCGACAGGCTTTTTTTGGAGCAAATGGGAAAGCCGGGAAGTATCCCATACCGGAAAGGGCACAGTTGCCCCGGGCTCAGATTCAGCTGTCACGGACAGTTTGGATTTTGTTCCGACACTTCGATGTAGTAGCATGTTTGGTTACAAAGTCCTGCCAGGTGTGTGATGTGAAAGGTCAAAGGTGAAAGGTCAAAGGTAAAAGCAGTAATGTGAGCTGGGTCTGCAGTGCTTAGTGGGCATCCGGTACAAGAGCACTCAGTGCATTTTAGGGTACAAAGCTTGACATGGATGTGTTTTATAGCCTCATGAAGAGATTTAAAGGGTGAGTGAGCTGGAACACATGGCAGCTTCACATTACGGAAGCTGGGAGGAGCTTCCACCCCTGGTGGCCATCTTGGCTCAAAATGGCTTTTTGACCAAAATTCACTTCCACGATAGGAAGCCTCCTCACATGCCAGGGGTTGAAGGGAGAAACCTGAAGGGCTGTAAAGCCCCCACCCCCATGGCCCGGGGTCAGGGACTCCTCCACCTTGCCAGGACATCGGCCTTGGCGTGAGAGTTTATGATTTAACGCAAGTACCCCGGCCATAATTACTCACCCAGCGAGCCGCTGTCAGGTGAGGGGAAGAGGCAATTGAAAATGTGTCGCTGAGGGATAAATAATCCCTCACGCCGCGCCCACTGCCAAAATGGCTTTTTAACTGGGTGCGGATGACTGTACAGGACCCATAATTCACATGTGGTTTTGGGCCGAGGCGGGAGGGCGGAGCAGCGGAAGGAAAGAGAAAAAGGGTAAAATCCACTTATCCTTCCATCTTTGGTGGGGCACAGCAGTTTCCACCCCCCCACTCCCTCAGTCCCAACATTCCAGCAGTCATTCGGGCCCCTGCCTAATCGCTCGGCTCACCACACGGACCCCCACAAACACATCTAGCCAGCCAGCTTACCCCAGAGCATGCTGGGTAAGTGGCGGAAGACTCTGTGTGAAAGTGAAATGCACGGTGATGAGTTTGGCTGTGAACCTGCTGGTCAGCCAGTCCCTGCAAAACGGTTAGATAAGAAAGGAGCTGAAAGTATGCTTTCAGTCCTGCAGTCCTGCAGTCCTGCAGTTTGAAATGGCCATCCATCCATCCATCCATCCCTCCATGGCCTGTCAGCTGCTTATCCACTATAGGATGAAATGAAAAATTTAAATTATTTCATTGGCACACGTACATTTGAATGCTTTGGCCCTGGTGCATCTTCATAGTTAAAGGCCTTGCTGAAGGGCCCAACGTACATGTGCACAAAGGTCAAACCTGCTATCCCAGGTAACAGACAACCAGGGATGAGGAACGGGCCTGGCCCCCCCAGTCACAAGGCTGGCCCACCCAGCCAAGAGGGGGAAGTGTATTTTTTTATATGTAATTGCCCCCCCCCCCAAAAAATTTTTCCTGGCCCCCCCTGTTACCAAGAGCTGGAGCTGAGCCTGCTATGGAACATTCATGATGGAATGCAAGTCCATTGCAGGACACACAGCCACGTTTGTATTCCTGTCTTAGTCAAGACCATCCATTCATTTCTAGGGGGAAAAACCCTAATGTCACCCTTAACCCCTACCCAGCCCTAACCTGAACCATAACTAACCAAAAAAAAGACTACTGCTTTTGATTGCATTCACATATTTTATAAAGTTAAGTTTTCTCTAGCGAGAACATGTTTTTTTTTGGTGGATTTGTTATACTTGTGAGGTCCTTGCAAGTATAGCAAAACAAGGAACACATACACACATATATTATGCACATATTTTTATAAAATGCAAATTGATACCACTGTAAACAATTTCAAAATACATGCTAAATATATATGCTCTGTGTCACAGTGTTATTCATTGCCAACTTTCTGTATGAGCGGGGGTGCAGCGTCTGGCTGTGCATGCACCGCAGGAGCAGGAGGTGCTGCTTACTGCGTCTGGCTGTGCATGCACCGCAGGAGCAG
>JAODKM010000058.1:26205588-26223508 GCA_026780845.1 Petrocephalus sullivani
TTCCGATGCACAGGGGAACACAGGGGGGCCCCCCCCTAGGGGAGCGGGAGGCTTCCCCGGGGCCTTTAACACCCCCTCCTTTGCAACCAGAGGGGAGCCCCCCCCCCCCCCCAAACCCCCCGCAATCAAGTAGACGGAATGAAGCAGTTTGTTTGACGGTGAGTTCTCAGGTGGGGGTGGGGGGCAGAATTTATTCTCACTGATGTCAGCCTGTCGTTGAATTGGAGGTTTCTGTGCTGCCGTCGGTACTGAACGTGCCTGCCCCCCCCACCCCACCACCGCCCAGGTGTCTTCGCATCCAAAATGTCCCGCCCCTCCCTCGCCAACCTGAGGCTGATGGAATGCCCCCTCCCTACCTGCTCACCCCCGAATGGGGTCCTGACCTCCGATGGCACCTTGCACCTGGTGGAAATGCCGTGCTCGCCTGTATCTGCTCCAGGCACGGTGCGCATGCCGAATGCTTCTTGACTCATTATTTTTTTAAGCTGAGCAGACAATCGGAGAGCAAAGACTCACCGCCTCATCTTAGGCCTGTTTCTGAAACAGACTTCTGAGATCTGCTTTGGTATCGCGACGGTAAATGTGGGCATCCCGGGCAGAGTCAGGCGACGAGCACCTCCATTGCTATGAAGCCACATTCTAATGATGTAATACAGTCTTTTATTCACCTCTTGGCCCTCAAGAGCCCCTCATTGCAGCCTGTTCCTGGATTAAACGCTGCTTTGGTAGCTGCACATTCTGGATTCAGCTTGGTACCCTTCTTCCCTGCCGTTTTGGAAAACTCCATCCTCACATACAGCCGCCATTCCTGCTGCACTCTTTCCATGTGGATCTGTTCACCATACTGCCCAGCGTGATGTAGCGTGACACAGTGATTATATGTTTTTACGTACGAGGAGAAAAAAAAATGTTGCCATATGTTCTGGGTGTGAAACAGGGCATGAACTCAGGGATAGTTTTTGTTTGGCCGCCTTCCTGGCTTAGTTAGCCCCGCCCCACTGCGCTCGCTGCCCGTCGGCTCCCAGCTGATGCTCCCCCCTGCATGTGTGGCCGCTCTCTGGAGCCCGGCTCATTTTCCACACATGCCGGCAGCTCCGAGCGAGTGGCAGATCCAGGTTTTTCTCCGGCGTCTCGGCAGGTGATCTTTGTTAAATTACTTTCATTTAAATATTTTCTAAAGGGCGCCATCTGGTGCCATCGGAGGTCACAGTGCATTATGCCTTATCGTGGTCCTGAATCTCAAATCAGGAGTATTACAGTTTGTTATTTTCATTTAATGTTTTATTCCGGCCATTTTGTCACAGACTTGTGCAGATGGGAGGCGATGGTAGTATTAACTAGTTAGTGTGTTAGTGAGCACCTCATTGGCTCCACTGCTGGTAAACTGTCTAACACAATGTTTCTCAACCCAGTCCTTGGGTCCCTCCAAAACAGTCAAAATTTTTGCTCCCTCCCAGCTCCCAGCCAATCAAGAACACTGAATATCTGGTACAGGTGTGCTGGGAGGGAGCAAAAATGTGGACTGGTGGGGTTTCCCAAGGACTGGGTTTAGAAACACTGCTTTAACAGGATAATCTGATTAAATATCATAAGAGATGGGGAGGGCTGGTCTCTCTTCTCCTAGAATGCATTGCTCCCAGTACCCTGCAGAGGATGGCTGCCTGCGGCCTGTGCAGTATATAAAGCCGACAGAAGTGGTGCCTAATTTTAGTCACTGCAAGAAAGTAAGGAGAAGCCAGGAGGTCAAAGTGAAGCGCGTGGCCCCGTGATTGGGGGCCCACATGCTGGGGTCACGGGGGCGACTCGTCCGGAACATGGTACTGAACCCCGGCCCCCAGCTGGCACCCCTCATGCCCGCGTCAGTCATCTCAGCCGTCACTGCCCTGCTGCTTTGGGGGTGCCCTTGAAGGGTGCTTAGGTAGGCAATGTGCGAGCATGTGAGTGGGAGACGTGAGCTGCATCGTGGCGATGGACGCCGGGGGTCATGGAGCGAGGGGTGGGGGTAGGGCAGACTGAGTGGGAGTGCTGTGTGTGTGTGTTTGTGTTTGTTTGTTCCTTGTGGGATAATTTTTCGGTCCCCACGAGGATAACCTCAGTTTTACGGAAATCCGATCAAAATTGCCAAAAGTCTTATATTTTGTTTACCTACCTATGGTTAGGGTTAGGGTTGATTAGGGGTTAAGGGTGTCATAGTTGGAATTAGGGGTTTGTGTGTGTGTGTGTGTCTATGTGGGCTTTTTCATTTTATTTGTCTTCTCAAAAATATATATACAAACATATTATAACCAAGAAGCAGTGGGATTATATTTAGAAAATAAGAGTGAAAGGGGAGCGGAGACAAGCATGCATGTGTGTGGAGAAGAGAGTGTGACAGCCTGTGTGCATGTGGGAGAGAGAGAGAGAGCGAGGGAGAGGGAGAGGGAGAGGGAGGGGGGGGGGGGCGAGCATTTGTAAGAGTGCGAAGCTCTCGGTGTCTCTGTGAGAGAGTCTTAGTGCCGAGTGACCGGACAGTGGGAGCTTAGGGAGCCAGGACCCGGGCCCCTCTGCCAGCTACAGCCAAGCAGCCCCCTCCCGAGGAGTCACAGCCAGGCAGCGCCGAGCGCCCCCAGCCGGTAAGGAGAGCGGAGGGAGCCTGGCGAATGCATGTGCATTTGTGGTTGTGTGCTTGTTAGTGTGTGTATGGGCGTGTGTTTCATTAGGAGTATGTCCCATCTGTGTATCAGTATGTTTCTGTGTGTGTTTGCTGTAGGATGTGAGCTGCGCACGTGTGTGTGTGTGTGTGCGTGTGTGCGCGCACGCGCGCGCGTTTGCATATGTATTTTTGGCCCGTGCGAGTGCTGGCAGCCACGCTCCGTGTGGTGGCTGAGTCTGATGGGAAAAGTCATCCTGCACGGTCGAGTGCCGCCCTTGCGTAGCGGCACATGTCAAACAGCATTGAGGCTCCTGTCTGCGCGCTGCCGTCCATGCCAACAGGAGGGAAAGCAGGAACCCGGAAAAAAAAGAACTACTTGGCATTAGTGCTCCAAAACAAAGAAAGGAATGAGACACTCGGGAAATGCGAGTAGCCTCTCCAAGTCAGCGCCTTTAAATCTGGGCACACTTTTATGCTGCGTTCGCCCTGCTGCGCTGTGCAAATTCTGGACTCGATCGAGCAAGCTTGTGGGAATAAAAAAAGCTTAGGAAGGGGAACAGAGCGCCTGTCCTTCTCGGATTGTCAGCTGCGAAGCGATCTTTGTGCAGGTTTGGCCTTTCGCTTGCCGTGCGGGGTGCTGGGAGTGCGGGGGCCGGCATGGGGCTGTGCTGGCGCGTGACACGCTGCCAGCACCTAACGGGATCCGCGGTGTCACCAAGAGGGTAAGCTGCCCCCCCTCCCCCCATCTGAAAAGAGGCACTGTTAAGTGGTGGCAGCAAATTCCGCCTCCTGTTGGGCACAGCATGTAATTACGCATGAGAACCTGGTTATTAGTCCGGGAACCTGGTTTATATATACATATATTTACTGATGCACTCCCGCCGGTGACTGCGGGCGGAAAAGCCCATCAGTGCTGTCGCTTAGCCGTGATTTATGGTGTAATCCAATCAAAGGCCACACTGCCTGCTCATTCCCTGGCTCCCAGATGGAGCAAGGTGTTCGGGAAGATCACTGTGACTCTCACATCCGATGCTCCACAGGACTGTGTCCGTCCACCCATCCACTAACCCATCAATCCATTGATCCGCCGATCCATCAATCCATCCCTCGATTGATCGACCCATCCATGTGCTTATCCAGGTCAGGGTCATGGGGAGGAATATATACGGGAAAGGGGGGGGGTTTCTGATTTTAAGAAAAATGAGAACACGCTATTTAAACTAATTAGTGAACATGTTTTGGGGGGAAGCTAAAGACCATTTTAGAGGTGCTAAGAGCCCTAGCAATACCCTTGTCCTAATCTTCATTTTTATTTTTGCTTGTCATTGGTACGTTTGTTTTAAATAAGAAGGGGTGGTCATAAACAGCAGCTGGTTAGTTTTCCTGGGGGGTGTCTTTTGTTTTTGCAGATGTAACACCAGGTAATAATCCATCCATCCAGCACTGGCCCAGTCCTGCTCATCCTTTCTAATCCATTTACATTGCGGCTCATCCCTTAATTTTCTGCAGTGGAGCTGCCAGGTGTCCTCCTGCTTACCTTGGGGTGGTACCACACCCTCATCTTCCCGTCGCTGCCTCTACCTGACCCCCCCCTCAATGTTAGCCCTGCCCACTGCAGAAGTGTGCCCCGCCCACCCCACTCGGCATACCATTTGTCAGGAGCTCTCTTGGCCTTGGTGTCAGAGGGTGACTCAGTTTCTCCCGGAGCTTCACAGCTTTCTGCTGTCTTCTAACAGGACGTGGCGAGCTTGGTGTTATGTCATAAGACCTTAACGTTCCAAGTTGCAGCCAAATTTTTTTGTTTCTCATGATTTTGAATATGACTCACATCCTGTACAAATACGTGATTATGAATCTAGTGTACGCAGTTGGATGGTTCACCATAGACCATGCTAATCATGCTGTTTTCACAAAGCAGACCTTTTCTGGTCACCCTCTGTGACTTTCCTGACCCATGATTGTTCGGTTTCGTTATTACTTGTTGAAGTCACATGGTTTCGCTATATTTTTGTGTGCCTGACATGGCAGTACATGGCACTGGAAGTACTGTTTACTCCCACCCGTCCTGGCTCAGGCACATGGGGAGGATTCAGCATGTAGCTTCCCCAAAGTTGACAAGGACATCTGGCTGGCAGGATGAGCAGGGAAACAGAATTATCCCAGACACATCTGGAAGCCTTATCAGCACACAGTGTACACCTAACATCTCTATATCCAATACTTCTGCACCCAGTATCTTTATACCCAGCATCTCTATACCTTATACCTCCACACCCAGTATCTGTACACCCAACATTTCTACACCCAACATTACTGTACCTTGTACCTCTACACCCAGTATCTCTACACCCAGTACCTCTATACCCAGCATCTCTACACCCAATATCTCTACACCCAGTACCTCTATACCCAGTATCTTTACACCCAGAATCTCTACACCCAGTATGTCTACATCCAGCATCTCTAAACCCAATACCTCTACACCCAGTAGCTCTACACCCAGCATCTCTACACCCAATACCTCTACACCCAGTATCTCTACAACCAGCATCTCTACACAAAGTATCTCTACATCCAGCATCTCTGCATCCAATACCTCTACTCCCAGTATCTCTACACCCAGTACCTCTATACCCAGCATCTCTACACAAAGTATCTCTACATCCAGCATCTCTGCATCCAATACCTCTACACCCAGAATCTCTACACCCAGTATGTCTACATCCAGCATCTCTAAACCCAATACCTCTACACCCAGTACCTCTATACCCAGCATCTCTACATCCAGCATCTCTGCATCCAATACCTCTACACCCAATATCTCTACACCTGAAACCTCTACACCTAGTATCTCTACATCCAGTATCTCTACACCCAATACCTTTACATCCAGCATCTTTGCACCCAGGATCTCTATATACCCTTTCTCTCTACGCCCAGTATCTCTACACCCAATATCTCTACACCAAGGATGTCTACACCCAATATCTCTATACTTTTACTTGTATAACCAACACCCTGTATGTCTATACCCAATATCTGTGCTCCCAGTTTCTCAACATCCAATACCTTTACACCCTGTACTGTACTTCTACACCCAGTACTTCTATATCTTCTACTTCTTTATCAAATTCCTTTACACCCTGTATGTCTGTACCCAATATCTTTAAACCCATTAGCCCTACACCCTGTACCTTTCTCTTCGCTAGCAGAGTTGGCATGGGTTAAGTTGTTCTCGGTACCCTTACCCCAGTCAGAGCCAGGCTGGTGAGCCAAAGTGACACAGTACGTGGGTACGGGCCAAACGGCTGTGCTCATGACCTCGTGCCTTGCTTCACTGGTGAGAGGGCAAGCGGGCATGCTTGCTGGCACAGGTGCTTGCTGGCTGTGAGTGAGAGCTGTGGGCAAGGTTCTATGATTTTTTTTACATCTTCCTTTATCGCGAAAGAGTTAATTACGCCCCACTGTGATGATGATCATGCTGTATTTATTTAGGACATGGGGCACTGATTCTGTAAGCCCAGGCTTCTCCAGCCTGCTTCGGCTTCTTCTTCTGTCATGTCTGTTTGCTGCCTGTGAGAGAAAAAAAAAAACAAAAAATCCTGACGGACGGCCAGAACATGAAGTCCCAGAACCCTCCCGGAAGCCCGTGTTTGTTGGCAGGGTCGCGGGCGGTACCGCCGCAAACTGGGTCGGGCCCGTCACGCCTGCTGCGCTTTCCTGCCCGCGCCATTCTTCTGGGAGGGAGGGTCCACGTGCCGGCCGGGCCGCGTGCCAGGCTGAGCTTGCTGTGGGGGAGGAGCCTGGTGCCCACCAAGAAACGGGCAGGCTGATACCGGGAGCGGGTGGGATTTTTCCGCCCGAACGGGGCGCAGCTGTCATTTCTGCGTGCAGATGAGGGCCCAGCCTGCCTGCCGCCGAAGGGGAGCTGCTCACTTTGTTATTCTTATCCGACCTGATTACGCTCCTCTCCCATTTGCATTTGCAGGACGGATTCGCGTGGTTAAGCGGCACTCCAGCGTGGAAGCGCTGCCAGTGCCGGGGCCATCAGCACGCAGCCAGGGACAGGGTCCGCTCTTAAAGGGAATAGCGCCTGGACTCTTCTTATTGTCTTCATGCCATGCCTGTACACTGGTTTCTAAGTAGGCCTCTCTAGGCCCAGTCCTTAGATGCTGTGAGCTCTGATCCACAGCTACAGCACACAGACTAATACCGATTTGAAGAGGGGAGCTGTGGTAGCAAGCTGGGTGTAGGACTGTTATCCTTTTGGAAATCAAGGCGTTTCGTACCATCAGTGGCTTTTGATAAAGTGGTGTGATTGGACACTTTGGCTAAAGAACTTTATTAACTGACAGAAGATGTTCAAAATAAAAATACTTGACATGTTGTGACCCTTCAATTATGTTATTCTACGCAACCTTAATGATCAGGATTGCATTGAACACAACCCTACTGATCATGGCTGTGCTGATCATGACTGCAATGATCACAACCCTACTGATCATGGCTCTAATGATCATGACTGCAATGATCACAACCTTGCTGATCATGGCTCTGATGATCATGACTGCAATGATCACAACCTTGCTGATCATGGCTCTGCTGATCATGACTGCAATGATCACAACCTTGCTGATCATGGCTCTGCTGATCATGACTGCAATGATCGCAACCTTACTGATCATGGCTCTACTGATCATGACTGCAATGATCACCTTAGTCAGGCCAATAGCTGTGTCCGCAAAGCTATTGGTTGTCTCTAATAGAATAGGACTGGTTTGGAGTCCCATGCTGTCAAACTGGGTCCCAGACTCATTAGAGATTATGACTGTGGAAATGGATTTTTGTGTTAGAGTGTATTATTTATCACGTCGTTTATAACTGCTAACCATAAAGAGGCTTCTTCGGTAGTAAATACATATTGACTGTAAGGCAACTAGGAAGCCTTTTAATGTGTATCTCATGGCTGCACCCTGGAGCAGAATAGACTAACCTGCCTATTCCCTCCCTGATCACATCCTCTTTGATGAAGACCTCCCTGATTTTGGTTTAATTGCTTATGACCTTACCGATCATGCCCTTGGTGCTCGTGACCTTGCCATGTCTAAGCTGCTCCTCCCCCCAGCAATGCCTGTAATCCCCCATTTCTGCTCAGCCCCACGCTGCACTAACAGAACTCACTTCCTCACTCGGAAGGTCCTCTGAACCAGTTGTCTTAATTAACCAGCTTTCGGCGTCTTAACAAAAATCCCGCTTATGAACCATTACAATGTGTCAGCCAGGCTGCGGGCTCTGTGCCGCGGATCTCCCTTGGTTATAATACTGACACGCTTTGCAGTGAAGCGAGATTATACACTGGAGAGTAATTGCCACTCCATTGCATCTATTTTTTGAGTTATCAATCTCTTTTTTTTTTGCCAGGCAGCATTTTTTCAAAGGAAAAGTTACGTAGCAATCTGCTCAATGAAATCATTACTTAAGAAGCGACGGGGGAAGACACAATAGCTAACAATGTGGGAAACGAGCAAGCCGGGAAGGATTCTTAATTAGATCGTTAATCGAAATGCAGCCCCATGTTATCTGGCCTTGCTTACAGAGGCGGATTCTGTTCAGCAATTTTTTTTTCCCTCTTCATGGGATTTCGCACACGTTTTGCATATTGTTTTATTCATCGGCTGATGAGCGAGGTTTCTCTTCCATTTGCAAAGCTGTCAAGGCATTCTGTCATTAAAGATGCTTAATGAGGGAACATTAGCAGGGAGAATCTGCCGTCTCACGGAAACGGCTTTCAGATGGACAACTGAGCAGAGATACACACATGTTCTTCGCCTGCAGTCCATGTGTGTGCAGTTTGCCCGTCCTCCCCATGTCGTAGGGCTTACAGTTTCTTCCCATAGTCCAAAGATAAGCTGGCAGGTTAATCGGTGTCTCTGAATTGCCCGTAGTATGTGATTTTGTGAGTGAGCATGTCCTCCTGCCCTGTGCTGTCTCCATGCCTTCCCATGGTGCAGGATACACGGTTAGAAGGTGGATAGATGGATGGATGGGTCAACACGTATATTTTTCCTGCCCTGATTGTTGAGCGTGATGGTTTGCCAGCAAGCCAGACTCAGCCCTAGCTGACGATCCCTGTCTTCAGAAGCTGAAGAGAACATACCTGACGTTCTTCCTTGACTCCCTCCTCCGGACCGTATGCCCCGCCCCACCCCATATTATCCCCACAAAACCACAGAAAATTCTTCCTCCTCTTTTGTCCCTTGGAGAGCCCAGTCACCCCAAGGGGACGAGTATGTACAGATAGCGCGGCGAAAGCAGTCAGGCAAGCGAAAGCCTGCGCTCAAACAATCAGAGCTTTACATCCTGGAGCGATGACCTCCCTCGGCTGGCTGTGTCCAGCAGAATAAATAAGTGGTAATGTTATAAACTGCAGGATGACAGGAGCAGCGCTATTATGTACAGTAGGGGGTGCAGCGCCGTCTGCTGTGTTTACAGCCCCATGCATTTCCATCCTGCTCCTCGTCAGCTGCAGCCTGGAAACATTTGTCTTCACCCGTAATGTTGTTGTCCTCTGGGTCTTTTTTAACTGAATGTGTAGCTGTTGTACATTCAGTCAATTTAATCATCCTGTCCTTGTAAGTGTAGTAACAAGACGTGTGGAACATCGGTGCACACTTAAATAGATTGCTACACAGTTTGGAATGTATTAACTGGATGCCTGATTTCTTAGATTAACTGGGTGCCTGGTTTCTTGACCCTACAAAGCCCCACCCACCCAACCTTCCCTTGTTTCTGGCCTGCAGTGACTTAACCCTGCCTTTAGGAGCGCTGTTGTGCAGTCAGCGCAAATGTGGTTCCATGTCCATCTTCTGGTCTAATTTGCAGTCAGGATCTTCTCTCTGATCCAGAGACTTTGGGCGCTTTGGTGTGTCTCTGATGTTTACGTCTGCAGTAGCTTGACAGCCGGTATCTTAAGGTATTGCTGCTGACCGCAATAGTGCCAGCTTTACTGTTAGACCAGTTTTCAAAGAAACTAACAGACATATTTTAATTCACGGATGGACAGATGCATCAGATGCGGATGTCGTGTTTTTCCTATAATGTATATACTTTTTTCCTTTTGTGTGTTACATCAGAGAACTGACTGGCATTTTCTCTGGCCAGCGTGGTCCAATCTGTACCCATGGTGGCTTCTCTTGCCTCCAGAGGTTCTTGTGAGTGCAGGCAGGTCCCTGGGACTTATCTGCCCTGACATTTACCAATGTGACTTTCCGCCCTGAGGAATATGGCATCACTGCGAGCAGACTGATTGTGCACAAGCTCCTTGACCATGTCATCGACCTCCGTCGTGCTGCGGTGCAGGGTCGTAGCTGGTCTTAGCTATCAGACCGTTTTCATATATATCTGTGGGAGTCGCTTATTGCCTGCATAACAAAAAGCGCTTCTGCTGGTTACAAATCCCAGGAGCCTTATAAGCACAGAGGCATTTCCCAGCTTGGGTTTGTTGTAGTGTCATGTGACACCCTTCCCCCTGAATGATCAGTGTGTTGTGGCCATCTGTGGTAAGGTGTTGTGCTCATGGTGACTACATAAGTGTATTGAAACAGGTCTGTCATGACTCCTGAATTGTGAATTGTGAATTGTTCTGTGGGTGCTGGCCCAGTTTAACCATATGGGCATTTCAGCACCAAGCAGAGCACCCCCATCAGTATTTACAAATGTCTTGTAACAAGTTATTGCAATTCAATATCCAATTTATGTAGTATGATTGTATATTGTTTTTTTTATATGGTACTCACTAAAAAGCCTATGTAATGACTTTCTTATGATGCATTTCTGAATTTCAGGAGCCACCAATCAGCTCTGTTTTTTTCTGACGTGATGTCATGTGCTCTGTTGCCGAGCAGCACTTAATACTCTGAATGCTGCCCTTTGTAGTTGTTCTGGGAATACTAGGGAAGCTGGGCATTATGGGAGATGTAGTCAGTATCATGGAGAAACAGGGGCATGGAAGAGGGACTGTTGGCAGAGCTGTGGAGTACATGTCCGTATAGTGACCAGATGGACCATCCAGAAGCTAATGGGGAAGCCGGTAGTTTGTAGTGCCCCACAAAGGCAAAGTATGGCAGCTGAATGTTTTATTAAAATTGAGTTATGTGCAAAATCAGGTCTCTTAGGCTCTGTTTTAACTTGTCATAACTTGTGACAAAATATCTTAGTTCAACTATGCTTGGTTTTGAAGAAAACTGGCTGTGAAAGTCGCAGTACCTTCTCACTTTCCGTGTTTGCCTTCGCAGGGCAGTGTAGATCTGCATGTCCCCACCACACCCGCGGGTTCACCTTTTAAGGGACACCCTGACCAAAAAGCCTGCGATTTGCCTGTAAATCTGCGTATTAATGCGCCTGTATGTATTTGAAAAGAGCTCACAGGCTCTCCGTAGCTCATTGTCAGCATTGTGCTTCCTCGTGCCTGAAATGCGTGCCTCTGTGCCAGGGCTTTCAGATAATCTGCAGTGCTTAGCGTTAGACTGAAATGGGAATTAATGAAATGTGCTGCCGCCGTGATGACATCATTGTGGAACGATGGTTTTCCATGATCTTTTTGTGATGTCACCGTTAGGCCCCTGAAAAAGGCCCTTAACCCCCAAGTACTCCTGGGACTGTCTGACCCTGCTTTCAGTTGAATGTGGCTTTGGATAAAGGAGCCTGCTAAATAAATAAAATGTAAATGTGTGGCGTATATGGGAGGAACATACATGATGCCTTAAGACAGACTAGGGCTCCGGCCCTACACTGAACGCTGTGCAAAATAGGGCAGCCGGCTGAGCCAAAACAGACCGGGGAAAAGCTAAATGTTTACTTCTGTTGGGGTGGGGAACAGTCACAAATGGGATTTGGGCTGCATTTCCAGGTCAGTGGGTCCAAAGTCTGTGTGCATGACTGAGAAATGTGACGGGGAGGTGTCTTCTGCTCCTTTACTTCTCTCTCCTGCAGGGGCAGTTCTTTTTCAAGGCTGGGGGGGACATAAGACAAGCAAGGGGACTCCCTTATCATTAGCCAATGAAATGTCATTGAGGGCTAATCATTGAGGGACCCGGGGGCAGGCACTCCATGGGCCAATCAACTTTCAGCTACACCACTTGGCCCCGCCCCTGCTCGCCTGAGCTTCACACACTCTGCGAGCAGACAGGGTCATTGGCAGCAGCATTTATGAAGTCCAGTGTGTGAGGGGAACCCAGCTGGGGCTCCATTCCCAGTCCTGAACAGTCCATTCCCAGCTCCAGCTGCCAGCCAGCTAGCAGACTCTGCCCTACTCTTACGTGGGTACTCTGCCATAAAATCCACGGTCTAAAATCCGCACTCCCACACACCTTGTTTCATAAAGAGTGTGCAGCCCTCGTGCTTATATGCAGAAGAATTACTCGGCTATTAAATGTGCCTTTTCATATCTGTCTTGTTAATGGAAATGGCTAAACGAATACAGTTTGTAAAATATACTTTTTCTGTGCTAAGGCAATAATTGCTTTTAAAATTAAGTGTAGCATCGCAATTTGGTATAGATTTGGACATATACTTACTGACTTGTCATTTTAATTTAATTTTGAGTATTTTTGAGTGAGAACAAAAATCCTTTCCTCTCAGTAAGGTCCTTGGTTTCCATGACGACCATGGTCCCCCGTGTGATAATCCGATTCCTCCCACAACTGTGAAAACACGGTCACTCCCGTTTTTCCAGTCGACGTCTGGAATCCGTGGCTCCTCTTTGAGCCTGCTGTCACGCGCGTAGGAGAAGCACCACCTCGTCCCATCTCTGCCATAGACTCCGGCCCAAATCTCAGATCGCCACCCGTGTGTGGGAGCTCACTGCACAGAGTGAGGTTTTAACATCTACACAACATGCCGGTGCATTCCTTAGATGTGCCGCCCCGTCCCAGAGGATTTAACGCTGTCTTGATTCAAGAGGAGCTCATTGCCCCGACAATCTGATTCGGGGTCGTCGCGGTCTCATACTGTTGCATTTCAAGATCCCAGTTCACACTTTGTGTTTGGTGAAATGAGGCCACCTCACGGGTGGCAATGAGGCAGGAGGCGTTAATGAGGTAAAAAAACAAAAGCAGAAGTGGGCGGGCAGCCTGCATTGATGATGTTGCGTAAGCACTGCCGTGGGGTTGTGCGAGTGCAGATCCCCGCTGCATCGCCCGGAGACGTATGGAGGAGTCGTCATGGCTGCAGCCGCTTGCTGTCGCTGTGTGTGTGTGTGTGGGGGGGGCTCTGCTAATTATTTCTCAGGGATATAGCCTAGCTGGGGCGGCGAGGAAGGCCACGCGGCTTTGACAAACACACTCACACACACATACTTTGGAATTTAAAAAGTGCAAAGGACACCACGGCTAGTGTGCTTGCACATATCTGGGTGACAGTTCAGGTGTTTTGGATGTTTTAATAAGATGCCACAAACAATGCTGTGTTTTATATATATATATATATATATATATATTACTGTCCCCTTGCATGATTAAAGGATTTCCCCGACAGACAAGGATTAATTTCTGGGCTGATGAAAGAATCGCAGAGCAAATTGGCTGCTACTTTTCTTTCCAAAGGAGGGTGGATAACGACTCATTATCTACACAGCTAGTTGGAAAGACGCTTGTGTCAAACCACATGCAGGTCCTTCCCCAGAAAATGGGCGCTTGCAGAGCGAGTAGCTGTGTTGATCAGAGTTAAATACCGATGACATCCCTGTACACAATGGCTAGCGGTGATGATGTCATATAAACAGAGCCAGCGCCCAATCAGAAAGCTGAGGGGATGTTGGTATTCTCCACCAATGGCAGTTCTACGGGTCTCTCATGACTAAATTTGCCCGGAGGTATGGAGGGAGTCCCCTATGATAAAGTTTACTAAGCAGGGGTGGTAGGAAATCTATAGGAAAATATGAGACAGATCGCCAAATGGGGCAGAGACAAAAGATAGGAGGCTTGAAGCTAAGCCTAAATTGGGTCTCTAATCGCCTTTGTACTCCACATTAGCTCTGTCCACCTAATACTGTATGCACAGTCTCAGAGATTCACTGTCTGGCCCAGGATTTAGGACTTTGTCAAATGTATTAGGATTTAGCAGTTCAGCTTGGAGTGGATCCGCCATCAATCTGCACAAGCCGCCGCACCTGAGAAAATTGCATCTGTTGATCATTTTTCTATTTCCCGTCATTCTTTTCCTTTTAGGATGAGAATCATTTATTTTCTTGCGAGATCAAAAGGCTGCCCTCATCCTTCCGTCGCAGCGCAGGAAGGATGTTATCGGAAAAAGCTTCATCGTCACTGGAAGCTTTGATTCTGTGGCGTTTCTAGTGTGTGTGGCGTCAGGTTTTTGGGTGGTCACGAAATCAGAGCCTGGCTGCTCTTTTCCTTTTACACCATATGACCATTTATTGCCCGGTCTGCCACCAGACACTTTGTTCTGTGGCTGAATGTACTGAAGGGTCTCCAAGGTTACAGGAAGGTCAAACCACAGGGAACTTGGAGAGTCTCAGTAAAATCCTCGCAGGAAACCAGTCATAATGCGGTGTTCAAATGTAATGGAAGATGTTTGCTGGCTAAAGGCTCACCGTCACATTACTTTTGTTAATTGCAATGTGGTCTGTATTATGACATGGTCTTTACTGCGTATGTGGTCTGTATTGAGACATGGTTTATATTGCTAATGTGTTCTGTTTTGAGACATGGTTTTTATTGCCGATGTGGTCTGTATTGAGGGGTGGTCTTTATTGCTAGCGTGTTCTGTATTGTGACGTGGTTTTTATTGTCGATGTGGTTTGTATTGCGACGTGGTCTTGTATGTTTTCTCTGATGCCGTGGGCTGTAACAGTGCATTATGGAAATAACCTGGAAAGGCAGCTTTTATCACAGGAAAACTTGTAACTGGAGCACAGTTTTATGCTCCAAAAATGTCAACCAGGCACACTAATTAATGTTTAATTAAATAATTGTATTTGAAACCAGCTCCATTTTTAGTGCAAGAGGTAAACATAGCGAGCAATTCTTTGGAGAGCGGTCACCTTTACCGGCACTAATGCTCAGCTTTAACTTAATTTAAAAGTCTCAACTCGGTAACCAAACCCACCCCAGAGAATGAGCCCAGCCTACCAGCCCCTAGTTTAGCAAGGTCCAATTTTCAGCTGACCTTCTCTGCAGTAGAGTAGTTTCCATCACTTTATGTTCCTGGTTAAATACTGCAGCTTCTACCTTCAATATAGGATCAGGTACTTTAAGATGCAACCGCTAACCATAATGCTAATGTTAATGTTAGCACTGAAAGTCTCCGTGAGCACAGACCCCCCCCCCCCATGACTCAGCCAGAGTCTCGTCATCTTGGGATTTTCGCGACTCCTTTTCTGGATTTACCGTTCCTCAGAAATTTCACCATTGTTACTCAGTGTGAGTTTTAATTAGAGCAAAGCACATGGTTGTCTGGAGGAATTTCTGTTGTGCAAAGCGAATTGCTGTGAAATGAAGAGCTCAGGAACAGAGACAGACGTGAAAACCATCCAGTGTCCCTGATTATATCAAATGTCTGTTTTATTTGCAGTTCTTCTACTGTTATGAAAGTATTTATTCAATACTATTTATTAATTGTCATGGATTTAGTTTAACGGGGTGTATCCCCATTTCTGGAAGATGTTTGGGTCCTTCCAACATCCAGATCTGTTGTGTTGCATGATCTGTCCTCAAGCATAACATCGGGGCTCGTTGTGGTCCGATGTCCAGTGATTAGCATTGGGACTCTCTGTCATGCTTCACTTCCTGTGACTTTACAATCAGCCAGTCCCTGATTGGTGGGGAAGCAGCAGAATCGTGGGTCATGTTTCCCCCCGTCGCCTTTCCGTCTGGCTAATGGAGCCGGGCCTCTGGGACCAGCTGAGAGTCGCACATTAATGGCTTCTGTGGGCAAGCTTTTACATTCGGGGTCGTCGTTGATTACCTGGGGGAGTTTCAGCTGACACCCACACCCTCAGTGTCCCTAATACCTGCTCTGTCATTGCTTTTAACACAAGGACTCATCAAATTCTGATTTTTGTAAACATTAGTGGGCATGTTTAAGGCAATTTATTCATTTGCTGATTAGTGACTTTGCTGTCACCAGTCTATTAAAGGCCATCATTCTGCCAGCAAATCCTGTCACACTCATCTATGTTAGTTTGCTGATTAGATGTAGCTATTTTCAGTGATTTTTAGTTATTTTAGTAACTTTTCATATAGTCTGTGCATTAGCTACCCAGCTAGTGGATCAGCCTGGCAGAATGATTATTAGTTTATGACAAATGATCCTTTGTTCCTAAAATAACACCCTGTGTGATTGTGCTAGTAGCAGAGCGCCATGTTTCAGTTTGACTTAATCATATTTTTCTGTCACTTTGTTATTCCCATTATCGGAAATGAATAATGAAGCCTTTTCATTTGTTAAACAGCCGTCTTTAATTCCCTGTCCCCCCACCCCACGAGATTTCCAAGCGTATCATTTCAATGAATTGTGGGTGGGATTTTTACGGAGGTAAACACCGAAACGCGAAAGGGTAACGTGACATGGGATGAAACACTACGAGGGGTAAAAAAAAAGGGCCAACGCGCGTGGGCCGGCCCCCCAGGGAGACCGGCGGAGCCTCCGTACTCCATGGCGACCCGCCATTAATGCGAAATGTACCTGCGGAGGGAAGAAGAGAGCTGATTCATATCCCGGCAAATTGCGAGTAAATTGAACAGAAAATAGGCTTTAGGTGTTGACTTACTCGGTCCTGGCACACCTGCGGCGCTTCGTAATCAGAAATGCAATGCAGCTCATTTGTGACGATGAAAGGGGAATTCGGGCTCTGATAGAGCTCAGCAGTGGCTGCATGAGACCCTGGTCTTTCAGTCCTAGGCGGCTCCTTTGGGAGGCGGCGTAGGTATGGGGTAGGTGGGGGGATTTGCAAAGGGAGCACTGGCTTTTTGTGCCCCCATTGAGCTCCTGATCTCCCTGACCGCCTTTCTCGATGGCTCATCCCTTCGTCGACCCCATGCCCTTTGAAGGTTGTTGGTCCCTGTCCTTCTGCACGTGGCCTTCACCACAGTCACATGGAGATCTCTCGGCGAGGTGACCTTCCCGGAGAAGGTGATCTGCCACGGTGAAGCGCTCTGGGCCTGGCCGGGTCGCTTTGTCGGAGTCGCACACCCACTTCATCAGTGTCATTTCTGTAAAATGAATTTTCCAAATTGCTCTCTGTTGAGTTTATAGTATTAATTGCGCTGCATTATTATAAAGTGGCTTTCAGAGGGCTCTTTCTTGTTTAGCCTTTTCAGTCAAGCCTAAAAGGAAGCTAAAGGAAGCCTCCATCACATCACGTTCATCTCGCGGCCCTCTGCATCTATAAATAAAGCTCCCTCCTGCTATGCTTTTACACCTGACTGCCGCAAATTGCCGTGGTTAGGCTGCGGCAAAGTCGCCGCCTTCTAGGGGCTGATATGCAGGATGTGGCGCAGCAATCACAGCCCCCTGGCGTCTGCATGCATGCCGACGTTTTTGCGTGGAGTGTCTGGTTGGGAGCCATGGGCCTTGTGGTGGGAACAGCCACCAAGAAGTATTTTTGGTAACACTTTACCTAAGGCAGTCATTATACTGCATTACACATGCCCTCATAATGCATTATAATGCATTCATAAAGTATTATAAACCCGGCTATAACTATTTATAAAAAGGCGTAACATTATGTATTATGTATTAAGAATGCTCTATGAAGGTCTCATCCATAATGCGCTATAAACACTTTCATAATGCAGCACAAAGCATCCTTAATCCTTATACTGACCATTATAATGCATTATGAAGGTATTATAGTGCATTATGGGTGAGACCTTCATAAAGCATTCATAATGCATGAGAAACATGGCTATAATGTTACACCTGTTTATAAATATAGCTGTGTTTATAATACTCTATTAATGTGTTGCAATGAATTATAAAAACAGTTATTAGGCTATATGAATAAGGGCCTCATAGAAAGCATTATCATATTTTTTACAGAGGAGCCTTCAGTCCATGGTGTCGAGATGATGACTCACCCCAAAGCGTACTACTGCATATGTTTGTTGTGACGGCATAAACCTGAACTGTGTATGTGTGTTTTGGGGTATGTGTATGTGTTTGTTACGATGACTCAACCCTAAGTATGTGTGTTTCTCATCTTTCCACAAGTAGGTGGTTAAGACAGCACAAACTTCCCTTGTGGACTGGTTAGCCATCTCTTGGGGAAAA
>JAODKM010000058.1:26223608-26245796 GCA_026780845.1 Petrocephalus sullivani
GGAGGGAGAGAGGACACTGTGGTCCAGCTCCAGTTAAAAGGAATAGAGGTTACAGGGAGGGAGAGAGGACACTGTGGCCCAGCTCCAGGTAAAAGGAATAGAGGATACGGGGAGGGAGAGAGGACACTATGGTCCAGCTCCAGTTAAAAGGAATAGAGGGTACGTGGAGGGAGGGAGGACACTGTGGTCCAGCTCCAGTTAAAAGGAATAGAGGATACAGGGAGGGAGAGAGGACACTGTGGTTCAGCTCCAGTTAAAAGGAATAGAGGATACGGGGAGGGAGAGAGGACACTGGTCCAGCTCCAGTTAAAAGGAATAGAGGATACGGGGAGGGAGAGAGGACACTGTGGTCCAGCTCCAGGTAAAAGGAATAGAGGATACAGGGAGGGAGAGAGGACACTGTGGTCTAGCTCCAGGTAAAAGGAATAGAGGATACAGGGAGGGAGAGAGGACACTGTGGTCCAGCTCCAGTTAAAATGCAGGAGCTGATGAGTCGGTGTGGATATTTTTTGACAGGTTGGGGGGACGAGTGTTGAGCACATTGGCCTTTTCCATGGCTCAGGGATGTCAGGACCATGGACAGCATCACTGCAGGTGGCTGATGGTTCAGAACCAGGGACAGCATCGCTGTGGCCCGATCGGGCTCTAGCGCTCTGGATCAGGGGCTTGTGTTTAAGGTGGAGGACATAAGTGATGCTGTAATTCACACAGAAGGTCCAACCTTATCATTAGCCAGATGTTTTATTGTTTGAATGGCTGTGGAGGGGGCACTGCTGGGGCCAATCAGCTTATAGATGGGCCCAATGCCCGTGTGGTCCCACCCCTATGTACACCCATGCTCTGGATGGAGCTTTTCTCAGCCTCCACGTGTTCAGCACTACAGACAGTGTCAGCTCTCCGCAAGCTGTCTGCTAAGCTGGCCAGGCAGACATGCACACATGCACACATACCTACTCCAACCTTCCATGCCAAACCATCTCGCTCATCCTTCAAAAAACTGTAAGTGATGGTTATTTGTAAATGCAGTCACCGTCATAATTCGTTTAGAGGGTAATTGCAAAATAGAAACTCTTTTTTGTCTTAAAACGCTGTTGGTGGAAGTGAGTTCTCTACACTGTGGCTGTATTATTGAATACCGTTCCATTTCTCTGCTACAAGTTGTTTGTCGAATTCACTCGCAGGACAGGGAAGATCTTTTTATCTCAGTGAAGATCCCTCTCAGTCCACTCGTCACCCCCTGAATCAATCTCAGCCTTTTTCTTGTACGCTGTCGATCATCGAGTCATTGCTTTCTAGTATTTTCCTCTTCACACTTTGCAAACACGTGACTCGGCAAGGTGACGTCATAATATCATCATCCTGGCTCATCACGGGCTGAGTGCCATTCATAAAAGTCAATTTAATATCAGTACAGCAAAATTCGACTAATTTTTTTTGATAGAGGCACTTAAGTCGCGGAACTTTTTTTCTCTTCCTGGACCGAACCGGAGTTGAACTGCGGCAGTAATTAGTGCGTGAGCTGTCAGGGTGAATGGTGTCACGAGGAACTCTAGATTGGCTGGTCTCCAAGGGACTTGATGTGATTTTAGCTGAAGTGTTTATCACCAACTGAGACAGCCTTCATTTTTTTCCTGGAGCCCGTGTCAGAAAACTGTTGTTTATCTCCATCAGGACTGATCTTTCGTCGACCAGATGAAAAAGCGGGTGAGAGAGGAGAATTGAACCTCGGCAGCTCGCTCAAATGGTCGGCGGAGGCCGGGTCGGACAGCCACCACTGAAAGCCATCATTTTTCCCTTTCACTTAAAATTTGGGCAATGATGATTGCTTGAAAATTTGCGGCGGGCCGTCAGATTTCTGTCAGGCTTAAAAGCATGGTATGTCTTCAGAGTCTTCAGTTAAGAAAAAAGAAATAAAAGAACCCCCTCTGAAGGGTTTCACACTGCTCCGAGTGAAACATGCCTTGGGGACGCCAGCGATGGCGGAGTAGGGCATTGTCGCCGTCCCCCTGCTTGGGGACGTTTTTGCCTGTCCTTCTGCACCTTATGGTGACACTGGCTTCAAGAGTAATGAGGAAACGATACCAGCAAAATTAGGGGTATGACAGATAATAGATACTGAAGGTACGCTATAATCCCTGCTCATATATTTCAATCGATATACGCACAACTGTGGAATTTCCGGAAAGTAATCACGTGCCATGTGTGTTTGGCGGTACCGTGGGCGCCCCTTGAAACTGCACTTTCCGGATGCCATCCGGCTGGTATCGCTGACAGTCTGTCAGTGACTGGTGCCATATAAGGAATGTCATCTACAGGTGCACCAGCCCTCTGGCTTTGGACTGATTTCATGCATCTGTTTTTGGAGCATCTGCTCTCTTACGCCATCCCGGGCCTTGTTAGGATTTCCAAATGAAACGAGCGAACGTGCTGATTATTAAACACAGGAAGCGACAGTGGATCCAGCGGGTCTTCCTCACGGCACGCTGGCAGCACCGGGTCAGCGCCTAACCAGATCGGACCGGGTCAGGGTCCAGTTTGCCCTCCCGCCTGCCTGCCTGCCGAGTTTCTTACTTCCTGTGTAATTCTGCTGATTCTCCTCAGGGGGAGAACAAGGAAAGCCTATGGGCAGCATGGTGGGAGTGTTTTGGGGAAGACTAACCAATCAGGAAGGAGAATTAATGCCATATTTTATATCTTGTCTTGATTTGTCCATGAGAGGTAGTAAGAAGCAGGGGCACTGTAAAGCACAGGGGTGGAGGGTGGGGGGGTTACTGGGTACATCAAAAATTTAGAAGATAATGGGATTGGGCTGATTTGGGGCACAAAATGATATGCTTTAATGGGGCCCAAACTCTCTAGCAGCACCACGGAAGGATGTTCTTTAGAGGTGATGTATTGAATCCTTTTTTTAAGTGTAAAAATTTCACTTATTGAGAAAAAAAGTTCTTTGAATGGAAGTACCAGAACCAGCCTGTGTGGTCTCATTGAAACTGTGTTTAACTCACTGTAATTTCCACCACGGTCAAAATGTTGTGTCTCCTGTGCCTATCAGCTGGCATCCTGTCATGTGACCGTGGACTAAACCTGCTTTAATAGGCCGCTACGCAGTGAAGCAGCTCCCCTTCCTCGAGTGGGAGAGCCCCTCATATGAGGGCCATCGCACTCGGCAGCCTCTGGTAGGCGCCAGTGATTCGGGCTGTATGCGGTTCGTGGGATGCGTGGAGCCAGAGGCGAGGAATGACGACTTTTCCTGCATCACCAGCTACAGCGGCAGGGGTCAGGCCCCGCAATTACACGGTGAACGCGTCGCTAGCCGGGAAATCTTCCGAGTCAAAGCCAGACCATTTATGGTGGCTTTAAACAGCCGCCCCTCGAGACGCAATACCTGGACTAGGAATCTGATATATCAGGAAATCTGTGCTTGTTGGCCTGACTTTAGCATGTGGTATTTCTAACTCCTGCTGTCTAACTCCTGCATTTTATGTGAAGAAGTACCCCCATTTCTTGAAGGGGTGCCCATGTACATTGTGCTAGCCCCTTCATCCCATCCGAGGTGTAAAGTGCCCCCTGTACGGCACCCAAGCCACGCGGATAAGGGGCCACACTTAGCTTGCTGGGCTGATACCGCTCACCCCTGTAGAAGAGATGATTTTCCACAAAGCATCCCAAGCCAGTTGCAGTTCTGGTGAAGCCAGAAACTTTCTTACTTTTTCAGGTGCCCATTTGGATAACCTCAATTTTATAAAAATCTGTGACTGCAATCAAAAAATAAAAAATGCCAGAAGTATTTGGGTTGGCTACTTATGGTTAAGGTTAGGGCTGGATAGGGGTTAAGGGTAATGTGGTTGGGATTAGGGTTTTTCCCATAGAAGTGAATTTACTGTCCCCATTTAGATGGGGGGGGCACATGTGTGTGTGTGTATGTGTGTGTGTATGGGTGTATATCTGAAGGTCTCAGCTCCTCCAATAAGGTGAGAGTGGCGACTTACTAATCTACTTCATTGGCTCAAACTCCAGCCTTTACACTTCTCTGCGTCATCCCTGAAGCCAGCGATTGGCTATCTTAGGAGGCCAGTTATGCTTCCCAAGGCCCGAAGGGACACCCTCCTTTACAAGCTGGGGGCTTTTAGCCCTGACCTCTGGCTCTGTGAAGGATCCCTTTTAGTAACACCAGGAAGTCATTAATGACTTTCTGAAGTATCCTCTTATTTGCTAACTTTTCATAACTCCGCTTTTGAAACACTGCCCCCAGCACCATTCTTTAATCTAAGTGTTTGATGGAAAATAAGAGGAAGACCACTGCCTAAATTGTTTTATGCTAGATTTGGTTAAAGCGATTACTTATCTATTATAAAACATGGATTTCATGAAAGTGCGGCAGTTTAAAGTAACGTGGACTTATGCAAATGACCACTGAGGTTTCCACAGAGTCACTTCTGAGAACCTGAGGGATTTTTCCTTTACTTTACTTTTGTTTAAGCACGAAAAAGTTTCCCTGTTCCTTTGAAGATAATGCTAAAGCTTTTGGTTTGATAATGCGAACGAAAGCCTCCCCCAAATTAAACTCCAGTGATGGGCATTCATTTCAAACCTTCAATTTTCATTTGCCTGATGATTATCTCTGAATTCAATGAAGTGTAGTTAATTATTGGATGAGCTGTGGTTCCTGATATAATATGCATTCACATTATGTACGTTAGTGGTTATTTTTTCTATACTTTATGGTCTAATTACATGGTTAGCATCCCCCCCAGATCAAAATAGTGTCTTTTTGCTATGATAATTGATTTATCCCCCTATTAAAGCAAACACATTATAATTTACACAAATATCAAGATTAAAATAAAAAACCTTACATCCCTGCGTGCACAAATGGGGGTAATTTGCCAGTGAGGCTGATTTGGGAGTGACAGTAAGATCATTTCCGGGATTGATGTGGAGCTGCTCTGTGCTGTTTTACCGAATCACATGCTTCCCTACACCGGTGTGCTCGTTGGGATTGGATCTGGACCGCCGGGCTGCTTTACCGTCAACTGACCTGTGAAGCTACAGTGGAAGCTCCGGGCGAGTCTCCATCTCCAGGATGCATGAGACCATACACATCTCATTTTTTGCTGTATTATTATTCTCGCCCTGATAAGGACTGGTTCTGCGGCCTCAGATTCCAGCCGAATAGTGTCTTTCACGGCTGTTACTTCACAGCCGATAAAGAAAACTTGTTTGTTATGTCTCTGTGCTTGGTGCCGTATGAACACCGACGTATGCCGATGGGGTGAGAGTCACAAACTCGTGGGCGCTCACGTGGACGCCAGGGAGGTGTGAAACGCACAGTGGCACGAGAAGGTGCCGTGGAGATCGCACGCGCTGGGCCAGGAGTCATGTAGCGCGTGGGCGTAGCGTGTCAGGCGCGCGGCCGGGAGCGTGAGGTGGCAGCTGACAGACGGTGGAATGGCTGGGGACAGGGGACTTGTCCGGTTCATGGACACTTGCTTTCGCAGCCCAGTGGATGCTGACTTTCTGTGAGTCCTGCTAATAATCCACAGAACTGAGGCCATAGCCTGACACTCTGATTTACGGGCTATATGGACGGATCAGCTGTTGATTCCGACAGCAACTCCGGAGCCACTCAGATTTGCCCCAGCAATGCTAATTTGCTCAGAACAGGCCGTGCTTCTCTCCCTTACTCTTGCATGTAATTACTGCCTTTTGTGCGACGCCTTTTGTTCACATCTCTGACTCACCGCTGTAAGGTTAGAGTGCAAGAACAGCATGCTTTGGCAGGTGTGCATTAGTGCTCCTTTTAAATAGACATTCAGAAAAATCAAAATATCAAATTGTAACCCCGATTCCACTAAGCTCCCTTCAATGGCTGAAGAAAACTACACCCACATAATCAGTGGGGGAAAGGGCATTAATGCAGCCGAAGGTGGCTGATCGGCCTTGAAGTTGTGTAGTGCATGTTTGAAGTGCTTTCTATACTGCGGCCCCCCCACCCCCCGAGTAGGCGATGGAAGAATCACCAATCTCCTCTCAATCCCCAACAAACATAAGCTGCGGTATAGCATTTTCCTGATCTCAATGCAAACTCTGTGCTTCGGCTTGAGTTTAAAGCCTGGGCTGTATTGTCCAGCTCTTGCCCTGTGTCTCCCTTTATGGGGGAGGGTTCCGGGGCTGTGAGGCAACACTTCCTACAGGTGAGAGATTTGCCCAGTTTGTGGTGGGATTGCTGTGGAGCTCTGAGTGTCATCTCTAAATGAAGCAGTTATTAGGGTGCTTGCTGGAGGGCACTGCCTATGTGTTGTGGCACTGTAGAAGGCTAGGTGTGACTACCGTGATTTAGACCTGTAAAGTACTATAGGATGAAAATTGGGGAGGGGGATTTATTGAACTCAAGATGGGCTGGTATCCTTTCCAAAGTGTTCCACTGCTTAGAATAAGTAGTTGGATGGATGGATGGATCTGTTGCAGGCCTCCTCCCCAGTCTTCTTCTTCTATTAATGCTGGCCACATCTTGCACATGAATCTTGCACAGATTTGTGTCAGAGATTCGAAAAAGCAGAAGCCCTCTGCCATTTCAGTGTCTGCACTTTGGGCAAGTGACCCTCAGCAAACCTGGGCTGATCCTGAATAAAGAAACACAGCCTAGCGTTAGTCACGGATCAACTCAGAGCGAATGTGTCCCTCGTCCCCTGAGCGTGTAACTACACAGTGTGTCGCTTCAAAGGAGGACCATCTTTGTGATGCTCCATAAATTCTTCATCCCCCTTCTTGTTTGCATGCCGGACAGCCACTGGATTAGAAGAACAGCCTGTCCGAGACAGATCGTGACATCTGCTCGACGTATAACATTGCGTGCTCATTGTCTGCTACTGTCTGTTATCCCGACTCCACACTGGATCTCGAAATTTCGGCTTATTTTTCATTCATTTCAAATTACTGTACACGAAAACAGCGGCACCGTCTAATTAATCTTTAGAGAATATGTTTTTGTTGCTTAGTTTTGCTGTGTGCTGTCTCTAAACTGCAATTCACATGGATGTTGTGAAATTAGGGTTAGGGTTAGGGTTAGGGTTAGTTAGGTTGTGAAGTATGTTTTTTCACAAAAAAAAAAAAAACAGGAAACACATCATTCCAGTATGACTGTCTACTTGGGTGCGATCCTCTAACAAGCTGTCTCATCATTGGACCATCTACTCTAGGTTGCTATGGTGATGAGGTGTCATCCTGGAATTCTGGAGTTCTTCATTTCTTTTATTGTTTACTGCAGGCTCCCCAGACAGCGATCCCACACACACATGCACAGACACACATGTGTCAGCCCAACCATACATGCAACCCCTCCAACTACGCCCACCTACCTCCATAAAGAACAACTCAGCTCAATGAGGTTTTTCTGCACAAGCAGTCCGAAACAGCAACATGGTTGCATATATCTTTGCTGATTTACATACATGCATTTATTAAACATGCTATCCAAACCACTACATAAATATATCAGTAATACCCGCCCTCTTTCGGGGTTTGACGTCGTCCGTGACCTCATTCCTCTGTCTCCTCCAGCTTCTGGCCGGCTGCCCAGAGCCACCATGACCGAGAGCCGAAGGGAAGCCCTGGCGGTGGCCCCCGCGCCTACCGGCGCGGCCTCTGCCTCTGCTACCTCCAACAGCACGGAGGCCACCGGGCCGGGTGCGAGCAGGCCCAAGGATGAGGCCTTCTCCAAGCTGAAGGACAAGTTCATGAATGAGCTCCACAAAATCCCACGTGAGTACCTCGGCCTTGTGATCAGCTCACAGCTTTGGATTGATTGTGTTTTATGTAACTAAATATACGTACAATACTGCGCAAAATTCTTAGGCAAAGAAAATGTTTAAATGATCGTCATGTTGGGGTAAATTATAACATGAACAGTATAATACTATGATATTATGTCTGCCAAAGTGTGTCAGCTTAGCCATTTCAAATCCTGTCCTAAAATCAGCAACCATCCAATATACCCATGTATTTTTTTTTGTTTGGCTAATCAGTGCCTCATTCATTTATATAACCGATTACAGTAATTAATTAACAGAGCTGTTGGTGAAATTTAAGAAATTCATGGAATGGCTGAGGTGCCCATGAGAAGAGGTTTGGGAACTGAAGCAGTGTTTATCTACCGGTCCAGCAAGATATCTGCAACTTTTTGGAGAACAGAAGACATTCTTGTAAAAGACAGAAATTTATTGTTACGAGTCAAAGTCAAAATATTGCATGTCAAATCTCAAGTCATGTGCCCATTTTTGTTGAGTTATTTTTGTCGAGTTACAAGTCATTAAATTTGTGAGTCTGAGTCAAGCTGCGAGTCAGTGACTCGAGTCCCCATCCTTGGTTAGTTAATTTGCTTGTGTTGTAATGTTAGATTGTGTTTTTTTTCCCAGAGAAACTATACACTTACACTCCAGATAAATACCCTTTTCCTTAGCTGCCTAAGACCTTTGCACAGTACTGTATATTCTCAGATGTCACACAGACTGGGATTTTTTAGTGAAGAACGTGAATGAGGGGACCGGGTTTTGCTGACTGATTTCTTTTGGTGCCTTTTCATTTCCATGAATGTGCATCTCTATAGAAGCTCCACACACATTAAATAAGGATCGAAAGTCTTTTTTTGGAGAAACACTGATGAACTAAAGTGTCTGAGGGATGTCTGCCATGGTTCTTTTAGCTGATCTACGTGAAAAAATGCTGATGGCAGGAAATGATTCTTGTTTCTTTCAAAAATCATTTTTCCCATAAATTATACCAATTAAGCCCATCCAGCTTTCCGCAAGCGAGCTCCAGTTAAGCGCTGGCATGGACCCCAACCGAACACGCAGCTGTTCTCCCCGGCCCTGTCGAAACTCCATAGACGCCATCCTAACTACCCGTTTATTCGCACAAAAAGCAGGTCGGTGGCCAATTTTCTCGACTTTGAAGCCGGCGCTGAGAGAACATGTGGAAAGCAGTGAGGCAGTGCTATGGAGAGCGGCGCCAAGGGTCTCCGGGAGACTCGGCCAGCGAACTGTGATAGTAAAACGGGTTATCCATGGAGGCGTCTGGGAAGTTAAAGCGTCACGCTGCAAAGCGGTATTATTACTATTATTATTTAATCATCTGACTGATGCTCTAATTTGGAGCGGCTTACACGGTCATCACTGCACAGCACGACTCAGATATACCGGCTACTTCCCACGCATGCGGTTACAGAAGAATTACATTAAGCCCGGCAGGCAGACGGCTCCGTGCCGGGGAACCAGCCGGAAACACCTCTCGGCAGAAGCCATCCCCCGGACCGACGTTTCTGTCACACTGCGAGCCGACGTAAAATTAATGCTGATGTCAGTTGACTCTGGATGAAGAATTATCTAGAAGGTTCTGAAAGGCTAGACTTGGATAAGTAGGCTCCCGGGCCGCTTTGGGGATGATACAAAAGTTGGTCAGTGGCTCGCCCGTGTTTGCTATGCAAGCGATTCTACAGGGTGTAAGCTAGCATAGCGAGGCAGGTAACCAAGGCTCGTTTACCGATACACTGCTGTCACAGTTGCGTCGGCTTGCAACTCCTGGCAACCCGCGTGCGTAACCCGCTCCTCCCCGAGGGCGCAATTACGGCACCTTCTGAGCAGCCGGGCTGCAGCTCCCCACTTCCCCAGCAGGACCGGGCACACGGCGACTGTCTCTTACATTGTCGACCCCCTGCCGGGAATGAAATTGCTCCATGTCCCCTTGCCCAGTGGCTGTAAAGGAAAACCAGATCTCCTGGAAAGAAGGCAATGAGGCCTTTTTAAAACGACATAATGGTATCTTCAAGCATCTCATGGCATACGTCAGAGCACTGCGTCCCATCGCTCACCAGTAATTTGCCGACAAAGCGACATATGAAGGAGCATGTCATCAATCTGCCACGAGACCTGAAGGGTAGCTAAGCACACAGACAGAACACAAACATAGCCATCTCTCCGCTGTGGTCTCCAGCGCGTCTAGTCCAGCAATCACCGTTTACTGAATTTCTTACTGCTGGTATCTTGTACAGGATGTCCCCTGTCCTCTTCTAAGCTTGAAGCTCACAGTGATCCTGTTCCAGATAAGCATTTATGGAGGACAGACAAATGAATGGACAAATTGATGGGTGGATGGATGGACAGATGAACCTCATGAAATCAGATGTACATTTCTGTAAATAAAAGTTACAAAAAATAAAAACAAAAGCAGTAGGTGACTGTCTGGCCAGAGCTGAGTGACTGCCTACAGTTTCTACGGTGTTTACAGCACCTGTCACCCATAGCATAACCATAACCCATAGCATAACCATAATCCATAGCATAACCATAATCCATACCATAACCATAATCCATACCATAACCATAAACCATAGCATAACCATAACCCATACCTTAACCATAACCCATAGCATAACCATAAATTATAGCATAAAGTTCACTTCAAAGCTGGAATTATGGAAATCTCAGGCCCCTATTCACTTACAACCTGACTGTTATATAATGTTTGATCTATGACTGCTCAACCTTGCATGTAACAGTATAACTTAACAGTATAGCTTAATATTAAACAGTCAATTTAGTTTACAAGCTGGCTGATTGTTCTACTGCTGCTCCCAGTACCATTCTGTGGCTTTCTTGTAAGTAAAAGGTCAGGTTTAGTCTTTAGTTAAGCTTAACATGGCTACCTTAAGTTTGCTTAAAGTGCCACCTGCAGAGATAGCAGATGGCATCACCATTTACAACCCACAGCAAGGGTTAGTGCTGAATGCAATACACCAAAAATCTCTCCAGCTGGCCTTGTATCTAGTTATTTTAATCTTCCCGGGCACTTCCGACTTAAGTTTTTAATGCACCTTTGTGTTGAAATCGACCATGAAATGTCTACATTGCTACCATCCTGCCAGTTTTGTTATTGCTAACGTTATCAACCAGTAGGCACACAGAATTCATTTTAATGTTTGAGTCTTTCTGTTGTATATTTTGTTCATTTTTCTCATTACTGGCAGGTGTTTTACGTGACTAAATCCATTACTGGGCTAAGGAATTTTCAGTACAGAGCACAATTCTTAAACGTGATTTTGAACTGAGACGGCCCACCGGCTTTGAGTGTTTCAGATCGAATCCCTGCTCTGTCTGTTTGAAAGTGTCGGTGTTCTCCGTATTCATTCCTGAGTTTCCTTCTACAGTCCAAAGACACGTGGTTGGACAAATGTCAGGCTAAATAAATGTGTGTGGTGGACGGGTATATCCTCCCTTAAAGCCAATGAAACAGGACACAAATCAGGACCACATTAACTGGATGATCAGTTAGTGTTATGGTAGGCGATCCTGATCCTGGAGTACTGGTAACATGAGGTTTTCTATCCTACCTGATGATGATAATCAAAACTGGCTACTACAACTTCTCCAAAAATCATGTATCCTCCTAAATGGGTGATGATCCCCCAATGTTCACACCAAAGTTACGCCCTTGCATCTAACTACTGAAAGCTTAAGACTGAAGAATTTAGTACTGTAATAGTGTGCATGCCCATTTCGTGGTTTCCATGTCATCACAGTCACTTACTGTTACGTCCATCTGTGACAAGAGTGATGTCACTGAGAGTCAGCCCAAGCTGACAGGTCATCATGCCTCGCCATGCATGTCTCATAAGCATGTGCCCTTAATGGGTTTTGCCATTAAAACAATCTTCAGATGTTTATTAGGCTGATCAGTCCCCATGAGCTCTCATTAGTAATCATATACACAAACACTCAGGGCAAACGTTGAGTGATTAGGGTCAATTGACAATATATGTTTTATTCCGGAATGTAAATAAGTCCCCAGCAGAGAAAATGCATTGAAATTATTCAATTTTGCACTGTGTCAAGATAGCGCAAGTCCATTAATGTTGGCATTGTCATTGAAATGACTGTAGATTCCGACTGCGTGAGTCAGTTTGTTTATGCTCGCGCTGTGTTATTGCAGTAAATGTCATTTCATACACGATTTCATTTAAAATGGTACATATCAGTGAATCACACAGCAGCGCTGCTGATGGTGCTTAGAGCTTTTAAGGCTAAAATGTGCGGATCCAGCACTGACTCAGACATACTGAGTTATTAGTGCCTCTGTATCTCGTATGGGCACTAAAATCACAGTATATGGTTTATGCTGCCTGGACACTGCTGGTCCACACTGCTTTTGCTGAGTTTGTGGTTGGCTGATGGAGTTCACAAGTGCTGAATGTTTTACAATCTAGCCGTCTTGATGAGCTGCTAGTCACATTTATGTTCTAACAGGACTTAATCATCCTTATTTACCAAATCTCCCATGGGTAATTATTCATATTTTAGCCTATCAGCTACCAGTATAACAGTATAATTTATATTGCATGTCATATAGCAGCCACTTTGAACCTAATAATAGGGCTTGATTACTTTCATATTTTATCAGTTTTAAAAACGCAGCACTAATAATCAGAAATAGGGAGTAAGTCGTCATGTATAAATAATACATGCAGGAGTCTAATCTTAGCCAACCTAATCTAGCATGGCCTTGACGGCATGTCGAGAGCAGCGTCCATCTTTCGGAACAAAATACCCCAATAATGGACCATTTCTCAGTGAATCTCTGTTTCCCAGCTTGACTAATCCTTATCTGGGTGGCAACGGGTGGCGTATCAGCCTGTCTCGACTCTCGGATTCCCTCCACGACACGCGCCTGGCGTGTGCTAATCCGAGGGGCCCATCCTCGCGCCACTAATCCACGTTGATAAACCCCGAAACTCACGCTAAAGATAAAGCTCCCTTACACCTGGTAGAGCGACACACATTCTGCCAAAGCCTTTGAAAAGATACATAGGCTCTGTCCCCAAGTCCAGGACTGTGCACAGATGTCATGCCATCATTTTCTATTTCTTTAAATTACATATTTTTTTGTAGTGCTGGGGTTTTATGGAAGCCTCATAGAAAGGGGGTAGATTTGGGTGTGGACAGTAGGGACATGCCCCTACAAATATTGTTGGAGTACCATGGGTGTTTAGGGGGGGGAGGGCTTGGGGCTGGTTTGGTCCCTGCCAATGTTGAAACCAGACCATTTAATATGAATATGATATGGCCTAAAAGTTGCACCTATAGCAGAATGACTCTCAGCTGCTAATATTTGCTCCCATAAACTTGCTTGCATGCTGATCAGGTATCCGTTTTTATCATTTTTTCCCCCTCATTTCCATCCATCTGTTAGGTTTTAGATTTAAGAAGCTCCCAGCATAATTAGCTGGGGAACAAACACAATTGGTGTCTGGCTCCGAGTCGACCCCTCTTGCAGGAGTATCATTACTGAGACCAAACCTTGTCATTACTGGTACCCCACCCTCTCATTAATACCATTGCCCTTGTCCTCAGTGTACGCTTGCTAATACCATGAGATGGTCATTACTGATATATCCAGAATACTATTGCCAATATCCCCATTACCAGTTTGCAAAGCGGGTCATTACTGTAGCTGGCACCAGGCCATGGCATCCGCTATCTGTGAACTTCAGGTTTTTTTAAGGGGATTCTTCCTATCGATTTTGTCAACAGCCCATTGATTTTGCTCACTGCCTCAGACGGAGTAAGAAATCAGCAGCTTCAGCAGCCCCCATTTGGTGCTGATGTCATGTTAGCCTCTCGAAGGCACACAGACTGACTACCCAGCGTCCATGGTGCTGCTTTTGCATTAGCTCTGTGAAAACCTGCACACCCTATTTCTTTGAGGTGTGGGGGATGAACATCATTGCACTCCAGTGAGTTTTTTGTATCCTTTTTTATTCGTTTTTATTCATCAGTTAGGATTAATGAATTCAGTCAAATGTACTGTAGCTAATTGGATTTAAATGGAATGCTTGAGTAATTTGGCATCCCACCGCTACTCATTCCAGGCTCTGCAAACTACACAGTTACTGCTGGTGTAGCCATGCGAGCAAAGAATATTCTGTTCCTGTGACCGCTTAGACCTCCATGAGCAGGAGTGCCTGCCATCTATTCCATGCTAGAGGGCCTTAGTGTCTCCTTGGCTCTGCTTATGTAAGGTCATACTTCAAGGCAGCTTTGCGGTGACAATACTTGGGATCTTGAGGTCCAATTTTCAGAAAAGTACAATGATCCCACCTTCGGCAGTTACCTGTATAGGATGCAGCATACGTGGAGTAGGGGTTGTGGAAACGGTGCAGGCGGCGTGGTCTCCGACAGCCAGGACCCCCTGCCAGACTCACTCTGTACACTTTCTGCAGTGCCGTCCTGGGCCATCGTGGCCATCGCCTTCGTGGCCATCCTCCTCATCCTCACCTGCTGCTTCTGCGTCTGCAAGAAGTGCATCTTCAAGAAGAAGAACAAGAAGAAGGGCAAGGAGAAGGGCGGCAAGACCGCCATCAACATGAAGGACGTCGTCGAAGGCGCCAAGATGGAGGTAAAAACACTCTGTTCCTGGATCCTCATCCTTGCCTACCAGCGCTAATGCTCTCCAGCTGCCATTCACTGGAAACTAAACCGATAGATTATTATCAACTCTACTCCAAACGCGACGAAAATATGTATAAATAAAGTTACCCATGCAATGGACCCTGGCTTGTGACTGTTCCAGTTTAGGAATTTCTTTAAGGCTCTCCACATCAGAAAGTGTGCATCCTTACCAGGTTATTAATGAGAAAAATCTTAATGTGGCCGCTAAGTGATTATTATAAGACAAAAACATTGTGTCAGTCAAAGGGTGTCCTGAATGTGACTGAAACTGTAATAAATGTTTGGTAACACTTTACATTAACTGCACCTTCATACTGCCTTTGTGATGCTTCGTAACATGTTCTATGAATGCATTATGAACGTGCACTGAATGTTCTATGAATGCATTATGAACGTGCAGTTAATGTTAAGCTAATCATTCTTGTCCACTGAGTCTCTTGTTTGGCCAGCTTTAGTTCAGAGCCTTAGAGGCTTTGTAGGTCCTTCCAGAACACTGTCCCTCCCTTGCCAGGAAATGCTGTTTCAACTGAATGTCATGTCTGGACTTTTTGCTCTTTAAATCCAGCGAGAAAATCTCAGTGTGCACCTCAAATATATGTGTTGTTTTAGCATTTGATTTATATTTCCCTCTCTTGTTTGCAAGATCAAAGCCCCATGCATTCATATTAGCTTCAACTAAGTGTCATATTATAAAATGTAACTAACCTGCTACTACTGCTACTAACCTGGAGATATTACTCAAAAGTAATTTCACCAATTTAAAAATTTTATGAAACACACTGGATTCAGTTGGTGTCAGTAATCTGGCTTGTAACATAATCCATTTGATTGACAGAGACCAATTAAGAGTATCCCATATCATTAAAGTACTTCTATGGTATATTAATTAGGAGTCCAAGCAGTGATAGCTACTGGACTCCTTTTGTTTTTGTCATGATTATTATTATTCACATTGTTTTTTAATACAACACATTTTGGTGTCATTTGGGTACCAGTTTTACAGTCATCATTACTTATCGATGTGTATTCCAAATTCAATTATTCTGTCCTCAAATTGTATTTCAAATAATATGACAGTCTTTTAAATGGTCTTTAGTGGAACGAAAACAGTGGAAACCGGATGAAAAAAGAATGAAGTGCTGCCATGTGTAATTCGCGGTTTCAACATGTTCACCTTGAACGTCTAAATTATAACCAGATCTGATCAGGTTTGATGGTAACAGAATCAGAAGATGTCATGCATTGTGAAAGCATTGAATATTTGTTAAAGTATACATGGGTTTAGTCACATTTTATGTGGAGCATGAACGCTAAGCGATAGTGGAGCCAGGGGCACTGTGTCAGTCGTTTGCTTGGTATGTCCTATCTGCGGTTGCCTCTCTTGTGAGTGGTTGTTTTAATTTCTGTTTCCTCCTTCTATGTCCTCCTTATCTGTCTTGTGTCTGGTGACTGTACGGGATTGGCACTGGCGGTAGGTCCCCAATTGATGTTGGATCTTCTTTCTAAGCCTGCTGCTCTGACTTTTAGCCTCTAGAGAGCAACTTACTCCCATACAACACAATATATGCAACCGTATCCTACATGTATGTCTGTTTCTCTATACACATAAATCATTTCTAGATGCACTTTGACAAGGCTGAACTAAGTTGATCTTCCCGGACACTTTGAGATTCCTTTCCAAATCTTAGAGCTGCTAGTTATGGCTGCGATCAACAGTTCTCTTGAGGGATGCCAATATAGGCTTTGTGGCTTTATAGATGTGCTGAATAGCAGCTCTGCTTTTAGTTTATGATATGAAATAGAAACTTGACCTCTTTAGGCAACTTGAAGCAGACTCTTAAAGAGAAAACTTTGTCAAGCAGCTAGTTTAGAGGTACAGCATTCCATAACAAACACAGTCGTAGAATTTGTTGATGTCATGTTTGGCTTTCCTGCCTGCCCACAGAGGAGACAGACAGGAGCCCACTCAAACAGGCAATGCAAGGGGTATCAGTTTCGTTCAGCCTTTGTGACCCTACACCAGCAACCTGGAAACTAATATCATAGGATATCCATATGTTTCCGTATCGGTGCATTCTGCTGGCATGATGCTTCCATGGCCGTGATATGAGCACAGCTGAGATTTATAGTATGCAATCCTACTCTGACTCATCATAAGGTGAACACAGTTTTTTGGGCAGGGTCAAGGGTGGGCAGGGGCGGGCACTTTTGAGAGAATGACCTGCATGACCAATAGGAGGGCTGCCATTCTGTAGGCACCGTAGGAACCAAAACTACCACCTCAACCGCATGCCTCTCAATGACAAACAGCCATGTACCCATTGAGCACAGGGATAGTAAGGAGTTCCACTTCCCCCTCCATTTCCCAGACATTCTCCCGGGTTGGTTTGCTTCTGCACCACAACAGGCTGCTTGATATAAGACGGGGGGGGGCACTGCTTATGCTCCCTTCTGTAAAAGATGACGTGACCTTGCCTGCCCATGTCCGCGGACCGAATGAATGCGCGCGGTTCGGCGCTAGTGCATCAACCCAGCATGCCATGATGTTAACTCCAGTGTTGTGTTAGCGCTTGTGTCCCCGAGCAGAAGCCTCCCGGAACAGGCTCCCCCCCGAACGACCGACGGCCAGCGCAAGCCTGAGGACTGACTGTTGGTGGGTGTCTCCTTCAGGCCTTGAAGGATGAGGATGATGCAGAGACAGGGCTGACGGATGGGGAGAAAGAGGCGGAGCCTAAGGAGGCGGAGAAACTTGGCAAATTGCAGTACTCCATGGATTACAATTTCACCGAAAACCAGGTACGGAGTTTCCTCCTATCTGCCTGCCACTTGAGAGCGCTCCTGTCGTAAGTATGGTCACCCACCTGCCTACGCATCTATGCCAGATTCGCGTTTGTGCTTGACACAACAGGATAATAGCAGGCCGCACCATGCATCATACTTTGGGAGGCACTTCTGGCTGAGCAAACAGCTTCCTCTCTCGCACAGCTGCTTGTGGAAGTCTACGTTTGTCCATATATTCAAGATGACACAGTGATGGGGATACCACGTTTTAAGTGCACTGCTGAAACACCTTTTGCATCCAGACTGCCTGAGAAATCAGTCACACGAGGCTCAGGGTACCTGAGATTTCTGCAGACGGCTTTTTCAGAGTCTCAGGGTGACCTAATGTAGCTCACTAACAAACTGCCATTTCCTGGTAACGTTACTTGGAGATTTCAGAGGAATTCTCCATGTAGTTAAAAGTAACACAATGGATTCACCTCTGTGGCTCTCCGTTGTGGTATTATTGTGGATGGTGGCTATCCTGTGCATCTGGTCCAGTCCTGTCCTAATCTGTGTTTACCTCCCACCCACTTTGCCTAAAAAGAAAACTCTTTAAGTGGGAGAGTGCTGGGTTAATGGCAGAACCCAGTAGAGTGAGGTGTTTCAGTTTCCCACATACGTCTCTGGTTCACAGCCGCATGGTTCTCGGTCCAGACGCCCTGGGCAGGCTTTGCACAGTCTTCGCTTTTATGCCCAGTGCTCCCCTGGGCCATAATTGCAAGTGTTCATTTAAAATGGATGGATGGACCTCATCTGCGAGTGGAGGCCAGCCATGCCCTGCCCGGATGGCCTCGGCACTTGGAACCAGGCTTGATGGTCTTGATCAATCCCGACTGTCTGAGTGATGTCGGCTTGATTGGAGGTTGATTTATGGGCTGAGGGGCCATAGAGGCTAAAGAGCAGCAGCTGTTCGCATTCGGAGGCCAGGTCAATCATCCTGCCAGGACCTCAGATGCTATCATTTACCAGAATCATGTCTTTGAAAGCCTTTAAGCCACTGACATACATTTATTCCACTTGCCTCCTTTAGCCTTTTACAGTTTTACTTACACATCTCATTATTTACCACTACATATTTAATATAAAACACCATAGAAACCTTGAGGAAAAACCATTAGCAACATCAATGTCCATTCAATGTTTGTGAGGCACTTCTACTTGCAAAAATATCAACAATTCAATTAACAAGATTAATAAGTAAAATAATTGCCGGTGAAAATGTCATGCACAAAAGTCAGTATTCAAACTAGCATAGCAGGGAGTCTCCTTTATTTAAGGTCATGGTAAAAGCTTCTTGAAACTAATGTGCTTTCAGCATCCCCAAGATAAAGCTGTCCTAGAAATTAATTTGATTAGGGCTTTGTGGGGTGTGACTGCACCCTGCTTTAACGACAGGGCAGACCCCAGGGCTGTAGTGGTCACAGAGATGGGAAGGCAGACCCCTGGCAGTGTTAAACAGTATGGTTTTTTAGTGATGATGTCCACTGTAGTGAGGTTCCAAAACCCTGGTCCTTTGCCATCATCATTCTCTACTGTGCGGTTCCCAAACCCTCATCCTTATTTTATCAGCATTCTCCACTGTGAGGTTCTGAAACCCTCATCCTTATTTTATCAGCATTCTCCACTGTGAGGTTCTCAAACCCTCATCCTTATTTTATCAGCATTCTCCGCTGTGAGGTTCTCAAACCCTCATCCTTATTTTATCAGCATTCTCCCCTGTAAGGCTCTCAAACCCTCATCCTTATTTTATTAGCATTCTCCGCCGTGAGATGCTCAAACCCACATCCTTATTTGATCAGCATTCTCCCCTGTGAGGTGCTCAACCCCTCATCCTTTCCTGTCACTGACCTTCACAGTGAGGTTCTGAAACCTTAGTCATTTCCTGATACTGTCCTCCCCAGTGAGGCTCTCAAACTCTCGCCATTTGCTGTTACTCTTCTCCTCTGTGAGGTGCCCACATCCTGCCCCCAAGATTCTGCTGTCCACCAGTATGTAGTGCTGAAACGATGGTTCTTTGGTCTTGCAATACACTGTGATGTGCTACTGAAAGCCTCTCTTGTGCACCAAAATCTCATCGCCTTTTCCCCCTCCCTCTACAGCTCATTGTAGGCATCATCCAGGCCGCAGAACTACCTGCTATGGACATGGGAGGTACCTCGGATCCCTATGTCAAAGTGTATCTGCTACCAGATAAGAAGAAGAAGTTTGAGACAAAGGTCCACAGGAAAACACTAAACCCTTGCTTTAATGAACAGTTCATCTTCAAGGTAGGGGTGACGTTAAAGGTGTTATGTTATATTTCTATCTGTTTACAGTACATCTTTTCCATTTAAACTTAAATTAATATCTAGAAAGCTGTCATATAAATGTGTGTTCATTAGTTTGGAACTCCTAATTTGCATATCACTACAGATTCATGTACATTTGGAAAACGGTGACAAGCTGTACTACTCATATCATTTTAATATACTGGCTAGACTCTTTGCCAAAAACATGAGCCAAGTCTTGGTTTGGATGGGCAAATGGATCAGCAGATTGAACCATGAACTGGTCCCCAGACCTGTTAGGGATTTTATGTGAATTTTAATCAAGTAATTAGCCATCCAGACGAGCTCGCGGTCTGTAATAAGCAACAATGTCAACCGTATGACTGGAGGCCGGCCTCTCCAGCCCAGCATGTTGATGACAGAGGAGACGTCATGCCCAGTAATGATAGTGCCCATCCCCCCAGGTACCCTACACTGAGCTGGGGGGGAAGACGCTGGTGATGACGGTCTATGACTTTGACCGCTTCTCCAAGCACGACGCCATCGGAGACGTGAGGGTGCCTATGAACAAGGTGGACTTCAGCCACGTGACCGAGGAGTGGCGTGACCTGCAGAGCGCCGAGAAGGAGGAGGTGCGCGGAGAGGCAGCTACACATGCGGAACACGCAACTGCAGCACTGCAGCACTGCCCTGCTGTCACCGCCATCCTGCATTTCTCAGAACTGCATCTAAATATGCCAGATCAATTATTTCAACTGACTCTCGCTGAGATTCGAATGGAACATTGTGTGTGTGTGTCCTCTAACAGCATAGAATTAGTTTGCACAACATTTTTTCAATTAGTGGATACCATAATATGCAAATATTCCAAAGATCATAGATGAGATTCAGTTTGAAAGCCCATTTCAGTACAATTTGTTGATATAAGATTAGTCAGTAAAAACATAATATTAAATGGGAAGCTGTCTTGATACTGTACACCGGGAAGCTGTGAAATTTGGGAATGTGGAAATGAGCAGGAATTAAAGTAGCCAAACATCGAAAAATCAACTCTTAGCGAGAGCGAGTTGGTGCACGCAAACATGCCAGCAGCAGCCTCCAGGGGCGCGACCCGCTTCCCTTCCTTCCATTAATCAAAGTGTGACTTCCCGCGTTCAGGTTCAGCCGTCGCTCGGCACGTCATGTTTAGGCTACGCGTCGCCCTGGAAACCCCGCTTTTAGCTATAGATGGCCTAAGTTAAGGTTAATTGGAAAATTGTCCAATTCTTTGTAAGAGCAGGAGGGTCAGGATCTGCTACAACGTACCGCAGCGAGATCTGCCGCTTGTTCCTGACACAGCGTGATGTATCATTAGCTCTTTCTCGCCGGCAAGTTATATTTTTGTCTTTACGTGTTAAAGCAATTTACTGTAACCGGATTTCTGTAATCGACTTGAAAGTTATTGTTCTCCCGCGACAGTGTTATGGATATAAAAAAATGAATATAAAGTGCAGTTTAATTCAATTTAAAGCGTTTTATAAAACAATGTAAAAGGAAAGATAGCACTCAGTGAAGCCTTGGTGACGTGTATAATATGTCACGGCTAACAAATGCGTATTTACTGCCGCAGCAGTCGCGATCCCCTCCCCCCCCGAAATAACCTTAAGTAAGTGACAAATGGAGGGAACCGCATTCACGCCGACGTGATTTGCTGCCTCGGGTGTTCCTGCGAGAAGATCCCGTCCATCTGGGGTGAATGAAGCCCATTATCTCCCGAGCAGCAGGCGGTAACTTCTGTCCACCTGCTGACTCCGCTGTGTCTGTTCCCGCTCCGGCAGGATCGTACATACGCCCGCCAGAATTACCCGCCACCCCGCGCGGGCGAATTTCATTGGCGCCAAACTGCTTTTCTTAGTGTCCGGTCCTTGTGAGTATCGTGCTGATCGCGCCTCCGCGCTCTTTCGCCACGCCTGACTTCTCGGTCGGGAGCGATGTCCCCCTTGCCTCTTTACCCGCGGATTACGGAGCGATAATACGGCTTGTCAGCTTGCTGGGAAGTAAAGGGGGGATGCTGTCAGACAGGGTACTCATTTTAACCGGGATTTTAATCACCCTTTCCTGGGGAGCAAGTCTGTTATCTTTGTAATGTGCTGTTTTCCTCATGTGTATGTCGTTTTTCACAGGAGGGTCTGTAAATAAAATTAAATATGAATGTAAACACAGTTAAAAGACCAAAAAGCTATTGGTTGAGTTCCTAGGAATGCGTCCTGGAGTCGGGTACTTAACCAGTCAGGCACTTAACCTTAACCTCCAGTCATGCACTTAGCCTTCACCTTGGGTGAGGTCCTTGACTTGAACTACTCTGGTAAAAACAGCAAGATGTTCTTTGGAGAAAGTCCCAGCTATGCAGCCCAGTAGCCGATACTAAGCCAGGTCCAGGTGAGATCAAATCCAAAACCCCAAACGATTCTCAATGGATGGACTCAGAAAAAAGCACAGCCTGTCTTCTGTGTCAGGATCATAAGAACATAAGAACATAAGAAATATACAAACGAGAGGAGGCCATTCGGCCCATCAAGCTCGCTTAGGGAGAACTTAACTAATAGCTCAGAGTTGTTAAA
>JAODKM010000058.1:26245903-26265213 GCA_026780845.1 Petrocephalus sullivani
TTTACGGAACAACGTGTAACCATCTATATTATATTCTTGTCCATCCTTTTCTCCCAACCACGTTTCAGTTATTCCTATAATATTATAAGAGTCCGATGAGATAAAAGCCTCTGCAACCAGGTGTGATAAAATGCTACTCGAACCCGGCGTGTTTCCATAAACATTTCCCTACACCTTCTACCGTTTGTAGCCTCAGTACCTTAGTCTGTCTTTTCTGGATGCAATTCTTTAATTTGTTGTTTAATTGTTAAAGACAAAGACTTAAATGTTTAACTAAAGGATGGCCCCAAACTTTACACTAAGACGTATTATACAAACAGTCTCTGTTCTGATGCTTTTTACTAAGTATCTGGGTTTAAAAGGTTTAAAAGAAAGATGAAATTGCGGCTATGAATAATATACTTTAGCAGTAAATACGAGTCAGTAAGCAGGTTCTCCCACGTACCAGCAAGAGAAAACCGAGTTTTATTGTCCACAGGAGAGCCTGTGCAATCGACAGTCATTACTGGAGCTGAACACAGTGTCCACTTAGCGTTAGCCTGATCTGACTTCTCTATCTGTCCGTTTCCTCTTCACAGCAAGAAAAGCTGGGTGACATTTGCTTCTCGCTGCGCTACGTACCCACGGCCGGCAAGCTGACCGTCGTTATTCTAGAGGCCAAGAACCTGAAGAAGATGGACGTGGGTGGCTTATCGGGTGAGCAGCAATGGAGGGCAGGGGCTTTAGTGAGGAAACTGGTCAGCCTGTAGTATTCCAGAGATGCCAGAACAGACAGATCTGTTATTCAGAGCTGCCCATTTCTGATAATGCCCAGACTGCCTGTTGAGTCACAGCCAATCATGGGAGCACATCATGAATAAAAAAAGTAATTTCCACTACGCTGCTACACGTCCTGTGCTGTAGTTGTCCCATGCTTTTGGCCAGGATTATCTGGGAATGGACTGCCTTCAGCATTCACACAGTTGGGGTCAAACCAAACAGTGGGGACTTCAGAGTCTCACCTAGCGGTTACTGTTAGAAACATTGGTCTGATATCGTATTGTACGCCAGTCCATCACAGGGCACAACGCAGGGGACACCCCGAAGGGGACGCCAGTCCATCACAGGGCACAAAGCAGGGGACACCCCGAAGGGGACGCCAGTCCATCACAGGGCACGATGCAGGGAACACCCCCGAAGGGGACGCCGATCATACACAGCCACCACACAGACTTTGTATGAAAAGCAGGGAGAGTGAAGCATCTGTATTTTTGGGCTCTTGTAACCAGTCAGTGCAAAGTAAGAGTATGAAGTTTTAAAAGTGAATCTCCCTGTCCTGGAAACGGTACGCCTCCATCCCGCTCTTACTGCTGAGGTTGGTCTGCCACGCGCCGCCCTAACAGGATTAGTTACGGCACAGGAGACGGATCATTCTTGCCGAAATTCCTGAGGATTTTCCACTAAAGACTGTTCATGGGGTGTGGAGGGGTTATCTGTGCAACTGTGCAGGAACCGCGGCCTCATCTGGCATCAACAAACTGCTTAGGGAGAAATGAGGCTTTGAAAACTGGAGGTGGGAGGGACTGTCGATTGGGGTCGCTTGCCGTCAGTAACCTCATTGGCTTCCAGTTGGTGATTGACAGCATGGTAGTCCCACCCACCATTAAGGCTATGTTCCAAGAGTTAACACTGATCTATGCAAGGTTTACATGAGATACTGTTTTTAAAGCCATAATCATTCTGTTGTTGGCACAAGCCAGCACTGCCCCCTCTACACACCCAGGCATGTTCCTTGACTTTCAGGTCAGTACCTAGGTGTCTTGAAACATGCCGATGGCCCAGACATCCCCATGAGTCATCTGAGAGCATCCTAGCGACCACGCAGGCCCTGCCGCCTGGGGTTGGGAGAATGCATCTTGTCCCGAAGTCCCAGGCATCTCATCAGTCAGAGAGCAGAAAGATGGCACTGTGCGCACTTTTGGGGCTGCAGGATGAGGTGACAGATAGCAGCCCAGCACACAGCACCCCATGCTACCACATAATTTGCGCAGTGTTGCCACTGTGCCGGAAGGAAGGCTTTTTGGAATAATCTTTTCAGTCTGACACCTTGAAAGTTTCTTTTTTATTTATTAATTTTTTACTTTTACTGGTACACAGTGTTGACAGGAAATGATGTCAGAATGCTTCAATCAAATAAAAGCGGTGCCACAAAGCTGTTGGCATTTTTCCAAAGGTTAGTCGTCATATGAAAGTGGACAGTATGAGGATATTTGGGGGTCAAAGAAGCAAGTTAGTGTGTTGCTTTTAAAGAGACCTGTCTGTGCTTTGTCTTCAGCAAAGGGGAGGGAATCACCAGTGGAGTTTTAGATTTGTGAATGAGGGTGCTGTCATGTACACCAGAGGGTATCTGTTTTGGACAAATGATTCGAAGGGATTCTAGCAATCTACCTGCAGTTGCTGGCTCCTAGGTGAAACAAAAATTCATATTAAGCACCTGTTGGACATTTAAGTGGTATAGGAACTTGGAAATATATGCATATTTAATAATAAGGTACCATCAAGTTGATGCTAACTCTTAGCAACCACATGGATGGACCTCCTCCAGTGTGTCTCATCTTCAGACTTCAATATCAGGTTCATTTTGTGATATTGACTAGTCACAGGGAGTTCAGTTCATCAGACCTTTTGGGTTGAAATACTTTCTATCTTTTCCGGTACATTTCATTAACGCAGTTCTAATTGTCTTTAAATTAATTCCTCCTGCTGCGTACTTACAACTCCATGATTATGTGTCGCTGTTTTTATATAATTAATATGAGAAATCATGTGTTTGTGAGCCGCAAGGTATGTGTGCAAGGATGCATTATCTGAAGGATACATTATCTGCATAAAGGCAGCATAAATGAAAAGGAATGGGAGGGAAGCATTGATCGCTCCGGGAGCTTCCCAGAAAGGTAGATGCCTTGCTGGGCTATATTGAGCCCAGGAACACACAAAGGATATAGAGGAGGCCATTCACCTCAGCCAGTACAAATGCCAGCTTTGAGATCCAGGCCATGACACAAAACTGAAAAACAGATCTGAGATGAAACATGAAGCAAGCCTTTTTTATCTTTGTGCAGCTTTGCCCAGGAAAATACCTTGTATTTTGTTGGTTTCACAAAATGAATCACAGCTGTAGTTCTTGGATGTATTTCTGTAAACTGCATGACTTGGGATAAATTTATGGTAAAACATAATGCTGTCTGTGGTATTAGACCCTGGTAGTTTGTTTCATTTTTTCATTATATAGGACTGAAATGTTCCCTCGTTGCTTCTGGGCTTGTACCAAGGAAATGATTGTTTACCACTAGAATAGAGTATACTTTGCCTTAAGGCTAGGAGCTACCTGGGAGGCCACACCATCGTTATAACCCATGTGTTGGGTGCAGGTTGGATGGAGTGCAACATGAGTGTCATTCCTCTAGGGTGATTTCCCAGGAAAAAGCCAAACATCTGCTACTGAGGTAGCACCTTTAAAAAAAGATATCTATCTGCTTTGGAGCTCCAAAGATTACAAGTTATTTTTGTGCAGCTTCTCTTTCTTTCCTGGCCCTTTCACTTTGCAGCAGAACATGAATTAACCATGTTTCTATCCATTAAGGTTTCCTTTAAAGATCAACAGGAAGACAGTCCTGCAGTCTCTTTGACAAACCAAAAAGGGGGCCACTTGATAAGAATTGCAAGAAAAGAAGAAAATGCTAGTACTGGTCAGTCATCCTTCAGTTAAAGTGGTTTACTGACAAACACAGTAGACGCTGTACCACCATGTAAAATCAGAAAACATAAGGCGGGAGACGAGAGGCAGGAAGTGGTCCTCAGTTATAGCTCATGGGAGTTTTGAAATGTTCTGAGAGCAGAAAATGAAAAATGATTGGTTCAAAGAGATAACCAGTCAGATCTTATGTCTGATGTCAGACCAACCAATCAGATGTCTTGGTCCTGCCACCTGTAGTTGCTTGGACCCACCTCCTTTACAATCTGATTGGTTATCTCTCGGAACCAATCATTTTCTTGTTCTGCCTTCAGAACATTTTTAAGTAAAACTCTCATGAGGTCAGAGATGGGAACCAATAGAAACTTTAAGTCCATCTGCCACAAAGATGTTACAGTGTTTGCCTCAGTCTTCAAGGACAGGAACTGTAGGTCTCTGTGGGGAAAAAGCCTATTAACAACTCCACAGGCAGCGGGCTGTTCTTTCGGCGGCTGTCTTGCTTGCACCAGAGCTCACAATCCGCAATATTTTTAACTTCTCTCCATAAGCGGCGTAAAAGCAGAAACCTTATCCTCATACACCAGGGTGTTCAGTTAAGAAAACTGCTTTATAAGAGACGTAGAGTCGAATCTCGTCGAAATTAAAACAGAAAAACATTGCTGTCCTTCATTTTCTTGCAAAGTTTGTCAATTTTGTGGATGAGTCAGTGGCTTTTGATTGTCGGAGCAGTCTGTACCAGGATTTCTGCTATCTTTTATTACTCCATATATATATATTTATTTTTCACAAAATAATTGGTTCTCAGTTCCAAGGGCTGGAGCTGGAGTTCACTTATGAAATACCATATGTTACTCTGATAGTAACTGTCTCCAACTGCAGTAATGTCTTTTAATTTCCCACGTTTTCCATATTTATGAGCCGAGGGCAATGAGAAGTCATGGACTGATCAGTCCGGGCTTGTGTTTCAGAGATAACTAGACAGCATGTCAATCTGAGGACCAAATGCGCCTCAGCAGGGGAGCAGATGCAAGTCCCATGGCATGTGAGCACGTGAACAGCGAAATTAGGCCCCGACTGAAAGATCATGGGTCTGTCAGGGGAACCAGCTCTGCTGCATGCAAATGAGACATTTTTCATACATGTAAAGTGATCAGGGCTTATATGGATCTGCACAAAACAGACCCAGCGGGGATGTACACATGTATTGTATTGATCTAGTGCAAAGCATTCTGGGAGATGCTAATTAATGTAAACAGCTGAATGTGTCAATGTGGGCCTGCATTCCAGCACTGTTCACCCACCTGCTCAAACTGTGAGCTTCTGTATTTGTTTCGTGCTCACACGTAACTTACGTAGAGAAAGGTGTGATGAGGTAGTTATAAAAAAGATGCCATGTGCATGACAGTTTTCAGTCTAATATTATCTACAGGGTACCCAATCCAGTTTGATTAACGAGACACTTTGTGCAATGGCTGTAAAGATTTGGTCTGAGTTAGAATAAGCTCTGGTAGTAACAGTTTTGCTCATAAATTTGGTTTTAATGGTTTATGCGTATCTAGACAGACAGTAATCTCTGGGCAAATAGAAACACACGCCGTTTGTTATAAGTCTGATCAAATTCTTCTTGAGACTGTTTGGTCAAAGGCAGGCAGGGGTTCCGCCCTCTTGCCTGGCAGAGAGCTGCCGAGCAGCGTGCTAACTGCTAGCTGCTATTAGTAGCGATTTCGTTTACAGTGAGGAGGAGGGCAGATGCAGTTTGTTTTTCTCAGAAATGTTTGCTTTGTATTCTTGAAATTGTGAGCCCTAGCTGGTGTTTTCTCACAGAAGTTGCATATATATATACTCGTATATTTTTGCTTCTCTTTGGCCTCCTGAGATTGCTGCCACTGATTAGATGTGCAGCCAGCAGGAGGCACTGTGAATCTGCCATAGAAAGCCTCCTTCTGACGACTTGGAGCAAATTCCTCTGATTATCCGTGAGGCACGAGCTGCACATGTGGTGTTATGTAATAGCTAATCATAGCCCGAGCTCTCGGCTCCCAGATCTAGGGTGCGACTTCGCGGGCGCCCAGGGACAAGCTCTACTCAAACGAGCAGAACCGCGAGGCCCGCCCAGCCACGCCGACGGCACCGAGCTCTCCAGTGCCTGGGATAACTCCGGACGGCGGACATTAGCAGCAGGTCACATGGTTCAGGGAGAGTCGGGATGAAGTTGTGCCATCGTGGGTAATATTGTACTTGTGTGGTTTCGGCTCTCCCAGAGGGAGCGTGAATTGGGAATTTCAGTCGAAAAGGCTTCTCTTAATCACCCACAGGACGGGAGATCCAGCCCACTTATGCAGAACTAAGAGCGTCGTGGCTGGGGTCCAGCCGCCTGTGCGGTGGGCCTCTTGCCCTGGACCCGTCTGGCTGCAGGCCCTGCCGCTCTCAGTGGAGCGGCTCCCATCAGGCCGTGCGGCACTCCTTATATGGGCCCAACGCGGGGCTCTGGAATGTTGCCCTACATCTGGGGCAAAAGGCTGCTTGCGTCGCTCGAGGAGGGAAGGTGGAAATACTTCACATTCCTCTGTTTTTTCAGCGTTTTGTCGCACCAGGGTGCACCTTCACCTCTTGGCAGAGAAGGAGGAGGGCTGCGATGCTGACCAGTATCCATTTCTCATATATCAGTAACACGTTCATGGGCAAACGTGGGCAAGCTAAAACATGCAGGTCTGTAAAAAACCCCGGGAGGGGGGCATCGGCTGTATCTGCTAGGCCACCCATTAAGGGAGTGCTGGGTGGGGAAAGTTGCTCGGGGTCACATGACTTGTTCACCTTTGACCCCAGAGGATGGTGCTGGCAAGTGCAATTCCAGTCATTCATTGCGTTTTAATGCGTGATGATGAATGCAATGTTCACTGCTGCAGATTAATGCATTACTGTAGTGTTTATTTTGTGATATCTTGTGATCTATGTGATCTAATTTCATTCTGGTCTTCTGCTCTCAAATAAGAAAGACAAATAAGAAAGAACCTGACAATAGAGACTCCCCTTATACTGCTGCGAGGAGTTGCTATGGTGTATCAGAGAGTAGTCTTTCCGTAAGGCTGATCAACCCTCATTAGCACGGCCGCGCGGTTTCCGGTGTGGTACCGTGTCCGTCTCACACCTGAGAGCCCTGTTCCGGGTCACTCCAGCCCAGTCCACCCCTCAGAAGCACCTCGACCAGCTCAACACACTCTGGCCCCCATATGTCTTACTGGCAGTGATGACCTACCACCCCCATCTGTTCAATCAGCCTCAAAGTCTCTGAAGGTCGACAAGAAGAAGACTTCAGTGAAGCCAGCCAGAAAATAAACATGCTTCCAGTGATTTCAGATGTGGTTTATATTAAATTATAAAAGCACAATTAAAAAATTCATATTAAAAAAAGCTATCGTCATTATACTCACACCTGCTTGTAAATGTACAGAAACAAGGTGGTGAGGAGGGGACGGACTTGGTGGGATGTTACTTTGCCGTGTTTAGTCACCTATTTTTAATGGCCACTGTTATAATTAAAAATCCACACACATTTTTCCAAGTTTACAACTGCACCTGGTCTGCTCCCCCCACAAATTGGGGGTCCTGGTTTTTGGGTCTCTGGTATGACGGACACAAAGGGCCACGGCCGTGCCATTTCACGCGCGCCGCCCACCGCTGCGTGGGTGCCAGATAAATCTCTAAAAGCTGACAGTTTTTATTTATTTTTTCTTTCTCTGCCGGCCGAATAAAAGGAGCGATGGGGAATTCATATTAGCGAGGCGGCTTGGATGCAGTTGAATGATATGAAAAAAAAGGTTTTTTATGCCTGTTGGACGTGGACTGTGGGATGCTGGAGAGGATTCTAATTTAGATAGTCTGCAGCCTACTCTTGGGCACCATATTAGCTGTCTTGTTATCGACAGAAAGCCTTCCATCCCTGAGCTTTATTAATAAAGACTAGCACTATAGATATCCACCCACACGTCCACCTTAGACGCTCAGTCCCGATTCCACATTGATATCTGTAGTCACACCAAACCACGCTCTGCACCAGCCTCCATCGAAAGCCTGCTTGTAGGACACCAAGGGGTGTCTGGTTTCAACATTGGTAGGGATCAAGTCAGCCCTGAATGCCCCCCCCCAAACACACATGGTGCTCCCATATTGGTAGGGACATGCTCTTAACATCCATACCCAAATCTATGCCCTTGAAGGAAGCCTTGCCTCATCCCACCCAGCCAAACAATGGAACCTGCAATTTAGTAACATACTGTCTCTTGTTTCTCAATGTTTTCATTGTTTTCCATTGTCGTTAGTCTCTTGGGCGTGGCCAAATGAGTGAGGATTCCAATGCACCTTTTGCACATGGCCAATAAAGACTTTGGATATGATTCAGCAGTGTGAACCTCAGTCATTCTTTGAAATTGCTATGGATATAGGGCATGCACACTCCCGCTTGCAGATTTGGGGGTTTGAATCCTGCCATGTTCGTCTGAAGCGTTCATGTTCTTCCTGTGTTGTGTGGGTGTCCTTTGGGGACTCCTCCTTCCTCCTGTCGTCCAAAAACATGCAATTAAGGGTGATTGGTGGCTCTAAATTGAGCATAGTGTATATGGATATGCCCTGTACTGGACTGGCATCCTGTCCAGAGAGTCTTTCTGTCTCTGTCTATGCTGCCTCTAGGGTTGCCTATGACCCTGCATGGGTAAGTGCTTGTAGGGTAAATGGATGCGTGTTAAGAAGATCCTGTGTAAGGTTTTATAAGGTCCCCTTGGTAGAAAGAGATTCTTAAGATAATTCTCAGTAAAACTCACACCAGACCGGAGGGCAGTTTATGTCTTGGTGGGCTAGGCCTCTGTGCCCGTGATCGGAAAGTCACCATTTCAGATTCCATCCTCAACAGGATCATCGCGTGTCGGGTGGGCCCTTGAATAAAGCCCTTTGCCTTCTGAGATACTGGATAAATGGCCCATATGTGTACGTCTCAAAGGAGCGCATAATGGGTTACGCGAAAACAAGGAGAATTCCAACGTACCTGTGCTCATTTCATTTAAATATTCCATAGGTGTTCCAAGTTGTGTTCTGCTGCAAGGGAATGAGCTTATATTATTTTTAAGCGACACTCTGCCGTGATTTGTGTGCCATAATGGTGGTCACAGCCATTGTTTCGGCGCTGTAGTCGTGAGTCATTTTTTTTCACCGTTGCACAGCGGCACTTGACTTGATCAGACGGACTCGCCTCATCTGATGAAGACGAATCGCCTCTGCTCTCTCCATTAAGGAAGAGTTTTATTTTCCTAATGTTTCTTTAATGGTGCCGCAGTCCCTCTCAGCACTCCAAATTGTTCATTTATTGTTGAACTGACTCCCGTCTCTGCCCTGTCCCTGCCTCTTATTGACATTTGGAAAGCGTAAATCAGGACTTCTCAAAAAAAAAAAAAATCCCGGGCTGGATTATTCTTGCTTCCACCCTGCCCACCCCCACTGTTTGTCCCCAGAGAAAGTTTAGATGTAGGACAGTTTATAAAGGTTTTTGTTCATATAGCTGTGTTGAATGTTTCATTTGCGGAACAGCTGCATTCGCTAAAATCTGCTTTTGCAAATGGCAAATAGCTAGTAATTAGGGACATTACGGAATGATATTGGGGCTCTGAAGCATCTTCAGGGTTTTCTGTTCATTGTGTGACTGCTTGATTATAAAAGGGCCTGTTTGGGTTTGTAATTCCGTAGATCCCTATGTTAAAATCCACCTGATGCAGAATGGGAAAAGGATTAAGAAAAAGAAGACGACAATCAAGAAGAACACACTCAACCCCTATTACAACGAGTCCTTCAGCTTTGAAGTGCCCTTCGAGCAGATCCAGGTAAACCCATGTCTTCCATTTAAATTGCGTTCCAGGCAAGCTGCACATGGATTTTGGAAGCTGCTGACTTGTCTGTTAATCTCATTACCGTACTTCAGTGGTAAATGAACTTTTGAGACTCGGAGGGATAGATAAAAAGATAAGAACGGGTCAAGAACCCAGACTCTACCACAACTCCGAAATGGTTTAATAAAAATTATAAATGCACTGACAATGCACTGAATAGTGAACTGTGGTTAGGAATGTTCTCAAAGATTAGTTGGCTAAAGAGAAGCTTTATGTTAAGATATTTCATATTGGAACAGACAGATTAGCCTCGTTAAGCACATGGCGATTTCACATTCCAGGAAATACTGGAATGCTCACCGATTTCATAGCCTTTTCCCCATATCAATGCCCCACATCGAGGACTGCATTAGCATTGAAATCACATTCCTCAAGTCATTTAGGACCGCAGAGCCAGATTCCAGTCTGATTGGTGACAGGTGTACAGGCTCGAGTAATCAAATGCTGATTGCCATCTTCTGTACATGAGCGCCAACCTACCAAGAAGTGCTTGTCTTTCAAAGCCCCTTCAGCAACTTTTTGAGAAATTAGGAACCCCTGTCTCACTCAGATTTAATATCTTACAAAGTTAGGCATTATTTATTTAAATTTGATCTTAATCTTAGCTTACTTCCTGTCTGGGGTTGAGACTTTCATCTGCCTTGCTTGTAGATCACCTGACTGACGGCCTCAGCTACACCACGTGTATCACGTGATTCACACTGACCAATCAGAGACAAATCAGTTTTCAATTATCCTTTCAATCACCGCGCGCTAAAGAGATTCAGGCCTCAAGTACACAGCTACGGAGATTTAATGACGCTGCTGTAGGGAACTCATGCATTTAGCTGGCATTTAGTATAAGGAGAGATGACTGAAGATGGGTGTATTAGTATAGTGTTAATATAATGCTAAGGCTAATGTGTTGCAGTGTTCAGGTTAGGTAGTCACCCGTTACCTTTAATCCTGCTTGGCATCTCAGAAAGGGATTTACCTGCTCATGCATTTAAACTGGCACTTTGTGGAATAGCACACATTGTCTCTGAGCCATCAGTGTATCCCACAAAGTCATGCATCTGCTGTGTTTTTGTTACCTTATAATCCCACTTGGTAAATGCCAGATGCTGCAACACCTGCTGGGAAGGGGGCAGTGGCGTTCCTGGCAGCTTACGGGCACGGAAGCCCCTCGGGAAGCGCGCTTACGCGCCTGCAGCCCCTCACGTTATGCTGCCTTCGCCTCTGCGTCTGCACACAATTGCGGTATATGTGCTCTCCATATATACCAGAGGAAATAGACCAAGCCTTCCGCGGCATTCTGAGGTCTTTATTCCAGGTCGGGGACTACATCGGTTCCTTTTTTTCTGGGGGTATGTCGGAGCACATTTTCTTGGAGCTTAAATGAAGCCATTCGATAGCAGCCATTGCTATCATGTAGACAGTTCATAAGCAGCTGTGTACAGTAGGATCGAACTTTGTCCAGGTTTAATTAGGTTACAGCAATAACAAAAAGACATCAGGTTGACTAAACTGATTTCATAAACGGTAGTGTTTTTTAAACTGCGTTTGCCCATAAGCATTCAATATTTAACCAAAGCATCACTCTTAAAAATGTTTTATAACTATATAATGTGCCCGTTTGCTTGCTTGGCTTGATGGTGAGCCATATTTTGTTGAAGTCATACACACCAAACAGATCTGGAGCCTAGGAAGAACAGGAAATGGTGATTGGTCCTTTCTGAATATTAAGCCTGGTGAGTTGACCTCTGGCCTGTCCGTCTCTCTGCAGAAAACTCAAGTGGTCGTCACCGTTCTGGACTATGACAAGATCGGCAAGAATGATGCAATTGGCAAGGTGTTTGTAGGCCTCAACAGCTCGGGTACAGAGCTGAGGCACTGGTCAGACATGTTGGCCAACCCGCGGAGACCCATCGCCCAATGGCACGTGCTCAAGCCCGAGGAGGAGGTGGACGCCCAGCTCTCAGCCAGGAAATAGGGGGAGGTTTTTCACTACCCACCCGCCTAATGCCCCTTAGCCAGTATGTGTAAATACCTCAATGATGTAAGGATCAAACGCCTCTCCCTGCACCTACCCCTTTTACACAAACAGTGGCACATTCCACCACACCCCCCCGAGAATTGTGCTAAGTGTAAGCCCCTTTATTCCCTTTTATTTTATTTTCCCCTACCAACCCACAGACCCTTAAAAATCAAATCCAAATGTGCCCCCCCACCCCTTCTTTTAAGCAATATGACCTGTATAGATAGCGCATGACTGAAATTTATTGTAACACAGTTGTATATATAAGTATGCAGAAAAATGATTTATAGTTTGTGTTCGTATGTTGTTTCGCGTTTCCTAATCTGTGTATATCTTGATGTTTTTATGAAAATATACTATTTTAAATTATGTAAATGGAGATATAGGAAAGCCAATGTTGTTTATTACAGGATTCCTGCATTCACAAAAAAAATCGAAACGTTCAAATACTAGAAGTATACTCACATCGTGAAGGACAGTCCGTCTTTTTTTAGTAATCCATTAAAATGATTACTAAATTATGAAATGATGAAGACCATTAATATGGTTCCATGGTGAATTTGCTGCTGGAAACATTCACAAGCACAGGGATTCCTAAGTGTTCTTCAAATACTAATTTGTCAAATAAGTTCAGCGATTCATGTGATTTGGAGTGATTTCAGACTCCGCGTTGTAAATTAGTTCCGCGGTTAAAGACCCATTTTCCTTAAATAATACAGACAGAACGGAGACAGTAAGTCCTTACAGCACAAACTGCAACATTTTGTGATTGCACCCTTCCCAAGAGCTCATGCTTGGATATTCAGCCTAGGTTTTCTGAGCTCAACTTTGGCAAACGGTTTTCAACTTGAGCTTTAAGATTAACATTTTATAGACATTACTTGTCGAAACGTTTTTTTAATTATTATTATTATTTTTAATAATCTTTGCTAAAACTGCGACGTGGGAATTTTGAGTTCACTTAGGATCACGACTGAGATTTCATCTCGGCGGACATGTAAATGTACTAAATAGACACTGCACATATTGTAGTTGAGTTGGGATACGCAGTTATTCTAGCGAAGCGGGAGTTAAACACTGCCATTTTTTTCAGGGAGGTAATAATGTAAACCTTTTCCTCAAGGATACTACAAGGTAGTGTGTTGTTTCGTCTCTTGGTAGATGTGTGTCTTATTCCTTCAGTGCCCTCAGTAGCAGCAATCGCAACAGCCAGCCGTGGATTACTGCCAATTTTACTTTTTTCCTTCGTATGGCTGCTGTCTCCCGCTGTATCGGCTGCACTGTTTCCCGACGGCCGAGGGGGGCGAAATAGGAAAGTGCGTATAGTCCCGTGTACCAAGGGGAAATATACATAGCTGGTTTCTACTGCCACATTTAAAGGGAAAAAAAGAACAAGTTAATGGTCTGTGAAAATGAAACACGAGTCCACGTTTCCTTTATTACGGGTTCAAGAAATACATGAGTCGATTAAAGCTATTCTCATTAGGGAGCCTCTCTGTGTACTAGGCGCTTAGCTTTAGGAAGAATTTCTCAGTGTTTTTCAATGTTGTTATGTTGTTAACGGCTCTATAACGAAGCTATTCGTCATTTCATTAGACTCTGTGGGACTGCTTTGTGTATCACTGTGACCGTAGCGTGTGCTTAAAGGTGTAGTACTCGGTAGATAGCGGCCGCTCCGTCCCCTTAGTGATGTTGTGCAATGACCAGACATTCCTTTCAGGCGCGCTGCCGCGCCCGTGCGCGTTCACGCGAGGCACCGTCGCTCCGGACCAATCAGGAAGCGCCGGGCTCCGCGCGGTCAAACGAAGGGTTAACCGCAGACGTTGGGAAGGAGTCGTGGGTCTGATCACACAGCTTTGTGTTGAGCACTGTGCAATACTGTCTGTCCGTCCGTCCATCCCGTTGTGATAGTTTTTTTTTGTGGGTTGTATCGCCCAGGGAAGATTATTCCAGCTCTCTCTGAAACATTCCTTCAGAAGCAATGGTTAGACCACAGCACATGTAGATTATGAGTATGATAGAGCACGTTCGCCATCTGCCATCTGTTTAAGTTCATCTCTCCGCATTCCGCACATGTCCATTGTAAAGATCTTAGGTGTACTATTGGTAAATACCAAATCACGGCATAAAGGAGTGTACATATTTTTGTATTTACAGAATCAGATTATAATTATTGTAATAATATAAATGATAATATAAAAAATTACTTGGGACAAAAAAATATATGGCAAATGACAATTAGGGTTAATTGTCTCTTAGTGTATCAGTCTTCTGTAATGTTACTGTTATAATGTTCTTACTTTAGAGCCGTATTGCAAGACCTTCATTGTGCATTCTGTTTTGGAATTTTTACGATTTATGATTTAATGTACAGTTATCAATTGAGATATTGTGTAACTTTAAATGCCCAGTAATGAAATATCGTTCATATTTATTTCCCTGAATGCAATATGCCTGTATACAGCATATTCACTTGTGAGAAGGGATGTCTTATTATAGGTGTGTACTTCTGAATTTCGAAACGATGGGAGTGCTTGTTCAAATCATTCATTCAACCTTCAATGGGAAAACGAATCCATAAGGCAATTTTTGATTTTATAGTGCTTAATTAGGAAAATTCATGCTTGAAAAAATCAGGTCATACAGTGTAAGTCAGCATTGCGTTCACATGACACGATTGCATAGAGGCACGAATGAAAAGCCATTACTTGCACTGCGAAGCGATGCTGCTTATTACGGACACCCACCAAAGCATGCGCCCTGCGACGTCTATTCCGAGAAAAAAGAAACAAATTGCTGTGTGACCAAGAATCATCCCACAACGGCGACAAAAAAAGCCACACTTAGCTTTCAGAAGAAGCTGTGTAAAGTATTAGAATCTGATGCTGTAGAAAGTTCCTAGTTGCCTTTCTGTATATTCACAGCCTGCTTGAGTACTTTTCGTGTGTGGAAGTTTTCCTCTGTAACCGTGTTGAGATAATCGGGGTGTTTTTTCCTGCCATATCGCTCGCGATACCTGCGAGCCGACAGTTATACTGCTGTGTATACCTTTATTTTTGATGAGGTGTTTTATCAATTTCGGTTCGTGTAGTGATTCACTCTGTGAAGGTTTTTTGATCGTTGTTAATATAAACTTCATATACGCAATGTTCAATAAAAATGTTTTATTTCCTGTTGATACAGAACCTTTCCCGGTTGCATTATTTTAAAACATTAAATGTATACATCCTTTGACGGTTCATTCAGAATCAGCAAGTTTCCCACACGCCGAACATACTAAAATGCCAAGTATATATAATGAATGTCATTGACATTTCTCATGTAGATCGGCTGACATTTCTACATACAGTAACTGTACTCCCCGGTCCCTCAACACATTGTTTATGTCCAGAAATAATTTGTTCACTGCAAATCTGAATAGATTTTGGCGGCTGTGCGATTCAATTACATTTCATAGTGACGAGACGTTACCAGGAAAAGGGAGGTAAGCAGAGTTCACGGTGAGGATATGTCAGGATTACATTTCCCGAAATGCGCGCTCCATCTTGCATGTCAACAAGGAGACGGAGCCTTCGGATCTGCTTCGAGATTCCCCACACGATCTAAACGCTCCACACGTAGTGTTAAGTCAGAAAAGGTTACTAACAGATGAAGAGGAAAGGGGGAAGAAAAAAATGCTTTGCAAAAGAAGTCTTTTGACTGATTGTGAGGCTTTTTGCTATCCCTTTGAAAATTCTAAATGTCAAAGTTTTTTTTTTTCCTTGTTAGAAAAGGCAGTGGGTGAAAAGGGGGAGGTGTTGCACACCGGGGCAATGAACAACACACAAGCAAAAAACTAGGTAAAATGTCAGTCCATCATATTCTGCTGCTCTTCCAGAGCTGACAGCTTCACGTCCAGCTGTTTGACAAAACGGGACAAACGTTCGTTAATAATAATAATAATAATAATAATTAATAATAATAAAGTAAACCTATGTGCATCCAGCAGGTTAACATATGCAGCAGCCATTGCATCAGAGAAGGAAAATCTGTTGCTTTTAAAAAGTAATTTGGGTTTTGATTTTATTCTCCAGATGTAATCAGGATGCAAATGGTGAGGGTACAGACTGCTGGCATCCTTTTCAAAGAAGAAATACAGTACTGTCGATCTTACATGTACAGAGTCACCTCTCACCTTCCTGTACAATTGGATCAGCCACCTCTTCAGGAGGTCAAGAGGAGCCTGAAGCCCCCCTGAGGAGGACCCAAACTTCTCAAAAAGACAAACTAGGTGCTGGTTAAAGAGAAGATGGAAGTCGGGCCAGCTCATCGCCCAATACTCCAGAGTTGTTTCTGCAGACATGACACTTCCAGCAGAGGCAGGAGAATGACTCAAAGGGAGTTGGGTCGGGGTGCTGCTATCGTCCGAAAACGCAGGAAGTGCAAGTGCACCCGTCTCTCTATCTGAGAGGGCCATCAACCCGGGATCAACAAGTCCCACTTATGTATGACCCTGGCTGTCAGCGCTGACTGCAGTGCGATACGGCCGGTAACTGGGATGTGCAGCCCAAGCTCGTAAGCGGGGAGAAGGAAATGCAAAGCGGAGGGTAAAAATACCCCACAATATCAGAATTCGGTATGTACGTACACAGAGGGCTTCTAAAAGAGCCAAGAGCGACTCGCACGTGCGTAAAAGCCGGAATTACCGGAAACATTATGAATATGCATCATTCATGGAAGCAAACTCAGTCTAAAGAAGAAGACTACAGTATTATAGCAGTATGAGGGGTAAAGAACAACAAAGCAAAGAGCAAAGGTGCTAAATGGATGGAAAACATTCATTTACTTCAAGTGCAGCTCTGGAGCAATACTGACTAGACTGCTGAAGTCCCCCGAATGTCCACGAGGTGGCAAAACTTTCAAAACCACCACGATGCCCCAGATGGGAATGATGGTGGTACCTAATCCGAGTAAATAGCCATGGAGAGCAAAACAGAGCAAAGAATAATTAATGATATTAATGATTACCTTATATTTACTCCATGAACAGTACCAGTGCAGCTAACTAGCATTAGATGTTGGCTAACTTAGCTAATTAGCATTTTTGGCAAACTGAACTCGTAAGATCGGTTAGCGTCTCACATAGTAATACGAGAACCACTGGCAGTCTGATCCAACAGCTCCTCACCAAATGCACGGCACTGCCGATACTGTTCTATAAGTACAAGATACGATCTGCTTTGGAGGTTTATCTGCTACCCCGAATCAAGAGAAAGCCAGTATCAACAGAACAGGTCAGTTCTGATCATTAAATATTGATAGTCTCTTTCAGGGACATCACTGTGGGTTTTTAGGAAGTTGTTTCTATACCCAGAGAGCAGAATAATCAGACAAATAGAGATTGGAACAGGATCTCCTGGATTTGGGTTTTTCCCTGTAAAAATAGAGGACCTTTTTGCAAAGAGTGCAAACATACTTCATGTGGTTTGGCTTTGCGTGTTCTAGAGCTCCTGGATGTTTACTCCTGACTCTAAGAAATCCCTCCACCACATGTTTACAGAACAAAAGTTAATCTTTTCAGCAAATGGATGAGGGCAAGAAGGTAATAGAATTGGGGATGGGGTACAAAAGTTACAAAACTGAACAAAAAATTCTGCTGAACACACTACTGATACCTCATCCTATCATGTGGCTCTCATCATTAAACTAGGCTGGACAGATATCCAAACCCTGATGAACTTCAAGGCTTCAAATAGCAGTGCGTGAAGCATAGCTCACATGGCCTCTTAATGGCTAATTCGCTGACAGTCAAAACACAAGAAGTTCATTTTGGAAATGGATAATTAAACATTTATTAGATGGGTATCTCCATCCTGTCCACAGAGATCTTTCAGCACAGACAAAGACACGTACAAGAAGGGATACAAACAGTTACAGAAGCTAATCTGACAAGAAAACTGAAATGTAAAGCAAATAAAAATGTACATCAGTATGTCTGACATGTTGCTGGATTCTTCTCAGGAAATCCACAAATATCAGAAGTTGGATAGCCCACGGTGATTAAAAAAAAAATGAAAAAAAAAAAATCATTAGGATCAGGTTACACAGTTTGAATAGAAATAATTTTTTATTGACTATCCATACAGTACCTAACAGAAGTAAGTAACCGAAAAAGAGATTTCACTAACAGAATTTTCATAAAACTGTCATATTACTGTATGTTTTAATCTTTAGCTCCGACACCAATATCATCAACCCCCGCTTATATAGGAAAGCACCATTTAGCCATTTAGCAACATCACCCAGGCTGGTTTTGCACATTCGGGTAGAATGTCTTCTCATGAACACTAAAGCTAGGGCAATGCATTTCATATCAGCCAATCAGAAGAACAATATGGCCGCCGCTTTAGCTAGCATGAGCCACACAGATGGATTACAGTCTGACAGAAGTCATAAAATGCTTAGCGAATTGTCATTCAAACGTTGCGTACCCGAAGAATTCTGAGGCAAATATAGGGAGCCAAAATGCATACCTTATTTAGTGAGTGTCTATCAAAACGCAGTTTATGTACAAAGAAATTTACATTAAATACATGATCTCCCAACAGCTACTGCAGATTTGCCAATTTCACACTTGTGTTCCCATAAATTCCCCATCACTGGCATTCGTTTGTGTATAAATTGCGGGGAACTATTATAAAACAGAGAGTGACCGCAGAAAATAAACTATTTTCATGAATTAGGCTTCTGGTGTCTTTAAGGCTCTAGGGGTTTCTCATCTACCTGGAATCTCCTCTGCTATGTATAAAAAAAACAAGGATCAGCACTGAGAAAGGACAGGACACCGGGGTTCACACAGAGTGGGGGACAGCAGGCCAGCTGGGACAGGCTGCTCCTTGGTGAACCTTCAAGTCTCTGTTCTCTCGGGACTCCTCAGTCCATGGATGTTCTACCTGGTCAGCTGGCCGACCACCTTTAAGAGGGTCTTGTTCTCCTGCTTGAGCTGCTCATTCTCATCCTCGACATCATCAAGGTCCTGCAGGACACAAATATATCTGCTTATTATTACGACCATGGCCGGTAAGGGCGACACATTTACACATACATTAAAATGGGCATAATGTAATACCTTGGGTTTTAAAGTAATATTCAATATTTTGTTAGAACACAAGCTAAACCAATTGGATATGGAATTAAGATTTTTTTAAATACCCATCTAAAATTTATATTTTTTCAGAAAAAAAGTAATGAAAACATGACATGCCCCCCTCTACCACAGACTCACTTCAGCAGCTTGTAAATTGAACATTAATGATTTCAATTAACCGAGTGACTTCTATCAGGCAGACAGGGAGAGCCCAGTTACCAACGGGTCTCAGAGACGTGTCACTTCCTGTAACAGATCGCTCGCTCTCCTCATTCCACCAATGAGTGGGAGCTGGAGCCTGGGCCAAGGGCCACATTTATCAGGAGATCATAGGGAAGATTAGTAAAAAGACAGAAAGGGTACACAAGAAAAGTTCCTATAATGGCTGGACTGATGACCGGGAACTCGCTTAAGGTCTCCGTGTTAAGAACATAAGAACATAAGAACTATACAGACGAGAGGAGGCCATTCGGCCCATCAAGCTCGCTTGGGGAGAACTTA
>JAODKM010000058.1:26268060-26281691 GCA_026780845.1 Petrocephalus sullivani
TTAAGTTCTCCCCAAGCGAGCTTGATGGGCCGAATGGCCTCCTCTCGTTTGTATAGTTCTGATGTTCTTATGTTCTTATGTACACGTCAAGTATTTCAGTGATTCCGTTTGCATGTGGACAAAAGGCCAAAACACACAGAAAAAGCTATGTTTCTAAAAACATCCGTATACGTGTGGAGAAGGCCAATGTGAATAAGGCGACCTTCCCCATGACAGTGAGAGGGGGGAGGGGGGCACGTCTTGGGAAGGGGAACGGTGCAGAGCTGCTGGGGGTCACTGAAAGCAAGGTGATGAATGAGGATGGACTGGGGGGCAGGGGGGGGGGGCATCACAAAAAGCCACCCCCTGACTGCAGCTACAGGGTCTGGATCTACTTAAGGTCCATTTCGGTAAGAAAACTAGCAGTAGATCAAAATGATGAACAACACTTTAGTTGCAGAGAGAAAATGTAGCAAAAGCCCACCCCCCCACCCCCCCAAGTCCCTGTACACCAGTGGCGTATGAAACTGCCATAATTACTTTTCCAATTTGCACACCGCTAGTGCTATTACAGTGGAGCTTTATGCCCTTTTATGTAAACCACAACCTGAATCTTTAAACGGCTGCAGAGTAAGAGCACGAGCGAGTGATTTCAGAGCGTGGGGCATTCACCGGCTCCTACAGCGTGCATGGCACCTGCAGCGAAAGGGAAAAGGCAGCGTAACATACCCACCGTTGCACATTTAGGGGAATTAAAATGAAATTAAAGCAAAACCTTGAATACGGCCAAATAAGCGAGGCTGAGAAACGACCCCTTCCATTATTCCAGAACATTCTCCGTTTAACATTACGTGGCCCGCGTGCAAAGTGCCTTTTTTGCACCCGTATGGAAATGCTAAGCGAATCCCGGGAGAGTCCCGATTATCTGAATGTAACTCAGTGTAGATAGGGTTAGGGTTTAATCCTCTTAGACGGATAACAAAACATCAATTCACAATACAAGGGGGGGCCGTCCTTGCACCCCTGGCACGGGGGCCATGAGGCACTCTAATGAGGAGAGTACATAGAGAATTAGGTTACAGCTGTGAGCTTCAGAAATGACAGCCAAAGTAACGAGAGAATTGCTCCAACGGGGCATTTATGAGGGAGGATCAATGTGTCCTTCAGAATAATGCCCTACATCTGCGGACAGACAGAACACTGCAGCCATCCACGTATTAAAATATAACACAATAACGTACAAATTACTTGCAGAAAAACATGGATTCATCAAACCCCCCGACCTGGAATCAACCCCCGAATTCTTCCCCGTCTCTAATCTCACGATAACTGTCACGTGGGGCCGCAGTGTCACACAAAATGCTTTAGGACACTGCATTGTTAATCCAGCGGGAGGCTCTAACGTGATCCGATGCGTCAGTCTTCCGAGGGCACCCCACAGGAGGTCTGGACTAGACACATGCTGTACAAATTCCATTTGTGTGATGAAATCTTGGATTGGTTACATGCCCCAAAAGCCTTGCAGGTAGCAACCCTGGCCACCGCACACTCTCATCTGGCCACACGATCCCTATGGTGGAGATTCCAGCACTTCCTCACCCTGTAGAGTAAGCTGATCTCCTCCTTCAGCTTGCCGGTGAGCTCGTCCTTCTCCTGGAGGGCCTTCAGGATCCGTGCATTCTCCTGCCTCTCCTCAGCCAGCTCCTGACGACAAAGAGACTTCGGATGAGACTGAGATGGCTACTAACAAACAACTGCAACTTCCCAGATGAGAAAAATTATGTTAGAACACTAATATTTCAGACAAGATGACTTTCTAAAAGTCCCCCCCATTCCTAAAATAATGTGTTAAGTTTTATCGATGTTTATTTCCTCAGTGGGGAATGACAGTGCTGTGAGTACTTGGCACCCTGTCACCTGGATCATTCCTTTAAGAGCAATAACAGAAATACACATTTTGAGCTCTGAACTCCACAAAAGATCATATTGTACTCAACCGAAATGTTCTCGCCTACAGGACGCTCGTTTCGTTTTGTTTTGGTTTTTTTTGCCAGACCTCTGAGAGATGTGCGGCCGAACAGCGAATTCACTGGGAATTGTGAACCTCAAGTTATCCTTTCCTGGCAGCTGGATAGTGAATTACCGGCCCGGCCCTGGCGGGAGAGGACACACCAGCAGAGGCATGGAAGCCAGGTTTCATGAGCCAAAACACTGTTTATCCAAGGACAACACAGCCTTCGGGAACTTATATAATATTATATAATAAACTGGGGTTTGCCCATCGGCTTTGTTTACAGGGGCTGTGCTGCCCGTCATTTGACTCTGTCCTCTCTCAGTAGATGGCGTCAAAGGGGTTCCCAGAAGGACAAACTGCTTAATGCACCATGGGCACCGAGCTCCAGCACATATACACCGCTTCACCTGGTACATTGGAAAGTCAGACACAGGACTAACACGGGCTGCTTGTGGCTTCAGGTTCTGAAAAGCCAGCAGGGCTGGACTTAGGCTTTTAAACGGCACCAGGTCCAGCAGTGCAAACGAGGCCCCGCGGAGCGTTTCGGTCTCGGCACGACCACCGGGTACCTTCTCCAGCTCCTCGATCTTCCTCTCCAGCGCAGCCGTGCCGGCCCGACTCTGCCGGTGACGCCCGTTCCCTGCCGCATCCTCCTCATAGCCTGGACCCCCCCCGCTGTGAGAGAAATGCAAAGGTGTCACAGCATCAAGCAAATGGGTCGATCTGCCGCATCACCGACTTCAACCACACTGAAGATCCTCTCAGTCTAAATGGTGCCATATTACTAGACGCCTTCCCCACACAGGGCTGTACTGTGACAGAGCAGTAATGTCTACATAACCTAGAGTGCCTGCACAGCACCCTGGGACACGGTGGACAAGCCTGGAATTGTATGCAACACAAAAAAGGGTAAATGGGACATATTGTTAATAAAACCGCACAAGATTCAATTCATTAAAGCTTAGAAAGGGGAATAGAATGGGATGGAAGGCCTTATCTCGCCCGCTGACGGAGGCTCGGGGAGCCCGGAAAACATTCACGCCAAACTTATTTCCCTGAGGTTCGCGGTCGGTAATTACTGACAAAAGGGGCCACTTGGACCCTCGGCACTCTCTCGAGCGGCGTTTCAAGAGGAACTGGGCTGATAACCCTTTTTGGAAAAAGTGAAATGGAGGAATGTGCAAATAAATTCTGCCTGGGATCTTTAATTCTGGATTTAATCTGGTTAATTCTGGATTTAATCATCACAATAAGTTTATTATCATATGAATGGTTACAGACCTAGGCGACTCTTTTCCCTTTCTTGAAAAGTATCTTATTCCATTAATAAGTGATAGTGTAGAGAAATCCAGAAACTTCAGCAAAAAAGAAAAATACACATCAGGAAGAACCATTTTGTCTGTCACGTTACTTTGCAATAAACACGTGTTTATATCCAAATAGGCATTTTCCAGACACTGAGACACTTCCTGTTCCGGTTAACAAGCGGTATTGATATCTCACCTTTTGTAGCGACCAGTCACAGCTCCTGGGGGCTCCTGAGAAACAGACGAAACACAGATGAAACGCAACACCCAATACAAGTTGAAACCAGAAACCATTTCCACTGGCACTGTGCATTAGCGATGCAGCTTCTGAAAGGCCAAGGAAAAATGGAAAGAAAAAAAATAACATGTCGATGAAGACGATGTAATCAAATTATAGCTGTGACAAGTTCAGGAACATATTCTGCATTTGTTTGAAAATCCATAATGTAATTCCAGTTCCCTCTGCTTTCAACAGCTCTCCCGTTAATGAAAATGTCAAATTTCACAGGCAACAGAATGAAAGCATGAAGCCAAAGTTATATTTTAAAGTACTGGAATCACTCGAGGATACAGTCAATATCAGACATTCTTAAGAGGGCCTGGTCCACTCTCCGACGTGCCGTTTTCAAAGCTCTCATTTCTCCAGAACTACCCTGGGGTTCAGAAAAACAACTCTAGCTGCCCGATCTCTGGGAAGCACTTCAAAACCCAAAAAACACCACAAATCCATTTTCTCAGTTTGTTTCCAAAACAATTTGCCCTTGGTTAGAAACAACGCATGGGGAAAATATTTCTGTGCATCGGGTTCATTCCAGTGGAAGAATGTGCGCTCTCCATTTTTAGGCAGGCGGGCAACAGGATCATGACGCATTAATAAGCCTGATCAGCTTCAGCCTTCACCTGGTAACCTTTACCTACAGTACAGTCACCAACTCAGAACACACCTTTCAAGCTACTCTCCTGTTTATCAGCTGTGACTAAGGCAGCTATTTGCAGGCATTTTTACCTGACAGATGTCTCTGTTTTGCATGTATTACAAAGGAAGAGAAACTCTAAATAACACGAAAGCCATGGGAATATCTTCCCCATATGATCTTATGAGGCACGTTTTTCTAACTGAGGAGAAGCCGTTTCAGAAGCTTCTACGGCACATGCCACAATTCCCCTTTTTTCACCAGATGAAGATCTGACCTCAGGGTAAAAGTACCGGACGTTTCAACACCTGCTTGTCTTGGGGCCCCATATTTCAGCCCGACCTGACCTGCAGAGTGCAGGCTAACGTCTTCTTTTGACAAGCGAATTATGAAACTTCAGGTTCTACCACCTGCACCTGAACGGCCAAGTCAACTAATTATCACAGCCTGCATCACCGGGCCCATTTTGACAGCTGATTACCGAGAGACACCTTACAGAAGTAAAAGCCAAATCAAAAAGTTAACGTGGAAGCCCAACACAGAAATAAACTGAAGCCTCACTGATCCTACACAAATCTGTGGTCAATTCTACCCCAACTCCCCTGCCCCCACTGACCCAACCGGAGAATGACAGGGGTGTCCAGATAAAGATCAGCAGCACCCACGATATGGAGTGGATGTGCGTGCCGAGCTAACAAGTAACACACTAACGACTCATTCTTTCCATGTATGGATATGCAGAGAGCAGGAGAAATTGCTTTGGAAAACTTTCTCTGATTGCGATTTGCCAGTTTCCTTCTGTTCACAAACATGACTCTGGCTCTGTACATATTTTTGTCGAGGAAATGCCAAGGACAACTAGAGTGTTCCTTGCAGAACAAAACGAAACCAGACCTCCGCATGCCAAAGGAATAACTGAGATGTACCATTTCTTATAGTTTATCGGGCCAGAACATCTCTTGAACGTTCCAGACTTAATGCAGTTTGCAGATGATTCAACATCTTTGGTCCTACGGCTCATTTGACCAAATGCTCACACAAAGGCCAGGCAAGTTGCTCGTTAACACCAGACAGCAGGCTTTGAATTCTGCTACGGAGCTGAACTCAGAACATGTCCCATGACTGATGAAGACAAAACTCAATTATATTAGATTAGCTAAGAGATAGTATCAGCCCTTCTCGGACTATTCACGAAGACACGACAGATCTGACAAACACATTATAATCAGGGTAGCATGACTGACTAGCTCGTCCAACTTCTCCTAGAAGTAAGAAAGGCTTTGTTGTCTGACCCCAACTTTTTTCTTTTTTTAAACTTTCCTGCAAAAACATCCCATTAAACTTTGGGCCTGAAAAACCAATCAACCCTTCAAAGCTCCGAATGCTAGCTGTAGCACCATTAGACACTATTGCAGACAAAGCGCCCATCCTCAAAGAGCAGAAACGCAGTGCCAGACTGTCCCGGAAACAGCCAGGTGGCGCTCTAAAAGCTGACGGGTCACCAGCGATGTCGGCAAGCGGCTTCACGCCTAGCTGATGCGGACCATCCTCTGAATGCCTGCTGGGGAGACTGCTTACTCTTACTCTGCCTTAATGCTCTGAGCTCTCAGGCTCCTCCTCACATTGTAGGAAATGCCACCTTTTCGCCCAGGCTGCCAATCTGCTATCCACTCCTCACCCGGGTTTCAGACTCTGAAGTACCTTAACGTGGATATTCCCCCAAAACTAGAAGAGGAGAAAAATATTTTATTCTTAGCGGTGTGGTGTTTACTGCTGCAGAGTACAAAACAATAAATATACACTTGTTAGTTACTGACATTTAATATGAATTCAGGCACACAACCCAAATACTCTTCCATCAATAAAAGCCTCAAAATGAGCATCCAACACAACAATCAGACCCTATGGGCTTAAATCAATGCTCCGAGTAACAGGCAGGGGGAAAAACATGCCTTATGAGAATATATGCACCATACGGCTTCCTGACAGCTTCATATCTCAAAATCAGCTTGGTGAGGTTAGACAGACTGTGAGTGGATGGGGCCTCAGTGCAGCTATACAAAAACAGCACTACAGAAAACTGCTGCTCTCCAAACTGTTATAGACAAGAGCTGTTGGGGTTTGAGCTGTGTAAGACATTAATACACACCTCCTAGTCTGGACACCGGCATTGCAGGCACACTTCAGATGTTGGACCTGTCCATCATCAACACATACAGACCAGATGGCCCATTTCTTCTAAATACAGACTGCAAGCATATTTCAATTGCAGTCCCTTATGCTATCAATGCTGAAGAACAGCCAGTAACGGGCCCTCGGCGACCAAATCTACACGAACAACAGAAACTGCATAAGCTTAGCGCAAAGCAGTCAGTGAAAATGATGTATAGGTTCCATAAAACCTGTGGATGATGCCTAACCACTCTCGTACAGTACTCAAAGCTCCCTTTGAACATGTATAAAATCGAAGTGCGTATGATAGGAATTCAGCTCCAGGTGCCATTTGCCATGGGAAGATGCAGACCAATGGCACGATCGCATACACAATTCTGACAGCAGTTCATTGGGTCAACGTGTTCTCTCTCTTTCTCTCCGTCTCCCTCCTCCCCAAAGGATATGCGATTCTTGAATTTGATTTCACTACTTAAAACACATACATACACACACACTTGAATTCATTTCTTCGTCAGGACCGTCCATTAATTTCAATGAATTTCTGAAGTAGTGAGGACTGAAATAATTCTCACTAAATAGCAAAACTTGTGTACAGACACGCACTCTAACATGGTTTAATTACACAGGCTTTAATTGTGCATTACTCATCATAATCATGCTCTATATAGTAGAGCCAAAAAAAAAAAACTGCTGGATGGGTATAGTTAAGATTTTAACGGTACTACTACTCTTACCGGTACTGCGCATCGGTCCTTTAACAGTATTCTGATCGGTACTTTTTGAAGAAAAGAATCAAATTAACAACATAATTAACATTGCTTTATATAACAAATCATTATTGTTATTCAACAATTAGCATTATTATTTAACAAATATACATTAAATGAGAAATGCAAAATAAAAATTCACAAAAAACAGAAATGTTTTAAACAAATACAAATTTTCTGATAATTTTAAATTTTAAATTTGTGTGCATACTTTCACTGATCGGGTCGGGTCCAGCAGATGTCAGTATACAAATCAGAAACATCCACGAAACAGAACTTTGCGCATGCGCACAAAAATCAGGCAGAGAAACCTGCGTCCGTATACGCGAGAGGGGCGCATGTGCCAGAGTTTCCCTGTGCATCGCACAGGCGAGAGAACGCTCTTAAGTAACGGAGGTGGTCAGATAAACTGGAAAAAATTACTTTAATACAGAAACAAAAAATTAGATTCATTAATTTATCCAGTACCGAACGTAATACTGTTAACATCAGAGCTTATCGGAACTCCGGTCTTAAAAAATTTTGCCTCGGGGCCCGTTTAATACCGGGTTTTGATACCCATCCCTAGTGGAGGGAGACTTCAAGAAAAAAGTTTCACTATTAAATCATCTTGTTCTAAGCACCTAAAAATGTCTGAGATTCGCCTGACTGCAAAGGGAACAGTAGCAGGGATAACTGAGCATAGGAATGCGGCACAAGCACGGAGTACAGGCAAAAGGGACAAGCAGGAGGAGGCGCAAAGCGCCTCCTGGTGGGGAGGGCCGTCCCCGCACCACCCGCCAGGTAGCGAGTCTGCTCTCTCACTCAGACAGTACTGTGCAGAGACTTTCTGAAGGGCAGGTGCTGAAAGTCTTTGATACGCACATTAAAGGGGCACTCAGTACCATTAAAGGGAGGCACTTTAAATAGATTCAGGCAAAAGGAGCATGTGCTCTCGGCCCCCCCGAAAAGGCTGCACATGCCTGCGCTTCAGCTGTGTCTGATTACCAGTTACACAAGACAGCCTTTCTGGTTTTTTTTTCCTCCTCTCTGCCCGCTGGATCACACACCGAGGCCCCGGTGCCTGAGCCTACAATCCATTATAGCTCGTCCCAAGGCCGACGCCCTCTGCTGGTGCCCAAAGAACAGCACCCCTCCCCACCATTTCACTAACCTCCATCTCTAAATAATGTCCCCCTCCCTCCCACCCATGAGTCACATGACTCCATTTGCCATCCTGCCCAGAGCGGGTCTTACATGGATGTTTCACGGAAGCCGCTGAACAATTATCATGTTGTTCGGGATATGAAATATAAACGTAAACAATAATCAACGACAACTCGCAGATTTCTGATGATGGTAATTCAGCCGGGGGCTGGTGATGCGGGACCCATCGTACGGGCGCGAGCCCGCCCCACACGTGCCCCCACAGAGCGTGGGCGCCGTACGGCTACCAGTGCCCCCTGCTGACAGCAGCAGGGAACTGAAACGCTCAGAGTAAAGCCAAACACATAGTGAAGGCCTAGCAGGTGGCCAGACCCAAATCCACAGGCCATCGGCCACACAACCGACAACCGCCATCATCTACTCCATGAAACGCAACACGGGGGGCCCTTATCGTCATAGTGCAGGGCAAGGCCGGCTCCAGCTATAAGCAGTACAGGCAGCTACCTAGAGTCCCCAAAGCAAAATGATTATCAGTTTTCTTGGTAGGGGGCCCCCTTCGTAAAGCTTTGTCAAGGGCCCCAGGAAAATGTAGCTCAGGCCCTGGTACAGGGAACCAGAAAAATTTCAGATATCACATATCCCATCATGCTCTGCTATAAGGCACACATACTGGGAGGGGGGTGCCTGAGAATCTGCCTATTTTAAGTGCATCCCTTTAAAGGTATTTAGTTCCCTTTAATGTACAGTATGTGTCAAAGGCTTTCAGCACCTGCCTCTCATAAAGTCTCTGCATGGTACTGCACCAGTAGAGGAGAGAATCCTCAGAGCAGCAGGGTTTAAGGGCCTTGCTCAAGTGCCCAAGGTGATATGATCGCTGTGCCTGCCAGGGGATTCGATCTGACGACCTTCTGATCCTGGGCCTCCAGAGCCACACACTGCCTCACTATTCCTTTGCACTATATTGCTGGCATTGTAAAATATGCACTAGGACTGAGACCCCATCACCGCTGGGCTGCTCTGTAAGCACCATGGACAGCAGCGAGACCTTCTGGGAAGGCATGACCCCTGGCAACCCACATCTCACAGCTGCGCTCGGGGGTCACGCGGCACCTCAGAAAGTTCCTCACGCATACGATCTATAAATATTTATCACTGCAAAGGTTCTGGGAGGTAAACAGCCGGCCGCTGAGGCCAGACAGGGCTCCAGGGGATAAAACGAGTGAAGATGACAGCCCAGCACATATAAAAAGAAAAGGAAAGAGAAGCCCACCCCCGCAACCCCTTTCACACACACACACTCACAAACACACACACACCTGCAGTGAGTGGGCCATCCCAAAGTCCGAGGTCAAAGTCTCGTTCTGGGCGGTGTTAAGCTGAGTGAGGACTTCCTCCCTCTTCCTCTCCTTCCGGCCTTCGTCACCCTCATCATCATCCAGCTCATCCAGGCTCTGAAGGAACAGGAAGCATACAGGAATGTAAAAAGGGCACACAGCAGAATGTCTTATTATTATTATTATTATTATTATTCTTTATTATTGTTATTATTATTATTGTTCTTTATTATTATTATTTATTAATTATTATTATTATTATTTTACACATGTGATTCTGTAGCAATATGTAACACAAGCCTGTAGTACCATTATGTTGCCACACCTACAGGGCTATTAATGTATTTATTTAGATTATTTGCAGCTTCAGACTAAGAAACTGACAGGACGACAGGAATGTAAACCACAACATGTGCACAACTTCATTTTATCTCACACCATCGGCATCATGAGAGTTAATAATTTGTTTACAGTATAAATGTTCTGTGGTAAGGGCTTCTGCATGAACACTTCTGGCAATAAAGGATTTGGGATCCCGAGGGCATTCCATTTATAATTTCGGTTATATAACCACACCGCGCTGTGAAGGTGCTTTAGTACAGTGAGAAAAACATCCGATTGGACAAAGGAGAGAAGCAGACTAGCAGCCTAGTCATCCGATTGGACAAAGGAGAGAAGCAGACTATCGCAAGCCTGACTCACTTGGGCCCAGAATAAGGATGCTGAATGGATAAGTGAGCGGGCCAATTAGCCTTACAAGGTGTGTGTCTGTGTGTGGGGGGGGGGGACTGAAACATTTTGGCAAGTGTTTGCTGCCAAAGAGCTGAACAGGAGGTCCAGACAAAGGCCAGGTCCCTCGCTCATAGAGGGTTTCTGTATTTAATGACCCCCCCCCCTCCCCCCCTCCAGCTACTGTATAATGCTACCTTGCAATTATCTACACTCAGAAGTAAACATGGAACACGACACGAATCACACAGCCGTGCCCCTCGTCAGGGACAACGTGTCATTACAGTTCTGTTGCAGGAGTGACCGCATCACCCGAAGCTCGACACGCATGCATCACATGCGCCCGGACTGTAAATATCAGGAGGTGGGACGGAAGTTAGTAACCAATGACGGATTGGAGTATCTGCAACAAACCCTGGCCCGTGTCCAATCACAATTTATCAGATTTTTGCCATTAGCTCATGGGAAGAATCACAAACCATCAAAAACCCACAGCCACTGTGCAGTCCCACTTCTCCGACAGACAAACTGCTGTTTGCAAACTCAGGACATGGTTAAGTTACATGAGGGAAGCCCTCTACAGCTGGGAAGTCAAAAAACACTGAAAGGAGGTAAAATTAATGGGCCAGATGACCATTATGGGACAAAAAAAAAAACTCTTTACTACAGTTCTGGAATCAGAAAATTAGAAATGACTCTGACTTTGGTTTTTCATGGTGGGAAAAGGCATCTTGGATGCTAATCGTAACATTGTGAGCACAATTGATAAGGGACAATACCACAAAAAGAAACCTGAAGAAGTGAAACACTTCCTGTTTTATATATGTGCAATAACACATTCCAGAACTGCTCGAATTCGGGGGGCTTAAATCCTGCCCAGCAATAGACTGGGAACTTTTTAAAATCCCATTGCAGCTCTTGTTCCTCTGATTTAAGTTCTCAGCCATTTCTCCAGACCAGAGGTAGTGCAGGAAAAAGAAAAAAAAAAACTTTTACAGGATGTACAGTAGGTATGCCTGGGCGATGCCTAAAAAAATAATACGTGGAAATTAGGTTAAAACAAACTAATGATTCTGTCAGAAGGGTTCAAGGAATTTAAAGAAATACACTCATTAACAAAAACAGTAAAGCATCCAGACGGAGTGATGGAAATGAAATGAATCTGCACATGGTGAAAGGTTGTGAGACTGTATCACAATGATTATAATATCAGATCAAAAGGCCAACAGAGTTGGAGAGTCTCTCCTGCGGCCAGTCGGCCCACAGCTGTTGTAACTGGCCCTCGAGATCCTACAGACTGGCACTGGGTCTGAGTTGACGTCTGAGCTAATCCCACACATTAGTTTAGGGAAAGATCAGAGGATCTGGCTGATCACAGAAGTACCTCAACAGGACGCAGGCAGTCTTCTTGAAAGACTGTACCAGAGTGCTCTCTCAGGAGGGGTAAGTCATGCGGAGGCATAATGTCACTGACATAGTGTTGTGCTGTCAGGGTCCCCCCGATAACTACCAGAGATAACATGAAGTCATACCCTATGGCTCCCCAGACCATCATGCCAGGAGTAACGCCGGTGTGTCTCTCCACAACATTAGCAGTATTGGCACATGACGGTCACCCATGGTAATGCAGAACCGAGAGTCATTGCTGAACATGGTATGACACCACTCGTCATCAGTCCATGCCTCCTGGTTACGGCACCACTCCAAAAGCAGTCTGTTAACAGCAGTCTACGCATCCGACAGTGAACTTGTAATCCAACTGATGCCAGTTGTCGAGACACAGTGCGGGACGACATGGGGTGTTGTAGAGTCCCATACCTGTGTCTCAAAGGCAGGCGCAGATGTCATGGGGTTCTGTAATGCTTGGTGCACAATACAACAATCCTCCCTTGGTGTGGTCTACGACTGGAACCTTCACGATGTGTTTGGGTGCCCTCACATGCCCATTGGTTCCAACATCAGGCGACTGTGACATCTTCAGCAAACCCACAATACGAGCCCCATCAAACTCCAATGCCGTCTAATGCATCTACGAGGCCTCCTCCGTGTCTGGTGAGTAGATGTGGGAGCTTCTTGTAAATCGCTCGTCTGCAGGTGTACCAAATCTAAAATCGGACCATTACTTCTGGGTACTTACCTTCTTTTGTCACTGAGTGCATAGCCATTTTTAAGAAGGCTGAATTGAAAGCCAAATCATAAATCCTTCTGTTATCCAGCAATAATCACTGTTCAATCAGTCAGATGCTTACACCGGATTAGGCATACTTGTCTGTTATTGTTAATTACAGATAATATTGTGAAACCACACTAGCCCAGCTGAACGCTTTCTTCTCTCAAAAGTTCAGAGGTTGTTGGGTGTCTAAAGCAGAAGATCTGAATCCTTTTACAAGACAGAGGCCCAGAAAATCAGGCTCGTTCATTCGGAGGGTGCAAAGAAGCTGCCAAAGATGCATGTTCTTAGTTACTTTGCCTCTCTGTGCTGGCATTGTTATGAATGATCCAAGCAGCCTGGAAAAGAGGCAAAGACTGGATTCTTTTGCCAGGTTTACAGGAGGGGAGCCCCTCACAGAGGCCCATTTGACAAGCACTGCGGCATAAGGTCGATTCACAGCCGCGAGTGAAACTGACGGAGACCAGCGAGACTTGACGGGGGTTTAGGACGGAGGGCTCAGCGGGACCTCAGCTTGCAGGCTTTTTAATAATTACTGCGATTACGTCTGCTGGCTCTGTGATGGGTAAAGCGCAGCTCTGGTCCTCAGTGGGCAAACGGCAGCAGACAGACCTGCTGAGGTCACCCCGGCCGAACCTGCCCTACCTCATGGAGACTCGTGATGTCTAATACAGTTATGGAACCCCCATGTCAAAGCCGCAGAAAGTTTCACTGGTTTTTCCACTTATTTACATTAATCTCCTCTCTTTCCAGCCTTCCAGAAAGATCATATGTATGTTTACGTTTGCATTTATGGCATATGTATATGTGTGTGTGTGTGTGTGTGTGTGTGTGTGTGTGTGTATATATATATATATATATATATATATATATATATATAAAACATACCGTTTACAGAGTAAGGAAATGAATTAACTCAATTTTGAAAAACATTTTAAAATCAGTCTTAATCTGAGGTTATATGATGAATCGGTCCTGCAGATTGCATAACATTTAAATTACCACCTGACTGACAACAGTGACACCAGGGGAAGTGACCCGTCATCAATTCTGCGGCTAACAGCAAAGACGGAGAGGAGAAGCCAGAAGACCCAGC
>JAODKM010000058.1:26291678-26313951 GCA_026780845.1 Petrocephalus sullivani
TTTTATTTAGACGGGGATGAAAGTAACTGCATCTGAGTGTGTGATAGTGCCATGCAAGATCGTTTTTGTGTATTACTCTGAATATAGTCTTCAGAAACAATCACACACAAGTCTTAATGCTGAAACAAATTCTGTTTTTTGATTTGCATTTTTCTTTGTGCACTTTCTTGCGTCGTTAATTTAGATCATGCTTTATTTCTGAATAAAAGGGTGGAAATTATTTTTTTATCCGATTCATCGATTAATCGAAAAAAATAATCGGCAGATTAATCGATTAGCAAAATAATCGTTAGTTGCAGCCCTAGTGGGAACAAAGTAATCAAGCCTGCCCACGATTTAAGTACAAATTAGTTTGGCAACTGCCCAGGCTCTCAATACTCAACATAAGTGTGAAGCTCCCCACATAAGTGCCTCTCACTAATAAAAGCCTCTCATTGCAAGGAATGATAAAATATGCTGAGTGGGGGCCACAATAAAATTTGGCGTGGGGGGGAGGCGTTTTCAGATAGGAAATACGCACGGTATTATTTCAAAACAGGACATTTCATTTCTAAATTTGGGACAATCACGTAAAACACAGGAAGGGTGGCCACTCTGTTGCAAACTTAAAATTAAATACAATTAAACCAGGCAATAAGCAGGCTATGTAGTAAAATGTACCCATGTTTTAATATATTTTGTGAAAGAATTAATAAAACATGCCCACGATCGGCCATGATATATAATTTTGATCCTCGTGTCATGAGTTAAGCACCAAACATTCCGACACAGCCAGCAGCACTATCTGTGCAACACGTCACAAATGGGCCAGATATGTGAACTACCTGCCAAGCCATTTTATACCAGCTTAATAGAAGACACTGAATGGACAGATACTGCCAGTGTTTCGGTGGTGGAAAACGCATTAAAAAAAATGACTAAATGAATACTTTGTCTGGAATATTTTCACCACAAAGCCGAGAGGTATTACCTGTCTGGTAGCCACGGCCTGATGATACCGGGGACGGATTTTACCAGACAAAGCCTCCCGTTCTGCTGCTCTTCACCATCAATGGGAGCCCATTGTCGGGCAGGAGCGAGCAGGGGGCGGGGCCACATGACTCGCGGCCGCCTCACGACATTCCCCTGCCAGGCGGGGCAGTAAGGCAAGGCGGTGGGATCTGCCCCAGCAGAGCAAGCCGAAACACAACAAGTGGCTTTACTGCAGCAAATACCTGGAGGACTCATCCCAAGATGTGCACTTTCCTCAGACAGGAAGTGCCAACAGGGAATTCTATTGTTATGAAGGATTATAGGCCCAGACAAGCCCCGCCCACCGATGCAGCATGACAGTGCTGATTACAGATCCCGAGCAGAGAATCCGGGACACTCCCAATCCCACTGAAGCTGAACCTCAATCTCAACTACAGGAGAAATTCAAAATCAATTCATTTTTTCTTATATAGCGCCTTTCACCACACTTCACAATGCCTCAAGGTGCTTGATGAGAATGTGTGTCAAATCGGGCGTGAAGATGATCAGAGGACATTCACCAGACCTATGGATTTTCAACCGTCCCAGACGGGAGGCGGGATGTCTCTGTGTCATTCCCAATGCTAGTGGGGGGGGAGTCGACCAGAGTTCAAGCAGAATCAACTCACGAAAGTGGACACTTTCCCCACTGAGGCCGGCGATTAAGTTACATCTCGGGATAACGGATATCGCGGCATCACGTGTCCCCATTCAGACCTCCATCCGATAAAAAGGGCATCTGCCAGGACAGACGGTTTCCAGGCCATGCCACCATGCACCCACAATGCATGGACTGCAGGCATGGAGGCTTCCGACAGATTTCATTGTGCGGTGCGGGAGAGCCCTCCATGAATTTATACATGAGTGCCCAGTGGCTCTGGCTATAACACAGGCGTAGGCAGAAAGTGTCGAGTCTCTCAGGACCCCGAGCTTTTCAAGAGGCCCCATGAGTATCAATCAGCCATTCATTATTTACACAGAGCAGACCTCAGGTGAAGAGCAGACGGATGAACAGGAATTTTTTTACTCATTTTTAAAAATATATAATTATCAAAGGCTCATTTTACATTCCCATCAACCAAAGTTACCCATAATAATCATTCCGCGTCATTCTGGAGAAGTCCTGAGAAATATTTGCTCTACAAACATCGAAAACGATCTCTTACCAAGAGCGTTTCTTAAAATAGGCCAGGAATGACTCATCCCCGCTAAAGCTTTCACAAAGGACGGCGATCTGCCGCCTCGCGTTATTCATTCGTTTGTTTAGCATCACGCAGAGTGACGTGCATAAATCCCAGCTTTAAGTGGGCCTCTCTAGCATGGAAAATGTGAGAACTCCTAATCCACAAGGAAACATGCAAAACACACTGAAGGGCGACTGATTCACAGCTTAACTGCTCATCGACATCACTATTATTATTACCATCACTATCTCTACTACCACCACCAACACCAACAACAATACTTGTTATTGTTACCAACACCAACAACAACCTCCTGAAGACCATAATCGGCAGTGTTCCGTCAGAATGTCCCATCTTCCTTCTGGATCTTCAGGCTTCCACATGTTAATGTCTTTTGTAGCGTCTGAGTTTATCCACCTTGCATCCGGATTCCTTTTTTGCCTCCAACCTTTCTGAGCATTTTGCCTTTTTCCCCAATGAGCTGTAATACCTCCAAAACCCCTACTTGATTCACATTGTCTGCAAATGGGGCATTTACAGTACAAGCACAAAAATGCACCAGGTCCTAAAATGAGGTGCATCTTTTAAAAAAAAAATAAAATAAATAAAAAGCTAGCCTTTCCAAACCTAGAGCGAGAGCTCACCTAGTGATCCTATACAACTAACGTAGAGCGTTTCAAACAGCCAGGACCCCATAGTCATTGAAACCCTATTTTCATGGCCTGCCGCTCTGGACCCTGATCGCTTCAAGATGAAGACACACAATTAGGCGGCTCACATCCAGACTAGACATATACACACAGCATCATACACTCTGGCCTCGCTCAGTTGTAAAGGACAAGTGATTAACACAGGCCACCACCACCCCCCCTCCATCAGGAGCAAAGCAAAGATTCAAATTCCAGCCCTAAGCAGATTGATTCAAGTATAAACCCTTAGGAGGATTTATTGTTTAACCATTACCTAAATCGTGGGAACACTCAGAGCTTAACAAACTGATGTAGAGTGGCTGCACCAGCGGCCCGTCTGGCCGAGACTCGCCAGCAAAGCGTTCACTTTATCGCAGTGCTTGCTGGTCAGCGCACAGACTGTAAAAGCAGCAGAGCACACAGCCGTCAGACATTGTGGTACATTCCGAGTCTGAAACGATGGCGTGTGGAAGAAGGCAGCCAAAGGGAGAACGATGGTTCAGCGGCCACACAGGTGTCCGTCTGACGTCACTGGCAACTTTTGTTGGTAGTGTTGGGGAGGTCTGTGGCTCAGTGGGTTACGGCGCTGTGCCCATCGCAGGATACCTTCTGGTTCAAATCCCAGAGTGAGGCTCCTGAGCAAGACCCTTAATGCCCAATTGCTCCAGGGGCTGTCTGACCCTGCATTCTCATAAATGTAGGTCACTTGGGATAAAAGTATTTGCTAAAAAAGTAAAATGTAGCATTTTCTTCTTAATGAACCTTGAAAGCTTCCAGCCTGAGTGTTACCAGGCCAGAACTCCCCACGTTTTCTCGCCTGCCAAGCTCGACAGACCTCTCAGATCTCTGCTTTCTGCTCCTGGACCTGCACACCCCACAGAGTCCTGAACCAGGGGGTGGGGGTGCCAATTAGCTTAGACCCACCTGTTACACAATCAACAGGACCTTTACCACAGTAAAGCAAGCAGAGGCGCCTAGACATGGGGGGGGCTGGGTTCGATGCCAACATCAAAGGTAGGTAGGTAGGGGGGGGTGTCTGATTTGAACCCCCGAAGGCCTTCTCCTGCAGAGGTTAGCTTGGGCTCCCACTTCAAAGCACCATGGGACCCCACCACGGAGACGTCCTCTGTGCAGTAGGAAGCGTGGTTTTACGGTGAAGGATTCCCATCAAAAGGGCACTCGGACCACCGCTTCAGTCTAATCCGGCCTGCTTAAAGGTTACATTCCAGGACTTCTGCGCTCCCTCCTTTTTTATTGGCGTCTCTACTTTGATGTGTGCCGAGGAATACCTGCCAGGGCTCTGGGAAGGGCTAAAGCGGCCAGCCGCGTTTGAGGATGATAAAAAAACATGGGGACAAAAGAATAATAATAATAATAATAATAAAAATCAAGCAAGTGCCTTATTATCTTAATTTAATCTCAATCAGTCAGCAACAATAACGAGCTGACTCCATCACCGGGAGCTGAGGCTCGTTTTGGCCATTTGCAGTAAATAAGAACACAAAACGAGGCAAAAAGAAAGCTCTCAACACGAAGCCAAGCCAGCTTCCACCTGACAGACACCCTGCAGAAACACACAACTCGGTGTTTACTCATACACCTGTTCATTCTTGGTTGACCCATTCTTGGGATGGGAAAATGGCCTTGTTCTCGCACACGCGTGTATATGCTGCTTGGCTGTATGGAGTAAGAGAGTTTGAGGTTGGTAGATTCTATTTATTTTATTCAAAGCAAATTACAATTGCTAAAGAGGGGTCAGACAGTCCTTGGAACGGTTGGGGATTAAGGGCCTTGCCCAAGGGCCCAACAGTGGAATCACTCTGTAGACACAAGCATTTGAGCCAGCGACCTTCACATCACATCCTAACCCGGTGATTCATACACCACCCCCACCGGACCTAGCTCACTGTACGGGGTAGAGAATCACATCTGATCTGAGTCCATTAGCTATATCTGTAGTGGAGATGCGGAATGAAACATGGCCCCATATTACCGTAATTACAGGCACTTGAAAGTTAATGCCCGTATGGTTATTAGAATGTGGTGTCCATGTTAAAATGTTCAATTGCTCTTCGCGGTGATAAAGAACAGAGTAGGAAAAAAATATTGAATTTTTTTTGCCAACAGGAACAAAGGTCACATCTGGGAACGGATGAAGTTACACAAGGGAAGACAAAGTATGAGTCTTAATTTTCAAATAAAGAGCCAAAAAGGTATGTTTAAAAAAAAAAAAAAAAGCAAAAGCACACCTAGCGGTTATGCAAGTACTGTATTGTATCTTGTAGTCAAGGAAAGAGACTGAGTGCTGACAGATAACCTGGCCCCCACACCCCCCACAATCTAAACCCTATACAGCTGATTTGGGATGAGTTGCATTGAAGAGTAAGAGCGAGGCAGCCAATCAATGCCCAGAACTTGTAGAAACTCCTTCAGGACTGTTGGAGGAGAACTCCAGGTGGCTACATCGAGAAGCTGAAAGAATGCCAAGAATTTGCAACGCTGTCACTGAAGCAAAAGAGGGCTATTGTGAGGAGCATAACATTTGAGAAAACCACTTCTCTTGGTTGTTGTAATATTTATATGTACTACTTCATTGCCTCGAGGTCTTTTATTATAAGGTGAGTAACATAGCCAAGACAGAAACAAATGTATTAAAAGCAGGTGTGTCCAGACTTTTGGTTGGTACTACATAATGTAATTCCACTTGTGAGGTATGCCAATTGGTATGTGCCTATCCTACTTTAATAAATCACCAACATGTTTATGGTTTAAAATTTCCTTCTGGTCAGAGTAACATACAGTATGCAACCCTGTTGAAAAAGAAAGGCAGGGGTCCCATTAAAAATGTCACTGGTGTTCTCACAAAGCCAAAATCTGGCAGCCATCGCCAATCCTCTCACCATTAAAGGCTCCAGCTTTCTGGGAGCAGAGGCACGCAGCGACAGGCCCAAATCAGGTTCCTGAAATCCATTTCCCCATTACTGTCGGCAACGAGCAGTGCCTCATGGCCTCGGTGACAGAGCTGTGGGCTCATTTTATGCAAATAGGAGTAAATGCGTACAGAGCAGGGGGGTGCAGTCATATTTCAGCCAGAGAAACCAGCGCAGGAGCCCAAACGCAGAGAAAGCAGTCAACATGTAAACACCCACAGTGATGGCATCTCCAAACAGAAGCACTAATAAACCTTCTGAAGGAGTGTCCTCCTGCGACTCGTCACCATGACTGCTCTCGACGTGTCCCCAATGCCTCACATGCCAGCCTCTCGCATTACACAGAGGCAATCGCATCCGCATCCACTGCACACACCTAATCGTGAGCAGGTGATTCATTCCTCTATACATTTCCTAACTGAGGAATTACTCACTAATGATCTGTAGTACATCAGAATTTTGTAATTAAAGGGGATAAAGAGAACAACCGTGTTAAGCTTTTTAAGTAGGACCTACAGGCATACCACGCTTCTGTCCTATGGTAAGCAAGCTGACATTGTCAGCCATTGCCAGAGATTGGGAGAGCATAATCACAGGAAGAACCGAATCCACAAACACTTGTCAGGAAAATCCAGTTCTCTACAAAGAGCTAGGTGGCAGTCTTGTGCAATGTAAGCCCCTCCCTCTGAGGACACCAGAACACACTGACAATCCACCAAACACAATACAGCCACATCTGGTGCAGCAAAACACAGACACTAGCGTCCGGCTAAAGCATCCACACGTCGCACATCACAATCTGGGAGAGTGGGAATAAGCCTGCCTCTGTTCAAGCCACCTGAAATTCTCGCTCAGGTCAGAGGTTTCCCAGGAAGACGGGTATTACCCCATCGGGAGTGAGAGCGGACACTGCTCCGGAATGCCTGGGATCTCGGAGAATCCATGCAGGGATGCTGGAGAGCAACTCAGGAAGGTGTAATTAGCTTCTCACTATCCCAGACAAGACCCCCCCCCATCCAAGTACAAGACCCAGCATCATCTCTCTAGCACTTCAGCTCTGCAATACCTTTCCATTTTTGGAAAAAAAAAAAGGGATGGAAAAATGACGAGTGTGTTTACCAACAAACTGGCCCCCACCAGCCCCCACCCCATTACTGCCGTTACAATCCCACTGAAACCGCAGAGTCTGACTGCGCGTTTCTGGATAGACCTCGCGCCGAATGCAACCGAAACTCACTGGCACGCGCCCATTTTCCGAGCACTTAACTTCTGGCACGGCGGACTATCTAATGACAGGATGCTTAGGGACTGGTCCGGCTCCAAGCGAAACTGGCCAGAGGGTAGCAGTTTGAAGCCGCACTCAGACCGCGGGGAGGAGCGTGCCCCTGGGAACACACCATGTGCTCCACAAACATGCCTTGGCATAGTTATTACTTAAATGTGGGTTAGCTAAGCTGCCACACAATCAGTGTATCAGCGGCTCAGTTTAACTGGAGGATCCAGATCACTAAGCTTGTGGGGGAGGGGGTGTTCATTCATGCACACAGGCACTTTATATTAATCACAGAGCTGCAACTGCCAAGAATTTCTTCATTGACATTGTGCAAGACACGTTAATCCTCTGCTGGAAAGACCCTGGTACAGTGAAATCTCCTCTTTGAACTTTTATAGTTTGCAACATTACATATTTGATAATGTATGTCAAAACGCAAGCTGCAATAAACTTCTGCCTGTCTTAGTAGTGAGCATATTTGTGCGTATGTATTTTTCTTTTGGAGTTCAGCTCTGAAACACCGAGGTACTAAACAGATTAAACTGTTCCTGCAGCAGCACCGGGTGGGGAAAGGTGCTCACCTCGTTGGACGGGATGTTGACGACCCCGGTGGACCTGCGCTTCTCCCGCAGCTTTCGCTTCTCGATCTGCCCTTTGCCCTTGCGGGCGCTCGGCCCCGAGCTCTTCTTCTCCTTGCCCTTACCGGAGGTGCCGCTGCCCGGAGACGGGCTGTCCTTGTCGCTCTCCTGGCAAAGGCCGCCGCCGTCCGTCAGCGGGGTGCCGGGCACCTTCTCTGCCTGGGGCGCCTTTTTCTGCCCGCCACCCTGGAGATCCACCGTCCTGGTGGTCGGTACCTGATGGGGCTCGTCCTCCGGCCTCCTGAGCGCAGATGCCGACGATGATCGGAGGACGGAATGGGACGGGGCATAAAGGACGGCCGGGGGCCCGCCGCCGTTCGCCTCGGAGCCGGCAGCCGCGATCCGCGGCTCGTTTTTGCCGGGGCTCCCGAGGGACGCGCCGGTGGAGGCGGCGATGTCCCCCAGCATCTTCGCCCTCAGCTTCTCCCGCTTTGCCTTCCACTCCTCCAGAAAGTCCGTGGCTGAGTTAGATCTAAACCCGCCGCTTGCCATCTTATGCCAAAATGTTTATTTGTTTACAGTGGCAGTCCGAGCAGTCTAAACTGTCCACTTTGCTTAATCTCACTCTGTAAACAAAGGAATCGATCCTCTCCTATTGGTAACTCATAAATCAAGTTACAATGTAGCGCACACGCGTGCAACAATAATATATCCCGACTGATTTAAGCGCTAAATTGTACAAATGGCGCAATGACGGCTGAGTATAACTGGATTGTTCAATTGCCCCCTTTTCTATGAAATCGGTAAACTTTTAATACAATAAAAGTCGGATGAGTGCAAGTAAAGCTGCACTTGGAGAGTCTGCAAAGCTTTAATCGGCGCAAGTCCGTGCAGGTCCCGGCAGCGCAGCAACTCCCCCGAACGGGCTGGGAGATGCTGGGCAAGTCGCGCAAAGTCAGTATCTGGCCCGCGGAGCGGCGGCAAGCGGAGCGGTAAGAAGCCCGGACGGTTTTACCTGCAGATCAGGCGCTCATGCTCATTTCTCAGGTGAGCGAAACGGAGCCCAGCGCCGAGCCCGATTAGTCACGGCGAGCCGAGGAAGGGCTGGAGTAGGCGCTCCGCTCCGCTCAGCGGGAATAGCCGAAGCTCCGCGGAAGGAGCCGAGCATCCACGCCCGGAGAGCCACTTTAACCCGTTTCAGCCGGTTGATCTTTCGGGTTTATTCGTCAAACTCGGGTCACGTGACCATCCCAGTTCTGCGGAATCGTTTCGCAATCCCCGATAATTGTGAACGTGCGCCTGGTTTTCTCGGTTTCTCTTATGACTTATGACCATGTAAAACGCAAAAGAGCGCATGAATAAATGCCAAATAACATTTATTTGACTGAATTTTGAAGTAAAAGACCCCGTAAAAACTGATTAGTGCGGCCTAAAGGACTGAATGGAAACTACTTGCTTTTTATATTTATATTCATGTTGCACGGCCCTTGAATGAAATCACCTGTGGAAGTCTGTGATATTGTGTTTTTACAAGCTTTTGTGTAGTTCTGCGCGTCAGTGTGAGAAATGCTCCATATTAATGCTTCGGGTTTTGTTAAAAATTGATTCGCACGTCTCCGTGCATTTGAAAAGCGTTGGCGAAGCCTTTGGGGATATGCTAGTTAGGCCTACTCCAAAGTAAATCTTAAAAAAAAAGCTTTCACGCTGGGAAAACGGGAAGGTGTTACCAAATAACAAAATCAGAATCAAATTTATAACAAAATGGAAACGGTGAAAGCAGAACCATCTTCATTGTGTGTTTATACTTTTCATTTAGCGCTTCTTGGCAACTCTCCCGAAGGTCCTGATATTGAAATAAAGAGAACAGAATGAAATCAAACGGTCTAGGTTTATATATTTTGCACTGCATACAATGACTGGCTTATTTTGCTTCTTACAATGCATTGTTACATATATAGGCCTATATATGTATCAGTAATACATACAATGGATTCATTTAAGACTTACAAAAAATACTTTATCTCCTGTTTTCTGGTTTTTATGTATATAGGCAGGGCTGCCAACTCTAATGCATCTGGCATGATTCACACTTTCAGACTTTCACACTCACGCAAGGAGTAATGACAAATCTATATTGTTCCATTATAAACCTAAAATTGGTATCGGGGCAATTAGCAAAGCCTACAGACTATAAGATAATAAAATTGTCACATACATGTGAATGACTGTTCATGTGTGTGCAGACTTGCCTCTCACACTAGCCAGCTGGGCAAAGCCTGATACAGCTAGGTCTACTGAAACAGGACATAAACAAAAAATGCAGTTCTTCTGCACTGTGCATCAGAACCTAGCCCTTTTTCTTGACACACCACAAAAGTCCTGTCTTGTTCCAGCCTGTTCTTTTTGGAGCAGCGATTTCCTTCTTGAAGTTAATGAAATGTACCTTCAGCCTGTAATTAACTCCTCACAGAAAAAAAATGCTATTCCCCTATATATTTCTGTATGTTTCAATGTGATTGGCTCTCTCTCTGGTGCAGTCAGATGTTATTGGGGAATAGTGGTAAACCAGTATCAACAACAACAAACAAATATTTCTCTCTGACAGGCCCGGCCCGTGATCTGCGATCTAGACCCGAGACACCTTTCCATACCCAATTTCTCAGAAGCCCGGTGATATAACCATATAGAATCTGTTATTTCAGGCTGAGAAAGAGGCACAATAATGTGCTGGTGCAGCTGCATGTACAAAATGTTACTGGAAACGCAAAGGAGAATTTATGTTCACTCTCTGTTCACTATATGACCTCAGCAAAGCTGTCATTCCTATAGCGGCCGCCATCAGTGTAATGGAAATGCCAGCATTCCATCGCCCTATGGCAGCATGTTTCGACAAGGCGGCACAAATCGCCAGAACGCCGGCTTGATGGCCTTTCATTGCTCATGGGGTATTGTAGATCACATTCTGCGGGAAACTATTAGTGGGAAGCTGGCATCACAATCAGACCTTCTTTAAATTAAACAAGATCCCCAAACTAAAATATAAATATATTTTTCAATAACTGGCTTTTTTTAGTGAAGGAGAAAAGGCCAGGGATTGTTCTTTAGGTCTAAAAATGAAATGACATCTAAAAACACTGGTCACATACTAAGTATTTTTGTCAGCCTCTATGCAGAAAGCTATATTTTCTGTTATAGACTCACACTCGTTTACACTCTTGGCTCTGCGTAATACTGCTTATTATCTGTAATGGTGCAGCATAGAAACTCATTCATCTTACAAAGTTTAACCTTTCAAATGCAGAGTTATGGCATTGTGATTCAGTGGATGATGGACTCCAAAAGGATCTTTAAATAGCATTTACACCATAAAATATGTGATCCAACAACCTGTGAGATTAACATCATCACCATAGTCATCAACTACCCTGGACGATTTTCAAACTCCCAGAAAGCATTGCAGCTCCACTTACATGTCTGTCAGCACTGTAATCCCTTCCAAGTGCCTTTTACATTTGAGCCCCCCCATTAATTGTTAATTTATCTGCACGGGCACACTGCCGGTAGAGGTAGGAGGCCAGTTTCTGTTACAGTTTGCAGAAAGGGAATGTTGTGGCAACAGAGAGAGCCCACAATGCCCACATTTTCCGCAGTGTGAAGATAATGGGCAAGTAAGCAGGCCATAGATGGCACAGAGCGTGAGATTGGAGGCTCGGTAGACTGCGCCGTGACCTCACTCCTCCAGGCCTGTGGCTTTGGCCCCTACCCTGGTTTTATGTCTGCACAGAGTTTGCAGGTTCTCCCTGCACCCGCCTGGCTTTTCGTCCCAGAGCCCAGAAGCATGCATTTTATGTGGATGGGTATCTCCAAATGGCCTTGGTGTGCCCTGTGAAGGACCCTGTCCAGGGCCCTTTCTGCGACAGGCTCACTGAGAGCCAACATTAAGTCAGCAGCCTGGAAAAAAGATGGGCGGACATACCTGCTTCTTTCTCAGCGTGTGATTATGGCACTCTGATAATCCTTCACAAGATCACTTTACTCTGGTCACGACACAATCTTTTTTTTGTGTGTGTTCACATGCTTCTTGTATATAAATAGGGGGTAGATAGTGTAAAAGCTTCACTGTGCATACTCCGCCCCCCCCACCCAGCTACTCACGTAAAGAGCCAGACTGGAATGTGTGGCTGGATCAGCTGACAGCTGGAGAGGGGAAGGAAGGAGGCAGGATGGGGAAGTCAAATCTGCGGGGGTTGGGGGGTCCTGCAGCCTTTCGGCTGGCGTTAGTGGGGCCTGTGCAGCTCCCAGTGCAAGTCTCTTCGAGGCCCCTAATAGTTCCGTTTCTGCTCACCCACATACAGCACAGGAGCGCTAGACCAGTAAGATGAAACACCAGGGGCGTCGTCAGGCCCCATTTCTCGGGGCTATAGCTCCAAGCATTTCAGCCCCGGTGCCAATCTTCCTTCAAAAAAAAACAACAAAGTCCAGCCCCAGGTAAACTTGACTTAGCCCTGATCTTTTCAATAGTTAGAGACGCCCCTGCAAAACATGCAACGCTGCTCGACTTCCTCGGTATTTGCCGGAATCTAGAAAGAGAATTAGATTAGGCTGCAAACTGTAGCGAAAACCACACCCCTTGAGCCACAAATCCTGGTTAGGGGTTAGACTGCATAAGCACCCAGATTACATTAAGACGCCACTCCCTGGTTTAATCGATCCACATGTAAATATATTGCTACTAGACATTAAGCTTTAAATCCAAATTGAAATTCCACATGGCTACCCTCGAAGACACAGGCACCCCCTGTTATTTGTCTTTCAAGAAGGAGTGCTATTTCCATCAACCGGACCTGATCAGCGCGCCTGTTTTTCATGCCGGTTGCTATATAATTATCTCCTTACTCAGCGACTTCAGCCAAGTGGAATGATAAGGAATTGAAGATTGAGACAGAGTGGTGGTGGGGTGGGTGGGGGCGGGGGGGGTGGGAGACAGTGCGTGGGAAGAAATAAAACTGCGGTTGACGGGGACTGATTCTGACTCCCAGAGCCAGAGGCCACAGCCCCAAGCATAGCACCAAGACTCCAGTTGTGTCCACAGGACCGAACTGAAGTGTAGGAAATTCCTCATGTTCTCTGCACAAATCGCTGTAAATCAAGGTTTTGTTGCGGGTGAGACAGCCTGAAAATGAACCTGTATGCCAAGGCAATGCTCAGTCATTTTCGATAAATCATGCCGCCACAGGGAGGGAAAAGCTTTTCAGTCTCCATCAATAAAGGCCAGAGAGGCACCCCGATGTGACAATCCTTTGTTTATAGGCACATGTATATGCTGTATGAAGACGTGTGACCCTGTAGTTTTTAACAATTAAACATTAAAAAAAAAACAACATAGAAGTTAGAAAAACCACACAAATAAAAGTTTGAGGTGTCATGTGACATGAATGCCTGAAGATGCAGATCACTGTAGGCTGATAAGATGGTCCATCCACCACAGTGTGCCACTCCAGGCCCACAGAGCCACTATTTCCTGGTCTTTCAAAGCACCAATCTGAACACACGATTACCGCTATTCTCCAATAACATGTGACAGCACCAGAGAGAGAACCAATCACATTGAAACAATTAAGACCATGTTATTCAAAGGCATCCTGCAACCCTGACTGAGTTAAGCAGCTAGAAGGAGGACACATGATAACATGCTGTGAATGATGACTTATCCTTATGTGCTGTACATGATTGGCTCTTTTAAAAACCAATGGGAAATGAGTTAAATAACTCCACTCATGCCTTCAGGTTCCATTTCCCACCAACAAAGCCAATGGACATTTTTTTAACCATATAAGTCTTCTTTTCATTGCTGTTTTTAGGATTCCAACTTCCCATTACTTTCTGCCAAGCCTGGCATTGGCCACCAGACGCTATTATTTTAAATCAGACTTCTGGCTTGCAAAGAATATTGGACCAGCAATAACATGCATCCAGTTCTTGCTCATGGTCAGGTTTATGGGGGTGGCATGGTGCTGCAGCGGTTAGCACTGTGACCTTACTCCTCTGGGACCAGAGTTTGAGTCTCCGCCGCTATATGTGCATGAAGTTTCCTCCGGGTATTCCAGTTTATGTCCAAAAAATACACAGATTAATTGTGGTTACCAAATTGCCCATAGGTAATGGTGTGTGTGCCCTGCAAGTGTCCCATCTGAATCATCTGCGAACCAAACCCTGAAAAAGAGAAGCGGTTACAGAAAATGGATGAATAAGTTGTTTCTATCATCATGAACCATAAGTCTATTAACATAAATAGCAGCAGTCATAAGCATATTTTGGACTTGATGCACTTAATTTCATAATTTGATATTGATGTCATAAATTAAACTCAGCATGTTATAAAACAAATACTCCACTGACTTTGACATGTTAATTAATCAATCTGTGGCCACAAAATCATGCAAATGACTTGTCATTGAACCGCAAACCATATAATCAAATACATTTGTTACGAAATTGCCTCAGTGAATTCTAACATGTGGATGCGGGGATTTGCACGCAAACTAACAAGACTTTTTTTTTTTTTCTTTTTCCATGGTTGTAAACCAGAACACAACCTCAAAAAATCCACAGAACTCATAAACTATCCCCCACTTAAGAAAAAAAAAATCCAGTTTTCTTCCTGACATGTCTGGGTAGTTCAGAAGGCAGCTCCATAGCTGTGCGTTTGGTGTCTGAGATAGCCCTCCTAAGGTCCAAAATCACACAGCTTACACCAAGTCTGTCAATGTATCTATCTGTATGTATGCATGCCCTTTGATGGCCTGGAATACATTTCATGCTGTACCCTGCCTTGTACACTTTTTCTGGGGAATACCCCTCTGAACCTGCCTCAAATAAGCAATTAGGAGAGATGAGCTCCTTCTGTAATGCGGGGGTGGTGCGAGCCTCAGTCAGAAGGGTGCCGGTTCAAATCCCAGGGTCAGAAGAGGTCCTTGAGCAAGGCCCTCAACTCTCATACTCCAGGCACCACTGGACCCTGCCTTTGGATAAGAACATCTGCGAAAAAAGGTTGATGTTGATGTAATGCGGTAAAAGGCATACAGTGTATCCTTAGTCAAAAACAATAAGGCTAATTCTCAAAAGAAAATAATGCCATTTATATGTTAAGAACCTGCCGGCAAACCAAATACATGAAAATCAGGAAACCAGGTTAAATGCTTTCAGGAGTTACATTTTCAACTTGGGGGCAAGGGAGACCCAGCAAATGTGCTGAACAGCTCCCCATAACAGACAACCAACTGGTTTGATGAGCACAAGAGTGATCAGTGCTGGATTGGATTTGAGATGTATGGAAGCTTAATTTCAAAAACTTGCAAAAGCAGAATACCTGTAGCAGTTGAGTAGTATCATTGATTGGCACCGAGTGTGGGCAGACCACTGAGAGCGGTCCCACATGGTAAATGCAAGTGTGAGACGCTGCTTATGTGAACCCCACACTCTATTTATTTGCACAACTGTTTTACAAATGTAGCATCTATTCCAGGGTGGGCTACTCCCCCTTATCATCAATGGAAATGTTTGTACAGCTTGTTCACAATTTCTCGTGATGTTTTGATAAACTAAGGGGATGAACACCTCAGTGCTGGGAGCCCCATACCACTGCAGATGAAGAAATTTCTGCAGGTCCTGATGCTGCCGATGTGTTTGTTATTTAAACGTGTTCCGGGGCTTAGGATCCATACTAATCAGTTTAAAGGGCAATCCACATCATACTGGCCAAGAAAATGTTAACAGCTTATGTAAAAATGGGCGCACCTCCCTTCGTAATTTAAAGTCAAGGCCAATAAACACTCCATCAGAAAACGTGACGAGCTCAAAGAGCGCCTGTCACAGCAACCGGGTGAAACGGCCCCAGAGGGCCGGCCAGACTGAGGGTGGGCACTAACAAATGCCACTCCAGCCCAACAGCGCAGCAGATAAAAGGATTTTCAGGGCTGCAGCTCAGCCATAGGGGGAGATCAGCTGTACTTTGGGACAGAAAGGCCTCATTCCACCAGGCTCAGGACACAAAGGGGAGCCCCCACCATGAAGGCTCCAATTAGCCCCCCCCCACCGACAATTAACATTCTTCAGGCACACCACATTTTTGAATACTCCAACATGTCATGTTAACGATAATGCCTTCCTTTAAAAGACAACCTGAAGTATATTAAAGGTCCTGCTGAGATGCTGGAATACAAAATTTCCTTGAAATTTAAAGCTTTGCCTAACCATTTTTCAAACAGTCTTGAGAACCACTTAAGGTGTACCCCCCCTCACCCCAACATTGCTAACTTACCTCAAAAGGGGAAAAAGAGCTAAGACATTAAGCTAAAGGTTTTGCTATGTGCGACACCTAGTGGCCAAATAAAGCCGTAGCGGAATCAGGGGCCTAACATGGGCCCTCACCTGAAAGGACAGCCCCACCGTTTCACAAATAGATAGGTTAAATAAAACTGCCTTTTCAGAACAGCTCAGAATCAAATACCATTTGAGATATTTACCTTCCATCATACAGCAAAAGACAAACATTAATTTATTCATTTTTATTTGTATAGGACAAAATACATTTTCTCAAAATAAACGTGTTTTGGCAAATGGTTTCGTTGGGATACAAGGTCTGCTCTATACTACCAATGCAATCAGCTCGGCTGAAGCAGACTTTCCGTCTACTTCAAATAAATTATGTATTTTATATAAAACATTAAAATGCCCAACGGAAGCAGCAGTGTCGAATCTACCGAAACATCTGGGTTGTTACACAAAGGGTGGCATAGGTGTGAGACTGCCCCCTTCTGGTCTCTGATTGACATTTCCCCACATAGCTAAGAGCAGCCCACCACAGCAGCCCCACACCATTGGTCGATTCAGCAGAGGGGCCCTGGACTTGGTAGTAAGAGACAGCCGAGCACCCACACGAAGCGAGCTGCCAAAAACAGCCACCTGCCCAGATTTTCAACTTAAAATATACCACAGACATTCTGGCCTGCTTCCCTCCTTTTTCCTCACAAAGGGCTATAAAGTCACATTTAAATATACAACATAGTCAATCATGATACAATAGCTGACGCAAGCTTTACAATGTACACCTTTTGTCATTATCGAACTCCGCAAGTGGTCGGGAGCCACAGCACCGCGTGCAAGGACTAAGTCACAATGTACACCACCGGAAAGCTTCGAAATTAAAATCAAAAACAAAAAAGGCCTGTGAGGAAGGAAAAAAAAAAAAAAATACTAAAAAATAAAAATCCATAAGAGAACTCCAGATGGTCCAACCACAGCAACGCCTCCTCCCTACAGTAAGTTTAAAGGCCACGGAAATGCATAAAATACATGTTCCAACACATGGTCTTTATTTGACATAGTGGTCACATGACAATAACAGTGCATGTAGACATTGTAAAAGGACTGGATTAGAAATACCTAGGCTTTAGTGACAATATCTTGGCTAATACTACAATAAAAAAAAGAGGGAAAAAACAAACAAAAAAAAAAAAACATAGCACTCCCCCAAAGATACTGTATACAATGTGTGAAATGTAGTGAAGCAATTAAATTATTCTTCTCACAATTACAGTGAACACTTTTAAAAATGAACAAGAATACCGTCATGGAGCGGCAAGGGCCGCCCATTCAGCGAGGCTCTACTGTGTTTCCATGTCTTCAGACTATAAAATTAATTTTTTTAAAACACACGCTGCCGTCCTCTGGAGTTTTTATATTTTAATAGTAACAGACGGAGTTTGTCCATAACCGTAAAGCATGCCATGTGCTGGTCTCAAACAATACATATATACAGCGTCACTCAGTACCTGCTAAAATGAAGTGGAGAACACAGGGTAAATACCAAAATCTACACTACAAACTTAAAAAGGGGAAGGGGGGGGTAGTCAGCGATGGGAGGCAAGAGTAAAAATTCTACTTTCAATGGACTTAAAGCATTTTAAGAAATAAATGCATATTGCACATTCAGTGAAATTCCATCAAGTCCACTTTTTGTAATCACCAGGTGAGATTTATATTTATTTCTTCAAGAAAAAAAAAAAAATCAAAAAGTGAAGCCAGATGGGATAAAGTGTGTTAGGCATTCATGTGTTCATGTGTGTAAAGGGGGCATTAAATACAACAAAAAAGGGCTGCAGGAGCATCCAATCGAATCTGGGGAATCTTTGCTACTCGGCACTGACTGACAGGGCTTGAGAAGAGCTGAACCAATAGCGGATGAAGGGAGGGGTGAGACCCGAGGAAGAGCAAGCTATGAGAGATGAGGTAGTGGAGGAGAGGGGCGGGTTCAGAGGAAAAGCAAAAATCGCAAACAAGCCTATATATGTGTAGGAAAACTGAACAAATGTGGCACAAAAAAGGGGTGCTGAATAAATGAAATCTCAATGCAACCGTTATGTACAACTAAGGCTTACTGGTTAAATATATTCTTTTGTGGAGCCTTCCCCGCCCGCCATGTTTGTTCTTTCGGTTTCATTCATAACGCTTTCTTCGGCTTGTAAACTCTGTTGTCGGGTCTCCAGGAGAGCTGCAGGATGGAGAGGAGGACCTAACCTGGGGTGGATGAATGAGGATGGTGCAGAGGTAGAGGGCGGATGGCAGTGGGGAACGGAGGCGGGCAGAGGCGACCGCACGTGGGTGGAGGAGGAGCCAGGTTCGAGACAGCCGCTGCAATCGATAGATGTGCAATCACAAGTCACGGCTGGGGGTGGGGAGAGGGTACGTGCGGGGTGGGGGACTTATGTGAGACGGGGTTTCAGCTACTTGGACAGTTTGCTAATGACCCGGATCAGGGCTCCGTTTTCATCCTTTAGTCTCTGGTTGTCAGCTTTTAAGTCTGGTAGCGTCTGGAAGAAAAAGGAGGGAGGGAGAAAGGCATCAGACATGTGGCAAAGGGGCGTGGCCAGCAGGGGGCCAGCGGGCCAGCAGTCACCTACGGGGCAGAAACAGGCAGGCAGCCTGGACAGCCATGCTGGGCCAACACGGCAGGGCCCGTGCTGCTCTGCTGGACCTCGCTGCAACCACACCGGATTTTAGTCATGAAGCACAGCAGATGACGCCAAGACCCTGCGCGGTCATTGCATAGCTACTCTAGCAAGACAGCAGCAGACACTGCACACACGTACACGCAGGCAGCCTCGTGGCGGTTCTGCAGGCTGGACATTACACTGCCAATCCAGCTTACACCGCTTCACATAAACACACGACGAGTCTCTGCATTCTGTCATCCGACACTGGAATAAATCTGCAGCCACAGGTCAGCATCGGCACTGAAGTCAAGCAGCAAGTTTTCAATGACCAGCCCTTTAGAGCAACTTCCACACATGAACTACAGGCCAAAACCGATTAAGGCTTTTAATCTGTAAGGAACCACACTCACTGACATCACAACCCAGTTAAAGGCCATGCTTTTTCTGGCCCTCAACTGACTTAATAGCCCTGGAAATCAGTCTTGGAGGTAGTAACTGGTATCCAGGTTAGTGTCATTGCACTGTAAGCCATCATTGCCTGCTGTACCATCTCTCAGCAAGGGGCTCCTTAATGTCTCTCAAGGAGCCACTGAATGTCACAGAAGTGCAGCTAACTGAAGCAGGGAACTTCCTGAAGCACAGAGTGTACATGGTGACACCTGGGTTCCTTCTGGAGATGCTGGTGCCCCCCCTTCTCTAGCCCAGGCCCCGGGATCCTATCTGACTAGTCCAGTAGAAACCCTTCACCAGCCTGGAGCTTAGGTTTACAAAAGGGGCTTAGGTTTAAATCACTCAGCTCAGGCCTGGACAGCATGGCACCTTGCATTTAGGATTATTAATGGAAATACATAAACCTAATTAAATAGAGTGTATTTCTCTGGCAAATAGAAAACTTCAAAAGTTTTAAAGCATAGGGGCAGAAGGAACTGAAAAGTTCTTAGGAACGGAGCTACCTGATTACCACCACAGAGGAACCCGACGGGTGATTAAGCAGATGGACTTTAAGCTACAGTGCTAGGGGCAACAGGCAGTAGGCAGGTTAGGAGCATGATGTCACAGCTCTGCACACAGGTATCCTGAATTCACAAAGCCAGCATTGTACATGTGTGCCACATGGTCTGACTGGCCAGGCGGTGGTGAGTAGAAACATGGTACCATGCAGGAACACCAGGCGGGTCTGGAGCGGCCTAGGCCGAGGTTAGGGCTTCTGAGCAAGCAGCTGGCATCGGGGGGGGGAGTCAGCACCTGCCTGTCCGCTGCCGCACAGCGCCAGAGAAATTTGCGGCCCGGGGGCACGGCTACAGGTCGGCGGCACGAGGCTGGCTGCAGCACTCGGAGAGCCGGGCCACCACGCGGGCCAGGGCCCTGTTCTCGGCCGCGAGGCGCTCGTTTATCTGCCGCAGGGCCTGGACCTGCTTTACTTGGGGGAGATTCTGCGAGAGACCAGACGGGGGACAAGGCCGTCGGAAGAGAGATTGGGGCCAGCAGGAGATGGATTGAGGGTAGGGGGGTGTAGAGGGGAGGGGCACACAGAGAACACCGACTGTCAGGTGAAACTGGCTGCTAGCCAGCTTGGTGGCCCAAAGCTGGCGTGGAGCCCCCTGCAGAGGCGGGGGTCTTCAGAGCCCGGCTCCCACAAAGCTCCATGCTGAGAGGTGACAGCGACTCGCGGATTCATGCCGCAATTCCCATTAAACTGATAACGAGGGCCAACTGTCCAGCCACCATGTTAATGGAACCTTGTGATAAGGAGGAGCAAAAGATGAGCTGAACCCTGCTGCGACGGAAGATGGTGGGGGGGAGAGTAAGTGTCACTGCCAGGAGTCGTCATTTTCGTACAGTCCTAGACAGAGTGGTGTGCATTCCTCGGCAGATCTGAGGGTCACTACAGTGCCATTTCAGAAATGCCAAAAGCGACTAAACATCTCCGGTCTATACTGACTGTGAGGAGAGGGTAAGGAATCCTATTCAGCCCCTCTTTGGTCAGCCATTTCAGGACTATAATATTCAAAGAAAAACAAATGGCCCACATGACTACTAGAGACAGACTGGTGGGGAGTAATAAAATGTACCTTGAGTTCCTCCTCCATCTCAGAGATCTTCCTTTCTAGAGCTCTTCTTTCCTGCAGGGGAAACACTGGTGAATACTCTGCATGTCGAGCACAGCAAGCTAGGCTGCGAGGCAGGTTTACACGGCCTTCAATGACCACATTTATGACAAAACCTCACTGCTATCGAAAGTGTCCATGCAGCTTTGGGTGACCTACCCAACCTATGGGAGCAACAGTCTCGATCTACGTCCCTAAATCTGTGTCCATTGCACTGCGCGTAGCACAAAGGGGCGAAGAGTCAGTGCTGGGGAGTAACTCGGTCCCGTCTCTCGCACAAGGCGTCGAGGACTTCGTGAGGCTGGTTGCGGCGACCGATTCGGTAAAAACCGGTAAAGCCTTACATGCAGGCAGTACGTGAACAGGAGGTGACGAGAGGAGAAAATGAAGTGCTGATCCAAAGTAATGAACCCTGGCCATGCAGGACCACGCGGATATGTGGGAGGTACACACGCTAACACACACACGGCAGACAGGAAGACGGCCTGGCTGATTCCTCGGTGGTGAAAACACACATTGCCAGAAAAAAAAGCCCAAGAAAACAGATGTGGGACAGAGCCGGTGGCTTTCCGCGGGAGTCTCCCGCCGGAGCTGGGGGTGAGATTGGCGGCTAGCAGGAAAGCTCAAAAGCACTGTAGGAAGTCAGGTTAGACCATACCACCTGGCTGAAATTGGGTCTTGCTTGTAACCTTAAGACATAAATCAGTCTGTTACATCAAGGGCAGAAGGGCAGGTTATGTGGAAAAGGATACACAAACTCTGGTCTCGACTTAGAGAGAAGTGCACAAAGGGCAGGGGGACATCACTTAAACACGCAGTTAGCTACTCCTTTCATGATCATTACTTATTTTTTTTTATTTAAAAAAAAACGTCAGGGGACACTGATGTCAAGAAAAAAGATGAGGAAAATTTACCCTTCTCTCCATTTCCAGCTGTGACCGATCGGCGAATCGCTCCTGCCTCTGCGAGAAAAGGCAGTCTGGGTATGAGCCAGGATGGCCGCTTATAACGGCAGCGCAGCGATATCGAGGCGATGGATCTGGAGCTAGGGGCTCCGCCTACAGCCCACCTGCGTCGCCCTCTCCAGCTGCAGTTTCAGCTCGGCTAGCTCCAGGTCCGTGTGCCGCAGCTGGGCCTTCAGCTTGTCGTTTTCGGCTAAGATCTGTTCGTAAAGCTTAGGGAAGAGCGAAACCAGTATTGGTCAGTCAGGGAAGCCGTGGTATTAGGGTGTGAGCCTCTCTAAGCCTCTCTAATGTATCCAACAGACAGTGGGCAAAAAATTTTAGGTAAAGCACCAAAATGCTGCCGCTGACTGAGGAGTGGTCTGAGAAAACAGCCCAGGTACCTTCTTGTAGTCTGTGGTCTCCTCTCTCTCTAGCCTGCTTGAGTACAGCCTCCTGCTCTCGCTGTGCCCAATGTGGTCATAACGGTCGGTGGACAGGTAACTCCCAGTGTCGTTCCTGGGGGGGGGGGGGGGGGGGGGGGGGAGGGAAAACACCCCCCCCC
>JAODKM010000058.1:26319891-26331014 GCA_026780845.1 Petrocephalus sullivani
GGGGGGGGGGGGGTGGGGGGGGGAGGAAGTGGAGGGGAGGGGGGGGGGATGGAAGAGGGGAGGAACGGGGCAGGGGAGCGGGGGCGGGGGGGGGGGGGGGGGGGGGTGGGCGGAGGGGGGGGCAATCAAATCGAAACAAACTACAGCGAGTTACGGCTGAGCTTCAGCCAAGCTTGAGGAGCACTTCTCTGAGGGCAGATTAAAGTAAAGCAGGAGGTGAAGTGTGACCCAGGTAACGATGCTCTGGGTCACATAGGTGGTGGAGATGGAGGGGGGTCTGAGAAGCGGCCGCGAGCTGGAATGGAAGCGCACGAGGGCCACAGGTGACACAGAGGCGGCCCCCGGTCTCCCGCTCGGCCACACTCCTGCTTACTTTGAAGGGCTGGCGGCACATTAAGCGCTTTGACCCGACGTCTACGCTGGACAGGCAGCCGCAGACGAGATCGGAATGTCGCCATGTAGGCGAGCACTTGGTTAAAACCGGGCCGGGCTCGGCGCATCGACGGCATACCACCAGGCAGGGGGGCCGATTAGCAGCGAGCCGACCGGCTTCATGCGGGTGCCAGAGAACTGCTTTGTCAGTCACGTTACGAGAGGGGAGATGGGGGGGCGGGGCATGAGTAGAAAGACATTCAGGTTAGTTCAGTCTCAGAGGAGGTTTAAGTTGGTGATTAGAGGAAGGGTGGGGGGCCACAAGTTGGGAGCACACCAATGCCTCACCATAGCCTTTTTGGGCACTAGAGAAATGCCAGTTTTGCGCAAGCTCTGGCGCCATAATGCAGGATGGCTGGGCTCCCACGCCACAGGCATGACAGGGACAATAAGGTCAGACTAAAGCCAATCGAGACAAGAGCAGAGATGAGAGAGACACCCGACAGGAGGAAGCAGCAGCTGAGGAAACAGTTCATAGAGGAAGTGAGAAACGCGGCCACGCATCCCCCCCACCCCCGAGGATGACGGAGAGCGCAGCGTGCGCTCAGACAGCACCGCAGGCCAGAGTCCGCGCTCCGAGCGGCGTGCGTAGCGACAGTGACGGCATGCAGCCTGCAGATGGCAGCAACTCCTAAGGGAAACCTGGCCACACACTTTGCCCCCCGTACATTGAGGCTCTCCGCTCATTACTCTGGGGGTGTATTCAGGGGAGGGGCCACCGGCCCCAGCAGACTGGCCCCCAGAATGGCCCCAATTCAAAACATATCATTAACATGGCCCCTCTAATGCCCCCCACCTTAGAAAAATCCCAGAATCAGCCATCTTTACTTTACATCACCCATATTTGTTTCCTATTATTTAAAATAAATTGGAAAAAAATAATGATTAAAATGCTTTCAAATGTTTAGAAGACTGACAGAATTTACGCAGCTGAGTACAGGCAAGTAAACATTTCGGAATGTTGGTCAGAGTGACACCACCACCAGGACACGCCATATTCTTAGGCATCAGGATATGTTCAGGAGACGCACAGCACTATCTACTGCCCAGCTGGCTAAATTATTCAGTGCCTGCTTTTAGCACATAGGAACTTATCGAGCAGCAAGACAAGCAATCAGTGAGAGATCAAGCTATGCAAATATTCACTTCCAGGCAGGGATTTCGGGGGGCAGTCTGCAGCACAGCTGTGGACCTGAGCGTACCTTTTTGACGGGCGAGGTGGGAGTCACCTGATTGGTGGAGCTTGAGGGGGGCGGGACCGTGGCAGCAGGCAGAGGTGCAGTGGGGATGTTGCCATTGTCAGCAGGCGCTGAAGGCTTGCTCTTGTCTGGGTGGTGAGGGGAGCATGGAATATGAAAGCATGTCAACAAAGAAAACTAAAGCCTAAGTCACCCACCAAGCGAGTGAGTGCGCGACAACAGATGGACGGTAAGGTGCCACACCCAGCCTCTCATACGTTAAGACCAACCCCCTGCTACCATCTTCAAAAGGGCGCTTGAGCAGCGAGATCCGGCCCCAGCACACGCACCTCCTTCGTTCTCCGACTCTGAGTCTTCTTCGTCCTCCTCCTCGCTGGAGCAACTGGACTCGTCCTTCTTGCCCTCCTGCTCCCCCTCGTCGGCCTTCTCGGACTCCAGGGAGTCGATGCACGGCGCCTTCTTCTCCGGTTCCAGCAGCAGTGTCTCTTTGCTGGGGGCGACATGCACGCATGCTGAGAATCCCCAGGCTCACGGCGGGCTTCTGGGGCCGAGGCCCTTTCGCTTCCGCGCCATTCCTGACGCCAAGGTCCCTCCGATACTAAGCTATCCGGGACTTCCTGTCCCCACTGACCCCTGGACTGGTCTCCCACGAGGCCCAGCTCTCACGACCAGATGACTTACTTCTTGAGCGGTTTCTGAGATTGGTTGTTCTCCACGGTTGTCGTGGTTTCGATCAAAGGAGACTTCTTGTCCCGCTTTTCACTCAACAGCTGTAATGAAAACGAAATGACTTTGGGGGAAAAAAAAAAACGCCATTTGCAAAGGAATGACGGCATCACACAGCTCCAGCAAGTTTGTGGCCCAGTCTCCCCAATACAAACGACACTCGGCCCTTACCAGGTTCTGCTTCTTCTGCAGCTCCTCTAGGTACCCGAGGACGTCCTCATCTGCTACGTCGAAAGCAGTCTGACCCTGCGAAGACGCGCATGTTGACACCCAGAACCCATATGCCCGGCCGTGACTCCTGGAAGTCCAGCCTACCACTTTGTTGAGGGCATCCATGTCACACAGGTTCTCCACCAGGATCCGACAGGCCTCCTCCTTTCCCCAGTGCGCGGCTGCGTGCAGCGGAGTCCAGCCGTCAAAGTCCTTGATATTTACATCGTACCCTGCCTGAATTAAAAGCCTGAAAACCCAGGGTGGAAAAGAGTGAGCAGCTGTGTCTTAGAGCGAGTTTGGTGAAAGACGCCGGCCTGTAACATGAGCAACACTCACTTTAAAACCTCGGCGTAGCCCTTGGCGGCTGCCACGTGCATGGCCGTGCCCCCGGACTTGGTGTGACGCACGTCGGCGATGTGGCCGCTGTTGAGCCACTGCCGGGCGTCCCGCAGCATGACCCGCTCCTCCTCCTTGCGGGCCGCCTCGATGTCCACCCCTAAGGAGGAGGAAGAGGAAGTCAGACAGCCATAGCTAACGAGTGGATGCCGGACATAGGGTGGCGAGGCAACCTCAGCCAGCATACGGAGGGCCAAAGAAGGAGGATGGCAATGTAAGCGGCGCCCAGAGAAACAGAAAGCGGCCACGACTGACACTGAAGAGCAAACCGCTTAATTAAGAACAGTTGTAAACCAAAGGGAGTGCATCTACCAACTCGGGCAACAAAAAAAAATTTTAATCATCATAACGATCCTAATGAACAAAAGTATAGTCGCACATCTGTAACGACAGATTATATCTGTATACATCTTTTTCCCTGGCAAAAGCGTACTACATGCCAAGGGGAGACTAACTTGCTGAGGCTATTTATGCTTTGCTCCAGTCGTGCAGACACTCAGATGATGTAATCTCAAATGAGTTGCCATGTTGGATGTTAACAGCAATGTAAGAGAGTGCGGTGTAATAGGGCCACCAGGCAGACTTAGGGTGCTTTTCCACCGCACCACGTACCATACCTTTGGCACGGTGCGTCTGTACTTTCCCTCTTCCATCAGTACTCTGGGGTAGCACTTGCAAACACTTTCTGTCAATTGGTTATGCAAACAGTCTGCCTCTGAAATGTAATACAGCCGCCGTCTTGGGAAAAAGTTGCAAACTCAGAAAACGAAAAAGTTAAAAATAAATAAATAAATAAATATTGGATGGATGGACAAATGAAGGAGACCCAAGCTGGTCAGAAGAACAGATACAAGATCAGGATGGGATTACAAAAGTAAATTTTAATCTAAAAAGTATTTTGTGTAACATACTAGGGCTGCACCATATTAGAAAAATCAAATATAACAATGTGATTTTGTTGTAATGAACACTGGCATATTTATAAAGTAAAACAGCGCAATAAATATATTTATTTCTCAAATCAGTCTAGAAGTGATGAAAATTATTATTATTGTCTGGGAGAACTCATGCAGCACTCATGATGGAGTAAAAATCTTTACAACTTAAATCTCCCATGCTATAATGTCCGTACAGTATGAAAGTATGAAAAAGCCAGATGTTAACCTAGCTATTGCGATGCTTGCAAAGAAAAAAATTGCATGTGCTTAACATGCAATGCATATATTGATATCAAGGGTCGTAAAAAGATATAATTTTTCGAATTCAGTATAAGATTCCCTGCTACACATTATAATGTAATTTATCACTGGTACCAGTTTTTAGCCAATGGAAATCCTAGACAAAGCAGTACTGTACTTTGTACCAAAAGTATGGTACCTGACAGTGGAAGAGCTCCCTTAGTCAACTACTCACTCTCCAGTGCACTGTACTGGACTGGGAAACCAAAATGTTCTCAAACCACCAATTTTGACTTACTGTTACTAGGTTTAGCCGTAATCACAAGGAGTAGCCAAATCATAGCCACAATTAGCATAATGTTTTCCAAGTTGAAGATCTACTTATGAATTGAGGTTCTGCCTGTGTCAATAAATGTATTCATTAGTTTCATTGTGAGTAGCAAAGTGAAAACAATGTGCTGAACAGCGCGTAATGAATACATGTACCGTTACAGGCCTAGTAAAGAGCCACACACCCTGGGGAATCAAACACTGATGCACTGGAGTCTTAAAGGGTGAGAAGGACTCTCTCTGAACTGGGCTGTAAATTAGTGGCACCAGGCTGCAGGAGGGCACTGAGCCGGTCACACACACAAGGGCCTGACAGAGATGCACTCACTTTTCAAGCCAGGTTGTTTGTTTTGTCTTCGCAGTACAAGACAGCAGATTGCTCATCTTTATGGCTCTTCAAAAACCCAGATTCACCTTTTGACAAAAGTGTGGGAAGCTCAGTCAAAGCACAGCGGCTCACTGAGTGAATCATTGTAAAGTACAGCGCTCAGATACGACACAGACAAATGTAAACCTGACCAGACATTCCTCAAACAGCTCAGCCCAGTCCCACCCAGTAATCTCATGACCAGCAGAAAGCCTTGCGCTCACGGCCAGCATCCCAAGCAGCTCTGCCTCCTGCATCACGCTAGAAATACAACGCGCCTGTGACCTATAACCTATTCACCAGCGATAACCGTAACTGTAACCACGGCGACAGGTCTCCAAGGTACGGCGAGGCGACGAGCGGACGGTCCGCTCGCTTGACGATAGCTGAAAGGGCAGGCAGACAGAACGATGCGAGAACGGCAGCGGGCTGGGGGGGGTGGGTGGGCGGTAGCATGGGAGCTCTGTCTCCTGGGAGAGCGGTTAAAATTCCTGCACAAATCCACTGACAGAGCTCTGATTGTCCACAGATTCCTCCTGAATTGGGAGAAGGAGAGATCAAAGCCACCTGACCGTGTGCTCTCTCAAAATAAAATATATTAAAAAAAAAATGCACACAAGTTATTCACTGACAGCTGCCCTGTGCTCACCTTATTCACTGGTAAAAAAATATATATATTTTTTTTTCCCCACCAGAATGTACCGATAGACTTACTGATAAGCTTATCCTCCTAGTCAGTGGATTAAAATTTAACCACAAATAACTAAAAAATTATTCTGGCAAGCATCCTAAACTAGCATCTGGATTACCATCTATTCATCAGTCATGGGGGAGGGGGGGGGGGCACAGAGAAGAGATACACAACACATCTCAGCTTGGAGATGAGAGGATAAGCACAAAGGCCTAGCAAACAGTAAACACTCTCCTACACTCCTAAACTGCTTCTGTAGCAACCCGTTCAAGCTAAAACATATTAGTGCAGATTTAATAGCATTTTTTCAACAGAGGAGAATAGACTTTTAAAATTTATTTATATTTTTTTATTGTATTTTTTTTTTTTTTTACGATGCGCAATTAAGCATGTTTTGTCATTCAGCTCTTGTTTACATCTTTTCCTAGATGTCTTTGCGATTTTAATAATAAATCTCAGAACAAATTCTATTTTCTCTGCTATGGTGAAATTGTATCAAACTGTAAACCCAAATCCAAGGTCTGTGCTGAATTTTATGTACCGTTACATCTCAACACCAACCATGAAAAATTGTTTCTATAGCGGTGGCATCAAAATGACGATATTAAGAAGTGGATTAATTCAGGTATGACACCACTGAAGACCTAGGTGTGAAATAAACAGCCCGCCACTGAGGTAAAGTCCTACAAGTAAAAACAGAAGCTGGGCTGTCAGTGGCCAAACGTCAGACGTTTCAGCGATGACAGGCAGACTCCAATGGAAACCTTGAGTTAACCTCCCAGCCGAGCCCCAGAGGCCTGCTGCCTGACACTGGTTTCTCCGTCCCTACCTAGAGCATGTATTCTAAGAGGGATGGCTGTGCCGCCCCCCCCCCCCCTCAGGTCAGAGGGACTGACAGTTGGCTGGCTTGAAGAATTCAGCCTGGGCCTTGGGCCGAGGCTCGCTGGGAGTGCAGAACGCAGGCACGAGCCACGTTACAGAAGCCTTGCGTAACGGCAGCCGAACACGAATCCAAAGCCAAATGTAAGCGCGCGCCGCCCGCTGTAGTAACCGCACTCCAAATGGGCCGCTCCCCGAGGCCAGGCTGCTGTCTGCACGCCCCTGACAGGCCATCCAAAAATAAAACTTCAATTACACTGAAGAGATGACGGCCGATAACAGGCAAGCCCTGGTCACACACGCTGCCGTACGAGGTGAGCTGGGTCTCGGCAGGTGCTGGCTGCTCATACGCAGACGAAAGGTCACGTCTCTGCAGCTGGGTCCCTGGAGCCGTCACATCTGGCTATTTGGCGGCACGCAAGCCAATGGCAAAGCCAGCCGGGTCAGGGCTTCTGAACCCCCGCTGGGAGGTACATCCAAAAGCGAACACGCAATCACGCAATCCCCTCATCACACGCACCCAGGCGCCTCGCTGTTACTTACTCAGGTGTACTCGGTCGTGCTGAAGGCCAGCGGGGGGTAATTAGCGTTACTCTGCACAGAAGCGAACATCTGCTTGACCGTACTGACATTACAGAGCTCGCCGAACCCCTTTCCCTTAGGAGGAGGCAGGACCACGCACATTCGCATAACCGGGGACAAGCACGGCCGCGACCTCGTGATGAGAAAACCGCAAGGGCAGCTTCTCACAGGGCTGTACCTTGGCGGTTGATTTCGTTCTGCAGGAGTTCCTCCATGGCCTCCTCCTCAGCAATGTCCAATGGGGTCTCGCCCTCGCTGTTGACGATGCCCACACTGGCCCCTTGGCTGATCAAATACCTGCAGAGGACACAGGACAGTTTAGGGGGGTATCTTTTGGAGCTGGGGGGTGGGTGGGTCACAGATCTATTGATGACACAAATCTGACATTTACAAGGCAGCTGTACATGAGGGTGCTATGAAAGGACAGACACCGGGGGAACAGAGACACAGGCCTTCAGCTGTTGAAAGGCACTGTCGGTTTAAGAAGCCAGCTCAGTTCGGAGCATTGCTACCAGCCACTGCTAATAAAAAGTGCCCCATTTCCTCATTTAGATTAGAAATGAGAAAACATGACACTGAAAGCCAACTCTGGAGAGTGTTACATGCAGCCAGGAGCCAGGCCTCTACGCACCGTAAAAATATCCAGACATGCACCTTGGCCATCTTGCACAGAAGAGATTCGAGAGAGAGAAACCATGAGCCTATATCCTGACCAATTGGAACATACATGACATACAAACGTCTGTAGCCACCAGTCGGCCCGGCCCTGGCAGGACTGACCTGCCATCATTATGCAAACACACTCACTCATAAATACAGGGCAGATGAGAAGCGGGCGCCTGCCCCCATCTTCCGCACGTGGTCACATATGAGACAGACAGGTGCTCACCTGTCAAACCCCATCACTGTGTAACTGGAATCCCGTCAGAGGGCATGGACATTCCCACTCAGAACCACAATGGAAACCCCCCCGGACCGGAAAAGCTCTGCTTCACAGCACCTGGTCGCCGATACTCACATCCTGCTCGTGATACAGAATCTGAGTCACAAAAACTACAAATATTCACTTCCAATTCCTTTACTTGAGTGTTTTACTGCGTTTCTACCATGGAAAGTTTGTATGGTTAACTGTTGCTTATGAAGTATTTCTGCGTTTCATAAAACACCACAGACTGATCCATTTAATGGATCTCTATCTTCAGACCTACAGGTATGTATATGGTTGGTGGGTCCATGAACATACCATACAGACAACCACACTGCTCTCAGAGGCTCAGCTAACACAACACACACTTCTCCATCCGCGCTTGCCAAAGGAGAACTACAGCCACAACACAGTGATAACGGTGGTGCGGGACATCACCATACATTTTCTGACCTTGTTATGAAGCTTAAGCTGCCCCACTTTCAAATATGAAACGTACGCAAGAGTCCGAGCATTGAGCCATGCTGGTCTGGTCATTGGGTACTTCAAAAATCACATGCAACTGCAAAACTAGCCTAGCAACCATACCATATAGGATAAGAGGAAAAGGACCATAACCAGATAATTACTGGAAGTGAGTAATATGGGTTAACAGACAAACAATTCACTCCATTCAGCAAGATATTAAGCCCACCTCCCCACTCAGCAAATTTTTAGTTTTACCCATATCCCTGGAAAAAAAATATTAAGGGTTTGTTGAACACGCCTCCCAACCAAATCTACAGAAAGAGACCTGTCAGTAAGGTTAGGTTAGGTTAGGTTATTTCTGGCTAAGGGCCTGGGGCAGTAGACCTTGGCTTTGTGTCACTGTTGCAATTTGGACTGATGGGAAAAATAGTTGGGTGCCCCTGCTCCCCCCCCCGAGGAGGAGAATCCTTAAGTGCTTGGGGTTAACCCGAGGAACAAAGGTAAGGAGGCTTTGAAGTACATGGGGGATCGAGTTACTGTGCCCTGCTGACCAATACCTGATTGACCTAACGGGAAACAATTAAACCACAGGGAAGAGGGTTACAGCAGGAAGTGTGCAGCAACATGCCATCGTCACACAAGACTGGCTTCAGGAGCCTCATCACTGCCAATGTTCGACACTACAGTGTAACCCGGCACTGGTGCAGGAACCACGGCTGTGATCAGAACACCCCCCTTGCTAAAAACACCAAATTCACATCTCTGCAGTAAACAGGCACTCGCTCTGAATAACGGCTAAGAAGTCAAGACGCTCCGTCCGGGTCTGCGAACAGTGCCACTCGCAGAAGCACAACCAACCACCTGTCCGGCAAGTCCGATACCCAGATCCCCTTGTTAGGAAATGCAGTGGCGCCAGGAGAACCAGGTCACAGTGGACTTATCGCACGATCGGGCCGGCAAACCAGCAGCCTTTTTGGGCTGTCATGCCACAGCCGGCAAAGATTTCTACGCAATTCGCTTCGTTCCAAATAGCCCAGCCATTTTAAGATCAGACAAAACATACGAAGCCGTATATCAAAACATAGTCCCAGCTGCAAAAACACTGTCATACTCCTGACTCCTTATTCCATCTATTACAATCCAATGTTTATTTGCAATAAAGGTCAAGAGCACAAGAGCGCTGCCCCTCCTGGGACGGCTGAAGCAACAAGCCTGCCTAGTGCTACACATTATCAGACACTTCCCCATTTGCAAAGACATCACTACCATTAGCCTCCAGGCTGTGCTGCACATCAGGAAACCACAGTGCGCTTAACGCCTATTCAGAACCACTCATTTTATTTTAGCCCAGTGATCAGCACATGTGAGAGATGGCCGTCTGCATGTTTGGTGCTCAAAACCAGCAAATGCCCAACTGGTTATAGTGAGGTGTGAGTGAGGTCTTCACATACAGGGCATACACAGAACAAAACAGATATCCACAGGAGTGGCTTGTATCTAGTCATTACCCATTTACTACTGTTTATTACTATTATTTATGACTGATTCATTTGAGAACTTCACCTGTGCCACCTGGAACTAGTTGGCAGTACCAGAGCTCTCCAGCCAAAGACCAGAATACAAGACACATGCGAGCCTTACAAAACGAAGTGGCCCGTGAGCACATCTATCTCTGGGCTGTCTTTCACACCATCTGGAGCCCACGCAACACTGGAAAATAAAACGAGCGGCTTCGAGATACAGCTAAACCACAGATGTGTGCACTTCGTCTCTCTGGCACACACGCCACTCAAAAACTTCACACCAGCTTTGACCCAGTACTCTATCAGAGAGTGTAGAATCTGACCGGGGGCGAGGGGGGATTACACTTACTCAGCGATGTCCATATACCCGCAGGAGGCAGCCGCATGCAGAGGGATCCACCCCTCATTGTCGGGCTGGTTGACACAGGCACCGTGCTCTACCAGGAAGGTGACCATGTCAACGTTGTCGTCGATGCAGGCCTGCAGGGGCACAAAGGAGAAACGTTGATACAACTGAAGTAAAGAGGCTGCTGAAAACTGGTTAATGACCAGGAAAAAGTGGAGCACGGTGAAGTAATTCACCTGAACCATTTAAGTGAAATGTCCAGCCTGAAACCGGTAGAACTGCAGTGAGTTTATGGGAAAACATGCTGAACGACATAGCCATCAATTAACACCAGCGATGAAATGCACTATGCTTTTGTGTGACCAGCTGAGTCCCTGCACCCTGATGGTGGCAGATGACAAAGCTTGAACAGGGAGATACTGGGGCATTTGAGAAGACATCAAATTATCTGTGGAACTAAGGAGTAAAACTAAAACTTCTCCACCCCAAAACAGTGAGAAACCACCTCAAAAACCTAGGCATCCCTTTATCATCTGGCACACAAAGACCGACTTTCACTGAGGAAGAAGAGCCGTTGAAAAAACAACTACAGCAGATGCACCTTTTACCTGGTTATATAACAGCCTCAGAGAAGGCTGAAAAATTGTTCTCTTTTTGCCTTATGGATTTGGCTATATAATTCTGGGGCTTGATCCTCCTCTACTCAAATCCCTGAAAAAGTGAAACCCCTATTAATACAGGAGCCTAGAAGAGAAGAACCTCTCCAGTCAACACTTGGGATAGGAGCTCCCCAGGAACAACCCCAGTCTGATAGAGGACCTAGGGCCAGTCACAACACGGGGGGCGGGGGGGGGGGGGGGGGGGGGGG
>JAODKM010000058.1:26331114-26342246 GCA_026780845.1 Petrocephalus sullivani
CGCCTCTCCTCAGTCCACACTGGGCTGCTTGCAGGCAAAGCGCGTGTGTGTGTGTGTGTGTGTGTGTGTGTGTGTGTGTGTGTGTGTGTGTATGCATGCATGATAACGCTACAGCCTGCACAAGACCATTAGTGAGTCTGCCACCCACCACAAAGTATCTAGGAAACACTATGCTACCAAACAAAGTACTGCAAAATGGGATTGCGACAGATTCAAATGCAAAAAGCAGAGCAGCGAGTGCTCTAACAGAGAGCTCACGGCTCAGTTTTCAGTTACAGAAAGAGTGCGACCCCCCCCCACCACCACCACCACCACCACCACCACTCAGCAGGTCCTCAACCACCTCCCCTTCGCTGCACACGGTGCGCCGGCTGGAATGCTTGGCCAAATTTGGGCTGTTCGTTGTGCCGTATATGGTCAGAGCAGAGGAAGCCTACAGGCCTTATCGGAGGCCACGTGAGCAGGAGTGCGCTGCACAGGGGAGCCAGGGGGGAACAGGGGCAAGCGCAAACAGCTGCTAGCCAGGTGGGGATCCCACCTCCTCCGGGTCTGACATCACCATTCACCGCCCTAAATGGCTGCCTTCAAAGAGGATCCAAAACAAGCTCAAATGGCAGAGACCTTCCAATTCTTTGGAAGCTTTTCGCTTTCACCATGTTCCCAGAGCAAAAGGTATGGCTTATCAGTGCACGCTCCATTTCATCCGCTATTCCACATGGGGAACTACCTTAAAAGGTGCTAATCCCCGAACAGTTATAATTAAGATCTAAAAAGGGATAAGCAGCTCTGCTCATTCCACAGGAGCTGATAAGGAGGGGAGAGGAAGACAAAAGGAAGGTGGTGTAGAGTTTCCTAGCAGAGAGCAAGGGATGCACAGTCAAACTAAACAGGAACACTACTGACTAGGCAGCACACTCAAATATGGCTTAACAGGGCTTGCAAAAATCGCTATCACAACGTCCTGGGACAGTCAAGTTTTCCCCCCCATCAGGCTACCAAAATGTAACACCCTGCCTGACAGGCTATCATAAGCAATCCCTTATAAGGGTGTAAGAAAAAAAATTGATACACTTGAGTGTTGCGATTTCATTTTGCGATACTGTATCGATTTTCAAAAACACAAGATAGGTCGTATCTGCAGTTGATAGTGGCCCGCTTTGTGTTGTGTTGCGTTTAACCTCCAGGCCGCTAGATGGCTCTGCTCAGTATGATGCACCAATTCCGCCGTACTCCTAATTTTAGCAAAGTCTGGTCACTAGAAACATTCGCAGCCATGGCTGAATCTGAGCATGTCAGACCGGCTTTCACGGTGAAAACATATATCAGAAGTTACAGCGACTATTTTTTAAAATTCTTTAAAAGTAAAAAAATAAATAAGAAATTAAAAAGTGACTTAAATTTAACCCTCTGGAGTCGGCTGTCTCGCATGCGGGACCAAGCAGAAATCTTGCCAAAGTTTAAAAAAAAAAAAAAAAACAAAAGACGAAAAAGTTTTTGTCATAGAAACATTTTAAAAACACCCCCAGAAACAAAATATACTTTTAGAGATTTTCAAGGAGAATAAAAAGTATAAGGAGTAACTGACTGGGGTGTCTGAGTCTGGAAGCAGCACTGATCGCCACCCATTTGCAAATGGCGCTATTCACATGATAATACAGTAATTCGCCAGTCATTACTGGATAAATAAATGTAAGAAAACGCCCAATGTAACTCCTACAAACAAGAGCACATGTCTGGCTTGTTTATACTGACTGGCTACAAATATTGAACATAATCAAGATGAGTAAATTACTTTCACTTTGAAAATTTTACTTCTGTCAGCTCCCCACAGGCACAGCATATCATTTATCATTTTCTATAGCAGAAACTTGTGCTCAGTGTATTGGGCTCATGTAGAGTAAACTTCTCTCATAAAGTGACTTGCATGAACGCAGGTTGAACCCTGTGCCATGCAAAATTCGATTGTAATGATAATTAGGTAAGACTCATGGATGTTATTTTAGTACTTAGTCTTATTATTGCAGGGTACTTTGTAATATTTATTTCCTTTTTGTCCTAAATTGTATGTTTAAAAATTCAGTAACTTGGTTAAATCTGTATGCACATGGTCTTCATTATACCATTATAGTTTTTTCTACAGTTAAATAAAAAAAAATAAAAAAAAAACAATATATCACCTCACTTACAGTATTGCGATATTTCCCAATATATTGAATACATGATATGTATCGTATTGTCAGATTCTTGCCAATACACAGCCCTAATCCCTTAAGTAAAATAAAATTCCTTCTTATTCACCTTTTCTGCTCTTCTGGGCAGAAAAACTTGATGATGATGATGGTGGTTTTTCTGCTAGGAAACATACAATTCAAGCATGATTAATAGGAGGTTGTCGATTTATTGAGCAATTGCCTGACGCCACCATCTTGGTGCACTATCGATCATAGTTACAGAGCACTCCAAGCATGTTAAGTGATGTGCGGGTTTATCACCACCATTCATATTCAGTACGATACACATGGTGATGTGAAATAATGCAATAAATGTTATATTAAAGCAAATTAAAAGCAAATAAAAGCCATATAAAGAGAAAATATATTACTAGATGGGATATATACAAGGAAAACCAAAATGGTTTTGAGCTGCCCACTGTCTTATGTCGTTAATTGTCTGGTTTTTCCAAACTGTGAGTAACACTGAACCCAAAGAAAGTGATTCAAATATGGTGGTTTAATTTCTTTATTTCTGGCTGGGTACAAAAACTGAGGAGGAAACAGTGTGGACAAAATATTTTGGTGTAATCATGGGTAAGTTTAAGTAAAAATCTCATGCTTATTATTCTTCATTTATTGTTTAGTTATATTTTCATCATGTAATTGTAATTCTAAGAACGCCAAATTGTTCTGTGCCATAATGTGAATATTCCAGTGCTGTGTCTGTTATTACAACAAAGCTGGTCTGATTGCACGTAAGTGTCTTAAAGGCCAATCATTGATTTATTTTATGCCTGGATGTGTGGCTACGGGGACAGGCTGACGAGCTTCTTCTAACTTTCCCGTCGATGCCTGTGATCCTGACCAAATGCTGTTTCATAAGTTTTTCCACTGGTGCCCAGTTAATGCTGGCACATAGTGGCAGGTTTGCCCAACGTGCAATGTTACGAATGGCTTTTAGGATATACGTTTCACCTTTTGTTTCAAATTTTTTATTTAGGACCATGTGTTTCAACTATACATGTCTTTTTTTTTTTTTTTTTTTTATTGCCCTTTTTTAATCTTGGGTAGTCAAAATTCATTTCGAGCTACCAAAATCTGAAGAATGCCCGCCCGAAGGGATCCACAGAGGATCTAACAAAGATCTCATCTGAAAGTGCTGATGACATGATATTAGCCCCCAGCTTTAAATACTCTGGTTGGACCTATACTGGTCAGATGCCAGAGTTGATTCAACATTGTTCCACTCACACCTGATTGATGACTGCACTATTCTCAGGCCAGAGGCGGAATACAGTAGCCAGGCGTATACAAAAAAACATGATATATATTTTTCCACACATTCAAAATCATACAAGATTACTCCTTATTTTAAACAAGATTACCCTTCAGCAGCAGCATTGACTGATTTACCAAAAACATAGATTTGATATCTGATGTTTCATTTCAAGGCATCCGTTGCTAAAGACACTTCACACACACACACACTTTAGAACAGGCCGCCCAACAAACAAAAACTTGACGTAAATGTAAACAAGAAATACTCACACCAGTCCATTGTGCAATCAATACCTGGAGCCTTTCAGAGTTGCAAATGACTAAATCAGACTAAAGGATTTGCTGCCTACAATCCAGCTGAATCTGGAGTGTATTGTACTTACAGCTACCGGGGATGACTCATATAGAGCTGGAATCCAGCAGCAACAGGACTTTGACTGCTTGGTTTTGTATATTAGGATTAACATAATAAGAAGAGACTTATTAGCTGTATTATGTATTGTGCAAGTTCAGTATTTTGACAACTGTGTAAATGAACCAGAACAAAAGAACCTGCATTTTTTTGATACAGAAGCGACAAAAAAGGGGATTTCCCAACTTGATAACACAGTCTGATTATCTCAGTTAAAAAAAAAAGATCATAAAAAAAAATGACACATTATACACAGTCAGTGCCTAGAGCTTCCTGACCCCACATCGCCAAACTGTCCTCCGCATATAACCATTAGAAGCACTATTCCTCAGGAAAGCTTGTCATCCACATGCCACATAAAGTGCATGTATTTTTCAAGCACCAGAGACCATCCTAAACCTTTACACAGTGTTTACACCAATAAAACTATATAGCCATGTATTTATTAGACACACACTGAATAAATGTACTACTTAATGCATATACACTAATATACTGAGTAATACACTAAAACACAATAGTGCAGGTACTTTTTGGTTTTTTAAAACGAAGTATGGGGATTCTTTCATCTGGCGATTTTATGTCCTTTAATTTTAAACAGGCACTTATTCAGGCAGCTCAACAGTCATCTGGGACCTCTTCAGAGACACTCAAGATAGCATAAATTAGACCATACACATACTACCAGTACATTATGGACACTGACATAGATGCACACTTGTTACATGACAAGGGAAATTCTGAGTCAAGATTCCCTGAACAGCTTTTCAGAAGCCCACCATGTCTAGCAATTTGCCATCCAAATTATGGCTACAAGGGAATGAGCACAAAAGTAGTACTGCCTGAAACAAAACTGAAAGTAATATTTAAAAAGAAACTGCATATAATGTACCATTATGTAATAAATACAGCTTCATTTGAAATGACATTGGAAAACAACAATGTTCATTATGTCACAATCGCCTAATTCATATAAAAAAATCCCCATGGGCCAGAAATAATGTCACACAACATCTGTATGAGAAATGAAACTAGTTTATAAAATCCACTTTTCTGTGCCAAATTCACTGGCTAATAAAAGAAATATGAAAAACTTGCTGCTGGTATTGATTAAAGCCAAAGATACACCCACTATACCTTACGGTTTTTTTTAATGTAAAGAGATAACACCCATAGCCTACTAGAGTCTGCTAAAATAAATCTGAATAATCCTTTACAGTGATGAAAGGTAGGTTTGTTCCTCCATCTGACAAAGGACTCAATATCCAAAACCATTCCTTGACCAAAAACTGGGGTTATTGCAACTGCTTCTCATGGTAAAGATTGCTGCTGAAGCAACAGATTAAATGAAAATATGAGGAAGGTACTCTGATAGCGTGGGGACAGTGGAGTTGATGTTTTCCAGAGGTATTTCATATAAAAATTAGTTTAAATCGATACAAGTTAAAATGCTAGTGGTCTCTAGATTTAGCTCATGTTAAACTATAAAAACAAACACTTTACACCAGTCTCCCATTTAACCAAAAAGAAAACACGACACTCCACTGCAACTGACAGTCCACTGCTTACTACTATTTGCGCCTGTCTTTTGCTAGAATCCTAGATGTAAAGCCTAGCATGGCAGACACTGTTATACTTGAATGGCACATTTACAATGTTAAATTTAGGCAAATACAACAAAGCAGATTTTACAAACAAAAGCAAAAAAACCTTCACCATTCACGTATGGCAGCACGACATGGCCAGCAATCAGACGACTGAAAAGAAGACTAACACCTCAGGCCCTAGAGACAGATGGTGGAAAATGGAACCCTCTGTGCGGGATCCCAGTGGGCCTTGCAGCAATGCACCCCAGCGGTCAACACTGAGCCTCTATACTACAGCTAGGACTTTAATTAGCACCAGGAACAGTGTGGAGGGCCCAGGGATGACATCCAAAGGGACTCTCTGGTTTCCAGGGCTTGTTAATGCCGAAGCAGATGCCCATGTTGTCAATCCTGGCTCCCTATCCAGGCGTGGTAATGAAACCAAAGGAAGTCAGGCCTTCTGAGAAATACGAAGCAGGACTTCGGTAATGCGGCAAGAAGAAGAATTTAAAGACAACAAAAGAAGACGAAGAACTGCAATAGTTTTACTGGGTGCTTCACACAAAGAGGCCTGACTTATACAATTACACAGCAGATACGGCAACCATGGCAACAACAGAATGTTCTGCAATACATCGATGGCCTTCTGATGCTAGCAAGCTACCAATCCCCGAACCACAGGGACAAATACGGGGAGGGCTGTTCAGCATACACGCCTCTTGAAACCTAACAGGACCAGTGGTGGATTGCACCAGCTAAGCTTAAGTTCAGCCATAAGGTTGGGTGTAAAGTGTACCTTAAAAATCATATGTTGAAACTAGCTAGTTTGAAACTAGTACTGCATACTTTATCGGTTGCACCACTGCTACTTAAGCAACAACGCAGTTAGCAGCTAGTAAATTAAGATGATGTTGCACAGAATGACGTTTTCACTGTGGACAACCAATCAATACTGTGATTTTAACAGCACCAACTCGCTGTTCTGCATGCTTTTCGAATACTTTGAGCACATTTGGCATATAGAATTAGTAATGTCCTCCCAGCTTAGTTGCTTGGGAAGAAAAAAAAAGTTTTTTGAATTATACATATGTACTGATTTCGTGTTCTCCATTTGTAAGAAGAATTTCAACCACATTTGTAAAGGAAACAATGTTCCAACATCAGCAGTCCAATGTAAAAGTGATGATAGACCGGGCAACATTTCAAGCAGTGTTGCGGGCAACTGCCAACCAGGTGAGGTAATGGTAAACTCATCTGCTGGATCTGGATAATCGAAATAAGTTTCCAACTGTTGATACAAGATTTAGAATTCTACAATTCACATCTGTAACCCAATATCAATGGGAAAGTGCCCAAGCAACATTTTCAGAAACAATGCTGAAAAAGTTGCCATGTATCGTTACCCTAAGAAGTGTGTTTGCAAATTTGTAGTAATTGTGTGGTAAAGTTAGTTATTTATTGTAGGTGCTTGACAGTCATTCTGTTACATGAGATACTCAAGCTCAAGAAATACAAACAGGGTTCACATGAAAAACAATGGCAAGGTGATGTATTTTTCTAGTTAGCCGACTAGTCAAAAGCTGACATATCGAGCCAGTGAGCTGTTTTATCCTAAAATCAGCAGAAAACATAAGTTATTAAAATGATCTCTGATAACAGTATACTACTGCATGTTAAACAAAAAAGGTTTGTTAGGTTATTCACGTGTACCATTTTCACCACATTTAAAACTTCTTTTTTTGTAACAATGGACTTTACACCTAATGTTAAGAAAGCATAACATTTACACTATAACTTAGTTCTCTGTTTAAACTATGTGCGTGGTGCAACATTATTAAAAAAACAATGTGTATATAGGGGCAGTGCACATCCGTTATAGGCTTTGTTCGAACTTAAGCTTAGCTAGTGCAACCCCCTGCAGACTGACAAAAACTTTTCCCCAAAGCATTTGCCAGTTTTAATCCCAAGGAGAGAATAAAATTCACAACTCTTGCTTTTGTAACATATAGAAATAAAAATGATTTTTTGCAACGTCAAAAACAATTTAATAAATAAACATAATTACACTAAGTAAAAATCTGGGTCTAGGTCTGAGAGAGGTACCAGTGCATTGCAACCATCTCACGGTGTCTGGTCAAGCACAGGCGTCTAGAGTGGGTCAAGTCTTACTTGACAAAACTGGAACACTATGCCACAAGAGGCCAGTCACATGACAAGTTGCTGCCTGCAAGAACCAGACCCATCCAATGAAGTGCTGGGGACTGGTGCAGTGCTTTAAGTGACAGAATTTAAAAAGGTGTTTGAGACAAATCATGAAAATATTTTTAAGCAGACATTGACATCTTGCTGATGGAGGTTCTGGTCTGAATAGTCTTTCTGTAGAAGATGTAAGGCACCAACTGATAAACATATGAATCACATCAAAGGAAGAATATGACAACAGTTCGTAAAAGCCTTCATCCAGGACCAGAAAAGCTTATATTTCACATACTTTAAAAGCTCTTATATGCTTTTAATTCGGTTCCAAAAGAGCATGATGCCTTCATTTGGAACATCGTGAGCAACCATCTTCGCAAAACTAAATTTAGAAACACTTCACATAAAGTAAGGGATCCTGGAGCACCCCTCCCCCAACTTCCTGCAGGAGTTCTTCAAATTACCCACGGAAACACCCAGTTCAATCCTGTTCCAAACCTGTAACCCATGCTACCAGAAATTACGTGGACCAAGTCCTTCACATTACCGTGGACAACAAAAGCCTGGCGTCTGGGACATAGTAATATCGTTGGCTAAGGGGAGCTAAGGCTGAATGGGAAATTGACCCTGCAGATGTATCAGGACAGTGACCAACTTTCCACAGCAAAATATCCAGAACAAAAAGGCATGGAAGGAGCTGGCTGTCGGGGAGCCCCCAGTCATATCTGGTTAGGTAATACTACAGCCACACCACAAGAGTGAGCCGACATGGTTTACGAAAGGTCAGCAAAAGGCCACGGTAGCACAGGCTACACATTACACCAAACAGGTTTTGCATGGGGATCAAGCAGATTTTAAAGGGCTTTCCTGTTCAGTGCTTTAGCTTTACCCTAATCAACAATTCACTCTTAAGAGAACATCTTATTACAGATATTTAACCCATTGACCACAATTTTATGTATAACTTCACAATGTTTCTGACTGATAATGCACTAGTCATTCCAAAGATGATAAAAACCACGGAAACCAGTTTTAACTAAAGTAGGCCTCCGTTCCACATATTAAATCAGATGTCAAACAGTTCACAGTTGATACCAGCCCCCATTGTTTTTACTCTGAAGCATTTAAGCTGTGGTCCTGAAGGTAGTCCAAACACCTACGGCTACATAAAGCCTACTAAAGCCCTAGTAACCAGTATCCATCATAACCAACAAAGCTGATAAACCAGACAGGAACATTAAAAATTACCGATTTCAGGTCCTGCCCACAAACAGGTCAGACAGGTGTATTGGCAAACACTCACCAAGATACATCTTCCTAGAAACTGCATGTCTCTCAGGCATAACACAAATGCAGCAGTCAGACACACAAATATGCACAAATTAAGAGATTTTTATGGCAAGAGTTTCACTATTCAGCAGAAGGCAGGTTATGCTCGCAGTTAAACAGGATTACTGAAGAGCACTTGACTATGCCAGCAATACAAAATGAGAAAAATACAAACTGTGGCATGTCACCAGTCCATACAAAACCTTAGAACTTCAGCCCACATGAACCTTATCAGTCGAACTGAGCACTGCAATAGGGACACATCCATACACTGCATATACAAACACTGGCATCTGAATGGGTGTGCAGCTCATGCTCCTATACTACTTACACTTGTACCTGGGCATTCATTGGATGCTCAGCCTAGCTGCACTTATGCCTAGCCGACTCCTCGACAGCCGTACATGCGTAATGTGGCATTTGCCTCACTTGTACGTCGCTTTAGACTAAAGCATCTGCTAAATAAAATGGGCTTGAATTTCAGTGAGGGATCACGAATACTGTGCATAATTAAAATCGATTCCCGTAAATCTAGCATTTATAATGTGGGAAATTCCCACACACTTTTACAGCACTGGTCTAATAATGTTCAGCTAATGTTTGTACCACTGAGGAATGCACACTCTCTCCATCTCTCTACAAGGCTAGAGCCCCGATCCATACCACCTGCCCAATTTGTACCTCACCCATCTACATATGCCCAGCATTATATTTCCACCAACTCAAAATGAGATATTCAGCAATAGATTCCAGTTATGGATTTTTGGCATTCTGTGTCTGTTTAATGAGAGGTCTGCATAGCACCTGCTCTGGTCTGAGTGTGTGTTTATGGGTCTCGTTAGGTACCCCAGTCACGGTGGGGTGACCATATACGTCCCTGATGGCTGCCATTACGCTGCAGCAAAGTCACTAGATTCTAGACATAACTAGAAAATGTAATGCAGTTTGCGCATGCCCAAATTCTGCAAATGCACAGACTTGTGAGGCACAAATTGGGTGGGTGGCATGGATTGGGTAGTGGACAGCTCATCCCTATGCTGTTGCAGTATGTCTCAGTACCATACATATAGATTCCAATGATCTGAACTTGATGGCATGCAAACATGGACCACTGTTGTTAAGTGGAAAGGATAGAGTTCAGGGAAAAAAGGACCATGGAGACAAGGGAGAAGAGGGAGCCACAAAAATAAAACCTAAGGAAACAGATTCAGCTAAGAGAGATGACCACTAAAGACACAACAAACTGTATATAGCAATGAATATAGTTCAAAGCATCCCTTAAATTGCAGGAGAACAACAAAATGTGAATCTGAGGTAATAAGTCAAGGTAAGACATTTCTATGTGAACCATTTAAGGGGAGAAATCCACCCATTGTGAAAAATGAATTTCAGGCTCTAAAGACCAATTCCACCTTCCCTTAACCATGAGTTACCTTCTCACCCAAAACTTCAACATAGATTTATTGCAGCTGAAAGCAAATAATCTAGAAATCAAAATTTCCCCGGGGTGGTACAAGTTGTGAAACAGATGATGGAAAACAATGCCTTTTCTGAAGAGCATGGCATTAAAAAAAAACAAGGGAAAGTAGATTGTGCATCTTGATTTTATGAGTTGGCAGTAAATCCAGTTATAAGTGAGACCATACACAGATGGCAGCTCAGGAGCGTGGCCTTGCTTTCCAGGAACGCTTCGATCCATATAAAGCGACAGAGCGCCAAAAACGGTGGCTTCTTGCGAGCTGAAGTTAAGACCTCCCCCTGTGGCCACCATTCGCTCACAGGAATCAGTGTTTAGAGACTGAGGGCCCGGACACGCGGGCCGTCATATACGGATGATTCCACAAAAGGAATTCCTCCTTATCGTCGGCATGTACGAGCACACACGTGTCACGGCCAGAAAGCCCGGCTACCGTGCAGAGCAGCTCCTGCAGCTTGGCCTGGCCAATCCCAGAAGAGCCCCCTGAGACAACCCAGCTGAGCAGGCAGAGCTGTGACTGCTGTCCATATATGGTCCTGGGATTCCCATGGAAAAGGAGCCTCGAGCAGACAGAACACGTTGCGGGAAGAATTGGGGGGGGGGGGGGGTGGGGGGGCGGGGTGGAAATGTGCAAGTATACA
>JAODKM010000058.1:26342346-26364472 GCA_026780845.1 Petrocephalus sullivani
GGGGGGGGGGGCGGGGGGGGGGGGGGAGGACGGGGAGAGGAGGGAGAAGGGATGGGGGGGGGGCGGGAGGGGGGAGGGGGGGGGGGGGGGGGGGGGGGGGGGGGGGAGGGGGGGGGTATGGAGGCTGGCTGGAAATGTGCAAGTATACATCTCATTCTCGTTTATATTCAACAGGCAAAATAGAGGCAACCCGGATCAAATTGGTTGCTTAGAGCCTTGAGTGTCAGAAGCCCATGAAGGACTGGGGCTGGGGAGCAGAGCAGACTGCTCCAGGATGACTGTCCCTGTGCCCATGAACACCTGCTGGGACAGCAATGTGACTTATTTGATAGACACCATTTTAAAATTTCACCAAGTTTACTGTGACCAGCATAATTCTACAAGAGAGACGGTCACTAAATACTTAACCTAATAACTTTTGTGAAGGGAATCATGATACAAAAAAAAAAAAAAAACATGCAATTCTGGGAAACATGAAATTTTTCTAATCCCTAAAGCAGAATAAGAATTAACTAGAGAAATTGCAGCTTCACATATAAACTGTTGTATTCCAGTTCATGTTTGCTTGTTTCTCTTCCTGAATGCACCCCTCCAAAGTGAGGACAGGGTACCACACCTCATCCCGAGTCTGGTAGCCTCAGCTGCTGTAATCTTCATGGCCAGGGCCAGACTGGGCCCTCCAAGCATACAGATAGTGATCAGGCCAAAACACAGCACTAGCCTCACTGACGGCCATTGGCATGTGCCGTGCGCTTTTAAAGCAGTGAGAACAGCTAGCCAGTTGTAGGGGTGGGGAGGGGAGGGGTCATCCAGGATGAGCAGATTAAAGCAAACGGTGACCGAGAGGGAGGTGGTCGAATCTTCGCTGAGCAACAAACCCTCATTGAGGAAATGAGAAAGCAAACATACACTTCCTGTTAGGTCCTGCCCCAATCTTCCCACCCCATTTCATATATATATATATATATATATATATAAAAATATAAATAAAAAGAAGTTCATTTTGTAACCACCTTGTAAGACTCAGGTCAGCTACAAAAAACTTTAACTGAGGTGTCCACTGTTTCCTGAGATGCACCAACTTCCTATATGCATGCGTTTAGAAGCTCCAGACTGTCAGGTAGAATGGTTCTGGGAAACCGCAGAGCCTGCCAAATGACAGCTAAGATCAAAGCAGTTAATGCCTGCATCTCCAATTCAAAAGCACCGGTGATTACACCAAACAACCATTTAGCCACTCAAAATTCTACTGTATAGTATCATAAACAATACTGAAGGTTTAATTAAAATATGTATATGAAGAAATCACATATTAATGAAGCACTTAAGCAAGTTACATGGCCAACAAATGAAATGGGGAAAAAATAAATAATATGACAATGAACCAATCAGTGGACAAAAATGAGAAAAGACAGGGCGGAAACGACACAAGATGACAGCCGCCGCCTAAGCTCAAGCTCCTCCCCCAGGCCGGAGCAGCACTCCAGGGGCTGCGGCCCTCACCAAGCATAGATGACCGTTTGGCTGCAAAATTGAGCTGCACCATTGACTGCAGTGCAAAACAAACATGCATGAGATTCTACTGTGAAGTAGCAATTCTCCCTTTGTCGTAAATGGGGCTTTAATGCAATGATGGAAAATTTTAAGAGCAAAGTAGGTTGGCAGCAGCATCCAAAGAAAGCACGTGATGTATAAAAATCATCACCACGATCCCATCATCAGCTGGAGAGCGGATAGCTTGGACCACAGGCAGCAGAGAATTGCCTGCATCTATTCAGCCATTTGACATGACAAATATACATAAACCCATCATTTCACTGTAGAGATTTGCCCTCTATAAAGACACTTAGCAGCTCATTCTTCAGGCAGCCGTACAGTGTTCCCAAACTTAGTGTTCCCATAACAGTTTACTTAAAAGTGTCAACATAGCTGGTAACCTCTCACAACCCACACGGTAGCATTAAAGACCGAGAAGACCATTAATAGCTACGTTCTCCTTCATTCTTCCACTGCCACCTCAATACAGACAACCAGCAGTGCTCAATCAAGTGCCAAAGTCAAATAATCAAGCTTAGGAACATTAAAACCAATTTTAAACTGGAATCATACAGTGTGAGTCACATAAAACAAGTTCTAACCCGTTGTAATGTTTAACCCTAGCCATCAGTACTTTACTTCCACCTGAAAGTGGAAAGAGGTTGCACAGATTACATAAAAGGTGCATAATTGCACCCAGCAATAAGAACTGTCAGTCACTGATTATGCAATACAAAATGCAGGATTATTTTCAGTAATTTAATTGGATGGCACCCTCTAATAAGTCCTCAAAGCAGGCTGAACATTTCAAATTAATGCCAAGCAACAGGCAATCTATTGAAGACTGCAAACTCAAATCAATATGAAAAAGTCAGATTACCCATTATTCATTTATCCAGTCAAAATGTGCTTTTAGGTTCAACTATTGAACCCATTTAAAATGACCTCTCTTTCATTTTTAGTCCCTATGAACATAAACTCTTTTCCAAGTTCTTAAAAGTGCTACAGTCGACAAAAATTGAAATTGATATACATTTTCAAATGGTGGCAATGCCCCCAAGACCACTACTAGAGATACGTGGACAGTGGCAACAATTTTATGACAACTGAATATCAACATTAAATAACCTGTCCCGATTAAGCATGCCTGTGTTCAACTATTTAGGCAAAGTGATATTTAGGCAAAATCAAGAAAGTACTTAAGGGAATCAAAATCTCTTTATGGAATGGCTAACCAAAGCACGACGAACAGCACATTTTTTCCCCATCTGAATTCTTCATTCCAAACTTGCAAATCAAGGTCATATTTTGTCTATATAACAACATAATATCTGCATTATTACTTTCATCTTGAGTGACCTCAATGATTACGATTCAAATGTGATGAAACCATACGAAACACCCAGTGACAAGACAAAATGATCAACAAGTAGACAAAATAACTCAACATGGAGTACCTGTCGATGTAAGGTAATCTTAAGCAAAAAAAAAAAAAACATTCTAAAAAGTCAGCCAGTAATTTCTAACGTCCCATCACATCCGACTGCAAACCACTTGGGCAAGTTGACAGCATGACAGTACTGACAGTCAAAGGCACCAGTGACAGAATCCTCCATAGAGTAACTACCGAGAGCCTTGGGCAGTCAGGCTGTGGACATGCTGTCCGAAAAAAGAATGTTCAGGAGCTGACTGTGGGGTTTAGCTGCTGGTTTACCAACAAAGAGTTGCAACAGCCGCCCGCATGCATACTCAGCATGCTGTGGAAAATGCAGCTCATCGTACCACCATTCTCATCTACCCACCACAGAATACATGCTGCTTACTCAACTGTGTTTGGAATGACATCAGGCAATGCAGATCATTTGACATGGCTAATGCTCACCACATTTTGAAATACTGGAAATAAAAAAAAAAAAATACTACACAAAATTCAGACATAACCGATAAACCAGGCTACCTTTGGGTATGGGGTTAACTCATCAGTGTTGTCACCATGTTACTGTTCCAAAATGTTCACGAAAAATGTGATCGCTAATCAAGAAAGGAAAGGCAGGGTAGCTACAGCCAATGAGAACCCACAATACAAAGATGACTGGTGGAAATGCAATAATGCACATTACCAGAAAAGCATAAACAAAACTCTGTAGCACTCGTTCAGACTAAGGATATCCCAGTAACACTAACAAAGCAATCTTTAAAAGAGCCCACCAGCACCCTGGACTAAAAAAAGACATCATTATCATCTTCCAATTCTGCCAGGGCACAGTACAGGTGAGTGGAGAGGGAAACCCAAACAGCAGTCATCCTAGTCAAGCACCAAAGCAAACAGTCAAAACATGACAACCTCAACCCACAGCTGTGCCTCCAAATGAACTGTTCCCATGGTAACCCTGTCCGTTAGCATTCTTGCTGCTATACAACTAGACATCAGGTAGGTTCTGCTACAGCAACCCATAAGGTCTTTTGCAGTATTTAAATGGGTATAGGAATGACAATAGACTCTGCTCATTCCAAGCTACGTGAGAAGGTAAAAATTCAATAAGTCAGATGAGCCTTGATTAGGTTGTCAGTAAGTAACAATGTTTGTAAATTGAAATAAAAATGCCCAAGGAAAATAACCCTGCTCCCCCCTCAACCCATGGCCATTTATAACAAATCAGTACTTAGCAGAGCCAGACCAGCCATTATACCCATTACATAACATTAGCAGAAGCATTTAAATAAAGCGACAGTTGCCAACAGGAAGAGCACGGGGACGATAAAGGCCACAAAAGAGTATTTGCCCCCCTCCCAGCAAAGTACACAGGCAAAGGTGTGCAAAAGAGCTGCTGGTGACACGACTGTGATCTGGTGACACGACTGTCATCTGGATCTGGAAGCCAGTATCACAGGCTTCTGACGAGGAATGCCTGCGCTGTGCAGTTGTACTTTTCCTCTGTTGTCATGTGAGGAATTCTCAAATGCAGACGAGAGCACACCATCATCACCACCCTTCCCTTATTCCACACACTCACAATTACAGTACAGGGCACATTCAGGCTGGGGGGGGGGGGACAGTGGCATTGGGTCTGCGACATTTACACACCATTATTACAGCGCGAGACAGTTAAAACACTTTCTAACTCTTAAAGTGAAAACAACCACTCTGAAAATGAGTACATGAACACCTAAATTTCTATGGTCTTGCTTTAGAGCCGACAATCTTGTGTCATATAAGGTACATCCACCCACACTGCAGTCTGCTGAGCAAAACTACCAGACATGATCCACTACCATATTCCTACCTTTCAGAAAACCTTAACCTGCGGCTAGGAGTGCAGAAACTGGAAACAATATACGATAGAAGCACACCTTTCCACATTAAGTATCTGATTGTACACTGATAGCTGATTTTACCAGCATCATTTCACACATTACAACTTGCACTAGTACTGAATAATATATTTAACCCAGCCATTCAAAACATGTCGTAATATGAAATTGATAATCAGCATGTTATCTTCCCCTACTAAACATTAAAATTATATAGGCCTACTAAACATAGGAAATAAAGTCGGGGTGCCAGTATATACACAAAACCCACCACTTCCACAATGCTGAGCCAGGTATGCCACTGCAGAACGGAATGCCTAAACTGATGCACTGGTTTCCTGGACATGTTCCAGAGCAGTGGTCAGACTCAACAACGAAGATTGGCCTTTAATGAAGAGATTCTAGGGACCTTTCCTCGAAATCACCATCAGGATCTCCATATGATTCTGGAACTGCCACGTCTGCACAAACACACACCCCATGGGGCTGGGTTTTCAGCTGCTGTGTTATGGTCTGTAACAAACATACGGCATACAGGAGCAGCATTATGCAACTCCAGAGATGGTCAGGTCTGACGGCAGCCTCAAGCATTCCTTCCTTGCTATGCTCTTCGCCAGATGCAGTTCCAAAAAAAGGCAACAGGTCCCATTCAGCAGAGCATCCCCCTCCTGTTGAAAGCAGCAGTCCATTCTAAAAGTACCGAGTGCAGAAATCGATGCTTGTCAAAGGCGTGTCTACTTTGCAAGAAAACCGACTAAGATCCTATGGCTGGAAAACAACTTGAAACTGCAGAAGCCTGGGCATCTGGAAGCTGCCCAGGAGGCAAAACACATGTGTGGCAACGATGTGTGAACCACCAAGCAGACACAATGGTGAACGGCTCCAGAACTGGATCAAATATTGTGTCACAATCTCATGTGGATTAGAAAAAAGAAGAGGAGCTCTCTGAGTATCTAAGCAGCATAAATAACACCACCACATCTTCTATGTATTTCTCAATAACGAGAAACAAATGCAAAAATTGGTGGCGGGCACAACACAAACAAATCCAGACTAAGTTTTCAATGAAAACTTGACAAGAACAGCAAATTATACTGAATTATATTTTTATTACCTTATTATTGTCATTAAGAAACAAAGCACCACAATTTAAATAAAAACACATCTGTTTTATACAAAGTAGCCAGGGCAGTGTCACAATGAGTATGGAGCCTTTCCCAGATGGCCAGCCTTTCCCCTGGTTGGCAGGCCAGTCCATTATAGAGTGCACGCACTATGGGAAATTTGGGGAATTAATATAAACTGCCTGGTTGTGAGTACAAAAGTAAATGCCAGGAAACAGCCATGCACCTAAATGCATACAAAACTGGAGGTCCGAATATAACCCACAACCCTTCGATGCCACTCGAAAGTTAAGTGGAACTTGGGGGGCGACACATAGATTATATGTGCAATCTTTACACGATATAATAGTAATTTTTTCAACCATTGGCCCGCAAGAAAACAACTTAACTGTATTCCTGTAATTCAGATGAACACCACACTAAAGACACGGACCAAAAGATCTATTCAGATGACCTGTCAACCCTCCTAACATGACATATCAACAACCTTTAGAAGCGCTCAGTCACCGTCCGTCCCTTCCTCGTTACCCGACGTGCAAAACGCAGCATGCGAGCTTTTTGATCGCTTCCCATTTTCAGTTTTGGAAGCGCACGCCGAGGCAGAAGCGGGGCGAGACGGCCGCACTGTCGCCCATCTCCCTGCGCGGGGGTGCATATGCATGGCGACGGCGAGGGACCAGACGCGCAGCTCTTACATGCCAACAACACGGGACCCCAGCTCGCGCAAACCGGGCTTCGCAGGCGCGGCTTATTCTCAGGACGAAGCCGCGGTGTCGCTTAGACCGAGGAAAGGCGGCCGCGGGGGATAAAACGGGCGCGTCGCTGGTGACAATCTGCGCCCGAGAAGCGCGGCAGGCTCGCGCACAGCTAGTTAGCCACTGGTGTACAGCAGCCAGGGGTGAGCCTCGGGTACTAGTCAAGCGGTTACCAGCTGACAGCGCATAACCGAGTAAGTGAACAAAAAAGGGGGGTGAAATGATCCGCGAAGACGGCTAACCAGTGCGTGCCGCCGCGACAGAGGCCGAGCTCCCCCGCAGCCAGCGGAGGAAGCGAGCCGGCCTGAGGAGGGCGGCTGTCCGGCGGGGCTCGGCGCGGCGCGGCTCGGTTCGCAGGCCCGGGAGGCGCCGCCCGAACCGCCCTCCTTCTGACAGGACACCGCCATACAGCCGTCACTCGGGAGCGCGGGAGCGCGGGCGGCTTTGGCCGTCTTCGCCCGAGCCTGGCCGCCGGGGCGCCGGGGCGCGGTGGCTGGGCACGGCCGGCGAGTGCCGCTTCGGGCCGCCCCTAACGCACCGAGCTCCGCGGGCTAGCGGGCGGGCGGGCGGACAGACCTGGTGCAGGGCGGTGAGCCCGTCCACATTGGCGTAGTTGACGTCGGCGCCCCGCTCCAGCATCCGCAGCACCTCCTCGGCGTCGCCGCTCGAGCAGGCGGCCAGGAAGACGGCGCCCTCGTCGAACTTCACCTTCGTCTTCTTCTTCTTCAACATGGGCGGCTCGAGGTCCGTCTCCGAGCCCAGCCACCGCTTCAGCTGCTCGTTCCGCTTCTGCTTGGCGTCCGCCATCTTCATCCCCCTCCTGCCCGGGGCTTCCCGATCGCGCGCTAGCGGAGGGAGGGTTCGCTCCGCACTGCCGCCGTCGCACAGCGCGCCGGCCCGTATGAGGGGAGAGCCGAGCGAGCCTGGGCGACACACCGTAATCTCGCGAGAGCGCGGCGACGTCACCCCGAGACCCGCAGGAACACGTCACTGTCGGCCTATAAAATAATTAATTAATAAAAAGGTGATTAATAGCAATAATCGGAGTACTGCTGCGCAATTACTAAGGTTCAAGCAAAGTGCACCTGCTCTGGTATATGCCAAGATGTACAATTTCTGATAAATTACATTAATAACTTAATAGTAAATAACTGTCACCTGGAATCAGAGAACTTTTTTTATTTTAGTTTTTGGACTCATTCTTTCAACATTAATCAATGTCTACCCACCCATCTTATAACCGTTTCCCATGGTCACGGCTGTGGAAACAATAATGCATTAAATTTGTTTTTCATTTTTTGTCAACATTTTCCCACTTCAAAAAAAAAAGATTGCTTGCATTATTCTGAGGCAAATTATGTATTGCTAAAGTTTGAATAGTGATAGATACTGAACAACGCAAAGTTTTCATGACATTCCTAAATATTGTATATCTCAATTAATTAACTGACACTGGACAGTTACCACAGGTGGTTTATTGATGTTTTTTTCAGATTAAGGTTAAACAATAACAGTCAGATATACACAGATCAGTCATAACAGGACAGGTGAAGTGAAAGACATTGATTATCTCTTTACAGTGGCACCTGTCAGGGTGTCATTATATATTAGGCAAATGAACAGCCAGTTCTTGAAGTTGATGTGTTGGAAGCAGGAAAAATGGCCAAGTAAGGACCAGAGTGGCATAGCCAAGTTGTGATGGCTAGATGACTGGGGCAGAGCATCTCCAAAACTGGAGGTCTTGTCGGGTGTTTCCAGTGTGCAGTGTTAGGTGCCTATCAAAAGTGGTCCAAGAAATGCCATCTGGTGAACCAGCTATGGGGTCATGGGCGCCCAAGGCTCATTGATGCAGAGCGAAAGCTATCCCGTCTGGTCCAATCCCACAGGAGAGCTACTGTAGCACAAATTGCTGAAAATGTTAATGCTGCCTATGATAGAAAGGTGTCAGACACACCGTGCATTGCAGCTTGTTGCTCATGGGCTGAGTGCCCATACTGACCCTGTCCACCGCTGAAAGTACCTACAATGGGCACTTGACCCTCAAAACTGGACCACGGAACATTAAAAGAAGGTGACCTAGTCACGTGAATAGCTGGTTCCATTTGCATTGTTTACCTGGGGAAGAGATGGCACTAGGATGCACTATGGGAATAAGGCAAGCTGCTAGAGGCAGTGTGATGCTCCGGCCAATGTTTTGTTGGGAAACCTTGGGTCCTGGCATTCATGTGGATGTCACTTTGATGGGTACCACCTACCTAAACATTGTTGCAGACCAAGTAGACCCCTTCATGACAATGGTATTTCCCAATGACGGTGGCCACTTTCTGCGGCCAGCCACTCTGTAAAAATTATTCAGGAATGGTTTGAGGAACATGGAAAAAAGAGTTTAACATGTTGACTAGGCCTCCAAATTCCCCAGATCTCAATCCGATCAAGCATCTATGAAATGTGCTGGACAAACAAGTCTGATCTATGGAGGCCCCACCTCCAACTTACAGGACTTAAAGGATCTGCTGCTAATGGCTTGGTGCCAGATAACACAGGACACCTTCAGAGGTCTTATGGAGTCCATGCCTTGATGGGTCAGAACTGTTTTGGCAGCACAAGAGGGACCTACACAGTATCAAGCTGTAACGTCACATCTGGCAATTTATATTTTGGTGGATCCATGTTAAATGTGCAACGGCTCACGATATGCTAAAATGGCATCGCCTTCAAAACAGATCTTGTGTGCTACCATTTCTCAGTTATACTTTGCTTTCTGCTGATTCTCCATTGAGGGTGGAGAAATTTGCATTCCTGGTACTGATGTTTGTACATTATCACACTGCCCTACCACAAACAGAGTGTGGTTAGCATGCAGCTTTTCCAACGCACCGCTGGGACATATGCACCTTGCGGCCCCATATTTCGGGCATTTACTTTAGACTGCACATGCATAAACACACACGGCCTCTCCTAGTATAATAGTCCTTTATAATAGTCCTTGTAGTATTTTTTTTTCACATATACTTTCAATCAGGTAGATTCTAGCTAGAAATTTTGGGCCTCCTCACCAAATTTCACTTTTGGTTCCCCTGCCAAATGTTACATATAATTTTATGTATTCACGGGCTCCTGCATTGTGCTGGGCCCCCTGAATCTGCCAGGGTATCCATGGCCTTTTGACACCCCTGCATTCAATTTATTGATGTATAATACTGAAGTAATGTACAGGCTATAAAAATAGGTAATCTTACTGTATGTTTACAATAATTTGTGGTTAATACTTGAGTGCGTAACACATAATGGATTGACTTGCTGGGGTGGTCTCATGACCATTTTTTTTTGTTTTGGCACAACACTACAGTGTTATTGGCTGACGCCCATGTGCTCGGTAGGGGGTGGGGGCTTGTTTGATTTTACGTTCTAAGTGGAAAGGCCCTGATTGGAAACCACCATAAAACCTGCCATCACACCGTCCAATCAGCAATGCCGTTCTTCACCCCTGGCATTCGTCATAATGTTTATGCCACTTGCCACTGGTTTAAACATTTTGCACTGCTTTAAAACAACTATTCAAAACAAATCCCGAAACTGAACACAGTGAGGTCCCGTCTCTATGCTCTCACCACACAGGGCAGATGTACCAAATTTCAGTGATGCTTACATGTATAGAATAACTATGTTGTATACAGCAGAACTTTGTTTCTCAAGCCACAAAGCTCCTAAAAACTAAGACAGTCCAGAAAATATGCAGAGAAGCATGCACCTCCCCAGCCCTCCATCTTCTAATTGGTTATCCAACACATGATTATGGTGTGCACCAAGGGCATAGTTTTGGTTGTGGATGGTAGAGACATAGCCCTACCAATATTGTGGGAGTACCGTGTGTTTTTTGGGGGCTGGGGGGTTCGAGTCTGATTTGGTCCCTACCAATGTTAAAACCAAACGTATGCCATGTGGGCCTACAAAACAGGGCAACACTCTGGGTGGGATTCCACACCATCATAGGACACACACACACAATTGTGCCCCAATTCACCTAACTGCAGGTCTGGCCTGCAGGAGGAAACCTTGGCGACATTCAAATTGCTCACAGACTCATAAATGAAGGTGGGACTTGAACCATCCAGCCCAGGCGATTTAATTATGACCTGTTAATCATGGGTCCTGGGTATCCGACACTGACATCTTTAATAATTGCATTCTGCAGATTCGGTGCATTTACTGAGTTTGAAGCAAAGACAAATTTGGACAGAGGTGGCTCACTCAGGTATAGTCCCTGTGGGGAGGGTCCAGACAAACCTGGCAAAGGAGCATAATAAGTCCATTCTAATTTGCAGGAATTCCACTGTACTTGTATTTCAGTACCTGTGCAAATGTCAAAAGAAGTTTCAGTTCAATTCAATTCAATTCTTCTGGTTCTGTTTTTGCCCCCTTTTAATCATAATTTCTGCCTGGCTGTCCGCTGCACTTTTATTGCCACAGAAGGATTGGAGACGCTGATCCCTGGGGTCCTTGAAAGGCCTGCTGCTCAGGCTCTGGGGCTGGAACTCTGACAGTTTTCAGCCCACAAAAGGAAGTTCTAAGTGCAGCCTCTAAAAGGGGGATTTTACAGAGATTCTGATCATCACAGCGCCCATAATAACAAACTTGAAAAGACAGGGAGTCACAACTTCCTATTCTGCCCTTCGCCATAGAGATATTGTACTGTGCAAACGACTTAGGCAGTCCAAGAAAGTGATGTTTGAAAATCTAAAATTACGACATCATGTCTGTCAAAGTGTGTCAGCTTAGCCATTTCAAAACCGCTCCTAAAGTCACCCCAGGATTTGCAGCAGCCATGCAACATACCCATGTGTTTTTTGACTCCACCACTCACATCAAGGCTGATCAGTATCTTATTTAGTTATTTGACTAATTTTATTAATTGATGAAGGGAGCTGGTGGTGAAATCAATCAAACTCTTGGAATGGCTAACGTGAGCCTGAGGGGAGGTTTGGTGGTCATCTAGCCACCCAGCTAGGTACCAGTAACCTTCTGGCAAACAGAAGAAGTCCTTGTTAGTTTTTATCGTGTCGCTGTTAATCTGCATACGCTCTAATGTTAAAATGTGCTTTTTTTTCTGAGCAAATATACTCTTAATATGCAGATAAATAGCCTTAAACGTTTTCTTTGGCTGCCTTAGACTTCAGCACAGTACAGTATATACTGTGCGGCAAACTCAGACTAGACGGGCAGGCTGCTATCGCACTGATAAAAATAGTAACCTTTGATGTTACTGAGGCTGTGAAAATCAGCTAACACAACGGCAGACCCAGAATCGCCGGCCCGCCTCGACTGGGCCACGTTATCAGAAGCCGACGAACTGCCCGTTACAGTGAGTAATGCAGCAGTAGGATTTACAATGGCTAGGCTTTGCAGAGCATATTAACACATTGTTCCCAGAAAAGCGCAGGGAATGCACAGGGGCCGCCGGGCGTCCCTTCTCCATACATCTGCCTTTCATCGTGTGGTTGTCATGCTAATTCCACTGCCGGACCCCGGGTTTTCACGGCACTGCAGCCAGTCAGCACTTCGTAGAGATCGTGGTGCAGTAGCGGGACCTGCCAGTAGAGCCCTATTACTAAGGCTGAAGGATATCACATTATCTGAGAGGCCGTTGGTCTCAGACAGTGATTCGATTCATCTGGATATGCTTCACTTGGGGTAATAATAGCATGATGACCCCCCCTGCCCCAAGCCCCCCACACACACAATCACATGCTGCCGCATTCGTAGCAGCTGTGAATTCTCCTGCTTCCACTGTGTTTGTCTGTCTGAGGTCTTGTTGAGTCTTTGGCATGTGCCTCTTGAGATAAACATACATAATCTAGTCCCTTGGTTCCAAAGGGCATATTGGTTCCCGTTGGCATATGAGCCACAAATAAGGGTTTCAGATTCCATCCCATGTTTTTTTTTTTTTTTTTAATTGTCTCCTTTTCCCAAATGAGCAAATTTAGATCTAGCCCCAGGATTTGTGCAAAGCAAATCGGTTTGGACACAGATATCTAACACATTAAACAACATGAAAGTTGGAAGAGAAAAGATTAAGGGTGTTTCGCCTGAACATGCTACACAGCATGGTTCCAGCAATGCAGAGTGAAGGATCTGCGTGTGACAGCCCCAGGTCAGAAGTCAGACAGATCGATGATGGTACCGGCCCCTCTCCCTTTCAGCTGTTCCTGGACTTTTCTCTCACTAAAACTGTATCAGCTAAATCCCAAGCTGCCCGCTGGCTTGCCAAGTTCCGCTAAGCTCAGCTGAGCTAGTGTCTGGCTCGTAGCTGACACTCTGAGGTTTTTACACCAGAGGGTTATGTTTCTTTCTAGTTAATATGCAATATTGCCCTTGTGGGAGCAGACCACAAAGTCACTGCAGGAGGCAGCTGCTTCACAATGCTCCACCAGAGATTTCCTCAATTGCCAGTTAACTCCCATAGCATCTAACCATGTAAGACCTTCCCATAATGGCCAGTCAGAGCTCCACCTACCCCTCACACCCTTTCAGGATTTGAGTGTGGCCCAAAGGAGGGGGCTATAGTGCACTCCCAAGACGTTACTTCCACAGACAACAGCTGAAGACAGCCTGGCCTAAAAATAGCATGGCCATGATGGGGTACCTGATGTTGAACCATATGATAATGTCCCAAACAAACAAAAAATGCAGAGCCTACATGTGTACAGCATATATACACACAGCATACACACACGTGCTTTGTTTCCTTTAAATAATGGAAGTCGTGTCCTTAAATAATGCTTTATATTGATATAACTTTATATTTACTTGGTTCAGTACCTTTGAACGAAGAACATAAGCCCTGCGGGTATTACAGGACTGGATCGGAAACGTGTCATGGGGCTGAACAGTAGTAGCCCATGGGTGCAGGGTCGCGTGCCAATCGCGCGCGCGCGCAAATGCGCACTTTGGCTGCTGTAACTTGCTGCCCCACTCCTCGCTGCCTTTTGAAGCACCCCGCAAACAAAATCTCCCATTTCCGCCTAATAACTATAAGTGTTAATCCCCAGACTATTACCACATCGCACCCATTTATTTAGACAGTCCAAACTGCCCGAATCGTTCCCTAGTCTCCTGAGCTCCCTCGGAACAGTGAGCAACGGATCGTGCCTCTTCGGCCGGATTATTAATAGGCGAGTAAACATAAGCAAACATTGCATCAAAGGAGGCAGAAAATGCAGAACAATAACAAAGCGGTTTATTTTAAGGGGGGTCGCTGACATCACTACGACATCTCCGTTAGCGGCCCGCTGCTAAAAATAGCAGCGATGTCAATGCACGCATACATATATGACCATAAAAGCGTGGCTCGCGTTCCCTGGGCGCTATTCAGATGCTGTGCGCTGGAAAACAGCGGCAGACCACACAGACATAAAACCCAGCTCTGCAGCGGAACGGCGCAGCATGGTCACTGCTTCTCATGGACCCGCCTCCAGCGGGGTCCTCTCATTCCCATCCCAAGATCTGGCCCGAGGATTCTGCAGACTCCGTGAAACGCAGCCTGTATTGACAATATGTCTCCTTCCGTGCCAGATACAACCGAATTTTAATACAGAAAACCCACATCAGATCTAACACTACGGATATATACACTTTAAATATATAGTACACTTCCTGATTCTAACATACCAGTATACACCAATTGTACAGCATAAAAACGTGTATGTGTATATACTGTACTTACGTTTAACTTCAATACCACTTGTCCAGATTAGGGTTACAGGCAGTGGTTCAGTTGTAAAAATATAAAAAGTGTACACACCCATGTTAAAAGACCAACGTTTTGTGATGTAAAAAAACGAGACCAAAATAAATCATTTGAAAACTTTTCCCACCTTTAATGTCAGCCATAACCAACACTTATGCAACTAGTTTATTGTTTTATTTTTTAGATTTAAGGAGATGGTTTTGGTCATTTTTTTCTCCTGGCCAGTGACGGCATTCATGTGCATCCCATTACAACTCCTGGTTACAGTGTGTGTGTGTGTGTGTGTGTGTGTCACGTCCAGCCCCACCTTACTTGTCTGCTCCCCACGTTTTCCTTGGGCACGGTTCTAAACAAGCCATGCCTGATGCTCGTTTGTCTTGCCTCTTGTTCCTGCCCTCATGGTAACCGTTCACAGCTGCCTCTCGTTTGCCCCTTTGTTAGTCCAGCATTTAAGTGCTTCCCAGTCCTGTGCTCCTCAGTTCTGCCATTGTTACCTGACTGTGCCTGCAGTCCCCTGCTGTGCTTTCATAAAGTCGTCCCCAGTGTGGGGTTTTTGCCTGCACCACAACCTGCCTTAGGGTTGTACCTTTCTTTCCTGGTGTGTGCATGTAAGTGTAGTATATTAAAGTATAATTAAATTTTTCAATGTGACATGATGTTGTATATTCCTATATTTCCTGGACTCCTTTTAAGCTGATTTGGATGCAATGCATGACTATGGAGGCCGGATAAGTGCTCATCCACTTCCTGCTCTCCCTGAGAACTTTTCATGCATGGCAATGAGCTTGTGTTTACACGGCTCAGATAGTTATTTGCCTGTGCAGAGATGGCAGGGAATTGGTGGAGTGTTCGACAGCCTGAAAATGGTTCGGATTGTTTTGGCTTTTGAGGGAATCAGAGAAGCCGGTCTGGTCATGTGACACAATCATGGTCACATGACACAATCATCCTGCTCCCCTTTCCTACAAATAAGGAATGCTGTAGAGAAATGACACCCACAGGCCTGGCTGTACTCTTTTTATGTATGGATTGAGGAAGTCCACACTTTACCTGCATTTCAGAATGGAAAGAGCCTGCAACAGCCTCCATCCAGCCGGACTGTTTCCAGGTCTGATGTCATAATTTCCCGGGTCAGCAGCAAACAAATGCGGCCTTTCACCCATTGTATGTTATAACTATATATACTTCAGTATATTTAGTGTACTGTATATGAAGCTACAGTGCTTCAGATTTATATAGAAATATAAAAATTATTTGATGGACGTTATTTTGACTGACTTCCTGGAAGTCAATAAAAGGCATTTTCTGCCGCATGCAGAAAACCAAATTTAAGGTATAAATAAACGACCACAAATCAGGTTTTGTGACTTCAGTCTTCCCTCGGCTGCCCCGAGTCTCTCACCAGTGACACGGAGCCCCTGTCACTGCAGTCTAGCACACGAAAATGAGAGACGCCGGAGCCATAAATAGACGTCGATGAACGGGGAGCTGCAGGCAGAGAAAACAGCATCTCCCAGCATCGATGCGCCCCTTGCCCCCCCGCCCCCCCACCCTGTTCACATGCAGGCAGAAGAAGGAAAACGGGAAGAGATTGGGGGGGCACATCCCAGGGATACCAATCCCTGCCTTTTAAGGAAGCCCGACCGTGGAGACCTGCCCCTCCCGAAAGATGGGTGCACCCACACTTTTCTCATCCAAGGCTTCTGTCTCGAGACAATTCAGCCACATAGCACAGTCTTGCTGTGTCACAAACACCGGCTAATTAATCATTAAATTGTGGGTCGCCGATTTTCAAAACCTCTCCCTCGCTAGAAACGGAACCGACTGACACTTTATGGAGATTATGTGCAGATTGCGTGACATTGACATGATGTGTATATTACGGGAATTGAATCTCTGCTATTTCTGTTCAGTAGGCGCTGTTGCTGACACAGTGACAGCCCTGTTACCTTCCAGCACCATACACCACGCCTCAAAGCCAGCCAGCGCAGCCACATTAACTGGCGCGCTACAATCTCCCGCCGCGGCTCGCGGGCACACGCGGAGCGGCGTCAATATTTACCGCTGCCATGGTACGGCCAGGGCGGGAGCCAAAGAAGAAAGGGGAGTGAGGCATCGCGGTGTGCCCAGCGCCCCGTGCCCTGCTCACTCCTCCTCCAAGCTACCCTCCCCATGACCATCTCTAAGCCTGCTGCTCTTAGCCAGTCCCACACGCTCCAAACTCCATGACCCCACTTCTATTTGCCAGTCTATTATAGCCTCCATCCAACCTTCTCGGCTAATTTCACCCAGACTTCATCTATCTGAGAAATACACATAAATCTCAGGAATACTTCTTCACAGAGGACACCATATCCTTCATGTGCCGCTGGAGGTATTGGTTCTCACAAAACTGACATATTGAAGGAGATATAGGATAAAATATGTTTAGATGATGAGAATGGGCCTTGGCAAGCTGACAGCACCCTCATCAAGATGTGACTTCTGTTTAATAAGCAGTGCTAAAAGACTGCTTCCCGGTCTCCATGGTAACTGCACCACAGTGTTCCACACAAAATGAGCTTCCCTCCCCACTCTCAGCAGATCCGGTACACAGGAGGGAAAAGCTTAACTACCAGCGACATCACTTTTGGCAGTAGGAGCGCCTATTAAGGATGAAGCAGAAGGCATCGTAACCCGAAGTGATCCTATAGATGTGGACCTGTTCTCGCAGCTGCATGCTGGGACCACTGCACTAAGACATACTGTGATACATCTCTGTATATACAGTATATATGGCATTATTTTTTGCATGACGTTGGGGTTTTACCCGCCGGCTGCTCAGTTTCCCAGAATCCTTCACTCTTGACAAGGGAAAGAAATTTCACACAAAGTGCTAACTGGCAGATCATTTGAAGATGTGGGTGTCTGTAAGATAGGCTGGCAGCCACGGAGATGCATGTTCCTGTACGGCTAACCGGAGCCAGAAGAAAATTATAACGTCCACATCTTTCATCAGACATTGGTCTACTACCTTTATGACCAGTTTGGACTTGTCATCTGGGCCTGGCCATCATTTAGCCTCGCATACATTGTCCTTCTCTGGTGTAGCAGCAGGCGGGCTGCCCACCTCTCCAAGTGCAGTGCATTAGTGAGCTCTGGTATTATGTAAAATGCCTGAACCTGTTCTGTCACTCTGCAGACACCCGCCCCCCGCCCCCCCGGGATGCAAGGCTGCCCGCCATGCATGCTCACTGTCGGTGAGGCACAAAACCCTCGGCGACTGACCTCTATTGATCCAGTGCATTTATGTAAACACAGCCACCCCGCGAGTCTAAAGATGGAACACAACATGGGGGGGGGGGGGGCGTGGTTAAAATGGCCACCCTTTGCTCCCAGCATGCCTACCTCAATAAGGGGTATAAGGGGTATATTGGGCTATTTATAAAGAAGGCATACAGACACTCTACCTCAGGGTGTCACCTTTACCACCAAAATAGTAGAGTGCTATGCTCAGCTAACAGCCAAATTGACTAGAAAAAGTGGGAGGTCAGTCATGTCAGAATGGGAAAAGCGTGACTGTGGGGGCGAGTGTGTTTGGGTGGTGGGTGTGTGGGTATCTTTGGGGTAAGAGAACACATCGTGCCTGGGATTCAGAAAATAGGGGAACCTGACTATTATGAGGATGAGAGAGGTCACTGCGGACGCAAGCCACTAATAGGTATGCACTGAATACTGGGGGCGGTGAGTCACGCCGCCGTCCTGCTGCAGGTCTGTTCCTCTTCTACCTGATTTTCTTGCATTATTAATTATTAATTCATACAAAATCATCATTCATTCCAAGGGTGTATCAGCTGGCTCTGCATTATAGCTGCCCCATATCGATATCAAGCCCATTCTGTAGACACCGAGCCTTGTCCGGAGCTCCGCCCCAGACCATAAATTCTGCATTTTGTTTACGCTATTACAATGGAATGCACCCCTGATTCAGAGCTGCCTTTGTTGCAGAACTTCCCAACGTGAACGTGACACGTGTACATTTGAGAGTGTATGAGAGACCGGCAGAAAAAGGAGGCATGACAAATGTCACTGTAAATCAAGTCTTGTTAAGCAGATGTAAATACAGGGTTGGGCGCCTGTTGGACTATCAGGCCAGTATATAATCCTTTCCTCTGCTTAATTGTCTGTAGGCACAATTGCTTCTACAGTGTGAGCCTTGGTGCCAACTGTGACCTCCTGACCTCTCACTGACCCGCGCTGGGAAATTGGTTTTCATGAACTCCTTCTCCCAAGTGGTGCTATTTTCTGCAATTAAGGTTTATGACACAGCGCAGTGTGGCCCTCTAATTGAGTCACCCCAGCAACCATTTCGTGTTGGGAATTTCATGCCTGACTACATTAGGTCTAACGTTTTACCCATTACACTTAAGTGCTTGTCACACCAGTGTACAATCTTGCACTCAGAAAGTAATTAAATCACGTGCATAACCTTTCCAGATCTGGAAAGAAAGGCAGGGAAACTGAAAACACTTTTGCACTGAATCCCAGTGAGGACTCTCAATAGAGATATGTGGGCGATTCAGAGTGACATCTTAGAAGAGTCTGGATGAATGATTTGTAAAACTGGCGACTTACTACAAATCATGAGTGGGATCTGACTGATTGTTCATAAATGGTTAGTCCACTATCCCCGTCAACCTCAGGAATAATGACTGAGAAGCCTCTTTCTTTACTCAGTTCCAAAACAGCATGGGTTGCGTGCTTGTGCTTTGCGAACGTTTTATATACATTAGGGTCTGATAAATGTTTTATATACATTTGTGTCTGAAACAAACCAAGCTGTTATCTTGTTCATTGGCTGATATAAACATCACTTGCACACACACGCACACACACACACATATACGCACACACAGCTAGTGGCTAAAATGTCGCAGAGCAGGGCAGTTTCCAATCAACGATTTGTGAGCGATCATTTCCTTTCTTGGAATGGAGCTGGCTGACTGCTGGGGCCTTGGAGCTGGTAAAGCACGTGAGCCTTAGCCACTTGAAAACCACTTTGAGAAACAAGTATCTTAATTCACTGCGGCCCACCTGGTCAATGTGGTACAGCTGAGTTCTCAGTTTTCCCTTGTTCAAACAGAGTGGAAAGTGCAATAAAAAACAAATATACACGTCAAGGTTTCATGAAAATGAATCAGAAAGTAAAATACGTAAGGGATATTTTATCGCCGTAGGCATTTCACTTTAGGAAAGGCTTCACTTTGCATCGTTTGAGGATTGTAACACGTGACCAGTTTGTAAGAAGCCTAAAGCTAATAATAGCTGACGATCAGTTTCCCCGATGGGACATAATTTTTAAAGTGCAGTGTCCAGAACTTCCTCTGAAAACGCGTTTCGTAAAACACTGGTTCAAAGAATGGCTGGGTCATAATAAATTCTAACCGATCAAGGCATGAGCTTTTAGAGTAGTTTCTGGCGCCTCCTTGTGTCCATCTGGAGGTAAAGCAAAACTAGAGACGAGTTAAAGTGAAGCATCTTGCGGCTTACAGTGGCTGCCAAGTATGAAGCGTTTGACCTGCTGCAAACATTTTGGTCTGTCTTGCGCCCTACCTGCTCTGAATGTTATTTTTGCTCACATTGAGAAGGAAGTTAACCTATTTTTTTTTCAGGACATCTATTGGTGGGTGCTATATAAGGTGCTCTGGCCTGGATTTGACAAAAAATCAGAACAGAATATGTCTATATATTTATATATACAATTCTTTATAGATATATGATACACGTGTACATGTATATGTGTGTGTGTGTGTGTGTATATATATATATATATATATATATGCTATAACTTTCTATGAAAAGACAGGTGACTGTGTCACATGGTAAAACAAAAAATGTCAAGACGACTTTTTATGTCTTTTGATCACAACAGCTAATCTAGCAACTAAATATATTATTATTATTATTAATAATAATAATAATAAAAAGAAGAAGAAGAAGAAGAAGAAATATTATATTATTATATTATCTAACCGGTTTTTGAGTTTTCCTAAGCAAATTTAATTTGATCTGTTTGTCAGTGGTGTTGATGTACAGATGTTGATGTTTTTAAAAAATACCTTTAGTCCGTTTTGTACTTTAGGTCCAAAGCGGCTGCCGTAGCATCGTTACCACCGGAAACACGCAAGGTGTCACGCTGCCGTAAAGTAGTACGGAATTGTCGTGCTGGGGCCTTATCGGCACGCACTGGACGGCTTACGGTCTTTTCCTATGGTTTTCACCCAGGGCTGGGTATGTGATCGGCTTCTCCTTTTCATATTAGAATTCACGTTTGATTTACAGTTCAAAATAACTAGAATTTGTGTGTTGTCTGTTTTAGAACCATGCCGGCTAAAGGTCCTCTACAGTCAGTCCAGGTTTTCGGACGTAAAGTGAGTATAATGGCTTTTTATGCATTACACGTGTAGCCGGCTAGCATGGAGTATAACGCGGGGGTGGGAAACCCCTCAGCCGGCGGCTTGACGGTACTTGTAGCCGGAATAGTCGTAGGTTGTGGAGAGTATGTTTTAAAATGCGCTTTGTTTCACAAGTATTTATTTTTTTCTTGTGTGCTTACTTTATCAGGTTCTGTCTCAAGTCGTTATAAGATGTGGGTGAAACGCTGTTTCGTTACATTGTACAAAAGCGTGTTGTTTTTTAGCCGGCGCTTTAATTTCTAGCTGGAATTGGGTTTTAGACTTGCAAATTTTGTATGAGATTACCTACTGTAATACGTTAATTTTATTAACATTGTAGCTAGCTTATATGTATTACTAAGTCTGCTACATCGCATGACGGTTTGTCATCTTATGACTATCGGGTCGGGTTAACTATACCTAGTAAGAAGTGGACTAGGGTCACCTCCCGGTAATGAGATGAGAAGTGCTTGGTTACTTGTTGATGGCGTGTAATGAGAGTGCGGATGTCACTGACGAGTACGTATGAAATGCTGCAGAAAACCGCCACGGCCGTCGCGCACTGCAAACGCGGGAATGGGCTGATAAAGGTGAACGGCAGGCCTTTGGAAATGGTGGAACCCGCTACTCTGCAATACAAGGTGGGATGCTCATGGACACGTCTGATCGGTATCTGTACTTGGAAGACCGATTCTGGCTGAAGCGTCTTGGCATGTTTTTGTGCTTTTGCCAACAGCTTCTGGAACCGGTCCTTCTGCTGGGCAAAGACCGGTTTGCCGGAGTCGACATCAGGGTCCGTGTCAAGGGAGGTGGACACGTCGCACAGGTCTACGGTAACGTGCTCCTTTGCCTTGTTGCAGAGTGCGCTGTCACTAGTGAACCGCTGAATAAAACACTGTGTGTGACGGCATCTGCTTTTCCTTTCAGCTGTCCGTCAGGCTATTTCCAAGTCCCTGGTTGCTTACTACCAGAAATGTAAGAGCTTGTTTTTTTGCCCTAATTAAATGACTGTTTTAATGAGTTTATTACTAGGGATGCACCAGTGTTAGTTTTTTCAGCCCAAGGATGAGTACCGATGCTCACTTTCTAGTACACACCGATACCAAGTACTGCTGGGCATGAAAAAAAGAGAGAGAATTTTAAAGAACATAAGAACTATACAAACGAGAGGAGGCCATTCGGCCCATCAAGCTCGCTTGGGGAGAACTTAACTAATAG
>JAODKM010000058.1:26373621-26400458 GCA_026780845.1 Petrocephalus sullivani
TATGCCACAAAGGATTAAGGCAGTTCTGAAGGCAAAAGGGGGTCCAACCCGGTACTAGCAAGGTTTACCTAATAAAGTGGCCATTGAATGTATATTCTATAAACTGCTATGATGCTGGAATTGTGTTTTTGGTTCCCACAGTAAATGCTATTTTTGTCATTTTGCTGTTCTTGTATTTCCATCTTGCTGTGTTTGTGTTATACAGTGCCATGTACTGTGTCTGGAGATCCGAACACGTCACATGTGGGTTCAAGTGCTTTCTCTTGCCAGTGAATTTATATACTGTAGTGTATAAAGCCTTGCATTGTTGAAACTGGTGTCTTTGACAAGTAACAGTTTGCTATAGAAAAATGATCAGTCAGTGACAGTGAGAAAGTGGGAACCAACTATCACTCAGAATAGTTTCAGAATAGTGGCGCTCTGGAGCACACTTACATTGACATGCTGACAACGTGTCTAAGCATTTTGATTCTCATGGTTAAAATGATGCTGATTGTACTTTTAATTTTGGTGGCCCTGACTAATTCATTATTTGCTTTAGAGACATAGGTTAATTGTTTTTGGTAAGTTACAGGCTTTCACAGCTAAACCTTAGTGTTCTGCTATATTTGGGAATCGTTTTGATAAATGCTCTTATAGTCTTCAGAATGTAAAGCATGTTTATTGAAATGTGCCAAAACAATGGAGAAAAACTGCAATTATGTGAATAACAAGGCATTTTTGATTTGGCACAATTTCCTCTGTGCTCTGTGTTTTCCATGCACAGGCCAAAAACAGTTTGGCAAATTGCTGATAATATGTGGTTATGTGTGTCAGCGTGCCCAGTGTCCTCTGCATCCTTTGCTACTAGCGATAGACTCCCAGTTTTCCTCTTTGGATAGATGATCTCCACACCAGTCTGGAGGTTCAGTGTTTTCTCTCATGATAAACAAAACTTTGTATGTTTTACAGTTCCAGCTGGACCGGCAGATTTTGACTTTATGTTGGAGGAGGTTGGCGAGACAGAGGCCATGGTTGCATGGAGTGACCTGCAAGGCTGGCTAGGCAAGACGGACACGCGTGAGCTTTTCATACAGTACCGAGATGAGTCATCTGGCCTCCAGACCCAGCAGAAGACCTTGGCATTCAACATGACCAGAATGATCATACAGGGATTGTCCCCGGGTCATGGGTACCTGTTCACCCTCAGGGTGGCTCACCTCAGCGGAGTCATAAGGGTCTTGGGCTCCACTCTTACAGTTCTGACAAGTGAGTACTGAAAAATCACCACAGTCAAAAATGCACCATAAAGTTTGACAGATCTCAGTGACACTCTGTCTTTCTATCCTAAGGGCCCAGTCCACCTCAGAACGTCAGAGTAATGAAAGTAACCTCCAGGCAAGTCCATGTGTGCTGGAGCAGGCCCACAGATTCCCACCTCGCTCAGTTTCACCACTACTTGGTCCGCTACGTGGATGTTGACGCAGATACAGAGAGGGTTCTGGTGGTGGCCAATCACATGACGTCAGCAGTGATCAAAGGCCTTGAGCCTTACCGCTTGTACTGGGTCAGCGTTCAGACCATGACTGGACGGGGCATTGTGAGCTGTGACCAAACGGTCTACTCAGTCATCACTGGCAAGTAAAGATTCATATTATTTTTATGGGCTTTATGGTGAACCAGTAACTTATGTTGACCATCTTTATTCTGTACACTCAGAAAAAAGGGTACCTATTTGTACCTTTGCTTGTCATTGGGGCTGTACATTCAAGAGTCTGCCAATTGTACCCTTAGCTGTAGGTAATTGCACCTTTTAAGGTACAGAGATTCATCCCCAGGGTACAAACAACATGAATGCATCCCCAATTGTACAGAACAGGTCCTAATAGTCCATTTCTGTATCTTAAAAGGTACAAGTACCTACAGCAAAGGGTACAGTTGGCAGATACAATTGTACAGCCCCAGTGACAAGCAAAGGTACAAATTGGTATCCTTTTTTCTGAGAGTGTAGAATTGGTTAAGCCGAGGGCTGTTTTATAGGACTGATGAGTGTTCTGTCTTACAGCGGTCAGTCCACCGGGCCAAGTGATTATCCGCCCAGATGATGTGGGGGAGGAGAACGTGACAGTGCAGTGGGTTCCAGCAGACGGGGTGGAACCTGATGGGTACTTCGTCCTTGTCCGGCCACTGACCACTGGAGTTGGGCCCAGGGAACTCTGGGTAAACACGTCACTAAGATTTGAACTGAGTGCGCTCACTCCCGGAGAGACGTACGAGATCAGCGTGGTGGCAGTGAAGAATGGGAACAGGAGCGAGGGGCAGACCATCCTCCAGACATTAAGTATGTCCATCCCTCGTCTATCCTGCCAAGATGCCTGACTGGGTCATCATGCCGTTACATTAGCTTGCTGGCACAGTGAATCGTGCATGTGCTGTCGCAGAGGAACGTAACCCCGTGACGACTGACAGCAGTGACTGAGTGGCTCAGTGACATGACCGTTCTTTTACTCTGCTCCCTAGAGCCCAAACAGGTGCAGTTCGCCGTCCCTTACCAATCCAGCGCCTATTCCGCTGTGCTTTACCTCCAAAAGCCAGCCGCCGGCATTTTCGATGGCATCCGAGTTATTTACAGAGGGGGCAGCCGGAGGATGGCATTGTCTCGGGGGAATGATACGATCTCTGTTGGGGGCCTGGTGCCTGGCACGGCGTATGAGTTTGCTGTGCATGTCACCAGTGGCAATATGACCAGTGTGCCATACCTGGTGAAAGGAGTCAAAACATGTGAGTGTCACCGGAGTTTTTCTCCTGATAGGTTACAGTGTCACTACCTTGATACACACATATATTTATTCATTAACATTTTTGTCTGCTGCAGCTTTTCAATAAATTAAATCTGTTTAGTCAAACTCAGTCATTATAATGTTACTTCTCTTCAGTTAACTATTTATTTGTTTGTTTTGACTTTTATTTTTTTTTGTTTATTTTTATTTGAATGTATTTATTTGACCCCCCGCGACCCTGTTCGGATAAGCGGGTTGGAAAATGGATGGATGGATGTATTTATTTAATTAAAAAAATATTTATTTTTTCCTTATCTTTTAAAATAGATTGTTTTTATTTGAATGTATTCTTGTCTTTATAAAGCACTTTGAATTGCCTTCTGTCTGAATTGTGTTATATAAATAAACTTGCCTTGCCTCGCCTTGCCTGTTCAGCTGAGAGCTGATTATGGTTTAGTACTTTGAAATTGATAATCATGTGACTTGTCTAGGTCTGGCTCCTCCCACAAACCTCAGAGCTGGGAAGGTGTCTGACACAACTGTAGAAATCCTGTGGGACGAAGCGGAGGGCAGCTGGCAGACATACGAAGTGATCTGCATCGACTGTGCCGACACTGTCCGGGTAGGAGCTGTCAGAGGTGGGCATGGGTCTGCTTGTTGTGGGATTTTATTGGCTGACACCTTTGCCCCACATCAGGTTCAGAAGGTTAAAGATGCAAGAGCCGTGTTCACCGCCATTACACCTGGGAAAGAGTATAATTTTTCCGTTCGGACAGAGAAGGAGTCCTTCAAAGACAGCCCTCAGGTCTTCCTCCAAATAAGAGCAGGTGTGTCGTCGCTACTAGTCTAAAGTAAAAAAATGCTACATTATATTGTGATATAACACGTTCTCGGCTGGGCCAACATCTTTGCTCTTCTCCAGCGCCGGGTACAGTTCAGATGTTGCCCTTGAATAAGACTGAGACGTTTGTGATGGTCAGCTGGTCTGAGCCTTCCGGTGTCACTGATGGCTTCATCGTCACCATCGCAAACAGAACCTTTAACCAACAGAAAAGCCTTACAAATTTGGGCCTCAGGTGCGTATGGACTCCTGACAGCACCAAGAAGGTATGGTACCAATCAAAAGTCTGTACACACCTGCATTTAATGAATTTGCCTCTGCTTTGTGTTATTCACCTTACGGCAAAATTAAGTAATACAGATCAGAGAGGTGTTCAGCATCACTTCAAAATAGGCCCCTTTCACTTTGATGACAGCTTCTCCAACTCTCCTGAAGGAGTTTCCACAAGTTCTGGACACAAGTTGGCTTCCTTGCTCTAACTCTTCGACCAAACCTTCTCTGTAGGGTTTAGGTTGAGGGATTGTGGGGGCCAGGTCATCTGTTGCAGCTCTCTATCTCTTTCCCTCTTCACAATAATACTTACTACATAACCTTGAGGCATGCTTAGGGTTGTTGTTGAAAAACAAATGATTTTCAGTAAGTGTGTCCAGACCTTTGGTTGGTATTTTATAGCCAAGCATTGGATTACCCATGTATCATATCTCTGGCTCTGGTATTCTTAATTGACTCCGTCTTTCAGAATGCATAAGTTTGATGGCCTTTTACCTGGGGCTACCTACAAAATTACCATCATCAGTACAAGTGGAATTAGAAGAAGCCTTCCCGCCATTGTCAATGTGACAACAAGTGAGTGGTTTCTTCTATTAGCATGTTGCATATAAGTGAACAGGTCTAGCTATACTAATTGTAGGTCTTAAGGGTTTGCTGTTATGTTTTACTGCCCCCTGTTGGAATGGAAAGGGCCAAACAGGTTCCAACCTAATACAGGTATTCCCCGACTTACGGTAGAGATGCTTTCCTATGACTCCATCGTAATGTCAAAATATCATTAGTTGAGACGGGCTTTAAAACACCAAAAGCACAGAAAAAATACCTACTCTAACACAAAGACAACTGAACTCTCAATCGCTGGCGAGAGTAAGGCATCTCCCAAGGCAGAAATGCGTACGTGTGTATATCACTGCCGCGTCCCAAAGTACCGTACTGCATACGCCGCTACGTTTGCCTGCCGCACAAAATTTAAAATATTTTTACAATGTTGTCGTATCGCTGTCGTCACCATAAAAAAATCATAAGTCGAACCATCATAACTTGGGGAAGCTTTGCGACACAATTAGAAAAATAAGGAAAATATAATAAGAAACAAGACATGGGCAACACATTAACATACATTAACTGAAGCTTGTTTGGCTGTTGGATGTGACTGGTGATTGGTTGTTGAGTGACTGATGAATGCTTGGTGATTGATAGCTTGACTGATTGACAGTTCCGTGACTTATGCCAGACTATGAAAAGATAATGACTGTGAGAATATGTAGTGAGATCATATGGGGGCTGTGCTACAGTCCCTGCTGTTCCTGAGGCTGTGGAATTTGTGGACCAGGATGGCGGTTCCATGTACGTCATCTGGAGACCACCCTGGGGGTTTGTTGATGGGTACAAGGTGAGCTACTTAAATTCAGCATGTTATTATCGTAATGCAATGATGTAGGCTGTAAATCCCTTGTATTGGTATGTTTTTCACGTAACACCATTCATTTTGGTTTGAGGATGGTAGCCACCTGACATGCATGCTTCTCAATTTACAACTTTCCTGTGCTTGATTGAAGCAGCCTTTTCAGGAAGGATGCTGGGTACCTGGCTTAACGTTTCACAACAAGCTCGTCACCGTGGCGGTTGCCTAGGACGGTCAGCCCGCAAAGGCTTGTGTTTCGCACCACTTAAAAATACATGACGGCAACCTGTCGGCGACACATTAAGTCAATGACTGAGCACAAATTTGCCCATTTTATAGTTACAGTGCCAGTTTAATGTCTGTAGATGGCCTGCTTTTTATGCACATGTATGTATTTTAGCTATTATTCACCTTATGGTAAAAGACCTTGAGACAAGGAAGTAATACGCATTAAATATTGCAACGACCAAGAGAAGTGTTCAATGGCTCAACATTTTCTCAAATTTTAGGCACTTCAAAGTAGCCCCCCTTTGCTTCAATGCCAGCTTTGCAGACTCCTGCCATTCTTTCAGCCAGCTTCCAGATGTAGCCACCTGGAATGCTTCTCCAACAGTGCTGAAGTTTCCACAAGTTCTGGGCACAAGTTGGCTACCTTAGTCTTACACTCTGATCCAACTCATCCCAAATCAGGGGACTGTGGGAGTGAGGACATCTGTCACATCTCTTTTCTTTATCACAAGATAATACAGACAGAACGTTCATAACCTGTAAGTGTGCTTAAGGTTATTGCCTTCTGTCCAGACTTTTGACCGGTACTGTATTTTATGGATTCAAGTGTAGGCCAGTAAGAATTGCCCTTGTGGCATAATGTCTTGATTCTGATGTTCCATTGCTCACTGGCTCCTTGTCTCTCTTGATCTTACAGGTGCAGTACAGCTCGCTGGCAGCTGAGAAGCCCATTCATGAATTCATCCTTCATGAAACCAGTGTGAGAATAAAGGACTTATTCCCTGGGACAGAATATCAGTTCACAATGCAGTCCTTTAAAGGGTCTGAGATCAGTGAAACAGTATCAATGCGAGTTGTCAAACGTAAGAAAGGATTCAGAGTTTCTTCAAGTATAAATGCCATTTATTATGTTGTTTTTAAACCATTTACTGTCAATTTTCAATTTTCACGTCATTTTTGTGATTCATCGTCATTTTGAGCCATAGGTGAATGTCAACATCTGTGGACAATAAGGATCATTATCATTATCATTATTATTATTATTATTATTATCTATTTACCAATAAATGAAGAGCAAATTCCTGTAATAAATGTGCTTGACTGTTGAATTTGTCTTTGTCTTAATGTAAATGAGTGGTGGTTGAGCTATGGGACAGGTGACATTGTGACAGAGCCCCCACGACACCTCCTCTGTCACAGGTCCGGCGCCGGTCTGCTCCCTGTCACTGAGCCGCGTTGACGCCTCCTCCGTCAGGATCGCCTGGGAGTCTGCTGCCGGCCAGTTTGACCATTACGAGCTCACCATCTCCAACGCCTCCTCGTTCCACGTGCTCCGCGTCTCCAAGGAGCTCCTGGAGCACACTGTCTCCGGCCTGCTGGATGGGTGTAGCTACAACGTGACTCTGGAGAGGATTGCGAATGGGGTCCATGGGACCCCCGGCTCTCTGAAAGTGCTCACAGGTGGGGGCCCTGTCTTTCAACTCATCTTACACCCAGAAGTCATTGTAGCACACTGTTTTTTAATTAGTTTTGGGTGCATCAGGGCCGGCCCAATCCTATTCGGGGTCCTAAGAACAATTTTATTAATCTAGTTGTCTTTTGTTATTTTCTTTGCCATTCTGACAGGCTGATCAGATGGGGGCTCCTAGTGGCCGTGGGCCATAAGCAGCTGCTTACTTTGCTTATGCCTGGGGAGAAAGTTACTTTTGGGTACACTAGTGTAGGTTCCAGTTTGGTGACCCACCCTCTGTATTTTGTGACACAGAGCCGGGGCGCCCACGGGGATTGCATGTGACCGGCATCTCCCCCAGAAGCTTCGCTCTGCGCTGGGCTGCACCGACCGGATGTGCAGACAGGCACCAGGTGGACGTGCTCCCCAGTCGAGGTGTTGTGGTCCTCCGCAGCCTGCAGGATGGGGAGGTGCAGGTGAAGTCAGGCATCCGGGCTCCCTGGCTTTCCATGGCTGTGGGTCAGAACAATGTCCTCAAGATTTCAGCAGCCTGGTGATGCATTTTATAGAAGCTTCCAGAAGAAGTCCCTCTTGGTCACATTCCAGAGCCAAAATATAAGACCCCTCTGATGAAAAGAACACCCTGTCAGATCTTATCAGCCAGTTAAATTCAATGTAAAAGACACCTCCCAGGTATTCAGTGTAGTCAAGTGACCTGAGGGAGAGCAGTGAGCCCCACCATTTATATTCCAGACCTCACTAGCCAAAGGCAACCAGCCATTTTAGGATACCATAGTCTCCTAACCCCCCTCAACACACACACCCCCTACCAGGAGTCAGGTGGCACTCAAAGTAACAGTAGTAAATAGCTCCCACCATTGGGCTCATTACTCATTACCTGAAGTAGAGCCACAAATAAATGTTTAATGAGGCCCACCTCCTCAGCATTGCCTCTATCAGAGAAGGGCAGCCCAGCATATCTCCCTTATGGGACTAATACCCCACCAATGATGCCTCCTGCTTGTTTTCTTCTAATTGCCTTTTGCCTGGATTGTGTCTTTGTACAGGTATGTTGATCGCTTAATTTTAAGTCATCATGGTAAGAGTTTCTGAGAAGAGGTGATTTGCAGTGATAGGAAATGAGATGCAGGTCTAACGTTGTTTAGTGCTGGTGTGCTCACTTTGTGGATCGGAATCCAGTTTTTGTGTCTCAGTCTTCTTTTTTTGTGTTTGGAAGGCGGATGTTTCGAGCCTCGCTCCGGGAACATCGTACACGGTGGCGGTGACTGCGGTAGCCTCACCATCCACCTTCAGCTCCGCCGTGGTTGTGACCATCACCACCAATGAGACGTGTGAGTGTGCATTACAATATTGGGTATTACTATGAATAATACAGCAATATATAGCAAATGTGTGCTATTGGGTCTTCAAATTTAAGGCCAAGTTAGTTTTAATTTAGTTAAAAATTAGTTTCCAACTTAGTGTATTGCCTTTTCTCAATTGACTCCTTGTTCTTGGGTCACTCCGTTTGTACCAATTTTCTACACCATAGATTAACTGGCAGGGGGTTCAGTCTCAATTTTTATACCAAATGACTAATATAACAAGGAAGTTAATTTTTGTTAATATGTCAGTTATGTAAGAACATGTCCTTACCTCCATGAAGATCCGGGTGCACCCACCGGCCTTTGGGCAGATGAGCTTGGTTCCACGTTCCTCCACCTGTCCTGGACGATGCCCAACAAGACCAATGGTAGGATCCAGTCCTACACCGTTGAGTACAGAGAGGTCTGCCCCCGGCCCACGTTCAGCACTACTACAGTTCAGACTGGGTCTGATGTCCCAGAATTTCTCCTTGGCAGCTTAAACCCTGGATCTACCTACAACGTCCAGGTAGGATAACTCTGGGTGCGCTAATAAGCCTCTTAGGAATATAAGTGTAGGAGTTTCATAACTATTCTATAAAACACACAAGATTAACTATCCAGTTATGTAGTGCTGTACTTACTCGGGTAAGTATACTGAGAGTATATTTTTATTCAGTTCATTTTCACTTTCCATGTGTAGTTTCCAGGACACTCTAAAATGTTACTGTTTCATTAATACTGTAATATCTGTCAAATATGGAGTAGTAATTTATCATTTAAAATAATGTGAATTTTGAAATTGTCATTGTATTTCTTTAAATGTATTTTCACAAGCACTTTTTCACTTAAATGATTAAATGAAATTCCTGTCACACATGGTTATTATGGGGGACACAGTGGTACCTTTGGAGTCTCTGCCGTGGCACCATGTGTGTGGAGTTTGCATGTTCTCCCCATGTCATTGTGGGGTTTCCTCCGGGTGCTCTGGTTTCCCCCCCACAGTCCAGAAACATGCTGAGTTTAATTGGAGTTACCAAATTGCCCGTAGGTGTGCATGTGTGAGTGACTGTTGTGTGAGTGTGCCCTGTGATGGGCTGGCGCCCCCTTCTGGGTTATTCCCTGCGTTGCTGCCATAGGTTTTGGACCCCCTGTGACCCTGAATAGGACAAGCAATTACTGAAAATGGATGGATGGAAGGATGGATGATGGATAGATGGATGGACTCATTCATCATGCATCCATCCTCCAACCGCATGTCCTGGTCAGGGTCACAGGATACTTTCATTTGTAATTAATATTGTTTTCAGATAACAGATATGAGCACTGCATTTTTATAGCAGGGGTGGCCACACTTTTTCAGCTTGCGAGCTGCTTTTAAAATGACCAGGTCAAAATGATGTACCTACATTAAAAATGCTAAATATATGTTATATATATTATATTTTTATGTACAGTATATGTTGGCGAACCTTGCATCACTGCATGAACCCTTACAGCACAATACAATTCAATACATTTATGGTTCCTTACTTGGTCCGACTCCCCCAATAATTTTTTAATATCCCTTTTTTAGTAGATATAAATTGGAAGGCTATACCTGGGTCACTTTGCTCCCTGGAGTTTTGCATTAGCTCGTAATATATATTTGCTTTTTCTGCCGGGTGACACGTTAGAAGAGAACGAATCTAAGTAGTTGTCATTGAACCCTAATGTAACAAGGTTTGAATGTTGCTTAATCTACCCGCACTACCTTCGCAATCTAATGGTCGGTTTACTGTGGGTGCCTTGCTTCCCACCTATAAGGACACACAGGTTAGCTGTATAGGTTATGATGGCAGCGGATGGAATTTCGTTTTTTCCCTCTAGGTGGCAGCAGAGAACAGCGCCGGCCCTGGACCCTTCAGTGAGCCGCTGGTTGCCACAACAGTAGAAACTTGTGAGAGTCTCTGTTCTAATGTCTGTTCATTCCAGTGCCATTAATGCACTTCTAAGTCAGCCGAGCCTTTATGTTCTGTGTCACCCCAGCCCCCGATGCTGTGACCAACCTCACGGCCTTCGCCTCGAGCCGCTCAACCGTCAAGGCGACATGGTTCCTGCCCAGAAACACAAATGGGCTGCTCACCAAGTTCTTCCTCGAAGTTATTCATGCAGAATCTGACACGACTGTTTGGAGTCGGGAGATAAATGCCGAAGATGTTTTGGCTGATGCTCTTTCTTACTGTAATGTAAGTGGAAGTGCCTGGATTCTTCATCTTAAAGATCTTTTTCTTGTGCTTACTGTAGTCCCAAAATACTCAGGATCTTACTGTTGCTTTATGTCATTAATTAGTCCTTCAAGCCTATTTTTCACAATGCTGTATAACGTTACTTAACTTGTGTAAACAGTAGTATTCTCCAGGTGTTTGTGTGTGTCCCTCTGTAGGACACGGTGGACGCATTGTCCAACAGCACTGCCAGCTCCTTGGAGACTCGCCTGCCATATGCCGCTAACCCGGTAGCTTCTCTGATGCCCCCGGCCCTCTGGAGTGAGCCCATCAGCGTGGAGGTGCCCGATCTTCAGCCCTACAACAGCTACACCATTCGGGTGTGGGCATCCACCAGCAGGGGGCGGGGTCCACCTGCCATCCAGGCAGTCCTGACACCTGAGGCAGGTAGGTCTCCTAAGTTTCCACAGCCCTGCCATCATCTCACTGAAAGCTTCCCAGAACGACGTTATCAAGAGGGCTAAGGTGTCTCAGCATTATTAGGTGAAATGGACATGCTTGGTCATTCATCAGTCTAACAGTAACTTATCCTGAGCTGGGCTTATCCTACAGTTGGGCTGGAGCCTATCCCAGATAGCATAGGGAACACGGCTGGGGTTCACCCTAGATGCGATCGATGCTTAGCCTTACACCCAGTTGTGTCGAAGTTCTTCTTACTCAGACATTCTGTGCACTGAGCTGCAGTGGTGCTTTGGACTTTCTTTGGATGCATATGAATGAGTGCATTCACTGCATCCTCATGTATGTCTGCCGGAGCGGGGTAAGCAGCCGCTGTCAAACCTGGGAAGAATCAGAGTGAAGCCGCGTGGAATCGAAGAGTAGCTTCCTGAGAAACAGAAGCATCCCTCTTATCCATCTCTCCTTACTGTTCTCATTTCTTTGGAAACAGAGGGTAGGCCTCCCACTAACAGCTGTGGACTGGGGGTGGGAGGAGGCCAGTCAGTATTAACTTGTAGGCCTTTTCGGATCTCAAACCGCTGATTGTCGGAATTGTTTGCGTCTTAAAAAAAATGGCCTGGATGGATTCCAGGGCCTTCCGAGGCTCGCCAAAGGCGGTGCGTTCTTATGAGTGTTGCAACAGGGCTGGTCAGGACTGGATGCTGACAGAGAGGTTGTTTATAACGTTCTCAGCCAAAGTCAGATTCTTTTCAGAACGTCAAGTCTTGATAGAGGCAAAAACAGAGCCTGTGTGTGTGTGTGTGTGTGTGTGTGTGTGTCTGTCTGTCTGTCTACAGGGCAGCTTGTGAATCGCTGATGCCAGGCGCCTGCCCTGGGTATAGCAATGGTGCCAGGACCAGAGAAAGTTTTTCTAATGGGCGTAAAAATTCCCTGTCAAAGAAGAATGCCTTCTAGGAAGTCTCCTTGCATTACTTCTTAACTGGAGGAAAGTTAGTCCAGCAGCTCACTGTGGCAGCGATGTGGGTCTGACAGTGCTGGATGTGGGCAAGTGCCAGAGAGCCCTACCCAGCAGCTCACTGTGGCAGTGATGAGGGTCTGAGGAGGCAGGGCTCCCTGGCTTTGTACTGCACCATGCTGTCGCTCATCCTTCTCCTCACTGCTGCTGTTGTGGCCGGCCTCATGTGGGCAGGTAAGTCGGGACTTACTTCCATGTCGGGTAGTCAGAAATTCCTTCCTGTGATGTTCTGAAATGTGCTAATTCAGCCAGCAAGTGGCAGTATGGGCTCGGTCTTTGTAAAAATCGATACATATCCAATGGTAATGGGAAAATTTTATATCATCTGTTTCATGTGTGCTTCATATAGCAGGTCCTGGACCAAGTGCAGAACTTTTCACATTAATGACATTAATGCTTTCTTGAACATTTTTTTTAGGGTTTAATATTATCCCTGTTTGTTCCTTTTGTGCTGATATTCTAGAATGAAGAGTAATATGTATTATACTGCAGAAAATTTTTAAGGTTCAAGATTTTGACACATGTTCTGAGGAACACAATGAAATTCTTATGCCACAGTGGCAGGGGGGATGACATAGGGGGCAGGTGCAAGACGGAACAGGAGTATGGGGGACAGGTGCGGGAGGGACAGGTGCATGGTGGACAGGTGCGGGAGGGACAGGTGCATGGTGGACAGGTGCATAGGGGCCAGGTGCATGGTGGACAGGTGCGGGAGGGACAGGTGCATGGTGAACAGGTGCGGGAGGGACAGGTGCATGGTGGACAGGTGCATAGGGGGCAGGTGCATGGTGGACAGGTGCATAGGGGGACAAAAGAGCCAAATAGCAGTGCAATAAGAGACACAGTGCAAGACAAAAGTGCAATATAGGATGTAATACAATCAACATGCAATGCCATCCATCCATCCATCTTCCGAAACCACTTATCCTGTTCAGGGTTGTGGGGGGTCTGAAGCCCATGAGTGCACAGTGGGGAGTAACCACGAATGGGGGAGAAGAGACTCGAACGCTGGTCTGAGGTTCGAGGTGTGAGGCAACAGTGCTAAGCACTGTACCACCATGCTGCCCCCCAATATGCAATGCATAGGCCATACATCAGTGGTGTGGAGGGGTGTGCAAATATCTACCCACATACTGCCTCATCTGGTCTCATGGCAGGTCCTGTGGACCCTCCCCAGAACCTCTCTGTGTGGGACATCACTGCCCACTCTTTGTCCATGTCTTGGACCCCTCCTAGCTTCGCAACGGGACGGTTCAGCTATGTCCTCGAGCTCCATGAGGCCTCAGGTGAGACAGTATTCAGGTAAATAGACAATTACAGGTGCATGGTCTGTCTTGATGTCACTTATGACTGGTTTTTCCCTAAAAACACCTTAAATAAAAAATTATTAAAAACAAATATAAGTTTATGGGTCCATAAGACGGGGTTTTGTCAATCTATATAAATCATATACATAGTTTAAATGGGTTTTAGTGTGGTCCTGTGTACTGTAATTGTCTAGTTCATTTTCATGTGAGCCTGGAAAAAGGTTAAGGCAGAACATTTTGCACCAATTCTAGTAACTTATGACCATCAGAGTTTCTTTTGTGTTTTATTTTAGGATTAGTCTCTAGTGACAGCACGCTTGATGCGAATTTCACGTACTCGGGTCTGAGCCCGTACACAAACTACAGTGTAACGGTGAGGGCTCAGTCTGCAGGAACTTTGGGGCCGCTGGCAGAAATGACGGTTCTGACTCTCGCAGACAGTGAGTATTACGTTACCGAGAGGTCTGAGCTATTAGATGCTTAAGCACTGCTGTCTTTCCCTATTCCGTGTGGAGCCCTGATGTTCCCTAGTGTTAAAAAAACCCCAATAGGGAGATTTTTCCAATAGGTGGTGTCCGTAGACGAGCAACCAAGCATGTGTCTGGTTTGCATGTGGCTCCTATTGTTATTCGTGCTAAATAGCGCCACCGTGTGGATGTGTGTGTGGCCACGCAGCTCCAGGTGTGGTTGGCAATCTGACTGCCACCGAAGCGGACTCATCATCCCTGAAGTTGTCGTGGGCAAGTCCCAGCCAGCCCAATGGACTCATTACCAAGTACAGCGTTCTGGTCCTAGACCATGGCACAGTGGTTCAGAACATCACCCTTATTGGACGGGAGCAGGTAACTTCCTGTTATGTTTGTGAAAACCTGTAATTTTTATTCTACACATAGATTTACTACGTTTTTTCCAATCTGTCAAGAGCCTATCCAAGGCAACACAGGGCAGAAGGTTGACATACGCTCTGGATGGGATGTCAGTCCATCGCAGGACAAGTACAGTACTGTGCAAAAGTCTTAGCCAGTCAAAGACAATGATGTTTATATTATCTTCATGTTGGTGTAAAAGTATGATTTTTTTCTGTCAAAGTGTGTCAGTTTAGCCATTTCAAAACTGCTCCTAAAGTCATCCCAGGATTTTCAGCACCCATTCAAAATACCATGTATTTTTTGACTCGACCTCTAGGACGCTGATATCAAGGGTAATCAATACCTCATTGAGTTATTAACTAATTAACTTAACTAATTAAGTGAGCTGGTGGTGAAGTTTAATGAATATATGGAATGACTGGGATGCCCCTGAGGAGAGGTTTGGGTATCGAAGCAGTTATTCCAGCCATGTTCTAACAAGATGTCAGTGACTTTTGGGGGAGCAGAACAGAAGGTATCCTTGTTAGTTTTTATTGTCTTACTTTTAATTTGTATATAATATTAAATAGTGTTCTTGTTTGGAGCAAATATACACTTACCACCCAGATGAATAGCTTTAAGCATTCCTTTGACTGCCTAAGACTTTTGCACAGTACTGTACATGCACACAATACACACACAATTACAAAATAATGTGCAATTCAAGTACACCGGTTAACATAACCACATGCCACTGTTGGAGAAAACAAGCGAAGTGCCCAAGGATAGCGTGCAAAGCCCCACACACACTGGGGCCAGGATTCAAGCTTGGAGGTGTGAAGCAACAACACCGTCCAATGAGTCACCATGATGCCTTCCTAGGGGGTTGTAACAGTCAAGCAGACATAACTATTCAGTAAACACTCTCTGTTGATGTATTGATCACCGTATTGTCATTGTTGCAGGGCCTAAAAGATGTGGATTTTCACAACAATGGTATGTTGCTGAGGTTAACCACTGCCTTCATGTCTTCGAGGTCCAAAGGAGACCAGCCAGCTTCACAGTCAGCTTGTGCAGTCACAACCATGAAACAGCCTTACTGCCATCATACCCATGCCCTGCTTACCTCGCTCCTCGTGAAATTAACATCTTCTCAAGCTACGCCTACACTGCTACATTTATGCTTACAGATGCACACAGAGTTTTCAAACAAAAATCATCTCCATTCGTATTGTGTTTTCACATAATTTACAAGTACAAGTATTTCCATACTCACTGAAATGAGCAATGTATGCAAAAATGTATGTGATGCAAGTATTAGCCTAAATTGGGCATGCACGTGTGGACACATTTGGTGGTAAATTAATATATCTTGCACAAATACGCAGCAGTCACTCTATGTAATATGCAATTTCCTTGGTAGTGACAGTGCTATTGATAGCAGGTCCTCCGTCTCTGCCATGCTGGAATACTGTATACTTTGTAGGGTGACCACGTGACCAATTAGACGAGAGGGTGTAACTAGTAGGATCGACCAATCAGAGTGCTTTTAGAGAATGCGTTTAAACTGATCCACACTGCAATGCAAAAACAGATTTTTCAGAAGGATATGGCACTGAGAATGTTTTCAGAAGTATGCACAAGAGGTGAAAACAGAGACTAATGCCAGGCTTCACAACTCATTAGTGAGAAAAGCTGTACGCAGCAGAAACAGAGTAACAGAGACACACTTTTTTTCCATTGTCGGACAGCAACAGGATCAGCACTGGAGATGGTGGACATACCAGCCAGTCAGATCTCCTACGTAGTGAGGAACCTGAGTGCCTTCACAGAGTACACCATCCGAGTGTCTGCCTTCACTGCCATCGGCGAGGGGCTTTCCGCCGAAATTACAGCAATAACCAGAGAGCAGGGTAATGGTTCTGAAACCTGCGGTCTGCCTTTTACGGAGAAAGCCCAGGCCTCCACTGGTTGTGGGTAACCTGCTTCCTGTCATCTGTCTGTTTAGTGCCTGGCTCTGTTATGAGCGTCTCGTACCAGAACATAAGCTCAACATCTATCCTGGTCACATGGGCACCTCCTCTGAGCCCGAATGGCAGAATCACTCATTATGCCCTCTACTGGCTAGACCTTGGTACCAAGGCGGCCTTCCGGAGTGTCACCAATGAGACCAGCATTGTCCTTACAGGTGATTTAAGAAATAGTGCTCAGTCAACATTGTTTTAGAATAAGTCATGTCAAATTCAACTCTTCTGTAGTGGTATCTGATACTGTAATGTCAGTGGGAAAGATATCACTTTCAATAATAGCAAATTTTATAGTAATAGAATAATCTCCTTACACAGGACTGAAAAAGTACAACTTGTACAAGCTCCGTGTGGCTGCCTCCACAGCAGTAGGGGAGAGCCCTCTTTCTGAGGTGGATGATGTTTTTGCTATCACCCTTGAAGATGGTATGTGTATCGCCACAATGCCCATACCAAGACAAAGTCAATGGGAGATTAGCCATCTGTGTTGCTAGTGGTGTTCTGTGACAGCTGTGCTCACAACAGGAGAGATTTGTCCAGAATTACATGTTTTGTTTAATCACCAAATCTTGACTCAATCCATGTCTTTGCCTCCCAGAACCTGATTCTCCCCCCATTCATGTGGCTGTGTCCAACCTCACTTCCTCCTCTGCCACTGTCACCTGGTCCCCCCCGGAGAAACCCAATGGGATCATCCAGTTCTACCAAATACTCTATGGGAACTCAACGACGAGCATGTCAGTGAACACTTCAAAGCCAAGCGTGATGCTAGAGAATTTAAGGCCATACTCATCCTACAATGTGTCTGTGAGAGCCTACACTAAGCACGGGCATGGAAACCAAGTGTCTGCGGTCTTGGAGTTAATGAGCGGTGAAGATGGTGAGTTCCTTTCAGAATTACGCTTTTGGTCTGTCAAGTGAAATATATAAATTTATCTTCCCAACTGCATTGCCTTAGTGATGTACTGTATATGTCCTGTCGTAACGTATATGACTGTATATATAGTCCAAAGCAGCCAATGACTATCAGGAAGTTGTCAGTGGTTGCATTTTACTACTTTTTGAGATGGAATATGCCCATTCTTGTCTGTCTACTGGAAGCATTTGACATCTACTTGACCAATGAAAAGATGTTTTATGAAGTGATCAGTTTAACTAGTATTTATGTTCGTACTGGTCAACATTTGCATTCATGATGGTTGTTTGTATGGATTACTTTATATGGTGAATTTTACAACTTAACATTGATAACTAGCTAACTAACATCATTGTTAATAGTGAATTAAAATTAGTTGACACTGATAAACTTGCCTCACTGACAAAAATCCACTTAAAACAAGTCCATTTGATGACTTGTTTTAAACAAGTCCATTTAAAACATTAGACTGTTCACTGAAGGCTATATAAAGACAGGCTTCTGTTTGTGGTGTTAAGAGTGTTTCATTATGTTGTTTTAGGTTTGTTTTGTAAAGCAGTTTCTGATTTTTCACCCTTCTGAAATAATGGATTTTTGGAGATACGCTTTTTTCATTTGTATGATTCTGTTATTGCTTGGCTGATAAATGGCTCACTGAACCAGAGATTATAATTTCGCTCACAATCACAGCGATGTATCTAAGATGTCTGCTCACAAACCCATGCTGATAACCTGCCCTTCTTCTCAGTTCCTGGGAGCCCACCCATTAACCTGACCTGCGAGAGCATTGGCTCCTCAGAGATGTCCGTCTCGTGGCACCCGCCGCTGTGGCCCAATGGCATCATCCGCTTCTACACGGTGCAGTTCTGGAATTCCACCCACTTCCTAAATCTCAGCACGCCCGGCACCTCAGTCACTCTGCGGCACTTGTGCAAGTACGCCAACTACAGCGTGGTGGTCTACGCCAGCACGAGTCTGGGCCGCGGGAACCAGAGCAGCGAGGTGCTCCGTTTCACCACCGCGGAGGACGGTAATTTGGGGGTTAGGTTGGGAGCTGTGTCACAGGCCTATCACAGACAATGCTGTGTCGCAGGGCTGGCTTTGATTGCGGAATTTGTAAAACACCTGTTTCCCAAAATGCTTTGCTGCTGGCCATTAGTTACGGAATATTGGTCTTTTTATCATTCTAATTACGTTTCCATTACAAGCTTCTAGGTAACTCCCTTTTCCATGTAATTAAAGGGTTCAGGTCCTCTGCATCTTCATAGTAAGTCATAGTAATACTAATACATAGTACTTGGTAATGGGCCTGCAGAGTGGGTGTTTCATCAGCTTAAGCTGGGCTGTTTCGCCATTGTTGAAGTGAACAGAACAGACTGCAGATTTCCTGGCTGAAAATATACACAGATTGTCTTCAGGGGGAGAGAATCGTCAGCTGGACCATATGGCACCCTTGCTGGTCTCAGAGGATAGTGCTGCATTGCGATTAATCAGAGGCCTTCATGTGTAATTGGCTGTTATTTGTGTCAGTCGCCAAGAGTAGACTTCACAGCCGATGGCTTAATGTGACATGTTTGCCGGCTTTCTCAACAGCTTGGAATGTTTGGAGTGACGTGTTTCTGAAGAGCTTTGATTTCTTAATATCATAACAGCTCTGCCAGCTTCTCAGCCAGCTTAGCAAAACAGAGTGATTAAGGTAGCTTGAGGTCTGGACGTCTGGAGGAAACTTGGTGTCCCAGATGGGCTCTGCGGGGCTCGATTGCTGATGAGGCACACACCGACACTGTGGGCTGACTCATGGGACTGGCCTAAAGACTGGACACCTGCCTACACATTCATCACATCTTGCAGGACCCAGTCTCAGGAAACAGGTTCCAACTATTAGCTGATTTTAGCCTAGCTTGTCCCTCAAGTGCACCTACCATCACAGACCCTCTGCCTGTACATGGACCTCTGTCACACACTTTCCCTGCCTATACTGGGGTGCTTTCCTATCATTAAAAGAGAAAAATGTCCATTGAACTAATGGGACTGGTGCTTTACTACATTGAAGAGGAAGGTCAACAGTTGCAATTAAGGTGTTAGTCCTCCACTGCATTAAAGAGGTCAGTCTTCCATTGTATTAAAGGTGTTAGTCTTCCACTGCATTAAACAGGCCGGTCAGTCTTCCATTGTATTTAAGGTGTTAGTCATCCACTGCATTAAAGAGGCCAGTCAGTGTTCCATTGTATTTAAGGTGTTAGTCATCCACTGCATTAAAGAGGTCAGTCAGTCTTCCATCCTCACACACAGTTGTTAATGGGTGGGCAGAGGTATCAAGTGACACTGATCGTTAACGAGGATGTTTGGTGCATGATGGGTTTCTACGTCAGTGGATACCATGCCTTTTCACAGTGGATGTACACGAGCGAGGTTGCACTGTGTCAGCTGACTTCAAATCGCATGTGATTATCACAGGTGTACCATTGATAACGGGGGCGTGGAATTCATTGTTCAACAGAAAAGATCCAGCCTGTGTGAAAAGAGATATCTCTTCTAAAGCTTAGTACTTATTATTTAGCAGATGCTTTGAGCCAAAGCAATGTACATTTTTCTTTTTAGAGAAGGCAGGGTCAGATAAGCCCTGGAGCAAGTCGGGGTTAAGGGCCTTGCTCAAGGGCTCACCAGTGGAATCACTTAGCATGTCCTGGGATTTGAACTGATGACCGTCTGACCACAGACACAGCATCCTGACCCCCTGAGCCCTGCACCACCCCCAGTAAAGAAGAACTGAATAAAAAAAAACATTTAAGAAGATACAGTGGACCTCTTATATATTCTGACCATTTACTCAAGCATTCTGACTCCCTTTCTCATTTTTTCAGGAAATAATGTGATTTTTGTGAGCATCCTTCGTCCCCTACTGTGTCCCTACTCCATCCGTCTTCCCCCACTCAGCAATCCTGTTTCCCGAACCGCCTTCACACTACACTGCTGTGAAGGCTTCCATAATTACTATTTTGTCAGAAAAGCCTTTGTTACATTTATTGTATTGGTTTTTTACAGTAGTACTTTTTTTTTATTAAGAACATTTTCATTATACACAACAAGGTGCATTTATGTTCGCTAGGTCTGCAGTGAAATGTGCTGCCGCATGCTTTCATTAGAGTAGAAGTGTTTGGTCTGTCGTTTGGGAGCATAAGACGTCAAATGAAGCCGATACCTAGTTCTTCCTGGAGACCCTGGTCTCACGGTCGTCTCTGTTCTGCTGTTGCTTGCAGTCCCTGACGGGCCGGTCCTGAACCTCACGGTCTTCTCCGTCACCTCCACCTCTGCCATCGTGCAGTGGGACCCTCCGCTGGAACCCAACGGCCGGGTGTTCTACCTCCTGAGCCTACAGCTAGCGCGCGGGAACGGCGGCGAGGTCAACAGGACTACCAGCGACACGGTCATGCTCTTTACCGGGCTGCGCAAGTACACCGACTACCTGCTGAGGGTGACTGCGGCTACGTCCGCGGGCCAATCGGAACGCTGCACCGCGGTCCTGCCCCTGACCACCGGCGACGACCGTGAGTCGAATGTTTCTTGCGAGATATTTTGTACTTTCGAGGAAGACTGCTGTTTGCATTAATTTAAGCACTTACAAAGCTTTCGATTTTAGGTTTGCTCAGGTGAAGAATGCTTTGACTCTTATGCTTTCACAGTGGGCTTCTCAGTTTAGTTTGTCTAGAGTTGCTCCCGTCAATGAAGGGGCCTCCTTATTGAAATACACGTGTGATCAGGGCCAAGCCAAGACATGACTGAAAAATATACTGGACGCCTCCACCCTTCTCCAAACCAGAGCTACCGTTATACATGCTCATGGGTGCCCCTTATTGTCTGGGACCCTGAAAGTCTACCCCTCTCTCTCCCAGCGGCAGATTCAGCTATTTAATGTTGCAGGTGCTATGGGGGGGCTAGATTATTCAGAGTGCGTGCTTTAACCCCTTCTTAGAGTCCTGTGAAATCCGTGTTTTTTCTCAGATTCCGGTTGGTGGGATTTTATTTGATCTGTTTTGCATTTGATGTTTTTATAAACTGGCGAAACATAAAGAGCTTTTAAGGTGACTATAAAAACTTAATTCTGGGTTCTTTACCCTATTGGTAGTGCATCCGGTCACACGGCAGCTTTTAGGTATTTCTCAGTGGTCAGTCAAAATAAAATGTAAGTATATAAATTGACGCGTATACATGTAAAATTAATGATACAGAGCGGTTGAATAAAAGCATCGGGCGAGTTCGCGTTTTCCGACGGGAAAAAAATAAAACGGGTCGTTTTCACCAATTTTCGGAGACCACTCGTAAAGGGAGAATTGGAAACGGGTTGTTTTGCGTTCATTTGTTTCATTTCTGTTTGAAGATATCAGAAAATGTCTCGTGTTCCATCTCACTGGCGGTGGATTGGTTTATAAGATGTGTTCATCTTTAATCGGATACCCTGATTAAAGGGGACTTAAATAGGGCCGAGCACACGAATAAGATTCTGGAACAATATAACGACGATTTGTATTGGAAGGTAAGACTATATAATTAAGACACTCAGTTAATAAAACGAGCGTATACAGCACTTATAGTAGCGGCGTCAGTTATTTAATGATCATTTTTAGGTGATATTATCTTCTTCCGTTTATAAATGGACATTCATTTTTAATTGGTCAAACCTAGTATCCATGTAATAAAAATGTAAAATTAATATCTTGGGGGTGCTACGGGGGTGCTATGGCTATTCCAGGGGTAGCTATAGCACCCCCAAGTGCCCCCCTGGTGCCGCCCCTGCTCTCTCCCTTTATGGCTGGCCCTGGCATGGGGGTGTCAGAGGGGCATAGAGATTCAGGGCACTCAGCACTTTACAGGTATAACTTTACGTAATATAAAGTAAAGGGGGGGGCAAGCTCATGAGAGATTTACTTACACAAAAATGTTCTGAGGGCAGAACAAAAAAATGACCCAGAGAACCAATCAGACTGTAGAAAAGGCAGGTCCAAGCAACTAGAGGAGGCAGGACCAAGACATTTGATTGGTTGGTTTGACATATGACACAAGATCTGATTGGTCATCTCACTGAACCAATCATTTCTCATCCCGCCCTCAGGACATTTTTGTGTAAGTAAAACTTTCATTAGCCCCATGATGACATTTTATTAGGGTTGGGATTGAGAAGAGCCATCAGTCTTCTGTCCTTTGTCCTCTCCGGTCTCCCCCAGTGCCTGGATCGCCCCCAGTGATTAACCCTGACTGGAACATCACCTCCTCCTCTATTTACCTGTCCTGGCTCCCTCCTGTGGAGCCCAACGGCCTGATCACAGAGTACATCGTGGACCTTCAGGGCCCAAATGGCACCAACCGGACTGTCAACAGCAACAGGAGTCTCACCTTGAGCAGCCTGCGCCCGTTTACCTCTTACAGAGTGTCCATTGCGGCCGTGAACCGGCGGGGCATGGGGCCGCACCTCGAGCTCTTACTTCACACGGACGAAGCCGGTCAGGACCACCCGCCATCAATGATCTCACGTCAGCTAGGGTTACAAATGGCTGGACGTTATAGCTGTCATGCAAGGAAGAGCTATTAAAAACAGTGACACAAAACTATGAATGACTGCCTACATCACATGTATATCTTAACTATACAGATGGTCCCCAAGTTACAATACTTTGACTTATGGTTTCTTAATCTTATGATGATGATAGTGATACAACAAAACTGTAAAATTATTTAGGTTTTGTGCGGCAGGCAAACATAGCAGCATATGCAGTGCGATTTGTCGGGACGCTGCCATAATGTACACACATCTCCTGCCTTGTGAGATGTATCACTCGCGTCAGCGATCGACAGAGTTCAGTTGTCTCAGTGTTAGAGCACATATTTTGGTGTTTCAAAGCCCAATTTTAGTGAAAAGAGAATCATTACAGTATAATTATTAACAATACAATATACTACACCATAGTGATCACCATTCTTTAAGACTCCTGGGTAGGCTAGGCCATGTCTCAACTTCATCAAGTTACGATGGTGTCATCAGAACGCATCTCCATTGTAAGTCGGGGACTACCTGTACTTATATTTATTCAGTGTTGTACAACTTTATTTGCACTGTGTCTTCACACATTGTCTTACATTGTACACTTTTGTTTTTAACCAGTAGTGATGGCAAAAAAGACCCTTCATGAACCATTTGCAGTATTTTTTGACCCCACTAGATGGTCAGTCCAAAAAGAGCTCAGGCCTCAAAACAAACCAAGAGCAACATTTAGTGGGCTCAGTAAATTCTGCAAATGGTTCATCTATCACAGTCATTAGGCCTATATTCTGCACAGTTCAGCTCTATTACACGTTTATACTGAGTTCAGTTCACGTCAGCCTGTGTTCATGTGGCCAGTGATTGGCTGATTGGCTGATGCCCTGCTTGTGTTCCAATAGCCCCAGCCTCCCCACCCTGGGACCTGCGCATGCGGAACCACACAGCTGACTCTGTCTGGCTATCCTGGAGGCCCAGCCTAGAGCCCAACGGGGTGGTGCTGTTCTACGGCTTTCGCCTCCTGGAGCTCCGCAGCCAAGCCCTGATGTACCAGGTGCTGCAAGTGTGAGGTGGTTGTATCTTTCCTGCTTGGAGGTCTTTAGCATGACACCTTTTATGTAGAGCCTTTGAGGGAATCAGGTAGCTTGCATGCCTTCCATTTGTTGGATGGGTTTCCTGAGGTTACTTTCCACAATCTAACTAGCATCCCATTTGGGGTGTCCCCTGCCTAGGATAGGCTGCAGACTAAATACCACCAGAAAAGTGGTTAGATGATGGATGGATGGATGTTTTCTGAGTATTTAGTCTTGTTTTTCCCAGAATTCATCTGGGCCCATCACTGAAGCCCAGCTCACAGGGCTGAGGCCACACAGCTCATACCAAATTAGTGTCTGCACCTTCACCCGAGTCGGGAATGGAGACCAGTACAGCAATCCCATCATATTTACAACTGATCAAACAGGTAAACCCTTGTCTTACCTCACTGGATGTCTGATTTGGTCTTCAGCTATGGTAGATCATTCTTTCTCCTCCAGCTTCAGACATCGTTGGGAATCTCTCCTGTACTGGGGTCAGTTGGGACTCTGTACTTCTGGAGTGGGAGCCCCCGGACCAGCCCAATGGCGAAATCACACACTACCTGGTCCAGTTGAGTGGCTTGGAGGTGGAGATGAACCTCCTTGGTCATCAATACACCATTGATGGTCTACAGCCAAACACAAACTACACCTTTCATGTGAGGGCAGTGAATTTGGCTGGACCAGGAGTGGACGCATCCTGCAATGTCACCACACAGCCTGAATCAGGTACTGCCACCGCGTCTGTGCTTTACACATAATGACACCGTATCTGTGATTCACACATACTGCCACCATGTCTGTGCATCACATGCACTGCCACCGTGTCTGTGCTTCACATGTACTGTCACCATGTCTGTGATTCACATGCACTGCCACCGTGTCTGTGATTCACATGCACTGCCACCGTGTCTCTGATTCACACGTACTGCCACCGTGTCTCTGATTCACATGTACTGCCACCGTGTCTGTGCTTCACACGTACTGTCACTGTGTCTGTGATTCACACGTACTGCCACCGTGTCTGTGATTCACACGTACTTCCAACCGTGTCTGTGATTCAGACATACTGTTACCATGTCTGTGATTTACACAACACTACCACCGTGTCTGTGATTCAAACTTACTGTCGCTGCATCTGTGATTCACACGTACTGTCACCGTGTCTGTGATTCACATGTAATGACACCATGTGTGTGATTCACACAACACTGCCATTGTGTTGGTGATTCACACATAATGACACTGTGTCTGTGATTTACACAAGATTTACACAACACTGCCACCGTGTCTGTGATTCACACGTACTGTCGCTGCGTCTGTGATTCACACGTACTGTCACCGTGTCTGTGATTTACACAAGATTTACACAACACTGCCACAGTGTCTGTGATTCACACGTACTGTTAGCATATAGCAGGAGTCAGGTACTGCGACCGTATTTGTGATTCACACGTACTGTTAGCATATAGCAGGAGTCAGGTACTGCGACCGTATTTGTGATTCACACGCACTGGCCCCCTTTTCGCTGCTATTATCCTGCCGCACTTCTTCCTGTTTGTGCTTCTTCTCGGCACGGGCAGACTCCTCTGATCATCCACCCGCAGCTTCACCAGTTCTACTCGGATGCTCGTCCCCCTGACATCCTCATTGCAAATATGTGGGAAAAGGCAGTGATCCGACAAAACTAGAATGTTAGTCACTCCACTCTCGCCAGAGCCGAGTCACGTCCGCTTTGTTTATCCTAAACCCGCGTGGTGAGGAGTTTATCCCGCTGCAGAATTCAGCAAGATCAGGAGAAATCACAGTGTGTTTTCACAAGCCTGTGCATCCTGGTCACCTGATCCAGCTTTGGTGGGTAGCTCCAAACTAAACCTAGTGGTGCTTCATTCAGCAAGACGTTGTGACCCCATGGGTGTCCTGTGTCCCGGATCGCGGGATCCCCACTATTATCAGGTATTACTACCTGATACCACATTGTTTACTTTGCCTGCTGAGTTTGTATTGGCAAACATAGATGAATATATGTGAGGGAAATTCTTCACAATTAAAATAAATGATGTTCACATCAACTCGTTTATGATGGTGTTCATTCCCTAAGTGATTTTACAGTATTCATAAAACACTGCAAACCATAATTGACTGTCCTCTGTTTATTGACTGCCCTTCATTTAGTACCTGATGGACGGATGGTTTTATTCGTGTGTTAAGGGGTTGTTAAGGGACTTCTGGTAAGGCAGTTACAACCCATCTTCCCATTACGTAAAGGTGAGCAGGGGTGGGCAATGCCTGGAAACAGACCAAATTTAGAACAACTAAATCAGGGGTCTTAAACTCAAATGACCTAGGGGTCACTGGCTGCGTGGTGTTCCCCCAAGGAGGCCACGTGAGGAATGATACAATAACAAAAAGTGTCCCATGTTTTTTAACTTTTTTTAAATCCACTTAAAAAAACAGCCTATGACCAATTAAAGGAAGAATGCACTAGTACAAAGTAGTGATGAAATGGTATGACAATTTAATATTATATAGGGACCAAAGTTACCGCGGTTACCAGTATTATTGCAGTATTATTAAAATGTACTGGAAATGTTAAAAAGAGTAGATACACTAACTACAATAATTTCTAAAAGTTCGATATTGGAACCCACAAATACAATTAGCAGCACTATGCACTGTTCGCATGATAACAGAGCTAATACCCGTGTAAACATACCAGAAGGAACCACCTCCTAAGAGTTCAGCTATTGACTGAACTTGAGGGAAATACAAAAAACGGTGTAACATTGTAGTAATGCTGTAAAATCCATAGAGAAAAAGGAAACAAAGTGGCCCAAACTATTCTGTTTCAAGCAGATTTAAATACAAACTTACACAGAATTAATTCTTAGTAAATGGACATTCAACTAGCTCTGACGCTGAGGCATAAGAGTCCCGTTTCCAGTACACCACTGACAACGTGTAGTGTTCTTACAAGAGGAGCTTCAGTTTACATTACTGACAAATTATTAGCATGTTAGACGAACACACCCCCCCTCCCCCCCCCCTCCCCTCCTCCCCCTTCACACCCCTCACCCCTCCCCCTCCATCGCTTGCGGTTGGGGCCGCGTGCACGACGAACAAAAAAAAAAA
>JAODKM010000058.1:26436347-26446879 GCA_026780845.1 Petrocephalus sullivani
TTCAAAACCAAATCAAAAATCAAAACCGTATTGATTAAAAAAGGGACGTACAATTTTTATTGTCAAATACGGGACAAATCCGTATTTTTAGGGACGGGTGGCAACCCTAGTCCCAATACTTCTGTTCCTGTAGTGTATGTGTGTGCATGTGTGTGTATATAAACACTTCATTTGGCTGATGTTTGAGCAGTATTACATTTCCAACACTTTAAAATATGATTCAAACACATCTGTGCAGGTGTAAGGATCATATTGCAGCCAAAGGATCCACCCTGGCCATTCATCAGCCTATATGACTGGCCCTTGACTGTAGCCTCTGTGAAAGAAGGAGCTTCAGGTGTGTGTCCTTCAAAATGGAAAGTGAAGCCGCTCTTCTGAGCCGGTGCTCAAACGTGGCAGACAGCTCAGCCTGTGATGTTTGCTGGCACATTTATGAGCATCAAAAGGGACAAACGCAAATAGCAGGAGTCCAACAAAAGCCTACCGCTAGTGCCCCCACCTGGGCCACGTGTGTAATTACATCCAAGCTGCGGAAATGCTTAGAGGTGGATAATGTGTTTAGCTTTTGGACTCTGAATACACAGCACCTTTGCTGCTGTATCTCTGCAGAACCTCACCTGACTACATTCAGCCTCTTGCCAGGAAGTTCACCTCCTGATCTCTAAATTATTTTGTGAACAGCAGTCCGCTTATTTCTGGCACACAAACCCCACCCCAAGACCGACGCGTGCTCGTAATCCCAACAGCACCCCCTAGGGAGCGGGAAGTGGCAAGTGAATCCCCATTGTGCTAAGTCTATATGCGGTGTTCCCTTGGGGGAGAGGGTTGGAAGGGGTTTTAATATCTGCCTCAGAAGGGCCCTTTCTCTGGAAGGCTGGACCCACGCAGCACCGGCTGTGTTGGAGCCATCCATGTTCCTGTTAATGAGAATGACATATGGTGCTGCTGGGACAGGGCTTCCTAAATCATCCTGGGAATAAATCACAGCATCTCCAGGTGCTAACAGAACTACCTTCCCAGTGATGCCTCAGTGCTTTATTAACATTCCATCAAGTGTATTAAGAGTCAGGCACTAAAGCTGACAGCAGATCATTCCAGAAAGCAAGCCCAACCCCCCAGACCAAATTAAGACCTCTCATTTGTTTATTAACTTTGTTTCCATTTTTTTGTCATTTTCATTCAGGCTTTTCATTTTTTGTGGCTGCTTCCTTGTAAAGCACAACTGTGTGTGTGTGTGTCCGTGTGCATGCATGCAAGTGTGTGAATGTGAGTGTGCATGAATGTGTGTGCATGCATGCGAGCATGTGAATGTGAGTGTGCATGCATGCGTGTGTGTGTGCATGCACGCAAGCCTGCTAATGTGAGTGTGCATGCATGTGCGTGTGTGTGCATGCATGCATGCGTATGCAAGTTTGTGCATGCATGAATGTGTGTGTGTGTGTGTGTGTGTCTGTCTGTCTGTTTGCATGTTTACTGCTTCTGGCTTCTGGTTGCTTCCAAATCGTTCCTGGACACCCGCGGGGAGCCTCGCCATCTGGTGCGAGCAAAATTTTGAGGTTCTGCAAACCAGAAAAATCCACATTCTGATGAATGCTGCCAGGATGGCTGAGATAAGCACATGTCCAGACTAGAGCACCGTACCGCCGTGTCCGGCCATCTACCGCAACTCATCAATCCATGAAAATGGATAAATTACAACTAATCTGCGATAAATTAGTGCCACATTAACATCTCTGGCTTAGGATGGAGTGGCATTGAACAGCTGCTAGATCTCGCCTTTATCTTATAACTGCGATTGGGTTCGTTTTTACTAATGTATCCTTTTATGTGCCATTACAGCTTCACTGTAAGCCATCCCAATAACTCCACTGTTTTTACTTTATTATTTTAAGGCTTGCTCACCACAAGATGGGCTGTTAGCTGCATTTTCTCTCCCAATTAAAACCATCAAACAGCAGCTTGTGTGCGTGCGTGTGTGGCCCTCTATCCAGTGAGCAATTAGCATACTTCTGCAAACAAAACAGCCCCCCTTATAGCGGTTATGAATTCAGTTACCGGCTAACTAGAGAGACTGGATTTGATACAAACCAGTCCTATAGTACCCGTGCATCTTTTTAAAGCACTTGTCCTCTCTGTGGCTGAACACTACCTGTGCGAAGTACAATGGTACACAAATATGCAATATTTTTGCAATGGGTTACGTAAGTCTAACAGCCTCCAGTAGGTCCTGTAGCTGTCAGTTTCTTTCTTATGGACTGCTTTACCACAGAGGGAAGGTTTCTTGAGTTAAATTCATGATATACTACTCCTTAATGGTCTATAAGAAAGATCTCACAGATCAATTTGTCAGGTTCCTAAGAGCGCGCAGACATAAACAGATCTAATATTGTACTTATTTATTCACGATCTGCATTGCACCTTCGGGGCTGCACAGAGGACCACACAAAGCACAGCTTAATATGGAAACAGACTTTGGCTGGCAGTAACAACCTAACACAATACCAGGAAGTCAGCACAAAGAACTGTTTTCTTCTCAGGCTGCTGGTAAACTGTTTCTCCTCTGCCTCAAATTGTGCTTGATGGCGCAGTAATGCAAGTGAAAGGTAGGATTTGTGTTCATCAGGTACGAAAAAAAGCCCTTTAATCACGACACGATGGGAATACTCTATGTGCCATCACCATCCCGGTATTATTACACCATTAATATCAGCCAGACGTGCACCACAAGCCCCTGCCGCCTGCAGTTTGACAGCCACAGTAAAATCCAGCAGTACGTATTGCAAACGACGTAGGTTTACCTTTTTCGAGGTGAGTGTCCAAATCACAGCATCAATGGTATTTCTTATAGTCACTCCAAGGATTGGAACAGTTAGGGTTAAAATCATATAATAATAGTTTTAATGTGCCCTAAAATGCGTAAATCGCATTTATTTATATGGCTGCATTGCATTGTGCATGAAAGTCACTGGCCAGATGCGCCAGGAATCCAAAGATCTTCATCCGCCCTTTCCACATGCAAGGTTAATTTAAATAGCGTGACCGTGTCGGTGCGGATAGCGCCGAAGTGCCGCGGCTGGTACGCGGAGGCATGGGCGCTCGGCATGGGGGCCAGTCAGCCGGGCTGGGGCCGGGGCTGCTGCATCGGGGGACAGGGGTGGCTTCGCTGGCGCAATCGGCGTGTCAGCAGGCGGCGGGTACTGCCGTAGGACTCTAAATATGCCTCCGGTGTCGCCTTTCACTATTTATAAAGTTGTGGATCACGCCGCTTTCGGGCTTTGGTCGTGAGGGAGTTACGTTTCAATGCTCCTTTGACGTGCTCTGCACGGCAATGGGCCAACGCTTACGGTAAAAAGAAGAAGAAAAAAGTTTAATGAAGAAGTAAAATGCTGCCGCGTTTCGAATTTGTTTAAATGTAGGAAGGCATTTAAAACGTGCTTCAAATCTGGGTGGAAGTCGGTTTATTTCGCTGCTTGATGCCGAAATGTTCCAAAGTTGTGACATTGGTTGCCTTTGCTGGGAGCGCCGAATGCGATGCGTGTGAAAGCATCGTGACACTGACAGCGTCGGGGTTTCCATAAAACCGGAATCAAAGGGGGCAAATGCGATGCGAGGCAGCGGGACACGCGTTTGGCCGAATGCGCTCCCCATCTCATGCACTTGCCAGCAAATACTTTCATTCTGGAAAACGCTCCGGTATCCGGTCTTTACCTTCCCCGTGCATGCAAACCAGCAATAAAATACATCATAATAAACGCATTCCTCGTTCTCATTTCTGGATATATTACATTTGGAAAGCATAAATGGGTAAAATTTTACTAAATTCCCACTCGATTGTCCTTCTGTTACAAAGTCATCATTCAGGATGTCAACACATATTTACACGTTACATAACTGTGACTACATGAGGGAAACGAGTAGCTATTGTGCATGGAAAAACAGAGCGAATTACGAGCTAATTCAAATTTATTATAATGCAATTACAGTTCTGCATATGCACGGACCTGTACTTCCAGGAAGCCTTCATGCGCGGTCGTATTTAATTGCAGCACTGTATAGTGAGTATAGGGAGGTAAAATACGGGCTCGCTCCGCAGCCGCATGCAAATCGCGCGGCGAAGTGATCGGAGGGCTCGGTCAGGAAGGCGGACGCCGGCGGCCAGGCGATCGGAGCCGGTCCTTACCTCGATCCAGAGTCAGCGGCTGGACCACTGTCGCCATGGCTGCTCGCTGCTCGCGGTACGGGGCGGCTGTGGCATCAGAGAGCCGCCCCGGCCCCGGCTCCGGCGATGGGAGTGGCTTGGAGGGACAGCCCGGCTCACGTTGCCTTGTTTTCCTGTCATGTCCTTTTTTTATTCTAAAAACCGATGGGGGAAACTGATGATCATTGAGTATAGTGTCACAAAATCAGAGTCAGCGAGCGAGCGAGGAACGAAGCCCATTTCGGGAACGTTATACCGAATAATGTTTATTATAATAACGTTATACCGAATGATAACTGACAGCGCAGAAGTGGCGTAAACTTGATTTTGATTTACGCAGTAGCTAGCAGATCCCGTTTGTGCACTTAAGCACCTTATATATGTGTATTAATCTGCATAACAGGGAGGAGAGTTGTACTGAAGTGCGTTTAAGAGTGCCAATAAAACGAATAATTCTCTTCGAAAGTATAAAAAACACTTTTTAAAAACACGGTTAAACGTATATGGTTGGTAAGTTGGTATGATATTTCCCGTTTATGAAAGATGTTTAAATGAACTGAATTAATCCCTTGCCTAAAGTTTTCAAAGTGTCGTTTATGTTTGATAACAGCATTGAAATGAATAGGGAGACATGGAACACTCCATCCTTCAAACTGCTTCGTTCGGTGACATTTAAACCTATTTAATGCTGTTTTGCTTGAACTGGAGCTTGGATGAGGGGTTGAGTATCCATCCTAAAGCACCTGTACACCGTACATATTAACGTTAAAGACGCCCCACCCCCCCCCCCCCCCCACACACACACACACACACACATGGTGTGTGGTGCTTGCATGGCAGTACGACACTTCAGTCACATCAACCTGGGAATACTGCTGATACCCCTCCGAGTGATACAATAATATTTCCATGGTTAAAAACCCATTTGCATTAAGGGGTTAAGCATAAAATGGAATTTGTGTATATTACATACTCTGAATAAATGTCTGTGCAAGTAAAACAGCAGCCTGTAACTTAATTTCGAGTCCCCCACCCCCAAAGCAAAAAAATGTAGATTCTAGAAGGGGTGCACGTACACTCCGTAGTGCATGAGGACACCGGCTGAAAAGCTGTCACTTCATGCTGCTGGACCCTTGAATTAGATTCAGCATGATTTGCACCAGTAAAATATCCAGCTGTAGGCACAGGTGGACCAGTAGGGCAGAGATAAAGAAAGCTTTGGCTAAGCAATGGGGAAAGGCAGGGTGAATCACAGGGGGGAAAATACCCTGATCATTTGTTCTGCGCTGGAAGGGATGAGGCGCTGTCCTGAAGATTATAGGAATGTCTAATGGGTTTGCTGTCAATATTATTGCCCAAGTGTGAATTTCTCAGCAGAAACTGGGTGTAGGGGGGCACCGTGGTGGTACAGTGGTTAGCGCTGTTGCCTCACTCTTCTGGGAGCGTCTTCATGTGTGTGGAGTTTGCATGTTCTCCCCGTGTCATTGTGGGGCTTCCTCCCGGGGCAGAAGGAGGATGACTTGCTGGATTTAAAGTAGTCTGGATCAAATGTAAGTGAACATTCCACTTAAACTGGGGTACCTTAAATCTGCCAAGTCATCTAGCTTTTGCGGTACAGGCCCCTTCCTGTCGCCAAATTGTCTGTAAGTCTGAATGTGTGTGCCGCGTGATTGGTTGGCACCAATCACACCTACCCTGGATTTTTCCCTGCCTTGTGTGCATAGCTTCTGTGATAGGCTCTGGAATACTCTAACCCCATCCTCTCACACAACCCTACATAGGACAAGCAGGTATAGACAATGGATGGGAGCGGATTTAAAAATGTGCACACCTCAGCATCAAGTATGGATATCTCCACGTGGTTTTGGTCTGACTGCTGTCTGTGCTGCCGGCGTGACCCATTTGCTGCTCTGCGTCAGCTGAGTGTCACATAATTGTCCCGTGATTCATTTATCGAAACCATCAGCTAATGAGAGTGCAGACAGGCAGACGAGTCAATTACTCTTCTAACGGTTTCCCTGAACCACTACACCGCTCAGCTGTTTAATGGAAACACGCCATATTGGATTGTTCTGTATTCAGCTCTTTCTCAAGCCTGAGGACATTTTAATTATTCTTGTTGACCTGTTAACTAAGGAAATGGTTGTCCATTTTTAGAATGGCCAAAAGGTTCAATCATTCCAACCTCTAATCCTGGTCAGGGTTACGGGCCAGGAGGCTGGGATAGGATGCCACATGTACATTACGGGTGATTTCAAGATGCCAGTCAATCTAACTCCTTATCTTTGGTCTGCGGAAAAATGCTGTGCGACATGGGGCTTGGGAAAACCCAAACTTTTGGATCATCACAACAATAAAACATGCCGTCGGGAAGCCTAGTGAGCCAGACAGAACATTCTGGAAGAATGGTGCTTATACATTTACCTGCAATGAAAATCGATTTGACGACACTTAATGATCAGCACAAACTTTATATATGCAGACAGCAAGGCTGTATCACAAACATTATGATTGCTGTGTTCCAGAGTGTGTTATATCATGGATGCATGAAACGCAGTAGAGACCAAGTAAAAGTGAAAAACTGTTGGATAAACATCCCCCTTATTAGTCTGGGGTTTATAGCTGTTTTGCTCAGCACAGTAATTTATTAATGTGCCTGTATTACAAATTACAATGGGAATAAATGCAGGAATACATTTTGGAATAGATTTCAGGCGGGGTGTGTCTCCTGTCTGACATTAAATCAGCTGTATTAGAAAGCATCTTCATTTAGTGACATCATAAGGCAGTATTTTGTGAGAACCCCGTGCGAAGCTTAGGGTGCTGATCAGATACTAATGTATATGTTAGCATGCATGCTAATCCAACGGTGAACGGTGTGATTAAAGGGTGGAGTTTAACATGGCTGTGTCAGCCTGAGAGTCAGGGGGCTGTGTCAGCCTGAGAGTCAGGAGGCTGTGTCAGCCAGAGAGTCAGGAGGAATGCAGGGGAATTTGAGCGAGGCAGCCAGTCACAGGGAAGGATAGCTGTGCTAATTTCCACTCCAATAAACAGCGACTTTGGCTGATCTTCTGGCTTTGCCGAGCTGAACTCCAGTTTCCCGTCACACAAATGCACATCTAGCGTATGAGGGAATGCTTTGGGAAGCACTATCTTCCAACACGTAGGCTCAACTGGAGCCTTTAATTGTTAATTATATGACAGATCACACTGATGAATAAGCTGGCCCATTATAGTATGAAAAGCTGCCTTTTTATCAAGATTTGCATTTGATATTTAGAGCACACACCAAACTCATCAGTCTTTAGAATAATAAATCACGTTATACCAGTTCCACTTAATTGGACACATTTTTTTGTGTTATTCATGAAAGGTTTTTCTGTTGGACATGGTGGGTGGTGACTGCTTTTTCCAGACACTTTCAGAGACAATTTGCTGTCAGTAATTAAAAGCCCATTAAGCGTGCAGTCATTTTAGCCGCATGGTGAATTCTGTAAATTCGTTTATTTCCTATTTAGCATTTTTTTGTCTTAATATTTTGATTGCACTCAAATAAAGGAAAACATCTACCAGCATCTGGGGTATTATCTGTGAGAAGGAGAGGATAGCTTGACCACAGAAGTCTGTTTAGACAATTAATTAATCTGTAATTAAATTAGTATAAATTTATGTGGGAATAAATGACTTATTTATAACCATGGAAATCTTTTTCCAGTATATCATTACAGAAACGGAGGTCAGCTGAGGCTTAAAGGTCATGCTTATAAATTTAAGAACAATTTGCTTCTTGAGCCCCAGCAGTGTAAGCTGACTGCAGTCCTTGGTTGCTCTATTACTCTGCTTTAAATGGTAATCTTAAACCTGTTGAAATAGGGAAATGCATAATCTCAGGAGTAGAGAGCCTGTGCCATGAACATTAGTTGACGCTGTTCATTTTTCTCCTGGAGCTCTTCTGCCCTGCTGCTGTCCTGCATCCCCCTGGGACCCAGAAAGCTCTGTATTCCTGTCGGGTTAATTTGTTTGCTGCAGCACTTGCATCCGGTCATTTAAACGCTGCTCCTGGTCCGATTGCTCTTTTCGTTTTCAATTAATTTGTGCAAGCGGTGGAGGCTTGTTCAGTCAGCACAGTCTCCAAGGCATAGGCAGGGGCTGGCGGCTGAAGCTGTTTGGGGAAGAGAGAGACGTCGAGCAGCCTGGACTCATGGAGCGCTAACGACGGGCCTTTTAGATTGGGGCTTATCGAGTGCCAGGGAGATTCGGTAATCGGCTGAAGGGGAGATCTCTAAGCTTATGTGATGGCTTAAAGCATCGTCCCCAGAGTTTGTTTTGCATGATATTCAGTCTGGTGCCTCTGTAGGTCTGGTCCAAGCTGTTCCCGCAGTTTAAGTTACATCCGTGACTGACAGTCTTCACAAACTTTATCGTCTAGTCTTGAAACTTGGGTTGTTGTTGTGCCTTAGACAGTGGTGCTCAGTTACGTTTCAGATTCAGTTATGAGCCACATCAGTGTCTTAGCGGAAGAGTGTTGTCTGGAACTCCATACTCTTACAGATCTGAGTGTGGAACACTGTCAGACCTTCTGTGAGCATTCTGCAAGGTGCTGCTCATTTAATTCCATTAACACGTTAGTGTTTAACAAACCTTTTAAAGCTTGTCATGACCTCCTGCCCTAATTTGCATATTTGTGTCGATATCTGAGCCACACTCTCTGGAACAGTTCCTGATGTGAAAATTGTCTGATAAAATTAAAGTTTGAACAAAGTCAATTTTAGTCAAGTATACTTGTAGGGAGTGAATGTGCTTAGGTTTAAGTGCTGTGTTTACTTAAGTTATAATTAAGAAATACATGTAAAGGCAATTTTCACGTCCATGGTCCTTTTTAGCTTTTGGCTTTGAGGAATCACCAAGAGTAGTCTGTACAATACTGCATTAATGAGGTAATGTCCATTCTAACTGCATTGTTGAGAATAATCCCCAGTCTTAGCTTGTTTTGCCTTTTGCAAAAGAGCTGATATTCCCTAAAGCCTTCTGATTGGCTGTTAAGCAATCAGAAAATGTCTATAAAGGGCTGTGTCTGTTTAGCTCCCTGTCAGAGCTATCCTGTCAACACATTTCATCAGGTGAAAATGCCTTGCAGGCTCAAACTGGCTCTGTCCCAATGGGCCTCTCACAGAGGAGGAAGCGCACACAACGAGCCATTGCGGGCCACTTCCTGTTGGCCCAGCTTCCATTAGAGTTAGCATAGAAATGTGGACATGTGATGCTGGGATAAGGATGGAATCTTAGGACTGATACTTTGCTGGTGTAACTATTTGAGAAGAAGCACCAAGCTTTTAACTAAATTTTTTTCTGAGCAAATGTCCATCTATGTGTGGGGGGGTTATGTATATATTATATTGTGGGGAGCAGATTTCCCCATTACATCATCAACCCTGTAACTTACCGGCCCCCACATGGGCAAAATCTGCGACTGCAAGCAAAAAACGAAAAATGACAAAAAAAATGCTTGATTACTTTGAGGGTTAAGGTTAGGGCTGGGGAGGAGTCAAGGCTGTCAATGCTGGGATTAGGGTTTTTTCCATAGAAATGAATGGACGGTCTTCACTAAGATAGGAATACAAATGTGTGTGTGTGTGTGTGTGTGTGTGCGTGTGTGCATGTGTGTGTATGTGAGATGTATCCTGCTGATGTCTCGTGAATGCTGGGCCCGCTTTGTTACTGAGTCACCGGACACTCGAAGGGTGTTCCGGTGGACATGGCCGAAGACCAGGTGGGAATGAGTCTGACCACGTGTCCATGTGCTAACATCCCTGCAGTTACCATACGGCGCTCCTCGCCCTCCCGACGGACGATGGCTTACTTACCAATGGCAGAATGGGGGGAAATTGCTTCAGAAAGGTTAAACAAAACTACTAAACACACCTCTCCCCCAGGGTAATGTAGTACTACACCACACTTAAATATTTATTTTACAGCCTACAGGTTTCTAGAGGGTAGTTAAAATATACAGCAATGATATAATCAAATTACTTTTATGGCTCTATTTTTTTTTTTAAAGAGATGAAAAGACTGGGATCATTTTTGTGTTGTCATGGGAACTGTTTGCAGCCAACACAGCTTTCTTTTACATTAGTTTGACATTCAGCCTTCTTTTTAAAAACCTCCAAGGTCTCATCCATGGTGTTATATGAATAGAAATTAATGAACCATTTTTTTCTTCTTGGGGGGGGGGGGGGGGGGGGGGGGGGCGAAAACCTGGGGGGGAGGAAATGAAGGAAGAGCATTTTGGAAGTGATCTGCAGAGCAAAAGAGCTGCTGGCGAGACATCCGATGC
>JAODKM010000058.1:26463589-26476743 GCA_026780845.1 Petrocephalus sullivani
GGTGGTGTGTCTGGGTGTTGGGTGTGTGGCTGGGGGGGTGGCGAGGGGGGGGCGCGTGGCCCGGCGCGGGCACCCTCAGGTCGCTTTACACATTTCTCAGTGGGATAGGCTGAGCACTGACCGTTTTGGTGGGAGCCGCCAGGGTCTCCATTTCCTCGTGGGTCACCCAGACATTGCCCGAGGGCTACCCGGATGGGGAGGGCCCCCCATGAGCCACAACGGCGATCCGTGCCATTCAAGCAGCGTTAAAGAAGAAGAGCAGCACCACTGTAAGCCAACGGTGTTACAGCATCGCGGTCAGAAGGCGAGCAGATCGCTGACGCCAGGCCCGGGACCACAAGCGGCTATGCTGGCGTTTGAGTGATGCGCAGGGTTAGACACACACAAAGCATGCAAGTACAGGATCAGCATGAAGACCAGTGTAGAGCAGCTCAGACTATTAGCATAAGCTAACGTTCAGGCAGGTCAAGCACAAGCACCAAGGAGTCACCATCAACTGGAAAGCCAGCTCCTGTGTAGAGTGTCGTGCTAATAATGCAAAGCTCATGGGTTTGAATTTCGGGGAGCACACATAAACTGCAACTCTTCTGGATACTGTACGCTGCTTTAGTGAAACTCCTCTGAACATCTGTCTGCAAAGTCTTCTGAAAGAAGACTAGTAGTGCGCTCCCTGCCTGCTCTGAATTTTCTGCACCGTAGATGCTATCCCTGGCTTACAGGGTACATACAAACCGAAGGCAGCCTCCAGGGAGACACCAAGTAACGGGCAGCTAGAGTACACCTATCATGCCATCACTGGGTCTATTTCCCAGAATCCTCTGCTTTCTTACCAAACTACTTCTGTACAAGAACAAGGACTGTCTCTCACTATGCAAGGCAGGTAAGGCCTCACCATGTTGACTATGAGAAGATGGCTTAGATCAGGACTTGAGATGCCAGAGGTTCGCCTTATTCCCCAGAGGAGATAAATCATAGCAAGCCATCACATTTTGCTGACATATTCTTCTTTTGACACAAGTTTTATCAGTAACCTTGGTATCCGAGTTAACAGCAGTGATATCTACACTCAAGCAACTCAAGGTTACATTATTTATACTTGGAGAAAGAACAAATTGGCACGTTGTTCCCTAATTCAGTCTCAGGAAGGCTGCCATTGCGTAATCCTATGTCCAGGAAGGAACTGAAGCACGACAACTGCCTAAGAATGGGGCCTAAGAATGGAGCACACATGTAATCTTCTCCTCAGGACCTGTGCTGCCTGCTGTAATTTGCTCCCCATGCAATCTGCTCCATGCCCCCTCCGCCATCCAATCACGTCCGCATCTGCTTGTCAAAGGAAGCAACGCCTGACTCAAGTGCACCGATGATACACATTAGTGTACGCAGAGAGCGGGCAATTTATCAGGTGTTACTATGGCAACTCAAAGACCAACCATAATGGCTCCTGTGGGGATTGTAATGAGAGCCATAAGTCTCCATTGTGGTGCAGCAAGCAGTGGGCCAATAGGTGCTGTGGGGACTCACGGTCCTAGAGGTGGGAGGTGCCGAGGGGCTGGTGAGGGACACCATCTCCTGGATGGCCAGGCGCAGCTTGAGACGGTGCAGCGGGTTGCTGATGCCGATCTCCCGCTGGATCTCGGTGTCCGACAGAGCTGACATGATGGCACCACTCTTGACGTTGGCGCGGCAGGCGGCCACGTACCAGGCGGGCATGCCCAGCCAGAGCTGCCACGGGGCGGTGGGTGGGGGGCGGGCACAGACACCAGAGAAAGGCCTAATGACACGCATTCCTTCAAATGGGCAATTATCAATGAATGTGTGATTCATTAATACATTTCACTACATCAGGTTCTACTTGATAACTGAATAACTGATAAATTTAAGTTGTAAGATGGTTGTTTTTTTTATAATAAATCAGTATGATTAAAAATACTCCTAATTTTCTACCGATGAATAATGCTAAATTAATCCCATCAAGCATCTCCTCGACTAACAATGCCCATGCCAACACAGCAGAAGCCTGAAGACACGCCTACTCACAGTTCTATATCTGCAGTCTGTATATTCATGTGGTTTCACCAGAGTCTGTTTCAATAAGTGTTGAGACTCCTGGCCTAAAAGAATGTTTTCTGCCAGCAGATGGCAGCAAAGGTCAATAATTCTGCTCTATAAATGTGTAACCTGTAAAATCGAGTGGGTTTCTTACCATTTTATAACATAATTAACCATATAGTACAATTAAGGCATCATAGGTCAGACATAACTAACCTACTGAAAACAATAACTGGGCATATGGCATAAAATATTCTACCTTACAGCAGTTACACTCCTCAACAAAAGTTAATTATGCACTAAAATTGTTTGACACCATTCGCACATTCTATTGGGCTCTGTGGCCATGCCGTGCCTTTTGCATGTGCAGGTGTACAGTGTCGTCTACAGTGTAGCTATTATTGGCTTAATATTTGCTGTTTATTGTCTTGTATTCCATGGCACTAGTCTGAAGGATGCACGCTAGTAAGATCTCATTGTTCCACATACCCATGCTACGAAAAGCTGCTTAAGTAAGAATAGAAATATGTTTATTTTTCAGAGCAATTTGAGTGCAACTGAATTTTTTTAGAATAAATCACAAGTACTATGTTTATCCAGAGAAACACGAGATACATTCAGTCCTGCTATAGCACGACTGATTTATCCTGGAAAAACGTCAAGTTCACTAAAATCATGCACTAAATACAGACAGGAAAAACAGGGTTAGCGGAATGCAATATGAAATAAAGTAAAAAATGAAATAAGAGTTAAAACAGTGATAACAGTGCATACGTTATAAGCTACCCCTTATTTGGAGAGCTGTTTTTGTATGCAAGTAGTGTTTCTAGCTAAGGTAATATTGCTTTGTATTGCGCGCAGTGCTTTACTGAAAATCTTACCAATACAAATGTGATTCTGCGTTGTATTGGGCTTGAGTACTGATATACACTACCACTCAAAAGTTTTTGCGTGCTCTGAGATTTTCTACATTTGCATGTTACTCATGTAACATTTACTAAAAATACACTCAGCACTCAACTCTCCAATCCTTAACAAGAATAAAAATTCTGCAAAAATTCTAAAAATTCATGAAAGAAATGGAAAAGTGGTAAAAACCTGTGGTGTGCATAGACTTTTGTCTGGTAGTGTAATAATTGCATTAAAACAGCAGTTGCGGTGTGATGTCATGCTTTGTCTCTTGACTGAATGTGTATGTAAATGACAGGAGTAGCAGAGGCTGTCTGCACAGCACCTTACAGACCTTTAACTCCCAGGTCCTCCTGGTTGGGTCATAACAGGAAACTGTGCAACTATGATCATAAACTTCAGGGTCATTTATAATGCATTCTAGGGCACAATAATCTCCAGCAACATGATTAAACAACAAAGAAAATGCTGAGAACTCAAGAAAAGCTCTATCTAAAAGTTTATAATATCATTTATGGAGCATTTTATGAGTGGCCTGGGTTACATGTGTGCGTGGTTGAGCCGGAGGCCTACCTCCAGCCAGGCCACGACAGTGGGGCCGTCCCATTGGGCAAAGGGCAGGCCTTTCCTCCTCGCCTCCTCCAGTAGTTCATGCCTATTGGATGGGGGGAGACATGGGGGGGTGGAGTCATGGGTGGAGCATCAGGATAACACAGAGGGAGGAACACACGTGCCATGTTTCATCACTCAGATGAAGGGGGGTGGGGGGGGGCGGGGGGTGTTTCTCAGCAGAAAGACAGCCCCCCAAGTGGCATTGCAGCCAATCACACGGAGGGAGATGCCGCAATGGGAACAGAGTCACATGACTGTTGAAAGACCTTTTAAAAAAAAAAAACCTCATTCCAGAAGAACCATCCGCTAGCAATGAATTGATAATGCGCTGATGCTGTTTATCATGAATCACATTCTGAATGTGAGGTATGTCCATTAAATAGCACTAAATATAGCGCTTTGGAGATGCTGCGTGGGTGAGAGATGTGAATGGCGGTCCTCGGGTAAACCACGGCGCTTTGGCGATTACGGTGCTGGAGCTGCAGCGAGCTCTCAGAGCCACCTTCTCAAGCAAGGAAAATGAGGCGAGATGCATCTTATCAGAAGCCCGCCCTCTGCTGGCCTGTGATTGCCATAGCATGGTGCTGAAGGCTTGCTTTAGGGAATCCTGTGACTGTCACGAGCCCTGTGTCAAGTAGATGGGGAGGGGCTCAGTATTAATACTGATAACGTAAAAACCAGGACCCTCTGAAGTGTGACTCTGGCTGAAGCTGTGGCCTTAAAGATCTGCAGTCGATTCCTAAAGCTGACAAATAATGATTGTCAGCCTTTGGAGAGAAGAAACCTTACATAGGTCAAAAGTGCTTGGTGTATTAGCATTAGCTCCTGCGTGTTGTGGAAAGTGAGCTTGATATGGGTTTTAAGGAGCAAGTTTTTTTCTGCGTGGATGCTGCTTTTTCTCCCAGATCTGGTGGGCATTTCTTTTTTTATTGAATAACCCATTTCACCATGTGTCTGCATCTAAACCGTGTCCGGCGAAAACAGCTGGTGACAGAAACGGTTACAACGGCTGACAGAAACGTGTGGCTGACCGAAGAGTCAACGACCAGGACCAAATCGGGACAAGAACAAACGCCAATTTTTATTTTTGTCTTTCCTCATACATACAGACACGCACAGAGAACCGTACAAGCAGGATGCATCTTGGGAAAGGAAGGACCGACATTCCACAGAGAGTCTGCCCAGCTGTCGATGCATGGCATGTTCAAGTCTCGGGGTGGGGTGGGGGTGGGTAGTAAGGACGTCACATCCAATCACAGTCAAGTAAATGAAGGCTCTCCATTCACAGGTGCCGGGCCCAGCGACGGCGTACCACCAGCGCCAACAGACACAGAGATAGAGGGGCCCAGACTAAGGATGGGAAGGAGACAATGCCACGGTGCCAACAATGCGGGGGGTGCAGCAGCGTCGCTATCTAACTTACCCGCTTAGTGTCATGTGACCGGGGGGGGGAGAGAGAGAGAATGATGGAAAAGACATAAATGTTAATGAGCATATGCACTGTAATCAGACACAGAGGAAGAGGAAGTGGGCGGCTTCGCTCCACGCAGGTATGCATTAAGACCTTAATTTCCCCCCGAGGATTAATGGTCAGTCTATCCGACACTTTCTGTCTCTCTCTCTCGCTCTCTCTCTCTTTCTCTCTCTCTCTCTCCCACTCTCCAGAACCTCCTCCCATCTTCCATGATTAGCCAAACTCTCCAACAGCAGGACCCCCACACAGTCTTACATAAACCAAAGCTTAACTTTGGGGGAGTAATTTATGACCACACTACGCGGTGGTGGCAGACGGACAGGAGCATCATAACAGGACAGGTCTTCATTTCCACTTCAGGGCTCCAAAGCAGAGTGGCTGTGATGTCAGAGGCCGGACATGTATTGAGTGGCTCCAAGGGGAGGCTCATTTTACATAAACAGACAACTACGGAAGTTGACTGTGCTGGAAAATCAATAGAACACCCCCAATGGAGGACTACTCTGTAGGACGCAGGTCTGAGATCACATTATTTCCTATTTATTATTCAGGATCCGGGGAAATACACTGAATAAAGTTTATTCATGAGAAAAAAGTCTTAGTACATTTAGTATCAATAATGTTTAGCAACAATAAGCTGCTGCCTCGGGCTCAAACACTTGACAATCAAAATTTGAGCGTGATTGTTGGAGGAAGACGGGCTCTGTGTGGGGAAAACGCTTCTGCTCCCCGTTAATCGGAGTTCTCCCGACTAGCTGTATTAAGCTCAGCCCTTGGCTTCTGCATCTTCTTCAGAGATTTATCTGCTCAGATCAGTCATTCGAAGCGGTGTCATGTGTCTTGGAGCATAGGGGATAAAATAAAAATAAAAATAGATCCAACCCAAGGCTTGCATTTAAATCTCGATTATGGATCCTTTTTAACAGTGTAAGGGGTGAAGTGATATCTGTTCCCTAGCTGGAACCTACAGATGGGGGGGGGGGGGGCGGGGGTTCACTCACACCAGCTGGGGGACCAAAGACTCTATGTGGGGGGCTGGGGATCAAACCACTCCAGCCACTGTTGCCCCCGCCCAGGGGTCCTGTTAGGGGGTCGTGTTCTAGATCTAAAGGGAAGCAATCCAGTGAGCCTTATAACTAGGAGATCCTCCTTTCCCTTAGCAGGATTGTGCCTTCTCTACTTCAGTGCCAGATCAAGCCCGTGTTTCCTTAAATGATTTAACCGAATTCCCTCATGGTCTTTGCCAGCAACAGCGGTCGACCTCACAGGCTGCCATGCGTGAAGTTGCCGTGGCTGGCATTGAAAGTGCCTTGAATGGCCTCAGAAGTCTGGATGTTGGGTGTAGATATGTGAGAGGGCGCTTACTTCTTTCTCAGCCTTCTGTCCTTCTCTGCCTGGGTGCCCAGCTTCCCCATCGCAAGGTCCTGACCAGCCAGCTCCGGATCTAACATTACTCCTGTCAGAAAGAGCCAGAAATGCATTATCGACTTGGGAGCCAATTCAGTGGGCGTTGAGTTAGTTGAGTCCCCAGTCAACATCTTGATGATTGACTGCAATGGACCGAAAGAAGCACCAGACATCTTTTCCAAAATGTGTCATGCCTGGTGATGGACATAATGAGTGTGAGAATTGGAAATGGCATCCCACCTGGCCCGGGACCCCCGAGTTCCCTGCCCAGTTGCCCCAGGCGGCCCTTCTCCTTCTTGCCGAAGAGCCTTCCGATGGAGGACTTGATGCCCTTCTTCTTAGTCTGCTTGTGTAGGGAGTCCTGGCTGCTGGTGACGCTGCTCAAGGCACTGACCTCTGCCTCTGCAGCGGTGGTCAAGCTGTGAGGAGATCCAGGAGAACAGGTTTAATAACCTCAGAGCTTCATCTACACAGGCAGAGGACATGCTAATTACACCCTAGTGAGATTCAGCCAAGAGATCCTTCAGGAAGAAGACATCTTATCTGAGACACTAAGACCAAATGTCATTTTAGTGTTTTATTATACGCATAATATGAAAAAATAAGGTTTTCCTGCCGACATCGAATGAGAAAGTATGATAGTATCAGAATTCAAGAAAAATGACGGTAAATTAAGTAGAATAAAATTCAATCTCATTTGAGTCACCTTCAGGTTTTCCTGCACCTTCTGGAAGGTCCCAGGCAGCCTATCCATATACTGTTGAGATTGCTATAGCAACATCTAACTGTCCAAAATTTGAGTATGTTTCAGGTGACGCCCCCAGACTCACCCACGAGCGTCGCTGTGAGAGGAGCCGGGAAGCGTATGGGTCATCCGCACTTGGCGCGGGGTCGGCGGGGGGGATGTCTCGCACTTTATGGTGGCCTTGTCCTCACGGCCGTCTTCATCCACCACCGCAATCTGAGGAGGGAACCCAAAATGTTTCAACGCTGAAATGCAACTTTGTGAAACTTCCAAGGGGAAGGGATCCCCCGAAACGTGCCATGTGTCAACACATGCCAGCGCTAACAATCCACTTTGCTATAAGCACCATTTTTGTGGTGGGTCAGTACCTTCCTCCTGTGCTTTCGCAAATCACTGGGCTGCAGGGATGAAAGGAGGAAGAACAAGATGAGAACAGAGTTGCCATTATATAGGAAAAACATGTTTCATCCTAAAATCACCAAACTGGTCAATACAATTAAACCCTTGTTCCATAAGGAGCACTGGGGTGAGCCACATGCTGAAAGTCCATGAATGCACGGTGATTCATGTAGCACAGACAGAGCTGGAAACCACTGGAGGCCCCTGAGGCCGCCTTGTTAGCGGGTTACTGGTGCTGTAGACCACACTGCCACTTCTTCCTTTGATTACTGTGACAGATCTGTGATTTCAATCAAAAACAGATGTCTTTTCCAAAACACACTGCGGAGTGGCATGGTGGCGCAGTGGTCGATACTGGCGGCTCACACCTCTAGGACCAAGGTTTGAGCCTCTGCCCCGTGCGTGTAGAGCGTGCATGTCCTCCCTGTGGGGTTTCCTCTGGGTATTTTAGTTCCCCCCTCCCCCACAGTCCTACAACAATCTAAGATTGGAGTTACCAGATTGCCTGGAGGTGTGCATGGGTGTGTGTGAGTGTGCCCTGCATCTGATTATGATCATTTCTCTGTTACTCATGCAGAACAGAGCAGCAGTCGTGGTATAGATTATAGGCCTGTGTATTAGTTTAACATTAAAATACTCTGGGCACTTGCCCGCATTGTTAAGCCATCATTAATCTGCTGGCTATCACGTAAAAGCTACTTTCACAAAAATTTTCCTATGCTATTCTTTTTTCGTTAATTAACACAGTGTCTGACAGACTTGCGGAAACGTGACATCTCCAGCGGTTTCGAAAGAAGGACGCGACATTGCGGCTGCTTGGGAAGCACGAGCCCGCGGGAGCCTACGCACCAGCGTCATGGCGCCCATGCGCTCCATGTCGCGGGCGGGACTGCGGGCCGCGTGCTTGGGGGTGGAGTGTCCGCTGGGAGGGGAGGAGCTGGCTAGGGAGGAGGCCGTGGCAGAGGCGGTGAGGGACATCCCCGGGTGGTGCACGCGGGCTAAGTTGAGGCCATCCAGGCTCACACTGGCCACGCGGTTCTCGATCTCCTCTGCCCGGAGCTCAGTCGATTCCTTCTCCTCCTGGATGAGCCTGCAGGTGGGCGGGGGGTGGGAGGGGGGAGGGGGTTGTAAAGCAGCGGTAAATTGACTGGGGGAACTCCTGACATCTGGATAGCTCTCAGTCCCTCTAGGAAACACCTACCAGAGCTAGCAAAAAACAAAGGCTTAGTTTAATAGCCTCCTCTTCCTTAATTCTTACAGGAATCACACAGTCCATAGTCTTAATGGGATTTTCCCATGGGACTCCAATTAAAAGGGAAAAAAAGCAAGAACAAGCTTCCCTAGGATCCCTAAAACTCACTTTTATAGCTCAAACCTGGTCATCACACCCAAAGCAGACACTGGCACTGGCATAATTATACTAATATGGAATTTTATACATAAGCTTCAGACATCCCAAGGTGATCTTTTGTTTCTGCAAACACCCAGGCCATAAGGTATCTATTTATGTGCTACTGAGTTTTCATGGATGTCCTGTTTTTTTGATGCTCTCCGAGTACTTAAAAGAATCTTCTTTTCTGTCAGCTGGGATGCTTCATGGTAAGACACCAGTGCTACCCTGCAGTGGCAAGTTTTTCAGGACCAGCATAGAAGGATATTTAAATCATGTTAATCAGAAATACTTGTGTTTTGTTGCATGCTGTCATTTTTCACAACCAGCATGAAAGGGTATTTAAATCATGTTACTCAGAAATACTGGTGTTCTACAGTGATCCCAGTAGTGGGTAGGGTTCTGCACTATTAGTCATTATGGATTACTGCTTTTGACATTGGTCACTTCAGGTGTTACCTTCAGACCCATTACACTTGAGAAAGAATGTGTCGTTTTGAAGAGCTCAGTGAATTCAAAGGTGGTAGTCACAGGATGCTGCCTTTGCAATAAGTCAGCTCATGAAATTTCTTCCCTCAGCTGTAAACTCAGCAGTAGAACACATAGTGGTAGACCACATACTATAACAAACTGAGGCACATGGTGTGTCTCCAACACTCTGTTGACGCTATAACTGCAGAGACCTTCCCATGTGAAAAAGTCTTACATGAAAATATAAGATCATATATGAATCATATATGAAAGGGGCCACAATCATGTATGCAAAGTAGTACTCACATAAGAACCAGAAGGTTTTTTTCTGTATGGGTTAGCCCCATCAAACACCTTTGGGATGAACTAGAACACTGATTGCTGGCCAGGCCTTCACATCCAACAACAGTGCCTGACCTCACAAATTCTCTTCTGGATGAATGGGCAAAAATTCCCACGACATACTCCATAAACTTATGGACAGCCTTCCCAGAAGAGTGGCAGCTGTTATAGCTACAAAGGGGAGACCAACCCCATATTGCTTATTTAGAATCGGATATCATAAAAATCCTATAGGCCAGGAGTCCCAGTACTTTTGACCACATAGTGTACACCCTTTTCTTGTTGGTTACCTTTTCTCTTTTCCTATTAGTTACTTTTACCCATTCCTCACAAATTACGCTGACCCATTACCCTTTCATCACATTTACCCATTCCCCACTGGAACTGTGATCAATTTCCAGTTGATCATTCTTACCCATTTCCTATTGGTCACTTTTACCCACTTCAAATTGGTAACTTTTGCCCATTCCCCACCAGTTTATTTGACCCATCTCCTATTGGTCACTTTAAATCTTTTCCAATTGGTCACACTCCCATTGCTTACCTTTGTACCTTTTCCCATTGGGTACTTATATCTTTTTCCTGTTGGTCATCGTTACTCTTTTCCCATTAGTTAGATATAGTCCCTATATCTATTGCATACTTTACACATTTCTTGTTTCTTCATTTTACCCTTTTCCCATTGGTCACTTTGCCAATTTCCTATTGGTCATTTTTACCATTCTCTCACTGGTTACTTTTACCCTTTTCCCTTTTGTGCTTTGCCTGCCTGTTAATAGCAGTTCATACGTTTCCTGCCATATGCACTTCTTTCAACTTAGAAGGGTCCTTAGAGGCGACTCTGCTTACTCGAGTCTTGACTGAAGTGGTGTACCCACATTTGTGTGGTGTCATGGGGTCTGTGGTTCACAGAGAGCTGAAAAGCCTGAACAACCACCCTGTCTACTCAGGCCATTGCATTTCAGTTCCTCAAAGAGATGTGTTTGATTCAAGATGACCAAGCCCACGGCTGATTAGCAACTTGTTAACTGGGTTACATGCCTGGGAACGCCAGGCAGGAGACTGAACAATGCGTTTAAGATGTTTGTGGTGGGAGGAAGCAGGCTAAAATTAATCATTATGGTCAGCCTTTCCTGGAAATCCATTGACATTTTATAGTAAATACACAGCCCTCACCTTTTCAATATATATTCAAGAGATAAGTAGATTTCACTCAATTAAAAATGGATTGAATGGAAAAAAACAAGTCAGGCATTAAACCTGAAAGATATCGTCACTTTCTTTGTTCTGTGCCTTAAAAGTAGCGTATAAGAAGTGAGAAGCACTTTCTATAAGGACAATGTTTTTTAACCAGATAAAAGGTCAGTGGTTTGAATTAATAAGCCCCTGAGCCGGCTGTAACAGTGATACCACTAGGTGGCAGCGTCCCCCCCCCCCCAGAATGCTAACCGGATCTCCTTGTTAATGGCATCCAGCTGTTCCTGAAGCATCATGGCGAGGGTCTGGGCGTCCGAGTGCCCACCAGGGGACAACAGCTCCATGGAGCTGAAGAGGGTGTCGCGGTCATCGTCGTCGATGTCTGAGATCTCCGTGTCGCTCTCGAAGGCATGTGTGCCCAGGATTCCCAGCTGCTGCGCCCGCCATTCGTGCTCTCCCAGTGACTTGGCCTGTGGTGGGATGACAGAGGGACCTCAAGAGAGGGACAGCGCTCCGGAGGGAGCTATGGGAATGCTGCAGGATGAGTGACACCTACATTACCGCTAGGGGTGTATACATGGGTGGGGCCACTGGTGCTAGATGAAAGCTGATTGGCTCCCACACGGCCGCCTTCCGTCAGTCACTGATTCAGAACATTTCATTGGCTAATGATAAGATTGGGTTTTCTGTATGAATTAGGGCCCCTCTTATGGCCCTCCCTTAAAAGAATCACGTCTGCTTTGTAATGGAATGAGGCTGGATATCTGTGGATAGCCCATACCAGTATTTCTCAACCCAGTCCTTGGGGATCCCCAGACAGTCCACATTTTTGCTCCCTCCCATTTCCAGCACACCTGAGCAAAACAAGCATATGATCAAAAACTGGGCGCTGGGAGCTGGGAAGGAGTAAAAACATAGACTGTCTGGGGGTCAGTGAGGACTGGGTTGAAAAGTATTGGCCTATACTGTCAGTGCTACTGCTTGCTCTGTGACTAATATCCAAGAAACATCCATCTTTTGGGGAGGGTGTCCACTACATGTCATTTCGAAGCTGACCTTTGGCTTGTCCCTGTGGAGCCCCAGACGGCCTCTCCTTGGTCTGCGGGCCGCCTTGGCCGACGTGTAGTGCTCGGACTGCGTGTCGGCCAGCGAGCCCAGAGAGAAGCGCAGATCCGTGGACGTGTCCAGGTGGGACCTGAGTCAGAAGAGCCGGCTAAATATTTGTACCATGTTACAGTGAGGCTTAAAAACTTTACTCATCTCTCCCATGCTGATGTGTTTCCAAAACTGATTTAAGTCAAATCAAATGACGGAATTATCTTCTACTTCTGGATTAAGAAAAAGGATTCAGTCATTCTTGATTAGTAATTATCTCACCTGGCAAAATGTATTGCTATTGCCTTACATTAATCAGAATACATATACTATGGCTGTTATCTACAATTTTACAACATCTACACTGTAATTAGATAAATGATCAATGATATCACTGATCAAATCAATGATATTCATCTCACCTGTCTGTGGCTTTAATGTTATGGCTGATGTTATGTACATTGCAATTGTTAAAATTGTAACTGAGATTTTCCAAAAGGCTCAATTATCACGAAAATATTTTATTGTTAAATAACCTCACAAATCAGCTCAGTTCAGTACAGTTTACTGTACAGCTTACCGTGACAAAGTTTGTTCCGCAATTGACCCAGCCCTTAGCTTGTACTGGTCCAGTTCTGATCTCAACTTGTCAATCTCTTCAGCCAGCTGAGACTTTTGGAGGTTGACAGAATAGGTACAGGTTAAGATTACAGATTAACTAAAACTGTGATAACCAGCAGTCCTACAGATTAATATCTACCTTACTTGCATGTACCTTTGGACAGAAGTGTCTGCCAAATGTATGTAAATGTGAATATATAATTTCATACACATTTCATACTAATCAGTGCCATAATGATTCTTTCACTAATAACTCTAATCTGACAAGCAATATACTTGAAATGTCTGACATAAACCTACTTTTTCATGGAGCGAATCCTCCAGCTGTTTTCTGTAGTTCTCCGAGTCCTGAATTAAGACATTCTGGGGGGGTGGGGGGGGGGGGGGCGTCGTTGTGCTCTAAAAAGAATGGGTGGGGGGTGGTTGTCGGCGTTGGGTGG
>JAODKM010000058.1:26476753-26489576 GCA_026780845.1 Petrocephalus sullivani
CCGGCGGGGAGGTGTGGGGGGGGGGGGGGGGGGGCGGGGGGCGAGTGGACGGGGGGGGGGGGGGGGAGACGACATTTTCATTCTAGAAAAAATGATGGGCTCGTAAATCTGCCTGGTGCGTTTTTTACATCCCCTTGGAGTTGCGGCCTCCCTTCTGGATTTTATGTGCTGGGTGGCCTCAGGGCCTCATCGCCATTATGGCTTTTAATTACCTTCTCCTCCAAAGCCGCCATCCTCTCCTTCAGGTGGAGTTGCAGACGCTCGTTGGACTCCGTCAGCAGCCTGTCCACGGTGTCCGACAGACGCTTGTTGTGCTCCTCGTTCATCTTCTCCCTCTGCCGGGCCTGGTGACCCCCACCCAAACCCACCCCACCCCAAGTGAAAGTGCGGTAACGTATTGGACACTGTAAAGCTCATGGACTGAGAGCTGAACGATGGCTAGGGCGTGGGGTTTCAAACTCCAGTCCCCGGGAGCTGTAGCATCTGCCAATTCAGACCTAGAAAACCTGCAGTTAGCTAGTCCTGTCTGGAGAAATGATGCCAAACAGAAAATTGAGGAGAGGAACCGAAAAGAATTGTGCTCCGGAAGACGGGAGCTTTCCACCCGGGAACGTGAGCGCCTCCCTGTGGCACGATGCACGCCGGGTGCTCATAAGCCATGCCCTGGACCTGTGAGGAACAGGTGGAGAGCGCTAGCGTGCTTCTGCCATGCAGCCACGCAGCCTTTCCGGCACCGATGGAGCGGGTCGGGGGGGAGGGCCGAGCTTCCCGGCGACTCACTCTCTGCAGCTCCTGGTTCCGCTCCTCCAGCTGGCCCTCCAGCTGCCGCATGCGCTCCTCGATGCTCCCGTGCCGCTCCTCCGCCTGGCAGAGGGAGAGAGCAGAGGGGAGGGGGGGCGAGGGGGTGGGGTTCCGCCATTTAGCAGCCGCGCCGGTGATGGGAGCGCAGGCAAGGGGGGGGCGACAGGAGAGACAAGCCAAGCGTCTAGGTCTCGGCCAACCGAAGCTGGGGGGGAGCCGGACCGCATGGGGAGGGGGGTCAGCCTGGCCACATGGCTACAGGTGCATCGGCTGCAGAGGTCTGCTTACGGGTCGGAGGAAGCTATGGGCGTCGAGTGTCGATCAGCCAGTGTCATGCAACGTCCCCACAGATCCAACAATAACCTGCCCTCTTTCCCCTAATGCAAGCAATTATCACCAGCACCTGTACCCAAATTAAGATGCATACAGTACAGAAGCCATTCAGTATCTAATGTGAAAAATGTGACCAGTCTGTGCATCTCTGCTGCCTGTAGTTTGAGCACTTAATGATTTTCTCACTAAAGCAATGGGCTTACTTGTAGAAACTTAAAACGGCAAGACAAAAAAAAGTGCATTGGCAGATTTGGAAACAACAAGCAGTTATACAGGGTGTCAGCCGTGCCGGGGGTCAGCGGCAGAGGAGCAGGGAATGCGCCCCCCGGACGTGCTCGTCGACACCGTATGTCTGACGCTTCCGCTCTGACAGGGAGTCGGAGACGTCCCCGGGCCCGGTCCTTAGGGAGAATAACACAGCCATTCATGAGTGCGACGGCAATCCCACAGCGCCCTCCGATGGCCCATTGGGGTCTGGTGAAAATAAACAAGGTGTTTAACAAAAAAAGAACTCAACTTTATTCAGAAATTCAAGAGGGAAAAACCCCAGTAAACGTAATAAATTTGCATAAAAAAAAAATACTCTGAAAGCAGATCAACATGTTGATGAACAGAGCAGGAGGCACGAACCAAGACGAGAGAAGGAGAGAAGGGTCAGAGAGTCAGCGGCAGGCCTTCGAGGACCATCGCCACATCTATCCGTACATATCAGACTCTCTTACAGTGGTTAAGACTACATCTGCACCCTCAGTCTGCGGGTGCAGACATTTTGGAGGCAGCCCAATTGCTACCAGCCCCCAAGAGCCCCCCCCCCCCACCTCTCTGTAGGCTACCGTCACTCCGCTCACTGTCCATGGATTGTGCCAATCCATCCCTGGGTCACGGGGAGTCTCGGGCTGGAAGAGTTATAGTGCACAAGCCAAGCGCCTTTAGCCGCGTTTTACCGCTGATCCCACAAGTTGAGGTCCTGGCACAGACTTCCTGTCCCCGACCAGCTGCAGCCTGACTACGGGCCAATGGGGGCCCAGCGTTCCACTTCCTGCAATGTCATCAAGCAGGAGAGTTTGGAATGCAATAGCAAGCAGGCAATTCAGCCAGAACACAAATGTCCTCAGAGACACTGCTAGAATTCTTCTCCATTTTTAAACATCTGACTGAGGAAAAACTGCCACATTCCAGACAGAACTACAGCCCAGAACTCTCAAAATCGCAAATATTCCTTTTAAAAAAAATTCTGCTTTTAAAAGTCATGAGGGAAAAAATGGACTGAAACTATAGCTAACCGAGTCCAGCTTTCAGTGAACAGACCCTTAACACACCTCTGAATATTCCCCAGGAAGGTAGCTAACACCACCGAGAGGAATAGCTCTGATGGGAACTGCATGCCCGCACACCACGTCCCGGCACAAAAGGAGACGCAAGCTCAGCCATGTCGTGAAGCCATTCCGGAACCTCGCGCTGGATAAACAGACCTCGCCCTTTCTGGGAAAAATAGGCTTGCCCATCCTCTCAGCTGAAGGGAGAGGAACCAAAGGGTCTCCTGTCCATCGCTTCTGAAGATTCTACCTGGTTGTCCTGCTTTATACTTACTAATGGTAAATTTAAGTGGCTCACAGGCTGACCAAATCACCAGCGAAACCAGACGTCCTACACTAATACCACTAAACTCATCTCTGTAAATAGTGCCGCAAAAAGTTATTTAAAACCTTACCACAAATACAGAGGACGTGGGTCCTCCTACAGGCTACACCCACAGGTGATCAGGGCCAGGTCAGGTCCATGCAGCACAAAACATTAATGTCACACCAGTACTCACCGCATGCTTATTTACACCACAAATTACAACATCGTATCATGGTTACAGAGGGCAGGTAGAGGTCCACTGAAGTGAAGCTAGCAAACAGCAGAGGGCGTCGAAGAGGCATAATGCTGGACCGGGTGGCTGCGAACGAGGCGTGCGTGTGCATGAGTGGGTAGGCGGGGCAAGGGAAAGGGGGCGTGGCCAGCACCCCGGGCGCTACTCGTCACAGCCGAGGAGCTCCAGTCGCAGGGTGATGCGCTCGTGCCAGGTCCAGGGGAGGATGCGCACAAAGCGGGCCCAGATCGTCGGCTCCAAAATGTTCTTCTTATGAGTGTTATTGTCGCTGTTGCCCAGGAAGACCTAGTGGGGAGAAACGGCAGTCGTTAGATGCAAAGGGCGACGGGCTGTAAGCAGGGCCTCCCGAGGGAGGAGTTGGAGCCGCTCTGTGCCCATGGCAGCAGGCCCAGGATTACAGATACCGAATCTCTCCTTCAAACTGATGCTCATTTGCATAACCCGGTATCGACTTACAAAATGCAGAGATCGACGTTTTTAATATATGCCTTTTACGGTCTATGGCCTTTTGCCGTGGCTGCAGAAAGCTTTATCCCCGTTAGTCTCACACGGCAGGCCGCATGGAGCGCTATCTGGCCGGACAGGAACATAGTGGGAGAGGCTTGTCTGTCAAGGGAGATGTCAGCATGCATTCCGGAAATATCAAGACAGTGAGGACAAAAGCAAAGGCATACGCAGGTTAATAATAATAATGCCCCAGATTAGAGGATTCCTTGTACAACTGGCCACATTAGTTCCCTGAGAATCTTTCCTATCCAAGTAAAATTGGTATTGTAACAAACATCCATAATCAAAATCGAAATCAGCGGCGTTACCCAGCCCTACACAGCTGGCATCTTCGTTCACAATGACAGTTATCACCAGTCAGGCAGATTCAGTTGTCACACTGACCTTGTCAGTTTTGGTCTCTGGGTCTTCGATCATAGTCCACGTCTCTCCGTCATCACTGTAAGCCACCTTGAAGGCAGACACAAACTGCACCACACCGAAATCTTTAGCCCCTTGGGTAATGATGCCCGAGATCCGTTTAGGCTTCTCCAGGTCCACCTGTCCCAATGAGGGGGAAAGAATAGAAATGAAGAAGAGGCTGCGATTCAGAGACATGAATCGCAGGCTGAGGGTATGTAGATATAGCACCCCCCAGTGGCAGGGAAAAGCATTACAGCAGAGCAAAGGCATAATGCAACTGCGGCTGTCAGAGACCGGCCCTACCTGCAGCCACTCCGAGCGGCTGTTGGTGGCAGCGGTCCAGGCGTTGGTCTTGCCCTGCCTGTCCAGCCGGGCATAGTAGGGCTGCCATGTGAAGGCCTCGATGCCCCAGGTGCGGTAGACGCTGGAGGCTGTCAGGTGGCTGTCCGGGACCAGCAGCGACTTCAATCCCAGCGGCTCAGAGCAGCCTGCCATGGTCACGGAGGCATCATGAAGGGAGGGGAACGACGGGCACACAGGTGGCCGCAGGGCGAGCGGATGCAGGACCGGCGAGGAAGCGGAGCGCGCAGATTAGCGCACGGCGCAGCGGGCAGAGCAGCGGGCAGCTAATGGGGCTTCTGGTCACAGCCCTACAAGGTCACCGTTAGCCGCAAGGGAACCGACCCCACTGCCCAGATTGCCACTCCACTGACAATAGCAAATGAAACAAACTACAGTTCAGTAAGATGTGTACATGGGTTATTAAAACTCCCCCACCCCCTCATTCAGAACCAAGCTGGTCTCAAAGACAGCAATGGCCAACATGGACAAATTCTCACATAAGGCAGCACAGGTTACGGCCCACCCCAAGAGGACTCATAAAGCTACATGCCGAACTGGGTCCATATAGGGCAAGGCCCTCCAACCAATCAGCTCTGCTCAGCCCTTACATGGCGTTAGCCATCGGAATGCCGTTCCTCGCTTAGTCTTTTCTAAGGAAAACAGCCGATTATCTCCCTGTGTAAAATGGTGGCAGAGGAAAAAGATCACAAGCCAAATGGATTTTAAAATGGCAATTCATATCACAGCAAGAAGGCTGAGAGCACAACAGCCTTGCTGGAAAGCCTCAAGGAGAGTCACATGGGCGGCGGTCACATGAGCGGTCCCGTGGGCGGGGCCATTACCGTTCAGCTCGCAGCCGACCAGCTCCATGCGGAGGGTGCAGGCTCGGCGACACACCACGGGCAGGATGCGCAGGTACTGCGTCATGATGGGCGGCTCAAACAGGTTCGTCTTGATCCCGTCGTTATCTACATTCCCCGTAAACACCTAACACACAGGGAGAGTCTTTGCTAATGCATCCAACTCTGCACTGGTGGGGGCTCATCGCTGAGGGAGCCCCCTGCCTTCCTCACCTGATCCTTCAGCTGGCCCTCGAGTCGGTATATGGTGTAGGTCCTGCCATCCAGGCTGGAGGCCACTTTGAAAGCCTTGATGAACTCGGCCGTCCCCATGCGACTGGCTCCTTGGGTAATGATGCCCGTCAGCCGCATCTTCCTCCGCAGGTTGACCTGCGGCCGCAACACGAGCAAAGGTAGGCGGTCAGGGTCTCGTGTCGGACCGGCGGCCGCCCGGCATTCCATCCCAAGCGTGCGCCCGCAACGCCCGACAGCCAATAGCGGCCATCCGTTTTCTTCACTGCAGAAATTTCAACTTCAAGTTATGTGGCAGGTGGGATTAACCAGTCAGGCCCTGCCGGGGTTAAACCCACGGGAAGTGGATTAAAGAGAGATGGCAGCAAGTGAGAGCGGGATAATCCCAGCCGGGGGTCCGAAGCCTCATTCTCTCCGTTACTCCCCCACCCCTAGGGACTGGGGGTGTCCACAGGGCAGGCCGCTCACCTCGATCCAAGGGCTCTTGTCATAAGAGGCGGCGGTCCAGGCGTTGACGAGACCCTTGTTGTTGAGGCGGGCGAGCTCGGGACCCCAGCGCTGCAGACCCAGGATGCCATAGTGCACCGAGGAGGCGGAGATCTGGGACTCTGCGATTCCTCCCTTCTCCAGTCCCAGCAGGGAAACGCAGCCTAGGGGGGAGCAGAGCCGGCCGAGCGGGTTATGTGGGGGCGCGAGTCCTGGGCCCGACGGGAGGACTGGAGGGATACTTACGGAACTGACAGTATTTGCCTACGTGAGGGGAGGGGCAGTGGCAGCCAGGGGTCCCGTTGACGGTGCGACACACTCCTCCGTTCTTACAGGGCCGGCCCCCACAGTCACTCAGACCTAAGCAGAGTCAAGGCCAGCGTGTGTATCAAAGTCCACAGAAGTAGAGGAATGTAAACACAGAAACTGGGCCACCTCACGGAAAACAGCCTCTTAAGCCCCGAGGGTTTAACCATTCCAGTATTTCTGGCCACACTGGAGTTATGTCACCTTGTTTTGCTTAAATTTAACAATGAAGTCACACCGTTAAGCTGAAGGCATTTACACCAACAAAACAAAAAAAGATCATATTTTATTATTATTAGATTATATTTATTATTAATAGGTATTAATCATGTTTCACATAAAAATAGTGGGTGAATGGTGAAATGTTTTTAGGAAACACCACTTTGCTCCATAAATGAATAACAGCAGCTCATTACTACATTAATCACTGCCTAGTCACTTACCCACATTATAGATGACAAAAATTGATGAATCTGAATTATGCAAATCAAATAAAGGGAGATTATTTTTAGTTTGCTAATAACGAAGCAATCTGGTTTAATGCAGTTGAAAAATGACACCACTCCATCAGTGCCTCGTCTCACCCTGGTCCAGCCCGAGTGAGTCATCGGGGTGACAGATCCATGGAACAAAGATTCGGTCAAGTTTAAATGAGCTGGAATGTTAACCAGCGCATCCAGCTGGTATATTTGGACCACATCATGAGACCAGGGCTACGTCCAGTCCGGGACACTAGAAAGCTTAACCATGTTGTTATTTCAAAGTCTTAAATGGATCACCATTTCAGACAAAATATACCTTTGCACTCTCCAGCTAATTAGCCAATCCCTAAACGCATCACCAGGTGCCCTACTTTCCTCCATCGAGACTGGCCTCGTTATCCACATTTCGGCTGACCGTGCCATCACGTCTAGCTAGAAGATAAGCACACGGGACGAGCCAAGGAATGTCCTGGGAGATGTTTTTTTAGGGGCATCCAAATCAGCAGGAATCCAAAATGTAGAAGACGATTCAGCTAAAAGAGCAAAGCGTCCCGGGCCGTCAGCTGCACGCTCGAATGGCTGTCCTCCCGCTGAGCTTCTGGCTGATGTAAAAGCATCGGAACACACCCACCATGGCATAACCCCCTGGTGGCAGCTTTACCACCCCCTCCGCTCTAAGTGGATTGGAGCCTCCTGGCTGTGCCAGCCCATGTCTTGCCAATACGCCATATATGGCCATATTTAATCAGCTTAATGGAAAACAAATCATTTGTTGGGACTCAGCACTTACAGCTATATTAAGGTGGCATCTTAAAACACACAGGGCTTGCTGAGAGCTGGGGGGAAAGGGCTAACCCCCTCCCCCCACAAAGCGTGCACACACACACACACACACACACAAAGTGTATTCCTATCATTATGGGGACACTCCATTCATTCCTATGGGCATAACCCTGATCCCAAATATGACACCCTTAACCCCTACCCAGCCCTAACCTTAACCATTATTAACCAAACAAAATATGAGACTTTTGGCATTTTTAGTTTTTTGACTGCAGACACAGATTTTTATAAAATTGAGGTTATCCTTATGGGGAATGAAAAAATGTCCCCACAAGTGGGACATTGGGGCCCCGTACTGTAAGAATTAAAAAGCCACACACACACACACACACACACACTAGCAGCTCTGCGGCTCACAGCACAGTCCAAGCCAGAGCGTCAGTGCTAGCATGCGCATTATGATCTTACTGAGTCAGGTTAAAAGTCCGTCTCAGAGCAGAGGATCGATCGGCCGGCGGGGGGGGGGGGGCAGAGGGCTGTCGGTCGGCCGCAGAGGCTTGTAAACACCGATCAGGGCTGGCAGAGACGGGCATTCAGCTTCTCGCTCGCCACAAAGCAACACACACACACACACACACACACACACACACAGAGGCTCCCAGTGAAACACCAGTGCCAGTTTCATCAAAATGGGAAAAGCTCACCTCTGCTAACCAGAAACAAATCAGTTGCCCCCCACCCAACAAGAGTCTCGGATTAACGGCTGAATGTAGTCTCTGTGGGAGATTTTCCCTGCAAAGATCCATTCACAGAGCGTATCTGGCCACACATCATCGAGGCTGAAACACCTGAAATTAAACGTCACTCCACGCCCCAAGAGGATTCCGTGAATGACAGATGCCCTGGATTTACCCTAACAACACGCTCCCCGTTGGAGTTCTGAGTACTTTAAAAGCAGCTTTGAGCAGCCACTCACCTTTCTGGCAGTGCATTCCCTCGAAGCCCTCCTGACATTTGCAGACGTACTCGCTGAAGACGTCCCCGCGCCGGATGCCGTTGGTGACCTCGCAGATGCCACCATGCTTGCAGGGGTTGGGGTTGCAGGGCCCTGAGGGGGACATGGGCATTATGGCATTCACAGACATCATGGCATGGCACACTTGTAACCCTCGGGGGGCATTACCGATCTCCGTGGTGTTGCACGTCTCCCCGCCAAAGCCATCAGGACAGACACAGAAGAAGGAGGGGCTGCCCGGGCGGGCCACGCAAGTCCCGCCATTGTGGCACAGGTTCACCTCGCAGTATTCACCTGCAGGGGGCGCACCGAGCGGAGCATCAGTGGCGCGAGGGGTCCGTCACCGAGAACGCCACACACACACTCAGCCAGGCTGCCGCAGATCAGGCCAGTGCGGCCCCGGGGCAGCACAAGCCGGCATTGTGATCGGGGGGCGTGTCGGTCACGTGCGTCCCGGGAGCCTGCCACATGCAGCCGCGCTTGATGCCGCCTGGCGGGCCTCACGCGGGACGGCCGGGGCACCTCTAAAAGGACGGCATTATGCCGCCACGCCAAGGCGCTTCAAGCACTCTGGTCCGTTTCCCTCACATGACGAGAACAGGGCCTGAGCCAGCTGCACATTCTGTCACAGAGCAGGCGTAGGAACGTGACCCGCAATGACGTTCTCTTTTCAGACAGCAAGGTTAAACAAACTTACGGGGGGGCACAAACACATTAGGCTCGAAACAGTTCAGCTGCATGTCAAAAGTGAGGTTTCACTGCACTAATTTGATATTTCACAGATGTTATCATTTCACTCAAGTCTCAATCAATGGGCTCGTTTAATGCACGGAAGCCGCGGGACATATTTCGCATTTCCTCGGGACAGCGCTACACAGAAAGGCATCTTAAGTAACATTTGTCCAAATCACAATGTGCCGTTTCATTCACTGGCGATCACTCCTGGGGTGATGGGGGAGGGGTGGAACCAAATTAACAGATTCTGCTGGAGCTTCCAGAACCATCTGTTCCTTTCTCCTCCCCACAAGTTGAACAGCTGGGAAAAGCATCTGCAGCTGTTCCACGTGCAAGACTAACACGGGGAAAGAGGCAGAGGGAAAAAATAAAATAAATAAATTCCCCAAGATGTAAAATGTAAATCCTGCCAGCTTAAAAAGCATCAGCCTATAGGCTTCCGCGCAGCTCGGCGGCATGACCCAGTCCAACGCTGACGTAATGGTGCCAGTTGGGAGAGGCCGGCCTTTGATTGGCTCTGCTGTGGGACGGGCCAGGAACCAAGAGCTAGTCATAACAGACTGCCCCCGCCCATTTACTAACAGACTGCCCCAACCCATTTACTAACAGACTGCACACATGCTTCACCTCAAAAGTCTGTTGGTATAAAACTCTTCAAGCTAGATATGTAACTAGTGTGACACGTCAAACTGTACATCCAACCACAGCACGGGGGAGGAACTCATCCACTTCCCAGGCCTTATCAAGAAAACCGCCCACAAACCGTAGGATTATTCCCCCATGTGACGTTCAAACTTGAGCACGCACGAAGGTCTCACAACAACACCTGTCTCGCAGCCCTCGGCCTCCCTGGGGCTTCTCCACCCACGGCCAGCAGCCAGCCCTGCATACTCGCACGGAGCCGCTGCTCAAGCGCTCCCCATAGTGTGTAAAATGAGACAACTGTTCCAGGCCAAGCTGTTTACATGACCGTCTGTAGTACCTAGACGGGGGTGTGGTGAGGAACCCAAGAACCTAAACATCCACCCATTTTCTGTACCGGTTACCAAACAGAAAACAGGAAGGGGGCGGGGGGGTAGGGGGGCTCTTATCACGAGGTAAGCTGATGTTCCAGGTGGCTAATTATTAGCACCCTTCACGGCCCCCCCTCTGACGCTAACTGATGCTGGCAGACCGAGCAGAACGCCGCACTTGCGAGTCGAGGCCGTCATCCCAGGAAACGGAGAGTCTCCCTAATGAGAAACGTATTTTCCTATTTGGGAAAGGAAAGGCATTTAAATTTATATAAAAAAGGTCACAGGAGCGGAGCGGCAGGATCCTGAAACGCCCCCCCACCCCCCCGGGCGAGAGCCACATCCTCCTGCCTCCCCACGCAGGAGCCGTCCGCACTAACAGGACACAATGTCCAAGGCGGGTAGATGGGGCAGCCTGGGGGCAGGAGCTCAGCGATCCGCAGGACAAATAAAGGCCCCTTGTGCTGCCACTTTGGCTAGACGCAGAACATAAACAATTAAACAAAATGTAGCAGCCTCAACAGTTTTGGGACATGGGTGATAAAATTACTAAAAAATCTAAAATTACTTTGCTCTAATACCTTTGATCACACTTAATTACTAAGGGTAATGACAAATCATTGGCTAAATCCAGCTTTTAGGAAGAGCTTAATTATAGATAAAATCAAGTTTAAAGTGGCATTGAAGGTCAGTTATCTGTTGTAGACAGTCAATTGGGAGGAACTATTCCTGAGAGGGCCATAGGTCATCAAAGGAAGAGGAGAAGATAGAGAATTGTGTTGATTATTCTCCAGATAAAAGACCTCCAAAATCCCCAAAGTGACTTGTGGGAGTGAACAAAAATAACCCTAACCCTAACCTCCTTCATTCTGACAAAAGCAGCAACTAACAAACAGCAGAAAACAAACATGGAACGAGGCCAACACACAGATGTAGGTTAGTGCAGAGAACTCCTCCGGCACAGAGAACCATGGGCTCATGTGGCAGGAGACACGCCCACGGAGAGCGACGCGCGTTGGGGTTTGTGTGGGAGCCAGCTCTCGCCCGGAAACGGTCCGGAGCTGACCGGCGTCAGCCCACACATCTCACAACCTCACGGAGCGGCAGAACCGCAATGAGACCCTCCGCACGCTTAGGCCAATGTGGCCCCTGTAACGAACGGGCCCGTCATTCCAGTAAAGGCAGAGTAAACCTCAGTAATCTCTGCAAACTCCAGTGTGCTGCCGTAGCTATAAATAAACCTTAGCTGAAGCATTCAGTTCCATTTCTTCCCAAGAAATTGCGTTTTTGACACCAGATAAAGTCTTGCAAGAAATGCACACAATCTGTGACAGTCAGACTCTGGTGGCCGCCGCGCTTTTGTGCCCACGCACCGATGGCAGAAAGGCCACCGTCTTCACTGGGGTGTCCTTTACATGTTAGGGCAGCACATGGCACACTTTTTCCCCAGATCCAGACCACATGGCTTCGTGGGACATCCAGGAATGGCTCTCGTTCGTCATTTTCGCCTCCCAGAAAGCATGTCTGCAACGAGGCCAAGTCGGCAAAGCTCCGTCCCTCTGACTCTTGGTCTAGCTGTGCCTCTGGCCGGACTTTGAAAGTTCACATATTAAAAAAAAAAAAAGTTAAAAATAACTCAACCAAACTCCAGAGGCAGCCAGGCCAAACACCCAGAGAGGCAGCCAAGGGCAGAGGAAGCAGCAGGTCCGAAGCAAGGCCGTGGAGATGGAGAACACAAGCCATCCTCGGAAAAGGCCCAAGCAAAGCAGATTAAGGAGCAACACCCAAAATAAGTGGGTGTAGTTTGTTCATCAGACCTAAACCTGCCTTTATGACAGCAGATGAAGCAAGAGAGGACATTGTTCTAACCCATCTAGTCTGACTGGGGTGTCCATTCATTCCACACAGAGGAGAGCAGCCTATGCCCTTTAATGAGTAACACTCAATGCATTTCATTTAGAACATTTCGCAATAAGTTCGCCTTTCGCAGTACAGACGGATTCACGGGGAATCCGAAGGAGAGCCGCCGAGGAGCAGCCCGCGGACCCTAAGGCGCCAGTCCGGGTCTGGAGGTCAGAATAATCTCCGTAATCTGTAAAGTCAAGAGCGGAGCATCGCTATAAATAAGCCCCGGAGCCGCTGGCTGTACGCATCGCGCCGGGCTGTCCGCCGCGTCCCAGGCTCCCTGCCCCACGGAACCAACCCGCACAGTCCCCGTATGACTCGCAGTGGGTGGGAGCAGAACCCAGGGTCTGATCGAGTCTATAGAAGCACACAGGGGGAGTACGGGAGGCAGAGAGCAGGCACCCCGCGGATGCGCAGCAGGGCGCACGGCGCGCAGGTACTGCGCTCCCGCAGGGAAGGACAGCGCTTTGGTCACTAATCGGGGCGCTGCGTCCCGAAGCGGGCAGATCGGAGCTGCCCCTCTCGGCTTGGGGACTCTCCGTTAGGGTGTCCAGAGGGACTCAAGCAAATCGCCCTGCAATCTGATGCGGTGCAGCGCGGGGATGGGCGCCCGGCACAAGCTGCTGCTGATAATCACACAGATCGGGGGGGGGGGGGGGGGGGGGGCTCCTGAGCCGAGAGGGGGGCGAGGCACGGGACAGGCTCCTGGATTCGGGAACCAGGAGGGGGGAGACACGGGGAGGGGG